>CATORF010000790.1:0-1200000 GCA_951804975.1 Anthophora plumipes | reverse complement strand
CGACCTATTTAATGCGAGAAACATGTTATCTGGTGTTTTCAGCACTCCACGGTGCGTTTGATATGCAGAACCAGCGATATCTTGGTTTTCGTGGGGATTCAAGCTCAGATATGCAATTTCTGCGATAATCTTGGTGAGACTTCTGTCCGAAGTATGCTTAATCATCGAGATCGCTCGTTGCGAGCTATTTAATGCGAGAAACACGTTATCTGGTGTTTTCAAAACTCCACAGTGCGTATGATATGCAGAACCGACGATATTTTGGTTTTCGTCGGGTTTCATGCTGAGATATGCATTTTCTACGATAAGCTATGTGAGACATCTGTCCGAAGTATGCAGAAACATCGAGAGCGCTCTTTTTGAGCTATTTAATGCGAGAAACTCTTTTTCTGGGGTTTTCACCA
This sequence comes from Anthophora plumipes, assembly GCA_951804975.1. Taxonomy (NCBI): domain Eukaryota; kingdom Metazoa; phylum Arthropoda; class Insecta; order Hymenoptera; family Apidae; genus Anthophora; species Anthophora plumipes. The sequence continues at coordinate 1,199,596 of CATORF010000790.1, read as the reverse complement.
CTCCGCAGTTCGTTGGATATGCAGAACCGGAGATATCTTGGATTTCGTGGGGTTTCAAGCTGAGCTATGCATTTTTTACGATAATCTTGGTGAGACTTCTGTCCGAAGTATGCTTAATCATCGAGATCGCTCGTTTCGACCTATTTAATGCGAGAAACACGTTATCTGGTGTTTTCAGCACTCCACAGTGCGTTTGATATGCAGAACCAGCGATATCTTGGTTTTCGTGGGGTTTCAAGCTCAGATATGCATTTTCTGCGATAATCTTGGTGAGATTTCTGTCCGAAGTATGCAGAATCATCGAGATCGCACTTTTCGAGCTATTTAATGCGAGAAACACGGTATCTGGTGTTTTCACCACTCCACAGTGCGTTTGATATGCAGAACCGGCGATATCTTGGTTTTTGTGGGGTTTCAAGCTGAGATATACATTTTTTACGATAATCTTGGTGAGACTTCTGTCCGATGTATGCTTAATCGTCAAGTTCGCTCTATTCGAGCTATTTAATGCGAGAAACACGTTATCTGGTGTTTTCACCACTCCACAGTGCGTTTGATATGCAGAACCAGCGATATCTTGGTTTTCGTGGGGATTCAAGCTCAGATATGCAATTTCTACGAACATCTTGGTTAGACTTCTGTCCGAAGTATGCTTAATCATCGAGATCGCTCGTTTCGAGCTATTTAATGCGAGAAACACGTTATCTGGTGTTTTCAAAACTCCACAGTGCGTATGATATGCAGAACCGACGATATCTTGGTTTTCGTGGGGTTTCAAGCTCAGATATGCATTTTCTGCGATAATCTTGGTGAGACTTCTGTCCGAAGTATGCAGAGTCATCGAGATCGTACTTTTCGAGCTATTTAATGCGAGAAACACGTTTTCTGGGGTTTTCACCACTCCACAGTTCGTTGGATATGCAGAACAGGAGATATCTTGGTTTTCGTGGGGTTTCTAGCAGAGATATGCATTTTTTACGATAATCTTGGTGAGACTTCTGTCCGAAGTATGCTTGATCATCGAGATCGCTCGTTTCGACCTATTTAATGCGAGAAACAGGTTATCTGGTGTTTTCACCACTCCACAGTGCGTTTGATAATCAGAACCGGCGATATCTTGGTTTTTGTTGGGTTTCAAGCTGAGATATGCATTTTTTACGATAATCTTGGTGAGACTTCTGTCCGAAGTATGCAGAATCATCGAGATCGCTCGTTTCGAGCTATTTAATGCGAGAAACACGTTATCTGGTGTTTTCTCCACTCCACAGTGCGTTTGATAATCAGAACCAGCGATATCTTGGTTTTCGTGGGGTTTCAAGCTCAGATATGCATTTTCTGCGATAAGCTAGGTGAGACATCTGTCCGAAGTATGCAGAAACATCGAGAGCGCTCTTTTCGAGCTATTTAATGCGAGAAACTCGTTTTCTGGGGTTTTCACCACTCCACAGTTCGTTGGATATGCAGAACCGGAGATATTTTGGTTTTCGTCGGGTTTCATGCTGAGATATGCATTTTCTACGATAAGCTAGGTGAGACATCTGTCCGAAGTATGCAGAAACATCGAGAGCGCTCTTTTCGAGCTATTTAATGCGAGAAACTCTTTTTCTGGGGTTTTCAACACTCCGCAGTTCGTTGGATATGCAGAACCGGAGATATCTTGGATTTCGTGGGGTTCCAAGCTGAGCTATGCATTTTTTACGATAATCTTGGTGAGACTTCTGTCCGAAGTATGCTTAATCATCGAGATCGCTCGTTTCGACCTATTTAATGCGAGAAACATGTTATCTGGTGTTTTCAGCACTCCACAGTGCGTTTGATATGCAGAACCAGCGATATCTGGGTTTTCGTCGGGTTTCAAGCTGAGATATGCATTTTTTACGATAATCTTGGTGAGACTTCTGTCCGAAGTATGCTTGATCATCGAGATCGCTCGTTTCGACCTATTTAATGCGAGAAACACGTTATCTGGTGTTTTCACCACTCCACAGTGCGTATGATATGCAGAACCGGCGATATCTTGGATTTCGTGGGGTTTGAAGCTGAGATATGCATTTTCTGCGATAATCTTGGTGAGACATCTGTCCGAAGTGTGCAGAATCATCGAGATCGCTCGTTTCGAGCTATTTAGTGCGAGAAACACGTTATCTGGTGTTTTCACCACTCCACAGTGCGTTGGATATGCAGAACCGGAGATATTTTGGTTTTCGTCGGGTTTCATGCTGAAATATGCATTTTCTACGATAAGCTTGGTGAGACATCAGTCCGAAGTATGCAGAAACATCGAGAGCGCTGTTTTCGAGCTATTTAATGCGAGAAACACGTTTTCTGGGGTTTTCACCACACCACAGTTCGTTGGATATGCAGAACAGGTGATATCTTGGTTTTCGAGGGGTTTGAAGCTGAGATATGCATTTTCTGCGATAACCTTGGAGAGACTTCTGTCCGAAGTATGCACAATCATCGAGATCGCTCTTTTCGAACTATTTAATGCGAGAAACACGGTATCTGGTGTTTTCACCACTCCACAGTGCGTTTGATATGCAGAACCGGCGATATCTTGGTTTTTGTGGGGTTTCAAGCTGAGATATACATTTTTTACGATAATCTTGGTGAGACTTCTGTCCGATGTATGCTTAATCGTCAAGTTCGCTCTATTCGAGCTATTTAATGCGAGAAACACGTTATCTGGTGTTTTCACCACTCCACAGTGCGTTTGATATGCAGAACCGGCGATAATTTGGTTTTTGTGGGGTTTCAAGCAGAGATATGCATTTTCTGCGATAATCTTGGGGAGACTTCTGTCCGAAGTCTGCAGAATCATCGAGATCGCTCTTTTCGAACTATTTAATGCGAGAAACACGGTATCTGGTGTTTTCACCACTCCACAGTGCGTTTGATATGCAGAACCGGAGATATCTTGGATTTCGTGGGGTTCCAAGCTGAGCTATGCATTTTTTACGATAATCTTGGTGAGACTTCTGTCCGAAGTATGCTTAATCATCGAGATCGCTCGTTTCGACCTATTTAATGCGAGAAACATGTTATCTGGTGTTTTCAGCACTCCACGGTGCGTTTGATATGCAGAACCAGCGATATCTTGGTTTTCGTGGGGATTCAAGCTCAGATATGCAATTTCTGCGATAATCTTGGTGAGACTTCTGTCCGAAGTATGCTTAATCATCGAGATCGCTCGTTGCGAGCTATTTAATGCGAGAAACACGTTATCTGGTGTTTTCAAAACTCCACAGTGCGTATGATATGCAGAACCGACGATATTTTGGTTTTCGTCGGGTTTCATGCTGAGATATGCATTTTCTACGATAAGCTATGTGAGACATCTGTCCGAAGAATGCAGAAACATCGAGAGCGCTCTTTTTGAGCTATTTAATGCGAGAAACTCTTTTTCTGGGGTTTTCACCACTCCGCAGTTCGTTGGATATGCAGAACCGGAGATATCTTGGATTTCGTGGGGTTTCAAGCTGAGCTATGCATTTTTTACGATAATCTTGGTGAGACTTCTGTCCGAAGTATGCTTAATCATCGAGATCGCTCGTTTCGACCTATTTAATGCGAGAAACACGTTATCTGGTGTTTTCAGCACTCCACAGTGCGTTTGATATGCAGAACCAGCGATATCTTGGTTTTCGTGGGGTTTCAAGCTCAGATATGCATTTTCTGCGATAATCTTGGTGAGATTTCTGTCCGAAGTATGCAGAATCATCGAGATCGCACTTTTCGAGCTATTTAATGCGAGAAACACGGTATCTGGTGTTTTCACCACTCCACAGTGCGTTTGATATGCAGAACCGGCGATATCTTGGTTTTTGTGGGGTTTCAAGCTGAGATATACATTTTTTACGATAATCTTGGTGAGACTTCTGTCCGATGTATGCTTAATCGTCAAGTTCGCTCTATTCGAGCTATTTAATGCGAGAAACACGTTATCTGGTGTTTTCACCACTCCACAGTGCGTTTGATATGCAGAACCGGCGATAATTTGGTTTTTGTGGGGTTTCAAGCAGAGATATGCATTTTCTGCGATAATCTTGGGGAGACTTCTGTCCGAAGTCTGCAGAATCATCGAGATCGCTCTTTTCGAGCTATATAATGCGAGAAACACGTTCTCTGGGGTTTTCACCACACCACAGTACGTTTGACATGCAGAACCGGCGACATCTTGATTTTCGTGAGGTTTCAAGCTGAGATATGGATTTTTTACGATAATCTTGGTGAGACTTCAGTCAGAAGTATGCACAATCATCTAGATCCCTTTTTTCGAGCTATTTAATGCGAGAAACACGTTATCTGGTTGTTTTCACCACTCCACAGTACGTTTGATGTGCAGAACCGGAGATAACTTGGTTTTCGTGAGGTTTCAAGCTGAGATATGCATTTTCTGCGATAATATTGGTGAGACTTCAGTCAGAAGTATGCAGAATCATCTAGATCGCTCTTTTCGAGCTATTTAATGCGAGAAACACGTTTTCTGGTGTATTCACCACACCACAGTACGTTTGACATGCAGAACCGGCGACATCTTGATTTTCGTGAGGTTTCAAGCTGAGATATGGATTTTTTACGATAATCTTGGTGAGACTTCTGTCAGAAGTATGCAGAATCATCGGGATCGCTCTTTTCAAGCTATTTAATGCGATAAAACAAGTTTTCTGGTGTTTTCAACATTCCACAGTGCGTTTTATATGCAGAATCGGCGATATCTTGGTTTCGGTCGGGTTTCAAGCTGAGATATGCATTTTCTGCGATAATCTTGGTGAGTCTTCTTTCAGAAGTATGCAGAATCATCGAGATCCCTTTTTTCGAGCTATTTAAAGCGAGAAACACGTTATCTGGTGTTTTCACCACTCCACAGTGCGTTTGATATGCAGAACCGGCGACATCTTGGATTTCGTCGGGTTTCAAGCTGAGATATGCATTTTCTACGTTAATTTTTGTGTGACTTCTGTCAGAAGTATGCAGAATCTTCGAGATCGCTCTTTTCGATCTATTTAATGTGAAAAAACAAGTGTTCTGGTGTTTTCAATTTCCACAGTGCGTTTTATATGCAGAACCGGCGATATCTTGATTTTCGTGGTGTTTCCAGCTGAGATATGCATTTTCTGCGATAATCATGGTGAGTCTTCTTTCAGAAGTATGCAGAATCATCGAGATCGCTCGTTTCGACCTATTTAATGCGAAAAACACGTTATCTGGTGTTTTCAGCACTCCACAGTGCGTTTGATATGCAGAACCAGCGATATCTTGGTTTTCGTGGGGTTTCAAGCTCAGATATGCATTTTCTGCGATAATCTTTGTGAGATTTCTGTCCGAAGTATGCAGAATCATCGAGATCGCACTTTTCGAGCTATTTAATGCGAGAAACACGGTATCTGGTGTTTTCACCACTCCACAGTGCGTTTGATATGCAGAACCGGCGATATCTTGGTTTTTGTGGGGTTTCAAGCTGAGATATACATTTTTTAGGATAATCTTGGTGAGACTTCTGTCCGATGTATGTTTAATCGTCAAGTTCGCTCTATTCGAGCTATTTAATGCGAGAAACACGTTATCTGGTGTTTTCACCACTCCACAGTGCGTTTGATATGCAGAACCGGCGATAATTTGGTTTTTGTGGGGTTTCAAGCAGAGATATGCATTTTCTACGATAAGTTTGGTGAAACATCTGTCCGAAGTATGCAGAAACGTCGAGAGCGCTCTGTCCGATCTATTTAATGCGAGAAACTCGTTTTCTGGGGTTTTCACCACTCCACAGTTCGTTGGATATGCAGAACCGGATATATCTTGGTTTTCGTGGGGTTTCAAGCTGAGATATGCATTTTCTGCGATAATCTTGTTGAGACTTCTGTCCGAAGTATGCAGAATCTTCGAGAACGCTCTTTTCGAGCTACTTAATGCGCGAAACACGTTTTCTGGTATTTTCACCACTCCACGGTACGTTTGATGTGCAGAACCGGAGATATCTTGGTTTTCGTGGGGTTTCAAGATGAGATATGCATTTTCTGCGATAATACTGGTGAGACTTCAGTCAGAAGTATGCAGAATCATCTAGATCGCTCTTTTCGAGCTACTTAATGCACGAAACGCGTTTTCTGGTGTTTGCACCACTCCACAGTGCGTTCGATATGCAGAACAGTAGATATCTTGGTTTTCGTGGGGTTTCAAGCTGAGATATGCATTTTCTGCGATAATCTTGTTGAGACTTCTGTCCGAAGTATGCAGAATCATCGAGATCGCTCGTTTCGAGCTACTTAATGCGCGAAACACGTTTTCTGGTGTTTTCACCACTCCACAGAGCGTTTGATATGCAGAACCGGCGACATCTTGGTTTTCGTGGGGTTTCAAGCTGAGATATGCATTTTCTGCGATATTCTTGTTGAGACTTCTGTCCGCAGTATGCAGAATCATCGAGATCGCTCGTTTCGAGCTACTTAATGCGCGAAACACGTTTTCTGGTGTTTTCACCACTCCACAGTGCGTTTGATATGCAGAACAGTAGATATCTTGGTTTTCGTGGGGTTTCAAGCTGAGATATGCATTTTCTGCGATAATCTTGTTGAGACTTCTGTCAGAAGTATGCAGAATCATCTAGATCGCTCTTTTCGAGCTACTTAATGCACGAAACGCGTTTTCTGGTGTTTGCACCACTCCACAGTGCGTTCGATATGCAGAACAGTAGATATCTTGGTTTTCGTGGGGTTTCAAGCTGAGATATGCATTTTCTGCGATAATCTTGTTGAGACTTCTGTCCGAAGTATGCAGAATCATCGAGATCGCTCGTTTCGAGCTACTTAATGCGCGAAACACGTTTTCTGGTGTTTTCACCACTCCACAGAGCGTTTGATATGCAGAACCGGCGACATCTTGGTTTTCGTGGGGTTTCAAGCTGAGATATGCATTTTCTGCGATATTCTTGTTGAGACTTCTGTCCGCAGTATGCAGAATCATCGAGATCGCTCGTTTCGAGCTACTTAATGCGCGAAACACGTTTTCTGGTGTTTTCACCACTCCACAGTGCGTTTGATATGCAGAACAGTAGATATCTTGGTTTTCGTGGGGTTTCAAGCTGAGATATGCATTTTCTGCGATAATCTTGTTGAGACTTCTGTCAGAAGTATGCAGAATCATCTAGATCGCTCGTGTCGAGCTATTTAATGCAAAAAAACAAGTTTTCTGGTGTTTTCAACATTCCACAGTCCGTTAGATATGCAGAACCGGCGATATCTTGGTTTTCGTGGGGTTTCAAGCTGAGATATGCATTTTCTGCGATAATCTTGGTGAGACTTCTGTCCGAAGAATGCTGAATCATCGAGATCGCTCTATTCGAGCTAGTTAGTGCGAGAAACACGTTATCTGGTGTTTTCACCACTCCACAGTGCGTTTGATATGCAGAACAGTAGATATCTTGGTTTTCGTGGGGTTTCAAGCTGAGATATGCATTTTCTGCGATAATCTTGGTCAGACTTCAGTCAGAAGTATGCAGAATCGTCTAGATCGCTCTTTTCAAGCTATTTAATGCGAAAAAACAATTTTTCTGGTGTTTTCAACATTCCTCAGTGCGTTTGATATGCAGAACCGGCGATATCTTGATTTTCGTATTGCTTCCAGCTGAGATATGCATTTTCTGCGATAATCTTGGTGAGTCTTCTGTCAGAAGTATGTAGAACCATCTAGATCGCTCTTTTCGAACTATTCAATGCGAGAAACACGTTTTCTGGTGTATTCACCACTCCACAGTGCGTTTGATATGAAGAACCGGCGACATCTTGGATTTCGTCGGGTTTCAAGCTGAGGTATGCATTTTCTACGTTAATCTTTGTGCGACTTCTGTCAGAAGTATGCAGAATCTTCGAGATCGCTCTTTTCGAGCTATTTAATGTGAAAAAACAAGTTTTCTGGTGTTTTCACCACTCAACAGTACGTTTGACATGCAGAACCGGAGATATCTTTGTTTCGGTCGGGTTTCAAGCTGAGATATGCATTTTCCACGATAATCTTGGTGAGACGTCTGTCAGAAGTATGCAGAATCTTCGAGGACGCTCTTTTCGAGCTACATAATGCGAGAAACACGTTATCAGGTGTTTTCACAACTCCACAGTGCGTTTGATATGCAGAACCGGCGACATCTTGGCTTTCGTCGGGTATCAAGCTGAGATATGCATTTTCGACGATAATCTTGGTGAGACTTCTGTCAGAAGTATGCAGAATCATCGGGATCGCTCTTTTCAAGCTATTTAATGCGATAAAACATGTTTTCTGGTGTTTTCAATTTCCACAGTGCGTTTTATATGCAGAACCGGCGATATCTTGATTTTCGTTGTGTTTCCAGCTGAGATATGCATTTGCTGCCATAATCTTGGTGAGTCTTCTTTCAGAAGTATGCAGAATCATCGAGATCGCTCGTTTCGACCTATTTAATGCGAAAAACACGTTATCTGGTGTTTTCAGCACTCCACAGTGCGTTTGATATGCAGAACCAGCGATATCTTGGTTTTCGTGGGGTTTCAAGCTCAGATATGCATTTTCTGCGATAATCTTGGTGAGATTTCTGTCCGAAGTATGCAGAATCATCGAGATCGCACTTTTCGAGCTATTTAATGCGAGAAACACGGTATCTGGTGTTTTCACCACTCCACAGTGCGTTTGATATGCAGAACCGGCGATATCTTGGTTTTTGTGGGGTTTCAAGCTGAGATATACATTTTTTACGATAATCTTGGTGAGACTTCTGTCCGATGTATGTTTAATCGTCAAGTTCGCTCTATTCGAGCTATTTAATGCGAGAAACACGTTATCTGGTGTTTTCACCACTCCACAGTGCGTTTGATATGCAGAACCGGCGATAATTTGGTTTTTGTGGGGTTTCAAGAAGAGATATGCATTTTCTACGATAAGCTTGGTGAAACATCTGTCCGAAGCATGCAGAAACGTCGAGAGCGCTCTGTCCGATCTATTTAATGCGAGAAACTCGTTTTCTGGGGTTTTCACCACTCCACAGGTTCGTTGGATATGCAGAACCGGATATATCTTGGTTTTCGTGGGGTTTCAAGCTGAGATATGCATTTTCTGCGATAATCTTGTTGAGACTTCTGTCCGAAGTATGCAGAATCTTCGAGAACGCTCTTTTCGAGCTATATAATGCGAGAAACACGTTTTCTGGGGTTTTCACCACTCCACAGTGCGTTTGATATGCAGAACCGGCGACATCTTGGTTTTCGTGGGGTTTCAAGCTGAGATATGCATTTTCTGCGATAATCTTGGTGACACTTCTGTCCGAAGTATGCAGAATCATCGCGATCGCTCTTTTCGAGCTATTTAATGCGAGAAACACGTTATCTGGTGTTATCACCACTCCACAGTGCGTTTGATATGCAGAACCGGCGATATCTTGGTTTTCGTGGGGTTTCAAGCTGAGATATGCATTTTCTGCGATAATCTTGGTGAGACTTCTGTCCGAAGAATGCTGAATCATCGAGATCGCTCTATTCGAGCTAGTTAGTGCGAGAAACACGTTATATGGTGTTTTCACCACTCCACAGTGCGTTTGATATGCAGAACAGTAGATATCTTGGTTTTCGTGGGGTTTCAAGCTGAGATATGCATTTTCTGCGATAATCTTGTTGAGACTTCTGTCAGAAGTATGCAGAATCATCGAGATCGCTCGTTTCGAGCTGCTTAATGCGCGAAACACGTTTTCTGGTGTTTTCACCACTCCACAGTGCGTTTGATATGCAGAACCGGCGACATCTTGGTTTTCGTGGGGTTTCAAGCTGAGATATGCATTTTCTGCGATAATCTTGTTGAGACTTCTGTCCGAAGTTTGCAGAAACGTCGAGAGCGCTCTTTTCGAGCTACTTAATGCGAGAAACACGTTTTCTGGTGTTTTCACCACTCCACAGTGCGTTTGATATGCAGAACCAGCGATATCTTGCTTTTCGTGGGGTTTCAAGATGAGATATGCATTTTCTGCGATAATATTGGTGAGAATTCAGTCAGAAGTATGCAGAATCATCTAGATCGCTCTTTTCGAGCTACTTAATGCGCGAAACACGTTTTCTGGTGTTTTCACCACTCCACAGTGCGTTCGATATGCAGAACAGCAGATATCTTGGTTTTCGTGGGGTATCAAGCTGAGATATGCATTTTCTGCGATAATCTTGTTGAGACTTCTGTCCGAAGTATGCAGAATCATGCAGATCGCTCGTTTCGAGCTATTTAATGCGAGAAACACGTTATCTGGTGTTTTCACCACTCCACAGTGCGTTGGATATGCAGAACCTCAGATATTTTGGTTTTCGTCGGGTTTCAAGCTGAGATATGCATTTTCTACGATAAGCTTGGTGAAACATCTGTCCGAAGTATGCGGAAACGTCGAGAGCGCTCTTTTCGTGCGATTTAATGCGAGAATCACGTTTTCTGGTGTTTTCACCACTCCACAGTGCGTTTGATATGCAGAACAGTAGATATCTTGGTTTTCGTGGGGTTTCAAGCTGAGATATGCATTTTCTGCGATAATCTTGTTGAGACTTCTGTCAGAAGTATGCAGAATCATCGGGATCGCTCTTTTCAAGCTATTTAATGCGATAAAACAAGTTTTCTGGTGTTTTCAACATTCCACAGTGCGTTTTATATGCAGAATCGGCGATATCTTGGTTTCGGTCGGGTTTCAAACTGAGATATGCATTTTCTGCGATAATCTTGGTGAGTCTTCTTTCAGAAGTATGCAGAATCATCGAGATCCCTTTTTTCGAGCTATTTAATGCGAGAAACACGTTATCTGGTGTTTTCACCACTCCACAGTGCGTTTGATATGCAGAACCGGCGACATCTTGGATTTCGTCGGGTTTCAAGCTGAGATATGCATTTTCTACGTTAATTTTTGTGAGACTTCTGTCAGAAGTATGCAGAATCTTCGAGATCGCTCTTTTCGATCTATTTAATGTGAAAAAACAAGTTTTCTGGTGTTTTCAACATTCCACAGTTCGTTTTATATGCAGAACCGGCGATATCTTGATTTTCGTGGTGTTTCCAGCTGAGATATGCATTTTCTGCGATAATCTTGGTGAGTCTTCTTTCAGAAGTATGCAGAATCATCGAGATCGCTCGTTTCGACCTATTTAATGCGAAAAACACGTTATCTGGTGTTTTCAGCACTCCACAGTGCGTTTGATATGCAGAACCAGCGATATCTTGGTTTTCGTGGGGTTTCAAGCTCAGATATGCATTTTCTGCGATAATCTTGGTGAGATTTCTGTCCGAAGTATGCAGAATCATCGAGATCGCACTTTTCGAGCTATTTAATGCGAGAAACACGGTATCTGGTGTTTTCACCACTCCACAGTGCGTTTGATATGCAGAACCGGCGATATCTTGGTTTTTGTGGGGTTTCAAGCTGAGATATACATTTTTTACGATAATCTTGGTGAGACTTCTGTCCGATGTATGTTTAATCGTCAAGTTCGCTCTATTCGAGCTATTTAATGCGAGAAACACGTTATCTGGTGTTTTCACCACTCCACATTGCGTTTGATATGCAGAACCGGCGATAATTTGGTTTTTGAGGGGTTTCAAGCAGAGATATGCATTTTCTACGATAAGCTTGGTGAAACATCTGTCCGAAGTATGCAGAAACGTCGAGAGCGCTCTGTCCGATCTCTTTAATGCGAGAAACTCGTTTTCTGGGGTTTTCACCACTCCACAGTTCGTTGGATATGCAGAACCGGATATATCTTGGTTTTCGTGGGGTTTCAAGCTGAGATATGCATTTTCTGCGATAATCTTGTTGAGACTTCTGTCCGAAGTATGCAGAATCTTCGAGAACGCTCTTTTCGAGCTATATAATGCGAGAAACACGTTTTCTGGGGTTTTCACCACTCCACAGTGCGTTTGATATGCAGAACCGGCGACATCTTGGTTTTCGTGGGGTTTCAAGCTGAGATATGCATTTTCTGCGATAATCTTGGTGAGTCTTCTGCCAGCAGTATGCAGAATCATCGAGATCGCTCTTTTCGAGCTATTTAATGCGAGAAACACGTTATCTGGTGTTTTCACCACTCCACAGTGCGTTCGATATGCAGAACAGCAGATATCTTGGTTTTCGTGGGGTATCAAGCTGAGATATGCATTTTCTGCGATAATCTTGTTGAGACTTCTGTCCGAAGTATGCAGAATCATGCAGATCGCTCGTTTCGAGCTATTTAATGCGAGAAACACGTTATCTGGTGTTTTCACCACTCCACAGTGCGTTGGATATGCAGAACCTCAGATATTTTGGTTTTCGTCGGGTTTCAAGCTGAGATATGCATTTTCTACGATAAGCTTGGTGAAACATCTGTCCGAAGTATGCAGAAACGTCGAGAGCGCTCTTTTCGAGCGATTTAATGCGAGAATCACGTTTTCTGGTGTTTTCACCACTCCACAGTGCGTTTGATATGCAGAACTGGCGATATCTTGGTTTTCGTGGGGTTTCAGGCTGAGATATGCATTTTCTGCGATAATCTTGGTGAGACTTCTGTCCGAAGTATGCTGAATCATCGATATCGCTCTTTTCGAGCTAGTTAGAGCGAGAAACACGTTATCTGGTGTTTCCACCACTCCACAGTGCATTTGATATGCAGAACAGTAGATATCTTGGTTTTCGTGGGGTTTCAAGCTGAAATATGCATTTTCTGCGATAATTTTGGTGAGACTTCTGTCCGAAGTATGCAGATTCATCGAGATCGCTCATCTCGAGCTATTTAATGCGAGAAACACGTTATCTGGTGTTTTCACCACTCCACAGTGCGTTTGATATGCAGAACTAGCGATATCTTGGTTTTCGTGGGGTTTCAAGCTGAGATATGCATTTTCTGCGATAATCTGGGTGAGTCTTCTGTCCGAAGTATGCTGAATCATCGAGACCGCTCTTTTCGAGCTAGTTAGTGCGAGAAACACGTTATATGGTGTTTTCACCACTCCACAGTGCGTTTGATATGCAGAACAGTAGATATCTTGGTTTTCGTGGGGTTTCAAGCTGAGATATGCATTTTCTGCGATAATCTTGTTGAGACTTCTGTCAGAAGTATGCAGAATCATCGAGATCGCTCGTTTCGAGCTGCTTAATGCGCGAAACACGTTTTCTGGTGTTTTCACCACTCCACAGTGCGTTTGATATGCAGAACCGGCGACATCTTGGTTTTCGTGGGGTTTCAAGCTGAGATATGCATTTTCTGCGATAATCTTGTTGAGACTTCTGTCCGAAGTTTGCAGAAACGTCGAGAGCGCTCTTTTCGAGCTACTTAATGCGAGAAACACGTTTTCTGGTGTTTTCACCACTCCACAGTGCGTTTGATATGCAGAACCAGCGATATCTTGCTTTTCGTGGGGTTTCAAGATGAGATATGCATTTTCTGCGATAATATTGGTGAGACTTCAGTCAGAAGTATGCAGAATCATCTAGATCGCTCTTTTCGAGCTACTTAATGCGCGAAACACGTTTTCTGGTGTTTTCACCACTCCACAGTGCGTTCGATATGCAGAACAGCAGATATCTTGGTTTTCGTGGGGTATCAAGCTGAGATATGCATTTTCTGCGATAATCTTGTTGAGACTTCTGTCCGAAGTATGCAGAATCATGCAGATCGCTCGTTTCGAGCTATTTAATGCGAGAAACACGTTATCTGGTGTTTTCACCACTCCACAGTGCGTTGGATATGCAGAACCTCAGATATTTTGGTTTTCGTCGGGTTTCAAGCTGAGATATGCATTTTCTACGATAAGCTTGGTGAAACATCTGTCCGAAGTATGCAGAAACGTCGAGAGCGCTCTTTTCGAGCGATTTAATGCGAGAATCACGTTTTCTGGTGTTTTCACCACTCCACAGTGCGTTTGATATGCAGAACAGTAGATATCTTGGTTTTCGTGGGGTTTCAAGCTGAGATATGCATTTTCTGCGATAATCTTGTTGAGACTTCTGTCAGAAGTATGCAGAATCATCGGGATCGCTCTTTTCAAGCTATTTAATGCGATAAAACAAGTTTTCTGGTGTTTTCAACATTCCACAGTGCGTTTTATATGCAGAATCGGCGATATCTTGGTTTCGGTCGGGTTTCAATCTGAGATATGCATTTTCTGCGATAATCTTGGTGAGTCTTCTTTCAGAAGTATGCAGAATCATCGAGATCCCTTTTTTCGAGCTATTTAATGCGAGAAACACGTTATCTGGTGTTTTCACCACTCCACAGTGCGTTTGATATGCAGAACCGGCGACATCTTGGATTTCGTCGGGTTTCAAGCTGAGATATGCATTTTCAACGTTAATTTTTGTGAGACTTCTGTCAGAAGTATGCAGAATCTTCGAGATCGCTCTTTTCGATCTATTTAATGTGAAAAAACAAGTTTTCTGGTGTTTTCAACATTCCACAGTTCGTTTTATATGCAGAACCGGCGATATCTTGATTTTCGTGGTGTTTCCAGCTGAGATATGCATTTTCTGCGATAATCTTGGTGAGTCTTCTTTCAGAAGTATGCAGAATCATCGAGATCGCTCGTTTCGACCTATTTAATGCGAAAAACACGTTATCTGGTGTTTTCAGCACTCCACAGTGCGTTTGATATGCAGAACCAGCGATATCTTGGTTTTCGTGGGGTTTCAAGCTCAGATATGCATTTTCTGCGATAATCTTGGTGAGATTTCTGTCCGAAGTATGCAGAATCATCGAGATCGCACTTTTCGAGCTATTTAATGCGAGAAACACGGTATCTGGTGTTTTCACCACTCCACAGTGCGTTTGATATGCAGAACCGGCGATATCTTGGTTTTTGTGGGGTTTCAAGCTGAGATATACATTTTTTACGATAATCTTGGTGAAACATCTGTCCGAAGTATGCAGAAACGTCGAGAGCGCTCTGTCCGATCTATTTAATGCGAGAAACTCGTTTTCTGGGGTTTTCACCACTCCACAGTTCGTTGGATATGCAGAACCGGATATATCTTGGTTTTCGTGGGGTTTCAAGCTGAGATATGCATTTTCTGCGATAATCTTGTTGAGACTTCTGTCCGAAGTATGCAGAATCTTCGAGAACGCTCTTTTCGAGCTATATAATGCGAGAAACACGTTTTCTGGGGTTTTCACCACTCCACAGTGCGTTTGATATGCAGAACCGGCGACATCTTGGTTTTCGTGGGGTTTCAAGCTGAGATATGCATTTTCTGCGATAATCTTGGTGAGTCTTCTGCCAGCAGTATGCAGAATCATCGAGATCGCTCTTTTCGAGCTATTTAATGCGAGAAACACGTTATCTGGTGTTTTCACCACTCCACAGTGCGTTCGATATGCAGAACAGCAGATATCTTGGTTTTCGTGGGGTATCAAGCTGAGATATGCATTTTCTGCGATAATCTTGTTGAGACTTCTGTCCGAAGTATGCAGAATCATGCAGATCGCTCGTTTCGAGCTATTTAATGCGAGAAACACGTTATCTGGTGTTTTCACCACTCCACAGTGCGTTGGATATGCAGAACCTCAGATATTTTGGTTTTCGTCGGGTTTCAAGCTGAGATATGCATTTTCTACGATAAGCTTGGTGAAACATCTGTCCGAAGTATGCAGAAACGTCGAGAGCGCTCTTTTCGAGCGATTTAATGCGAGAATCACGTTTTCTGGTGTTTTCACCACTCCACAGTGCGTTTGATATGCAGAACTGGCGATATCTTGGTTTTCGTGGGGTTTCAGGCTGAGATATGCATTTTCTGCGATAATCTTGGTGAGACTTCTGTCCGAAGTATGCTGAATCATCGATATCGCTCTTTTCGAGCTAGTTAGAGCGAGAAACACGTTATCTGGTGTTTCCACCACTCCACAGTGCGTTTGATATGCAGAACAGTAGATATCTTGGTTTTCGTGGGGTTTCAAGCTGAAATATGCATTTTCTGCGATAATTTTGGTGAGACTTCTGTCCGAAGTATGCAGATTCATCGAGATCGCTCATCTCGAGCTATTTAATGCGAGAAACACGTTATCTGGTGTTTTCACCACTCCACAGTGCGTTTGATATGCAGAACTAGCGATATCTTGGTTTTCGTGGGGTTTCAAGCTGAGATATGCATTTTCTGCGATAATCTGGGTGAGTCTTCTGTCCGAAGTATGCTGAATCATCGAGACCGCTCTTTTCGAGCTAGTTAGTGCGAGAAACACGTTATCTGGTGTTTTCACCACTCCACAGTGCGTTTGATATGCAGAACAGTAAATATCTTGGTTTTCGTGGGGTTTCAAGCTGAGATATGCATTTTCTGCGATAATCTTGTTGAGACTTCTGTCCGAAGTATGCAGAATCATCGAGATCGCTCGTTTCGAGCTATTTAATGCGAGAAACACGTTATCTGGTGTTTTCACCACTCCACAGTTCGTTGGATATGCAGAACAGTAGATATCCTGGTTTTCGTGGGGTTTCAAGCAGAGATATGCATTTTCTGCGATAATCTTGGTGAGACTTCTGTTAGAAGTATGCAGAATCATCGAGATCGCTCGTATCGAACTATTTAATGCGAGAAACACGTTATCTGGTGTTTTCACCACTCCACAGTGCGTTGGATATGCAGAACCGGAGATATTTTGGTTTTCGTCGGGTTTCAAGCTGAGATATGTATTTTCTGCGATAATCTTGGTGAGACTTCTGTCCGAAGTATGCAGAATCATCGAGATCGCTCGTTTCGAGCTATTTAATTCGAGAAACACGTTATCTGGTGTTTTCACCACTCCACAGTGCGTTGGATATGCAGAACCGGAGATATTTTGGTTTTCGTCGGGTTTCAAGCTGAAATATGCATTTTCTACGATAAGCTTGGTGAAACATCTGTCCGAAGTATGCAGAAACATCGAGAGCGCTCATTTCGAGCTATTTAATGCGAGAAACACGTTTTCTGGGGTTGTCACCACACCACAGTTCGTTGGATATGCAGAACAGTAGATATCTTGGTTTTCGTGGGGTTTCAAGCAGAGATATGCATTTTCTGCGATAATCTTGGTGAGACTTCTGTTACAAGTATGCAGAAACATCGAGAGCGCTCTTTTCGAGCTATTTAATGCGAGAAACTCGTTTTCTGGGGTTTTCACAACTAAACAGTTCGTTGGATATGCAGAACCGGAGATATCTTGGTTTTCGTGGGGTTTCAAGCTGAGATATGCATTTCCTGCGATAATCTTGGTGACACTTCTGTCCGAAGTATGCTGAATCATCTAGATCGCTCTTTCCGAGCTATTTAATGCGAGATACACGTTATCTGGTGTTTTCACCACTCCACAGTCCGTTTGATATGCAGAACCGACGATATCTTGGTTTTCGTGGGGTTTCAAGCAGAGATATGCATTTTCTGCGATAATCTTTGTGAGACTTCTGTCCGAAGTATGCAGAATCATCGAGATCGCTCGTTTCGAGCTATATAATGCGAGAAACACGTTATCTGGTGTTTTCACCACTCCACAGTGCGTTGGATATGCAGAACCGGAGATATTTTGGTTTTCGTCGGGTTTCAAGCTGAGATATGCATTTTCTACGATAAGCTTGGTGAGACTTCTGTCCGAAGTATGCTGAAACATCGAGATCGCTCTTTTCGAGCTAGTTAATGCGAGAAAAACCTGATCCGGTGTTTTCACCACTCCACAGTGCGTTTGGTATGCAGAACCAGCGACATCTTGGCTTTCGTGGGGTTTCAAGCTGAGATATGCATTTTGTACGATAATCTTGGTGAGACTTCTGTCCGAAGTATGAAGAATCATCGAGATGGCTCTATTCGAGCTATTTAATGCGAGAAACACGTTTTCTGGGGTGTTCACCACTCCACAGTGCGTTTGATATGCTGAACACAGCGATATCTTGGTTTTCGTGGGGTTTCAAGCTGAGATATGCATTTTTTACGATAATTTTGGTGAGACTTCTGTCCGAAGTATGCAGAATCATCGAGATCGCTCGTTTCGAGCTATTCAATGCGAGAATCACGTTATCTGGTGTTTTCACCACTCCACAGTGCGTTTGAAATGCAGAACCGGCGATATCTTGGTTTTCGTGGGGTTTCAAGCTGAGATATGCATTTTCTGCGATAATCTTGGTGAGACTTCTGTCCGAAGTATGCTGAATCATCGAGATCGTCCTTTTCGAGCTAGTTAGTGCGAGATACACGTTATCTGATGTTTTCACCACTCCACAGTGCGTTTGATATGCAGAACAGTAGATATCTTGGTTTTCGTGGGGTTTCAAGCTGAGATATGCATTTTCTGCGATAATCTTGTTGAGAATTCTGTCCGAAGTATGCAAAATCATCGAGATCGCTCGTTTCGAGCTATTTAATGCGAGAAACACGTTATCTGGTGTTTTCACCACTCCACAGTGCGTTTGACATGCAGAACCAGCGATATCTTGGTTTTCGTGGGGTTTCAAGCTGAGATATGCATTTTCTGCGATAATATTGGTGAGACTTCAGTCAGAAGTATGCAGAATCATCTAGATCGCTCTTTTCGAGCTACTTAATGCACGAAACACGTTTTCTGGTGGTTTCACCACTCTACAGTACGTTTGACATGCAGAACCGGAGATATCTTGGCTTCGGTCGGTTTTCAAGCTGAGATATGCATTTTCTACGATAATCCTGGTGAGACTTCAGTCAGAATTATGCAGAATCTTCGAGAACGCTCTTTTCGAGCTACTTAATGCGCGAAACACGTTTTCTGGTGTTTTCACCACTCCGCGGTACGTTTGATGTGCAGAACCGGAGATATATCGGTTTTCGTCGGGTTTCAAGCTGAGATATGCATTTTCTACGATAATCTTGGTGAGACTTCTGTAAGAAGTATGCAGGATCTTCGAGAACGCTCTTTTCGAGCTACTTAATGCGAGAAACACGTTTTCTGGTGTTTTCACCACTCCACAGTAGGTTTGATATGCAGAACCGGCGATATTTTGGTTTTCGTCGGGTTTCAAGCTGAGATATGCATTTTCTACGATAATCTTGGTGAAACATCTGTCCGAAGTATGCAGAAACATCGAGAGCGCTCTTTTCGAGCTATTTAATGCGAGAAACTCGTTTTCTGGGGTTTTTACCACTCCACAGTTCGTTGGATATGCAGAACCGGAGATATCTTGGTTTTCGTGGGGTTTCAAGCTGGGATATGCATTTCCTGCGATAATCTTGGTGAGACTTCTGTCCGAAGTATGCTGAATCATCTAGAACGCTCTTTTCGAGCTATTTAATGCGAGAAACACGTTATCTGGTGTTTTCACCACTCCACAGTGCGTTTGACATGCAGAACCAGCGATATCTAGGTTTTCGTGGGGTTTCAAGCTGAAATATGCATTTTCTGCGATAATATTGGTGAGACTTCAGTCAGAAGTATGCAGAATCATCTAGATCGCTCTTTTGGAGCTACTTAATGCACGAAACACGTTTTCTGGTGTTTTCACCACTCCACAGTACGTTTGACATGCAGAACCGGAGATATCTTGGTTTCGGTCGGGTTTCAAGCTGAGATATGCATTTTCTACGATAATCCTGGTGAGACTTCTGTCAGAATTATGCAGAATCTTCGAGAACGCTCTTTTCGAGCTACTTAATGCACGAAACACGTTTTCTGGTGTTTTCACAACTCCACGGTACGTTTGATGTGCAGAACCGGCGATATCTTGGTTTTCGTGGGTTTTCAAGCTGAGATATGCATTTTCTGCGATAATCTTGGTGAGACTTCTGTCCGAAGTATGCTGTATCATCGAGATCGCTCTTCTCGAGCTAGTTGGTGCGAGAAACACGTTATCTGGTGTTTTCACCACTCCACAGTGCGTTTGATATGCAGAACAGTAGATATCTTGGTTTTCGTGGGGTTTCAAGCTGAGATATGCATTTTCTGCGATAATTTTGGTGAGACTTCTGTCAGAAGTATGCAGAATCTTCGAGAACGCTCTTTTCGAGCTACTTAATGCGCGAAACACGTTTTCTGCTGTTTTCACCACTCCACGGTACGTTTGATGTGCAGAACCGGAGATAACTCGGTTTTCGTCGGGTTTCAAGCTGAGATATGCATTTTCTACGATAATCTTGGTGAGACTTCTGTCAGAAGTATGCAGGATCTTCGAGAACGCTCTTTTCGAGCTAGTTAAGCGAGGAAAACCTTATCCGGTGTTTTCACTACTCCACAGTGCGTTTGATATGCAAAACCGGCGATATTTTGGTTTTCGTCGGGTTTCAAGCTGAGATATGCATTTTCCACGATAATCTTGGTGAAACATCTGTCCGAAGTATGCAGAAACATCGGGAGCGCTCTTTTCGAGCTATTTAATGCGAGAAACTCGTTTTCTGGGGTTTTCACCACTCCACAGTTCGTTGGATATGCAGAACCGGAGATATCTTGGTTTTCGTGGGGTTTCAAGCTGGGATATGCATTTCCTGCGATAATCTTGGTGAGACTTCTGTCCGAAGTATGCTGAATCATCTAGAACGCTCTTTTCGAGCTATTTAATGCGAGAAACACGTTATCTGGTGTTTTCACCACTCCACAGTGCGTTTGACATGCAGAACCGGAGATATTTTGGTTTTCATCGGGTTTCAAACTGAGATATGCATTTTCTACGATAATTTTGGTGAGACTTCTGTCCGAAGTATGCAGAATCATCGAGATCGCTCGTTTCGAGCTATTTAATGCGAGAAACACGTTATCTGGTGTTTTCACCACTCCACAGTTCGTTGGATATGCAGAACAGTAGATATCCTGGTTTTCGTGGGGTTTCAAGCAGAGATATGCATTTTCTGCGATAATCTTGGTGAGACTTCTGTTAGAAGTATGCAGAATCATCGAGATCGCTCGTATCGAACTATTTAATGCGAGAAACACGTTATCTGGTGTTTTCACCACTCCACAGTGCGTTGGATATGCAGAACCGGAGATATTTTGGTTTTCGTCGGGTTTCAAGCTGAGATATGTATTTTCTGCGATAATCTTGGTGAGACTTCTGTTCGAAGTATGCAGAATCATCGAGATCGCACTTTTCGAGCTATTTAATGCGACAAACACGTTATCTGGTGTTTTCAGCACACCACAGTGCGTTTGATATGCAGAACCAGCGAAATCTTGGTTTTCGTGGGGTTTCAAGCTGAGATATGCATTTTTTACGATAAGCTTGGTGAGACTTCTGTCCGAAGTATGCTTAATCATCGAGATCGCTCTATTCGAGCTAGTTAATGCGAGAAACACGTTATCTGGTGTTTTCACCACTCCACAGTGCGTATGATATACAGAACCGACGATATCTTGGTTTTCGTGGGGTTTCAAGCTCAGATATGCATTTTCTGCGAGAATCATGGTGAGACTTCTGTCCGAAGTATGCAGAGTCATCGAGAACGTACTATTCGAGCTATTTAATGCGAAAAACACGTTATCTGGTGTTTTCACCACTCCACAGTGCGTATGATATGCAGAACCGACGATATCTTGGTTTTCGTGGGGTTTCAAGCTGAGATATGCATTTTTTACGATAATCTTGGTGAGACTTCTGTCCGAAGTATGCTTAATCATCGAGATCGCTCTATTCGAGCTATTTAATGCGAGAAACACGTTATCTGGTGTTTTCACCACACCACAGTGCGTATGATATACAGAACCGACGATATCTTGGTTTTCGTGGGGTTTCAAGCTCAGATATGCATTTTCTGCGATAATCATGGTGAGACTTCTGTCCGAAGTATGCAGAGTCATCGAGATCGCTCTTTTCGAGCTATTTAATGCGAAAAACAAGTTATCTGGTGTTTTCACCACTCCGCAGTGCGTTTGATATGCAGAACCAGCGAAATCTTGGTTTTCGTGGGGTTTCAAGCTGAGATATGCATTTTTTACGATAATCTTGGTGAGACTTCTGTCCGAAGTATGCTTAATCATCGAGATCGCTCTATTCGAGCTATTTAATGCGAGAAACACGTTATCTGGTGTTTTCACCACTCCACAGTGCGTATGATATACAGAACCGACGATATCTTGGTTTTCGTGGGGTTTCAAGCTCAGATATGCATTTTCTGCGATAATCATGGTGAGACTTCTGTCCGAAGTATGCAGAGTCATCGAGATCGTACTATTCGAGCTATTTAATGCGAAAAACTCGTTATCTGGTGTTTTCACCACTCCACAGTGCGTATGATATGCAGAACCGACGATATCTTGGTTTTCGTGGGGTTTCAAGCTGAGATATGCATTTTTTACGATAATCTTGGTGAGACTTCTGTCCGAAGTATGCTTAATCATCGAGATCGCTCTATTCGAGCTATTTAATGCGAGAAACACGTTATCTGGTGTTTTCACCACTCCACAGTGCGTATGATATGCAGAACCGACAATATCTTGGTTTTCGTGGGGTTTCAAGCTCAGATATGCATTTTCTGCGATAATCTTGGTGAGACTTCTGTCCGAAGTATGCTTAATCATCGAGATCGCTCTATTCGAGCTAATTAATGCGAGAAACACGTTATCTGGTGTTTTCACCACTCCACAGTGCGTATGATATGCAGAACCGACAATATCTTGGTTTTCGTGGGGTTTCAAGCTCAGATATGCATTTTCTGCGATAATCATGGTGAGACTTCTGTCCGAAGTATGCAGAGTCATCGAGATCGTACTATTCGAGCTATTTAATGCGAAAAACACGTTATCTGGTGTTTTCACCACTCCACAGTGCGTATGATATGCAGAACCGACGATATCTTGGTTTTCGTGGGGTTTCAAGCTGAGATATGCATTTTTTACGATAATCTTGGTGAGACTTCTGTCCGAAGTATGCTTAATTATCGAGATCGCTCTATTCGAGCTATTTAATGCGAGAAACACGTTATCTGGTGTTTTCACCACTCCACAGTGCGTTGGATATGCAGAACCGGAGATATTTTGGTTTTCGTCGGGTTTCAAGCTGAGATATGCATTTTCTACGATAAGCTTGGTGAAACATCTGTCCGAAGTATGCAGAAACGTCGAGAGCGCTCTTTTCGAGCTATTTAATGCGAGAAACACGTTTTCTGGGGTTTTGACCACTCCACAGTGCGTTGGATATGCAGAACCGGAGATAACTCGGTTTTCGTCGGGTTTCAAGCTGAGATATGTATTTTTTACGATAATTTTGGTGAGACTTCTGTCCGAAGTATGCAGAATCATCGAGATCGCTCGTTTCGAGCTATTTAATGCGAGAAACACGTTATCTGGTGTTTTCACCACTCCACAGTGCGTTTGATATGCAGAACAGGCGATATCTTGGTTTTCGTGGGGTTTCAAGCTGAGATATGCATTTCCTGCGATAATCTTGGTGAGACTCCTGTCCGAAGTATGCTGAATCATCGAGATCGCTCTTTTCGAGTTATTTAATGCGAGAAACACGTTCTCTGGTTATTTTCACCACTCCACAGTGCGTTTGATATGCAGAACCGGCAACATCTTGATTTTCGTGAGGTTTCGAGCTGAGATATGCATTTTCTGCGATAATTTTGGTGAGACTTCTGTCAGAAGTATGCAGAATCTTCGAGAACGCTCTTTTCGAGCTACTTAATGCGCGAAACACGTTTTCTGCTGTTTTCACCACTCCACGGTACGTTTGATGTGCAGAACCGGAGATAACTCGGTTTTCGTCGGGTTTCAAGCTGAGATATGCATTTTCTACGATAATCTTGGTGAGACTTCTGTCAGAAGTATGCAGGATCTTCGAGAACGCTCTTTTCGAGCTATTTAATGCGAGAAACACGTTATCTTGTGTTTTCACCACTCCACAGTGCGTTTGATATGCAGTACCAGCGATATCTTGGTTTTCGTGGGGTTTCAAGCTGAGATATGCATTTTTTACGATAATCTTGGTGAGACTTCTGTCCGAAGTATGCAGAATCATCGAGATCGCTCTATTCGAGCTATTTAATGCGACAAACACGTTATCTGGTGTTTTCAGCACTCCACAGTGCGTTTGATATGCAGAACCAGCGATATCTTGGTTTTCGTGGGGTTTCAAGCTGAGATATGCAGTTTTTACGATAATCTTGGCGAGACTTCTGTCCGAAGTATGCTTAATCATCGAGATCGCTCGTTTCGAGCTATTTAATGCGAGAAACACGTTATCTGGTGTTTTCACCACTCCACAGTGCGTATGATATGCAGAACCGGCGATATCTTGGTTTTCGTGGGGTTTCAAGATGAGATATGCATTTTCTGCGATAATATTGATGAGACTTCAGTCAGAAGTATGCAGAATCATCTAGATCGCTCTTTTCGAGCTACTTAATGTACGAAACACGTTTTCTGGTGTTTTCACCACTCCACAGTACGTTTGACATGCAGAACCGGAGATATCTTGGTTTCGGTCGGGTTTCAAGCTGAGATATGCATTTTCTACGATAATCTTGGTGAAACATCTGTCCGAAGTATGCAGAAACATCGAGAGCGCTCTTTTCGAGCTATTTAATGCGAGAAACACGTTTTCTGGGGTTTTCACGAACCCACAGTTCGTTGGATTTGCAGAACCGGAGATATCTTGGTTTTCGTGGTGTTCCCAGCTGAGATATGCATTTTCTGCGATAATCTTGGTGGGTCTTTTGTCAGAAGTATGCAGAATCAACTAGATCGCTCTTTTCGAGCTACTTAATGCACCAATCACGTTTTCTGGTGTTTTCACCACTCCACAGTACGTTTGACATGCAGAACCGGCGATATCTCGGTTTTCGTCGGGTTTCATGCTGAGATACGCATTTTCTACGATAATCTTGGTGAGACTTCTGTCAGAAGTATGCAGGATCTTCGATATCGCTCTTCTCGAGCTATCTAATGCACGAAACACGTTTTCTGGTGTTTTCACCACTCCACAGTGCGTTTGATATGCAGAACCGGCAACATATTGATTTTCGTGAGGTTTCGAGCTGAGATATGCATTTTCTGCGATAATATTGGTGAGACTTCAGTCAGAAGTGTGCAGAATCATCTAGATCGCTCTTTTCGAGCTACTTAATGCACGAAACACGTTTTCTGGTGTTTTCTCCACTCCACAGTACGTTTGACATGCAGAACCGGAGATATCTTGGATTCGGTCGGGTTTCAAGCTGAGATATGCATTTTCTACGATAATCTTGGTGAGACTTCTGTCAGAAGTATGCAGGATCTTCGAGAACGCTCTTTTCGAGCTATTTAATGCGAGAAACACGTAATCTGGTGTTTTCACCACTCCACAGTGCGTATGATATGCAGAACCGGCGATATCTTGGTTTTCGTGGGGTTTCAAGGTGAGATATGCATTTTCTGCGATAATCTTGGTGAGACTTCTGTCCGCAGTATGCTGAAACATCGAGATCGCTCTTTTCGTGCTAGTTAATGCGAGAAAAACCTTATCCGGTGTTTTCACCACTCCACAGTGCGTTTTATATGCAAAACCGGCGATATCTTGGTTTTCGTGGGGTTTCAAGCTGAGATATGCATTTTCTGCGATAATCTTGTTGAGACTTCTGTCCGAAGTATGCAGAATCATCGAGATCGCTCGTTTCGAGCAACTTAATGCGAGAAACACGTTATCTGGTGTTTTCACCACTCCACAGTGCGTTGGATATGCAGAACCGGTGATATGTTGGTTTTCGTCGGGTTTCAAGCTGAGATATGCATTTTCTACGATAAGCTTGGTGAAACATCTGTCCAAAGTATGCAGAAACATCGAGAGCGCTCTTTTCGAGCTATTTAATGCGAGAAACACGTTTTCTGAGGTTTTCACCACTCCACAGTTCGTCGGATATGCAGAACAGTAGATATCTTTGTTTTCGTGGGGTTTCAAGCTGAGATATGCATTTTCTACGATAATCCTGGTGAGACTTCTGTCAGAAGTATGCAGAATCATCTAGATCGCTCTTTTCGAGCTACTTAATGCACGAAACACGTTTTCTGCTGTTTTCACCACTCCACAGTACGTTTGACATGCAGAACCGGAGATATCTTGGTTTCGGTCGGGTTTCATGCTGAGATATGCATTTTCTACGATAATCCTGGTGAGACTTCTGTCAGAAGTATGCAGAATCTTCGAGACCGCTCTTTTCGAGCTACTTAATGCGCGAAACACGTTTTCTGGTGTTTTCACCACTCCACGGTACGTTTGATGTGCAGAACCGGAGATGACTCGGTTTTCGTCGGGTTTCAAGCTGAGATATGCATTTTCTACGATAATCTTGGTGAGACTTCTGTCAGAAGTATGCAGGATCTTCGAGAACGCTCTTTTCCAGCTATTTAATGCGAGAAACACGTTATCTGGTGTTTTCACCACGCCACAGTGCGTTTGATATGCAAAACCGGCGATATCTTGGTTTTCGTGGGGTTTCAAGCTGAGATATGCATTTTCTGCGATAATCTTGTTGAGACTTCTGTCCGAAGTATGCAGAATCATCGAGATCGCTCGTTTCGAGCTACTTAATGCGAGAAACACGTTAACTGGTGTTTTCACCACTCCACAGTGCGTTGGATATGCAGAACCGGTGATGTTTTGGTTTTCGTCGGGTTTCAAGCTGAGATATGCATTTTCTACGATAAGCTTGGTGAAACATCTGTCCAAAGTATGCAGAAACATCGAGAGCGCTCTTTTCGAGCTATTTAATGCGAGAAGCACGTTTTCTGAGGTTTTCACCACTCCACAGTTCGTCGGATATGCAGAACAGTAGATATCTTTGTTTTCGTGGGGTAACAAGCTGAGATATGCATTTTCTGCGATAATCTTGTTGAGACTTCTGTCCGAAGTATGCTGAATCATCGAGATCGCTCTTTTCGAGCTATTTAATGCGTGAAACTCGTTATCTGGTGTTTTCACCACTCCACAGTTGGTTTGATATGCAGAACCAGCGATATCTTGGTTTTCGTGGGGTTTCAAGCTGAGATATGCATTTTCTGCGATAATATTGGTGAGACATCAGTCAGAAGTATGCTGAATCACCGAGATCGCTCTTTTCGAGCTAGTTAGTGCGAGAAACTCGTTTTCTGGGGTTTTCACCACTCCACAGTTCGTTGGATATGCAGAACCGGAGATATCTTGGTTTTCGTGTGGTTTCAAGCTGAGATATGTATTTCCTGCGATAATCTTGGTGAGACTTCTGTCCGAAGTATGCTTAATCATCGAGATCGCTCGTTTCGAGCTATTTAATGCGAGAAACACGTTATCTGGTGTTTTCACCACTCCACAGTGCGTATGATATGCAGAACCGGCGATATCTTGGTTTTCGTGGGGTTTCAAGATGAGATATGCATTTTCTGCGATAATATTGGTGAGACTTCAGTCAGAAGTATGCAGAATCATCTAGATCGCTCTTTTCGAGCTACTTAATGTACGAAACACGTTTTCTGGTGTTTTCACCACTCCACAGTACGTTTGACATGCAGAACCGGAGATATCTTGGTTTCGGTCGGGTTTCAAGCTGAGATATGCATTTTCTACGATAATCTTGGTGAAACATCTGTCCGAAGTATGCAGAAACATCGAGAGCGCTCTTTTCGAGCTATTTAATGCGAGAAACACGTTTTCTGGGGTTTTCACGAACCCACAGTTCGTTGGATTTGCAGAACCGGAGATATCTTGGTTTTCGTGGTGTTTCCAGCTGAGATATGCATTTTCTGCGATAATCTTGGTGGGTCTTTTGTCAGAAGTATGCAGAATCAACTAGATCGCTCTTTTCGAGCTACTTAATGCACCAATCACGTTTTCTGGTGCTTTCACCACTCCACAGTACGTTTGACATGCAGAACCGGCGATATCTCGGTGTTCGTCGGGTTTCATGCTGAGATACGCATTTTCTACGATAATCTTGGTGAGACTTCTGTCAGAAGTATGCAGGATCTTCGATATCGCTCTTCTCGAGCTATCTAATGCACGAAACACGTTTTCTGGTGTTTTCACCACTCCACAGTGCGTTTGATATGCAGAACCGGCAACATATTGATTTTCGTGAGGTTTCGAGCTGAGATATGCATTTTCTGCGATAATATTGGTGAGACTTCAGTCAGAAGTGTGCAGAATCATCTAGATCGCTCTTTTCGAGCTACTTAATGCACGAAACACGTTTTCTGGTGTTTTCTCCACTCCACAGTACGTTTGACATGCAGAACCGGAGATATCTTGGATTCGGTCGGGTTTCAAGCTGAGATATGCATTTCTACGATATTCCTGGTGAGACGGCTGTCAGAAGTATGCAGAATCTTCGAGAACGCTCTTTTCGAGCTACTTAATGCGCGAAACACGTTTTCTGGTGTTTTCACCACTCCACGGTACGTTTGATGTGCAGAACCGGAGATAACTCGGTTTTCATCGGGTTTCAAGCTGAGATATGCATTTTCTACGATAATCTTGGTGAGACTTCTGTCAGAAGTATGCAGGATCTTCGAGAACGCTCTTTTCGAGCTATTTAATGCGAGAAACACGTAATCTGGTGTTTTCACCACTCCACAGTGCGTATGATATGCAGAACCGGCGATATCTTGGTTTTCGTGGGGTTTCAAGGTGAGATATGCATTTTCTGCGATAATCTTGGTGAGACTTCTGTCCGCAGTATGCTGAAACATCGAGATCGCTCTTTTCGTGCTAGTTAATGCGAGAAAAACCTTATCCGGTGTTTTCACCACTCCACAGTGCGTTTTATATGCAAAACCGGCGATATCTTGGTTTTCGTGGGGTTTCAAGCTGAGATATGCATTTTCTGCGATAATCTTGTTGAGACTTCTGTCCGAAGTATGCAGAATCATCGAGATCGCTCGTTTCGAGCAACTTAATGCACCAATCACGTTTTCTGGTGCTTTCACCACTCCACAGTACGTTTGACATGCAGAACCGGCGATATCTCGGTGTTCGTCGGGTTTCATGCTGAGATACGCATTTTCTACGATAATCTTGGTGAGACTTCTGTCAGAAGTATGCAGGATCTTCGATATCGCTCTTCTCGAGCTATCTAATGCACGAAACACGTTTTCTGGTGTTTTCACCACTCCACAGTACGTTTGACATGCAGAACCGGAGATATCTTGGTTTCGGTCGGGTTTCAAGCTGAGATATGCATTTTCTACGATAATCTTGGTGAAACATCTGTCCGAAGTATGCAGAAACATCGAGAGCGCTCTTTTCGAGCTATTTAATGCGAGAAACACGTTTTCTGGGGTTTTCACGAACCCACAGTTCGTTGGATTTGCAGAACCGGAGATATCTTGGTTTTCGTGGTGTTTCCAGCTGAGATATGCATTTTCTGCGATAATCTTGGTGGGTCTTTTGTCAGAAGTATGCAGAATCAACTAGATCGCTCTTTTCGAGCTACTTAATGCACCAATCACGTTTTCTGGTGCTTTCACCACTCCACAGTACGTTTGACATGCAGAACCGGCGATATCTCGGTGTTCGTCGGGTTTCATGCTGAGATACGCATTTTCTACGATAATCTTGGTGAGACTTCTGTCAGAAGTATGCAGGATCTTCGATATCGCTCTTCTCGAGCTATCTAATGCACGAAACACGTTTTCTGGTGTTTTCACCACTCCACAGTGCGTTTGATATGCAGAACCGGCAACATATTGATTTTCGTGAGGTTTCGAGCTGAGATATGCATTTTCTGCGATAATATTGGTGAGACTTCAGTCAGAAGTGTGCAGAATCATCTAGATCGCTCTTTTCGAGCTACTTAATGCACGAAACACGTTTTCTGGTGTTTTCTCCACTCCACAGTACGTTTGACATGCAGAACCGGAGATATCTTGGATTCGGTCGGGTTTCAAGCTGAGATATGCATTTCTACGATATTCCTGGTGAGACGGCTGTCAGAAGTATGCAGAATCTTCGAGAACGCTCTTTTCGAGCTACTTAATGCGCGAAACACGTTTTCTGGTGTTTTCACCACTCCACAGTGCGTATGATATGCAGAACCGGCGATATCTTGGTTTTCGTGGGGTTTCAAGGTGAGATATGCATTTTCTGCGATAATCTTGGTGAGACTTCTGTCCGCAGTATGCTGAAACATCGAGATCGCTCTTTTCGTGCTAGTTAATGCGAGAAAAACCTTATCCGGTGTTTTCACCACTCCACAGTGCGTTTTATATGCAAAACCGGCGATATCTTGGTTTTCGTGGGGTTTCAAGCTGAGATATGCATTTTCTGCGATAATCTTGTTGAGACTTCTGTCCGAAGTATGCAGAATCATCGAGATCGCTCGTTTCGAGCAACTTAATGCGAGAAACACGTTATCTGGTGTTTTCACCACTCCACAGTGCGTTGGATATGCAGAACCGGTGATATGTTGGTTTTCGTCGGGTTTCAAGCTGAGATATGCATTTTCTACGATAAGCTTGGTGAAACATCTGTCCAAAGTATGCAGAAACATCGAGAGCGCTCTTTTCGAGCTATTTAATGCGAGAAACACGTTTTCTGAGGTTTTCACCACTCCACAGTTCGTCGGATATGCAGAACAGTAGATATCTTTGTTTTCGTGGGGTTTCAAGCTGAGATATGCATTTTCTACGATAATCCTGGTGAGACTTCTGTCAGATGTATGCAGAATCATCTAGATCGCTCTTTTCGAGCTACTTAATGCACGAAACACGTTTTCTGCTGTTTTCACCACTCCACAGTACGTTTGACATGCAGAACCGGAGATATCTTGGTTTCGGTCGGGTTTCATGCTGAGATATGCATTTTCTACGATAATCCTGGTGAGACTTCTGTCAGAAGTATGCAGAATCTTCGAGACCACTCTTTTCGAGCTACTTAATGCGCGAAACACGTTTTCTGGTGTTTTCACCACTCCACGGTACGTTTGATGTGCAGAACCGGAGATGACTCGGTTTTCGTCGGGTTTCAAGCTGAGATATGCATTTTCTACGATAATCTTGGTGAGACTTCTGTCAGAAGTATGCAGGATCTTCGAGAACGCTCTTTTCCAGCTATTTAATGCGAGAAACACGTTATCTGGTGTTTTCACCACGCCACAGTGCGCTTGATATGCAAAACCGGCGATATCTTGGTTTTCGTGGGGTTTCAAGCTGAGATATGCATTTTCTGCGATAATCTTGTTGAGACTTCTGTCCGAAGTATGCAGAATCATCGAGAGCGCTCTTTTCGAGCTATTTAATGCGAGAAGCACGTTTTCTGAGGTTTTCACCACTCCACAGTTCGTCGGATATGCAGAACAGTAGATATGTTTGTTTTCGTGGGGTATCAAGCTGAGATATGCATTTTCTGCGATAATCTTGTTGAGACTTATGTCCGAAGTATGCTGAATCATCGAGATCGCTCTTTTCGAGCTATTTAATGCGTGAAACTCGTTATCTGGTGTTTTCACCACTCCACAGTTCGTTGGATATGCAGAACAGTAGATATCTTGGTTTTCATGGGGTTTCAAGCAGAGATATGCATTTTCTACGATAATCTTGGTGAAACATATGTCCGAAGTATGCAGAAACATCGAGATCGCTCTTTTCGAGCTAGTTAGTGCGAGAAACTCGTTTTCTGGGGCTTTCACCACTCCACAGATCGTTGGATATGTAGAACCAGCGATATCTTTGTTTTCGTGGGGTTTCAAGCTGAGATATGCATTTTCTGCGATAATATTGGTGAGACTTCTGTCCGAAGTATGCTGAATCATCTAGATCGCTCTTTTCGAGCTATTTAATGCGAGAAACACGTTATCTGGTTTTTTCACCACTCCACAGTGCGTTTGATATGCAGTACGAGCGATATCTTGGTTTTCGTGGGGTTTAAAGCTGAGATATGCATTTTTTACGATAATCTTGGTGAAGCTTCTGTCCGAAGTATGCAGAATCATCGAGATCGCTCGTTTCGAGCTATTTAATGCGAGAAACACGTTATCTGGTGTTTTCACCACTCCACAGTGCGTTGGATATGCAGAACCGGCGATATCTTGGTTTTCGTGGGGTTTCCAGCTGAAATATGTATTTTCTGCGATAATCTTGGTGAGACTTCTGTCCGAAGTATGCTTAATCATCGAGATCGCTCTATTCGAGCTATTTAATGTGCGAAACACGTTATCTGGTGTTTTCAGCACTCCACAGTGCGTTTGATATGCAGAAACAACGATATCTTGGTTTTCTTGGGGATTCAAGCTGAGATATGCAATTTCTGCGATAATCTTGGTGAGACTTCTGTCCGAAGTATGCTTAATCATCGAGGTCGCTCGTTTCTTGCTATTTAATGCGGGAAACACGTTATCTGGTGTTTTCACCACTCCACAGTGCGTATGATATGCAGAACCGACGATATATTGGTTTTCGTGGGGGTTCAAGCTCAGATATGCATTGTCTGCGATAATCTTGGAGAGACTTCTGTCCGAAGTGTGCCGAATCATCGAGATCGCTCTCTTCGAGCTATTTAATGCAAGAAACACGTTTTCGGGGGTTTTCACCACACCACAGTTCGTTGGATATGCAGAACAGGTGATATCTTGGTTTTCGAGGGGTTTCAAGCTGAGATATGCATTTTCTGCGATAAACTTGGAGAGACTTCTGTCCGAAGTATGCTGAATCGTCGAGATCGCTCTTTTCGAGCTGGTTAATGCGAGAAACACGTTATCTGGAGTTTTCACCACTCCACAGTTGGTTTGATATGCAGAACCGGCGATATTTTGGTTTTCGTCGGGTGTCAAGCTGAGATATGCATTTTCTACCATAATCTTGGTGAAACATCTGTCCGAAGTATGCAGAAACATCGAGAGCGCTCTTTTCGAGCTATTTAATGCGAGAAACACGTTTTCTGGGGTTTTCACCACTCCACAGTTCGTTGGATATGCAGAATCGGAGATATCTTGGTTTTCGTGTGGTTTCAAGCTGAGATATGCATTTCCTGCGATAATCTTGGTGAGACTTCTGTCCGAAGTATGCTGAATCATCGAGATCGCTCTTTTCGAGCTATTTAATGCGAGAAACACGTTATCTGGAGTTTTCACCACTCCACAGTTGGTTTGATATGCAGAACCGGCGATATTATGGTTTTCGTCGGGTGTCAAGCTGAGATATGCATTTTCTACCATAATCTTGGTGAAACAACTGTCCGAAGTATGCAGAAACATCGAGAGCGCTCTTTTCGAGCTATTTAATGCGAGAAACTCGTTTTCTGGGGTTTTCACCACTCCACAGTTCGTTGGATATGCAGAATCGGTGATATCTTGGTTTTCGTGTGGTTTCAAGCTGAGATATGCATTTCCTGCGATAATCTTGGTGAGACTTCTGTCCGAAGTATGCTGAAACATCGAGAGCGCTCTTTTCGAGCTGGTTAATGCGAGAAACACGTTATCTGGAGTTTTCACCACTCCACAGTTGGTTTGATATGCAGAACCGGCGATATTTTGGTTTTCGTCGGGTGTCAAGCTGAGATATGCATTTTCTACCATAATCTTGGTGAAACAACTGTCCGAAGTATGCAGAAACATCGAGAGCGCTCTCTTCGAGCTATTTAATGCGAGAAACACGTTTTCGGGGGTTTTCACCACACCACAGTTCGTTGGATATGCAGAACAGGTGATATCTTGGTTTTCGAGGGGTTTCAAGCTGAGATATGCATTTTCTGCGATAAACTTGGAGAGACTTCTGTCCGAAGTATGCTGAATCGTCGAGATCGCTCTTTTCGAGCTGGTTAATGCGAGAAACACGTTATCTGGAGTTTTCACCACTCCACAGTTGGTTTGATATGCAGAACCGGCGATATTTTGGTTTTCGTCGGGTGTCAAGCTGAGATATGCATTTTCTACAATAATCTTGGTGAAACATCTGTCCGAAGTATGCAGAAACATCGAGAGCGCTCTTTTCGAGCTATTTAATGCGAGAAACACGTTTTCTGAGGTTTTCACCACTCCACAGCTCGTCGGATATGCAGAACAGTAGATATCTTTGTTTTCGTGGGGTTTCAAGCTGAGATATGCATTTCCTGCGATAATCCTGGTGAGTCTTCTGTCAGAAGTATGCAGAATCATCTAGATCGCTCTTTTCGAGCTATTTAATGCGAGAAACACGTTATCTGGTATTTTCATCACTCCACAGTGCGTTTGATATGCAGAACCGGCGATATCTTGATTTTCGTGGTGTGTCCAGCTGAGATATGCATTTTCTGCGATAATCTTGGTGAGTCTTCTGTCAGAAGTATGCAGAATCATCGAGATCGCTCATTTCGAGCTAGTTAATGCGAGAAACACGTTATCTGGTGTTTTCACCACTCCACAGTTCGTTGTATATGCAGAACAGGAGATATCTTGGTTTTCGTGGGGTTTCTAGCAGAGATATGCATTTTCTGCGATAATCTAGATGAGTCTTCTGCCAGAAGTATGCAGAATCATCTAGATCGCTCTTTTCGAGCTATTTAATGCGAGAAACACGATATCTGGTGTTTTCAGCACTCCACAGTGCGTATGATATGCAGAACCGGCGATATCTTGGTTTTCGTGGGGTTTCAAGCTGAAATATGCATTTTCTGCGATAATCTTGGTGAGACTTCAGTCAGAAGTATGCAGAATCTTCGAGATCGCTCATTTCGAGCTAGTTAATGCGAGAAACACGTTATCTGGTGTTTTCACCACTCCACAGTACGTTGTATATGCAGAACAGGAGATATCTTGGTTTTCGTGGGGTTTCTAGCAGAGATATGCATTTTCTGCGATAATCTAGGTGAGTCTTCTGCCAGAAGTATGCAGAATCTTCGAGATCGTTCTTTTCGAGCAACTTAATGCGAGAAACACGATATATGGTTGTTTTCACCACTCCACAGTGCGTTTGATATGCAGAACGGGCGACATCTTGATTTTCGTGAGGTTTCAAGCTGAGATATGCATTTTCTGCGATAATCTTGGTGAGACTTCAGTCAGAAATATGCAGAATCTTCTAGATCGCTCTTTTCGTGCTATTTAATGCGAAAAAACAAGTTTTCTGGTGTTTTCAACATTCCACAGTGCGTTTGATATGCAGAACCGATGATATCTTGTTTTTCGTGGTGTTTCCAGCTGAGATATGCATTTTCTGCGATAAACTTGGTGAGTCTTCTGTCAGAAGTATGCAGAATCATCGAGATCCCTCTTTTCGAGCTATTTAATGCGAGAAACACGTTAATTGGTGTTTTCACCACTCCACAGTGCGTTTGATATGCGGAACCATCGACATCTTGGATTTCGTCGGGTTTCAAGCTGAGACATGCATTTTCTGCGATAATCTTGGTGAGTCTTCTGTCAGAAGTATGCAGAATCATCGAGATCCCTCTTTTCGAGCTAGTTAATGCGAGAAACACGTTATCTGGTGTTTTCACCACTCCACAGTGCGTTTAATATGCAGAACCGGCGACATCTTGGCTGTCGTAGGGTATCAAGCTGAGATATGCATTTTCTGCGATAATCATGGTGAGACTTCTGTCAGAAGTATGCAGAATCATCGAGATCGCACTTTTCGTGCTATTTAATGCGAGAAACACGTTATCTGGTGTTTTCACCACTCCACAGTGCGTTTGATATGCAGAACCAGCGATATCTTGGTTTTCGTGGGGTTTCTAGCAGAGATATGCATTTTCTGCGATAATCATGGTGAGACTTCTGTTAGAAGTATGCAGAATCATCGAGATCGCACATTTCGATATATTTAATGCGAGAAACACGTTATCTGGTGTTTTCACCACTCCACAGTGCGTTTGATATGCAGAACCAGCGATATCTTGGTTTTCGTGGGGTTTCAAGCTGAGATATGCATTTTTTACGATAATCATGGTGAGAATTCTGTCCGAAGTATGCAGAATCATCGAGATCGCACTTTTCGTGCTATTTAATGCGAGAAACAGGATATCTGGTGTTTTCAGCACTCCACAGTGCGTATGATATGCAGAACCGGCGATATCTTGATTTTCGTGGTTTTTCGTGCTGAGATATGCATTTTCAGCGATAATCTTGGTGAGTCTTCTGTCAGAAGTATGCAGAATCATCTAGATCGCTCTTTTCGAGCTATTTAATGCGAGAAACACGTTATCTGGTATTTTCACCACTTCACAGTGCGTTTGATATGCAGAACCGGCGATATCTTGATTTTCGTGGTGTGTCCAGCTGAGATATGCATTTTCTGCGATAATCTTGGTGAGTCTTCTGTCAGAAGTATGCAGAATCATCGAGATCCCTCTTTTCGAGCTATTTAATGCGAGAAACACGTTATCTGGTTGTTTTCACCACTCCACAGTTCGTTTGATATGCAGAACCGGCGATATCTTCATTTTCGTGGTTTTTCGTGCTGAGATATGCATTTTCAGCGATAATCTTGGTGAGTCTTCTGTCAGAAGTATGCAGAATCTTCGAGATCGCTCATTTCGAGCGAGTTAATGCTAGAAACACGTTATCTGGTGTTTTCACCACTCCACAGTTCGTTGTATATGCAGAACAGGAGATATCTTGGTTTTCGTGGGGTTTCTAGCAGAGATATGCATTATCTGCGATAATCATGGTGAGACTTCTGTTAGAAGTATGCAGAATCATCGAGATCGCACTTTTCGATCTATTTAATGCGAGAAACACGTTGTCTGGTTTTTTCACCACTCCACAGTTGGTTTGATATGCAGAACCGGCGATGTTTGGTTTTCGTCGGGTTTCAAGCTGAGATATGCATTTTCTGCGATAATCTTGGTGAGACTTCAGTCAGAGGTATGCAGAATCTACGAGATCGCTCATTTCGAGCTAGTTAATGCGAGAAACACGTTATCTGGTGTTTTGACCACTCCACAGTTCGTTGTATATGCAGAACAGGAGATATCTTGGTTTTCGTGGGGTTTCCAGCTGAAATATGCATATTCTGCGATAATCTTTGTGTTTCATCTATGAGAAGTATGCAGAATCATCCAGAACGCTCTTTTCGATCTATTTAATGCGAGAAACACGTTGTCTGGTGTTTTCACCACTGCACAGTTGGTTTGATATGCAGAACCGGCGATATCTGGGTTTTCGTGGGGTTTCAAGCTGAAAAATGCATTTTCTGCGGCTATCTTTGTGAGACTTCAGTCAGAAGTATGCAGAATAATCGAGATCGCTCTTTTCGAGCTACTTAATGCGAGAAACACGTTATCTGGTGTTTTCGGCACTCCACAGTGCGTTTGACATGCAGAACCGGAGATATCTTGGTTACGGTCGGGATTCAAGCTGAGATATGCATTTTCTACGATAATCTTGGCGAGACTTCTGTCAGAAGTATGCAGAATCATCGGGATCGCTCTTTTCGAGCTATTTAATGCGAGAATCACGTTATCTGGTGTTTTCACCACTCCACAGTGCGTTTGATATGCAGAACCGGGGACATCTTGGCTTTCGTCGGGGTTCAAGCTGATATATGCATTTTCTGCGATAATCTTGGTGAGTCTTCTGTCAGAAGTATGCAGAACCATCTAGATCTCTCTTTTCGAGCTATTTAATGCGAGAAACACGTTTTCTTGTGTTTTCACCACCCCACAGTGCGTTTGATATGCAGAACCGGAGATATCTTGGTTTTCGTGGGGTTTGTAGCTGAGATATGCATTTTCTGCGATAATCTTGGTGAGTCTTCTGTCAGAAGTATGCAGAATCATCTAGATCGCTCTTTTCGAGCTATTTAATGCGAGAAACACGTTTTCTTGTGTTTTCACCACCCCACAGTGCGTTTGATATGCAGAACCGGAGATATCTTGGTTTTCGTGGGGTTTGTAGCTGAGATATGCATTTTCTGCGATAATCTTGGTGAGTCTTCCGTCAGAAGTATGCAGAATCATCTAGATCGCTCTTTTCGAGCTATTTAATGCGAGAAACACGTTTTCTTGTGTTTTCAACACTCCACAGTTCGTTTGATATGCAGAACCGGCGATATCTTGATTTTCGTGGTTTTTCCTGCTGAGATATGCATTTTCAGCGATAATCTTGGTGAGTCTTCTGTCAGAAGTATGCAGAATCTTCGACATCGCTCATTTCGAGCTAGTTAATGCTAGAAACACGTTATCTGGTGTGTTCACCACTACACAGTTCGTTGTATATGCAGAACAGGAGATATCTTGGTTTTCGTGGGGTTTCTAGCAGAGATATGCATTATCTGCGATAATCATGGTGAGACTTCTGTTAGAAGTATGCAGAATCATCGAGATCGCACTTTTCGATCTATTTAATGCGAGAAACACGTTGTCTGGTGTTTTCACCACTCCACAGTTGGTTTGATATGCAGAACCGGCGATGTTTGGTTTTCGTCGGGTTTCAAGCTGAGAAATGCATTTTCTGCGATAATCTTGGTGAGACTTCAGTCAGAAGTATGCAGAATCTTCGAGTTCGCTCTTTTCGAGCAACTTAATGCGAGAAACACGTTATCTGGTTGTTTTCACCACTCCACAGTTCGTTAGATATGCAGAACCGGCGATATCTTGATTTTCGTGGTTTTTCGTGCTGAGATATGCATTTTCAGCGATAATC
Organism: Anthophora plumipes; assembly: GCA_951804975.1. NCBI lineage: Eukaryota > Metazoa > Arthropoda > Insecta > Hymenoptera > Apidae > Anthophora > Anthophora plumipes. The sequence continues at coordinate 1,161,159 of CATORF010000790.1, read as the reverse complement.
TTGGTGAGTCTTCTGTCAGAAGTATGCAGAATCATCGAGATCCCTCTTTTCGAGCTATTTAATGAGAGAAACACGTTATCTGGTTGTTTTCACCACTCCACAGTTCGTTTGATATGCAGAACCGGCAATATCTTGATTTTCGTGGTTTTTCGTGCTGAGATATGCATTTTCAGCGATAATCTTGGTGAGTCTTCTGTCAGAGGTATGCAGAATCATCTAGATCGCTCTTTTCGAGCTATTTAATGCGAGAAACACGTTATCTGGTATTTTCACCACTCCACAGTGCGTTTGATATGCAGAACCGGCGATATCTTGATTTTCGTGGTGTGTCCAGCTGAGATATGCATTTTCTGCGATAATCTTGGTGAGTCATCTGTCAGAAGTATGCAGAATCATCGAGATCGCTCATTTCGAGCTAGTTAATGCGAGAAACACGTTATCTGGTGTTTTCACCACTCCACAGTTCGTTGTATATGCAGAACAGGAGATATCTTGGTTTTCGTGGGGTTTCTAGCAGAGATATGCATTTTCTGCGATAATCTATGTGAGTCTTCTGCCAGAAGTATGCAGAATCATCTAGATCGCTCTTTTCGAGCTATTTAATGCGAGAAACACGATATCTGGTGTTTTCAGCACTCCACAGTGCGTATGATATGCAGAACCGGCGATATCTTGGTTTTCGTGGTGTGTCCAGCTGAGATATGCATTTTCTGCGATAATCTTGGTGAGTCATCTGTCAGAAGTATGCAGAATCATCGAGATCGCTCATTTCGAGCTAGTTAATGCGAGAAACACGTTATCTGGTGTTTTCACCACTCCACAGTTCGTTGTATATGCAGAACAGGAGATATCTTGGTTTTCGTGGGGTTTCTAGCAGAGATATGCATTTTCTGCGATAATCTATGTGAGTCTTCTGCCAGAAGTATGCAGAATCATCTAGATCGCTCTTTTCGAGCTATTTAATGCGAGAAACACGATATCTGGTGTTTTCAGCACTCCACAGTGCGTATGATATGCAGAACCGGCGATATCTTGGTTTTCGTGGGGTTTCAAGCTGAAATATGCATTTTCTGCGATAATCTTGGTGAGACTTCAGTCAGAAGTATGCAGAATCGTCGAGATCGCTCATTTCGAGCTAGTTAATGCGAGAAACACGTTATCTGGTGTTTTCCCCACTCCACAGTTCGTTGTATATGCAGAACAGGAGATATCTTGGTTTTCGTGGAGTTTCTAGCAGAGATATGCATTTTCTGCGATAATCTATGTGAGTCTTCTGCCAGAAGTATGCAGAATCATCTAGATCGCTCTTTTCGAGCTATTTAATGCGAGAAACACGATATCTGGTGTTTTCCCCACTCCACAGTTCGTTGTATATGCAGAACAGGAGATATCTTGGTTTTCGTGGGGTTTCTAGCAGAGATATGCATTTTCTGCGATAATCATGGTGAGAATTCTGTCCGAAGTATGCAGAATCATCGAGATCGCACTTTTCGTGCTATTTAATGCGAGAAACAGGATATCTGGTGTTTTCAGCACTCCACAGTGCGTATCATATGCAGAACCGGCGATATCTTGGTTTTCGTGGGGTTTCAAGCTGAGATGTGCATTGTCTGCGATAATCTTGGTGAGACATCTGTCCGAAGTGTGCAGAATCATCGAGATCGCACTTTTTGAGCTATTTAATGCGAGAAAAACCTTATCTGGTGTTTTCACCACCCCACAGTGCGTTTGATATGCAGAACCGGCGATATCTGGGTTTTCGTGGGGTTTCAAGCTGAGATATGCATTTTCTGCGATAATCTTGGTGAGATCTCTGTCCGAAGTATGCAGAAACATCGAGATCGCTCTTTTCGACATATTTAATGCGAGAAACACGTTATCTGGTGATTTCACCACTCCACAGTGCGTTTGATATGCAGAACCAGCGATATCCTGGTTTTCGTGGGGTTTCAAGCTCAGATATGCATTTTATGCGATAATCTTGGTGAGGCTTCTGTCCGAAGTATGCAGAGTCATCGAGATCGTACTTTTCGAGCTATTTAATGCGAGAAACACGTTTTCTGGGGTTTTCACCACACCACAGTTCGTTGGATATGCAGAACAGGTGATATCTTGGTTTTCGTGGGGTTTCAAGCTGAGATATGCACTTTTTACGATAATCTTGGTGAGACTTCTGTCCGAAGTATGCTTAATCATCGAGATCGCTCTATTCGAACTATTTAATGCGACAAAACGTTATCTGGTGTTTTCAGCCCTCCACAGTGCGTTTGATATGCAGAACCAGTGATACCTCAGTTTTCGTGGGGTTTCAAGCTGAGATATGCATTTTCTACGATAATCTTGGTGAGACTTCTCTCAGAAGGATGCAGAATCTTCGAGATCGCTCTTTTCGAGCTACTTAATGCGAGATACACGTTATCTGGTGTTTTCACCACCCCACAGTGCGTTTGATATGCAGAACCGGCGATATCTGGGTTTTCGTGGGGTTTCAAGCTGAGATATGCATTTTCTGCGATAATCTTGGTGAGATCTCTGTCCGAAGTATGCAGAAACATCGAGATCGCTCTTTTCGACATATTTAATGCGAGAAACACGTTATCTGGTAGTTTTCACCACTCCACAGTTCGTTTGATATGCAGAACCGGCGATATCTTGATTTTCGTGGTTTTTCGTGCTGAGATATGCATTTTCAGCGATAATCTTGGTGAGTCTTCTGTCAGAAGTATGCAGAATCTTCGAGATCGCTCATTTCGAGCGAGTTAATGCTAGAAACACGTTATCTGGTGTTTTCACCACTCCACAGTTCGTTGTATATGCAGAACAGGAGATATCTTGGTTTTCGTGGGGTTTCTAGCAGAGATATGCATTATCTGCGATAATCATGGTGAGACTTCTGTTAGACGTATGCAGAATCATCGAGATCGCACTTTTCGATCTATTTAATGCGAGAAACACGTTGTCTGGTTTTTTCACTACTCCACAGTTGGTTTGATATGCAGAACCGGCGATGTTTGGTTTTCGTCGGGTTTCAAGCTGAGATATGCATTTTCTGCGATAATCTTGGCGAGACTTCTGTCAGAAGTATGCAGAATCATCGGGATCGCTCTTTTCGAGCTATTTAATGCGAGAATCACGTTATCTGGTGTTTTCACCACTCCACAGTGCGTTTGATATGCAGAACCGGCGACATCTTGGCTTTCGTCGGGGTTCAAGCTGAGATATGCATTTTCTGCGATAATCTTGGTGAGTCTTCTGTCAGAAGTATGCAGAATCATCTAGATCTCTCTTTTCGAGCTATTTAATGCGAGAAACACGTTTTCTTGTGTTTTCACCACCCCACAGTGCGTTTGATATGCAGAACCGGAGATATCTTGGTTTTCGTGGGGTTTGTAGCTGAGATATGCATTTTCTGCGATAATCTTGGTGAGTCTTCTGTCAGAAGTATGCAGAATCATCTAGATCGCTCTTTTCGAGCTATTTAATGCGAGAAACACGTTTTCTTGTGTTTTCACCACCCCACAGTGCGTTTGATATGCAGAACCGGAGATATCTTGGTTTTCGTGGGGTTTGTAGCTGAGATATGCATTTTCTGCGATAATCTTGGTGAGTCTTCCGTCAGAAGTATGCAGAATCATCTAGATCGCTCTTTTCGAGCTATTTAATGCCAGAAACACGTTTTCTTGTGTTTTCAACACTCCACAGTTCGTTTGATATGCAGAACCGGCGATATCTTGATTTTCGTGGTTTTTCCTGCTGAGATATGCATTTTCAGCGATAATCTTGGTGAGTCGTCTGTCAGAAGTATGCAGAATCTTCGACATCGCTCATTTCGAGCTAGTTAATGCTAGAAACACGTTATCTGGTGTTTTCACCACTACACAGTTCGTTGTATATGCAGAACAGGAGATATCTTGGTTTTCGTGGGGTTTCTAGCAGAGATATGCATTATCTGCGATAATCATGGTGAGACTTCTGTTAGAAGTATGAAGAATCATCGAGATCGCACTTTTCGATCTATTTAATGCGAGAAACACGTTGTCTGGTGTTTTCACCACTCCACAGTTGGTTTGATATGCAGAACCGGCGATGTTTGGTTTTCGTCGGGTTTCAAGCTGAGAAATGCATTTTCTGCGATAATCTTGGTGAGACTTCAGTCAGAAGTATGCAGAATCTTCGAGTTCGCTCTTTTCGAGCAACTTAATGCGAGAAACACGTTATCTGGTTGTTTTCACCACTCCACAGTTCGTTAGATATGCAGAACCGGCGATATCTTGATTTTCGTGGTTTTTCGTGCTGAGATATGCATTTTCAGCGATAATCTTGGTGAGTCTTCTGTCAGAAGTATGCAGAATCATCGAGATCCCTCTTTTCGAGCTATTTAATGAGAGAAACACGTTATCTGGTTGTTTTCACCACTCCACAGTTCGTTTGATATGCAGAACCGGCGATATCTTGATTTTCGTGGTTTTTCGTGCTGAGATATGCATTTTCAGCGATAATCTTGGTGAGCCTTCTGTCAGAAGTATGCAGAATCATCTAGATCGCTCTTTTCGAGCTATTTAATGCGAGAAACACGTTATCTGGTATTTTCACCACTCCACAGTGCGTTTGATATGCAGAACCGGCGATATCTTGATTTTCGTGGTGTGTCCAGCTGAGATATGCATTTTCTGCGATAATCTTGGTGAGTCTTCTGTCAGAAGTATGCAGAATCATCGAGATCGCTCATTTCGAGCTAGTTAATGCGAGAAACACGTTATCTGGTGTTTTCACCACTCCACAGTTCGTTGTATATGCAGAACAGGAGATATCTTGGTTTTCGTGGGGTTTCTAGCAGAGATATGCATTTTCTGCGATAATCTATGTGAGTCTTCTGCCAGAAGTATGCAGAATCATCTAGATCGCTCTTTTCGAGCTATTTAATGCGAGAAACACGATATCTGGTGTTTTCAGCACTCCACAGTGCGTATGATATGCAGAACCGGCGATATCTTGGTTTTCGTGGGGTTTCAAGCTGAAATATGCATTTTCTGCGATAGTCTTGGTGAGACTTCAGTCAGAAGTATGCAGAATCGTCGAGATCGCTCATTTCGAGCTAGTTAATGCGAGAAACACGTTATCTGGTGTTTTTCCCACTCCACAGTTCGTTGTATATGCAGAACAGGAGATATCTTGGTTTTCGTGGGGTTTCTAGCAGAGATATGCATTTTCTGCGATAATCTAGATGAGTCTTCTGCCAGAAGTATGCAGAATCATCTAGATCGCTCTTTTCGAGCTATTAAATGCGAGAAACACGATATCTGGTGTTTTCAGCACTCCACAGTGCGTATGATATGCAGAACCGGCGATATCTTGGTTTTCGTGGGGTTTCAAGCTGAAATATGCATTTTCTGCGATAATCTTGGTGAGACTTCAGTCAGAAGAATGCAGAATCTTCGAGATCGCTCATTTCGAGCTAGTTAATGCGAGAAACACGTTATCTGGTGTTTTCACCACTCCACAGTACGTTGTATATGCAGAACAGGAGATATCTTGGTTTTCGTGGGGTTTCTAGCAGAGATATGCATTTTCTGCGATAATCTAGGTGAGTCTTCTGCCAGAAGTATGCAGAATCTTCGAGATCGTTCTTTTCGAGCAACTTAATGCGAGAAACACGATATATGGTTGTTTTCACCACTCCACAGTGCGTTTGATATGCAGAACGGGCGACATCTTGATTTTCGTGAGGTTTCAAGCTGAGATATGCATTTTCTGCGATAATCTTGGTGAGACTTCAGTCAGAAATATGCAGAATCTTCTAGATCGCTCTTTTCGTGCTATTTAATGCGAAAAAACAAGTTTTCTGGTGTTTTCAACATTCCACAGTGCGTTTGATATGCAGAACCGATGATATCTTGTTTTTCGTGGTGTTTCCAGCTGAGATATGCATTTTCTGCGATAAACTTGGTGAGTCTTCTGTCAGAAGTATGCAGAATCATCGAGATCCCTCTTTTCGAGCTATTTAATGCGAGAAACACGTTAATTGGTGTTTTCACCACTCCACAGTGCGTTTGATATGCGGAACCAGCGACATCTTGGATTTCGTCGGGTTTCAAGCTGAGACATGCATTTTCTGCGATAATCTTGGTGAGTCTTCTGTCAGAAGTATGCAGAATCATCGGGATCGCTCTTTTCGAGCTATTTAATGCGAGAAACACGTTTTCTGGGGTTTTCACCACTCCACAGTTCGTTGGATATGCAGAACAGGAGATATGTTGGTTTTCGTGGGGTTTCTAGCAGAGATATGCATTTTCTGCGATAATCATGGTGAGACTTCTGTTAGAAGTATGCAGAATCATCGAGATCGCACATTTCGATCTATTTAATGCGAGAAACACGTTATCTGGTGTTTTCACCACTCCACAGTGCGTTTGATATGCAGAACCAGCGATATCTTGGTTTTCGTGGGGTTTCAAGCTGAGATATGCATTTTTTACGATAATCATGGTGAGAATTCTGTCCGAAGTATGCAGAATCATCGAGATCGCACTTTTCGTGCTATTTAATGCGAGAAACAGGATATCTGGTGTTTTCAGCACTCCACAGTGCGTATGATATGCAGAACCGGCGATATCTTGGTTTTCGTGGGGTTTCAAGCTGAGATGTGCATTGTCTGCGATAATCTTGGTGAGACATCTGTCCGAAGTGTGCAGAATCATCGAGATCGCACTTTTTGAGCTATTTAATGCGAGAAAAACCTTATCTGGTGTTTTCACCACCCCACAGTGCGTTTGATATGCAGAACCGGCGATATCTGGGTTTTCGTGGGGTTTCAAGCTGAGATATGCATTTTCTGCGATAATCTTGGTGAGACCTCTGTCCGAAGTATGCAGAAACATCGAGAACGCTCTTTTCGACATATTTAATGCGAGAAACACGTTATCTGGTGATTTCACCACTCCACAGTGCGTTTGATATGCAGAACCAGCGATATCCTGGTTTTCGTGGGGTTTCAAGCTCAGATATGCATTTTATGCGATAATCTTGGTGAGGCTTCTGTCCGAAGTATGCAGAGTCATCGAGATCGTACTTTTCGAGCTGTTTAATGCGAGAAACACGTTTTCTGGGGTTTTCACCACACCACAGTTCGTTGGATATGCAGAACAGGTGATATCTTGGTTTTCGTGGGGTTTCAAGCTGAGATATGCACTTTTTACGATAATCTTGGTGAGACTTCTGTCCGAAGTATGCTTAATCATCGAGATCGCTCTATTCGAACTATTTAATGCGACAAAACGTTATCTGGTGTTTTCAGCACTCCACAGTGCGTTTGATATGCAGAACCAGTGATACCTCAGTTTTCGTGGGGTTTCAAGCTGAGATATACATTTTCTACGATAATCTTGGTGAGACTTCTCTCAGAAGGATGCAGAATCTTCGAGATCGCTCTTTTCGAGCTACTTAATGCGAGATACACGTTATCTGGTGTTTTCACCACTCCACAGTGCGTTTGACATGCAGTACCGGCGACATCTTGGATTTCGTCGGGGTTCAAGCTGAGATATGCATTTTCTGCGATAATCTTGGTGATTCTTCTGTCAGAAGTATGCAGAATCATCGAGATCCCTCTTTTCGAGCTATTTAATGCGAGAAACACGTTATCTGGTTGTTTTCACCACTCCACAGTTCGTTTGATATGCAGAACCGGCGATATCTTGATTTTCGTGGTTTTTCGTGCTGAGATATGCATTTTCAGCGATAATCTTGGTGAGTCTTCTGTCAGAAGTATGCAGAATCTTCGAGATCGCTCATTTCGAGCGAGTTAATGCTAGAAACACGTTATCTGGTGTTTTCACCACTCCACAGTTCGTTGTATATGCAGAACAGGAGATATCTTGGTTTTCGTGGGGTTTCTAGCAGAGATATGCATTATCTGCGATAATCATGGTGAGGCTTCTGTTAGAAGTATGCAGAATCATCGAGATCGCACTTTTCGATCTATTTAATGCGAGAAACACGTTGTCTGGTTTTTTCACCACTCCACAGTTGGTTTGATATGCAGAACCGGCGATGTTTGGTTTTCGTCGGGTTTCAAGCTGAGATATGCATTTTCTGCGATAATCTTGGTGAGACTTCAGTCAGAGGTATGCAGAATCTACGAGATCGCTCATTTCGAGCTAGTTAATGCGAGAAACACGTTATCTGGTGTTTTCACCACTCCACAGTTCGTTGTATATGCAGAACAGGAGATATCTTGGTTTTCGTGGGGTTTCCAGCTGAAATATGCATTTTCTGCGATAATCTTTGTGTTTCATCTATGTGAAGTATGCAGAATCATCCAGAACGCTCTTTTCGATCTATTTAATGCGAGAAACACGTTGTCTGGTGTTTTCACCACTCCACAGTGCGTTTGATATGCAGAACCAGCGATATCTTGGTTTTCGTGGGGTTTCAAGCTGAGATATGCATTTTTTACGATAATCATGGTGAGACTTCTGTCCGAAGTATGCTGAATCATCGATATCGCACTTTTCGAGCTATCTAATGCGAGAAACACGTTTTGTGGGGTTTTCACCACTCCACAGTGCGTTCGATATGCAGTACCAGCGATATCTTGGTTTTCGTGGGGTTTCAAGCTGAGATATGCATTTTTTACGATAATCTTGGTGAGACTTCTGTCCGAAGTATGCAGAATCATCGAGATCGCTCTATTCGAGCTATTTAATGCGACAAAACGTTATCTGGTGTTTTCACCACTCCACAGTGCGTTTGATATGCAGAACCGGCGATATCTGGGTTTTCGTGGGGTTTCAAGCAGAGATATGCATTTTCTGCGATAACATTGGTGAGACTTCTGTCAGAAGTATGCAGAATCATCGAGATCGCACTTTTCGAGCTATTTAATGCGAGAAACACGATATCTGGTGTTTTCAGCACTCAATACTGCGTTTAATATGCAGAACCAGCGATATCTAGGTTTTCGTGGGGTTTCAAGCTGAGATATGCAATTTCTGCGATAATCTTGGTGAGACTTCTGTCCGAAGTATGTTTAATCATCGAGATCGCTCTATTCGAGCTATTTAATGTGAGAAACACGTTATCTGGTGTTTCCAGCACTCAATACTGCGTTTAATATGCAGAACCAGCGATATCTAGGTTTTCGTGGGGTTTCAAGCTGAGATATGCATTTTTTACGATAATCTTGGTGAGACTTCTGTCCGAAGTATGCTTAATCATCGAGATCGCTCGTTTCGAGCTATTTAATGCGAGAAACACGTTATCTGGTGCTTTCACCACTCCACAGTGCGTATGATGTGCAGAACCGACGATATCCTGCTTTTCGTGTGGTTTCAAGCTCAGATATGCATTTTCTGCGATAATCTTGGTGAGACTTCAGTCCGAAGTATGCAGAGTCATCTAGATCGCTCTTTTCGAGCTATTTAATGCTAAAAAACAAGGTTTCTGGTGTTTTCAACATTCCACAGTGCGTTTGATATGCAGAACCGGCGATATCTTGATTTTCGTGGTGTTTCCAGCTGAGATATGCATTTTCTGCGATAATCTAGGTGAGTCTTCTGCCAGAAGTATGCAGAATCATCTAGATCGCTCTTTTCGAGCTATTTAATGCGAGAAAGACGTTATCTGGTTGCTTTCACCACTCTACAGTGCGTTTGATATGCAGAACCGGCGACGTCTTGATTTTCGTGAGGTTTCAAGCTGAGATATGCATTTTCTGCGATAATCTTGGTGAGACTTCAGTCAGAAGTATGCAGAATCATCTAGATCGCTCTTTTCGAGCTATTTAATGCGAAAAAACAAGTTTTCTGGTGTTTTCAACATTCCACAGTGCGTTTGATATGCAGAACCGGCGATATCTTGATTTTCGTGGTGTTTCCAGCTGAGATATGCATTTTCTGCGATAATCTTGGTGAGTCTTCTGTCAGAAGTATGCAGAATCACCGAGATCCCTCTTTTCGAGCTTTTTAATGCGAGATACACGTTATCTGGCTGTTTTCACCACTCCACAGTTCGTTTGATATGCAGAACCGGCGATATCTTGATTTTCGTGGTGTTTCCAGGTGAGATATGCATTTTCTGCGATAATCTAGGTGAGTCTTCTGTCAGAAGTATGCAGAATCATCGAGATCGCTCTTTTCGAGCTAGTTAATGCGAGAAAAACCTTGTCTGGTGTTTTTACCACTCCACAGTGCGTTTGATATGCAGAACCAGCGATATCTTGGCTTTCGTTGGGTTTCAAGCTGAGATATGCATTTTTTACGATAATCTTGGTGAGACTACTGTCCGAAGTATGCAGATTCATCGCGATCGCTCTTTTCGAGCTATTTCATGCGAGAAAGACGTTATCTGGTTGTTTTCACCACTCTACAGTGCGTTTGATATGCAGAACCGGCGACGTCTTGATTTTCGTGAGGTTTCAAGCTGAGATATGCATTTTCTGCGATAATCTTGGTGAGACTTCAGTCAGAAGTATGCAGAATAATCGAGATCGCTCTTTTCGAGCTACTTAATGCGAGAAACACGTTATCTGGTGTTTTCGGCACTCCACAGTGCGTTTGATATGTAGAGCCACCGATAAATTGGTTTTCGTGGGGTTTCCAGCTGAAATATGCATTTTCTGCGATAATCTTTGTGTTTCATCTATGAGAAGTATGCAGAATCATCCAGAACGCTCTTTTCGATCTATTTAATGCGAGAAACACGTTGTCTGGTGTTTTCACCACTCCACAGTTGGTTTGATATGCAGAACCGGCGATATCTGGGTTTTCGTGGGTTTTCAAGCTGAGATATGCATTTTCTGCGGCAATCTTGGTGAGACTTCAGTCAGAAGTATGCAGAATAATCGAGATCGCTCTTTTCGAGCTACTTAATGCGAGAAACACGTTATCTGGTGTTTTCGGCACTCCACAGTGCGTTTGACATGCAGAACCGGAGATATCTTGGTTACGGTCGGGATTCAAGCTGAGATATAGCATTTTCTACGATAATCTAGGCGATACTTCTTTCAGAAGTATGCAGAATCTTCGAGAACGCTCTTTTCGAGATACTTAATGCGAGAAACACGTTTTCTGGTGTTTCACCACTCCACAGTGCGTCTGAAATGCAGAACCGGCGATATCTTGGTTTTCGTGGGGTTTGTAGATGAGATATGCATTTTCTGCGTTAATCTTGGTGAGTCTTCTGTCAGATGTATGCAGAACCATCTAGATCTCTCTTCTCGAGCTATTTATTGCGAGAAACACGTTTTCTTGTGTTTTCACCACCCCACAGTGCGTTTGATATGCAGAACCGGAGATATCTTGGTTTTCGTGGGGTTTGTAGCTGAGATATGCATTTTCTGCGATAATCTTGGTGAGTCTTCTGTCAGAAGTATGCAGAATCTTCGAGAACGCTCTTTTCGAGATACTTAATGCGAGAAACACGTTTTCTGGTGTTTCACCACTCCACAGTGCGTCTGAAATGCAGAACCGGCGATATCTTGGTTTTCGTGGGGTTTGTAGATGAGATATGCATTTTCTGCGTTAATCTTGGTGAGTCTTCTGTCAGAAGTATGCAGAACCATCTAGATCTCTCTTCTCGAGCTATTTAATTCCGAGAAACACGTTGTCTGGTGTTTTCACCACTCCACAGTTGGTTTGATATGCAGAACCGGCGATGTTTGGTTTTCGTCGGGTTTCAAGCTGAGAAATGCATTTTCTGCGATAATCTTGGTGAGACATCAGTCAGAAGTTTGCAGAAACTTCGAGTTCGCTCTTTTCGAGCAACTTAATGCGAGAAACACGTTATCTGGTTGTTTTCACCACTCCACAGTTCGTTTGATATGCAGAACCGGCGATATCTTGATTTTCGTGGTTTTTCGTGCTGAGATATGCATTTTCAGCGATAATCTTGGTGAGTCTTCTGTCAGAAGTATGCAGAATCATCTAGATCGCTCTTTTCGAGCTATTTAATGCGAGAAACACGTTATCTGGTATTTTCACCACTTCACAGTGCGTTTGATATGCAGAACCGGCGATATCTTGGTTTTCGTGGGGTTTCTAGCAGAGATATGCATTATCTGCGATAATCATGGTGAGACTTCTGTTAGAAGTATGCAGAATCATCGAGATCGCACTTTTCGATCTATTTAATGCGAGAAACACGTTGTCTGGTTTTTTCACCACTCCACAGTTGGTTTGATATGCAGAACCGGCGATGTTTGGTTTTCGTCGGGTTTCAAGCTGAGATATGCATTTTCTGCGATAATCTTGGTGAGACTTCAGTCAGAGGTATGCAGAATCTACGAGATCGCTCATTTCGAGCTAGTTAATGCGAGAAACACGTTATCTGGTGTTTTCACCACTCCACAGTTCGTTGTATATGCAGAACTGGAGATATCTTGGTTTTCGTGGGGTTTCCAGCTGAAATATGCATTTTCTGCGATAATCTTTGTGTTTCATCTATGAGAAGTATGCAGAATCATCCAGAACGCTCTTTTCGATCTATTGAATGCGAGAAACACGTTGTCTGGTGTTTTCACCACTCCACAGTTGGTTTGATATGCAGAACCGGCGATATCTGGGTTTTCGTGGGGTTTCAAGCTGAGATATGCATTTTCTGCGGCAATCTTGGTGAGACTTCAGTCGGAAGTATGCAGAATAATCGAGATCGCTCTTTTCGAGCTACTTAATGCGAGAAACACGTTATCGGGTGTTTTCGGCACTCCACAGTGCGTTTGACATGCAGAACCGGAGATATCTTGGTTACGGTCGGGATTCAAGCTGAGATATGCATTTTCTACGATAATCTTGGCGAGACTTCTGTCAGAAGTATGCAGAATCATCGGGATCGCTCTTTTCGAGCTATTTAATGCGAGAAACACGTTATCTGGAGTCTTCACCACTCCACAGTGCGTTTGATATGCAGAACCGGCGACATCTTGGCTTTCGTCGGGGTTCAAGCTGAGATATGCATTTTCTGCGATAATCTTGGTGAGTCTTCTGTCAGAAGTATGCAGAACCATCTAGATCTCTCTTTTCGAGCTATTTAATGCGAGAAACACGTTTTCTTGTGTTTTCACCACCCCACAGTGCGTTTGATATGCAGAACTGGAGATATCTTGGTTTTCGTGGGGTTTGTAGCTGAGATATGCATTTTCTGCGATAATCTTGGTGAGTCTTCTGTCAGAAGTATGCAGAATCATCTAGATCGCTCTTTTCGAGCTATTTAATGCGAGAAACACGTTTTCTTGTGTTTTCACCACCCCACAGTGCGTTTGATATGCAGAACCGGAGATATCTTGGTTTTCGTGGGGTTTGTAGCTGAGATATGCATTTTCTGCGATAATCTTGGTGAGTCTTCCGTCAGAAGTATGCAGAATCATCTAGATCGCTCTTTTCGAGCTATTTAATGCGAGAAACACGTTTTCTTGTGTTTTCAACACTCCACAGTTCGTTTGATATGCAGAACCGGCGATATCTTGATTTTCGTGGTTTTTCCTGCTGAGATATGCATTTTCAGCGATAATCTTGGTGAGTCTTCTGTCAGAAGTATGCAGAATCTTCGACATCGCTCATTTCGAGCTAGTTAATGCTAGAAACACGTTATCTGGTGTTTTCACCACTACACAGTTCGTTGTATATGCAGAACAGGAGATATCTTGGTTTTCGTGGGGTTTCTAGCAGAGATATGCATTATCTGCGATAATCATGGTGAGACTTCTGTTAGAAGTATGCAGAATCATCGAGATCGCACTTTTCGATCTATTTAATGCGAGAAACACGTTGTCTGGTGTTTTCACCACTCCACAGTTGGTTTGATATGCAGAACCGGCGATGTTTGGTTTTCGTCGGGTTTCAAGCTGAGAAATGCATTTTCTGCGATAATCTTGGTGAGACTTCAGTCAGAAGTATGCAGAATCTTCGAGTTCGCTCTTTTCGAGCAACTTAATGCGAGAAACACGTTATCTGGTTGTTTTCACCACTCCACAGTTCGTTTTATATGCAGAACCGGCGATATCTTGATTTTCGTGGTTTTTCGTGCTGAGATATGCATTTTCTGCGATAATCTAGGTGAGTCTTCTGCCAGAAGTATGCAGAATCTTCGAGATCGTTCTTTTCGAGCAACTTAATGCGAGAAACACGATATATGGTTGTTTTCACCACTCCACAGTGCGTTTGATATGCAGAACGGGCGACATCTTGATTTTCGTGAGGTTTCAAGCTGAGATATGCATTTTCTGCGATAATCTTGGTGAGACTTCAGTCAGAAATATGCAGAATCTTCTAGATCGCTCTTTTCGTGCTATTTAATGCGAAAAAACAAGTTTTCTGGTGTTTTCAACATTCCACAGTGCGTTTGATATGCAGAACCGATGATATCTTGTTTTTCGTGGTGTTTCCAGCTGAGATATGCATTTTCTGCGATAAACTTGGTGAGTCTTCTGTCAGAAGTATGCAGAATCATCGAGATCCCTCTTTTCGAGCTATTTAATGCGAGAAACACGTTAATTGGTGTTTTCACCACTCCACAGTGCGTTTGATATGCGGAACCAGCGACATCTTGGATTTCGTCGGGTTTCAAGCTGAGACATGCATTTTCTGCGATAATCTTGGTGAGTCTTCTGTCAGAAGTATGCAGAATCATCGGGATCGCTCTTTTCGAGCTATTTAATGCGAGAAACACGTTTTCTGGGGTTTTCACCACTCCACAGTTCGTTGGATATGCAGAACAGGAGATATCTTGGTTTTCGTGGGGTTTCTAGCAGAGATATGCATTTTCTGCGATAATCATGGTGAGACTTCTGTTAGAAGTATGCAGAATCATCGAGATCGCAAATTTCGATCTATTTAATGCGAGAAACACGTTATCTGGTGTTTTCACCACTCCACAGTGCGTTTGATATGCAGAACCAGCGATATCTTGGTTTTCGTGGGGTTTCAAGCTGAGATATGCATTTTTTACGATAATCATGGTGAGAATTCTGTCCGAAGTATGCAGAATCATCGAGATCGCACTTTTCGTGCTATTTAATGCGAGAAACAGGATATCTGGTGTTTTCAGCACTCCACAGTGCGTATGATATGCAGAACCGGCGATATCTTGGTTTTCGTGGGGTTTCAAGCTGAGATGTGCATTGTCTGCGATAATCTTGGTGAGACATCTGTCCGAAGTGTGCAGAATCATCGAGATCGCACTTTTTGAGCTATTTAATGCGAGAAAAACCTTATCTGGTGTTTTCACCACCCCACAGTGCGTTTGATATGCAGAACCGGCGATATCTGGGTTTTCGTGGTGTTTCAAGCTGAGATATGCATTTCCTGCGATAATCTTGGTGAGACCTCTGTCCGAAGTATGCAGAAACATCGAGATCGCTCTTTTCGACATATTTAATGCGAGAAACACGTTATCTTGTGATTTCACCACTCCACAGTGCGTTTGATATGCAGAACCAGCGATATCCTGGTTTTCGTGGGGTTTCAAGCTCAGATATGCATTTTATGCGATAATCTTGGTGAGGCTTCTGTCCGAAGTATGCAGAGTCATCGAGATCGTACTTTTCGAGCTATTTAATGCGAGAAACACGTTTTCTGGGGTTTTCACCACACCACAGTTCGTTGGATATGCAGAACAGGTGATATCTTGGTTTTCGTGGGGTTTCAAGCTGAGATATGCACTTTTTACGATAATCTTGGTGAGACTTCTGTCCGAAGTATGCTTAATCATCGAGATCGCTCTATTCGAACTATTTAATGCGACAAAACGTTATCTGGTGTTTTCAGCACTCCACAGTGCGTTTGATATGCAGAACCAGTGATACCTCAGTTTTCGTGGGGTTTCAAGCTGAGATATGCATTTTCTACGATAATCTTGGTGAGACTTCTCTCAGAAGGATGCAGAATCTTCGAGATCGCTCTTTTCGAGCTACTTAATGCGAGATACACGTTATCTGGTGTTTTCACCACTCCACAGTGCGTTTGACATGCAGTACCGGCGACATCTTGGATTTCGTCGGGGTTCAAGCTGAGATATGCATTTTCTGCGATAATCTTGGTGATTCTTCTGTCAGAAGTATGCAGAATCATCGAGATCCCTCTTTTCGAGCTATTTAATGCGAGAAACACGTTATCTGGTTGTTTTCACCACTCCACAGTTCGTTTGATATGCAGAACCGGCGATATCTTGATTTTCGTGGTTTTTCGTGCTGAGATATGCATTTTCAGCGATAATCTTGGTGAGTCTTCTGTCAGAAGTATGCAGAATCTTCGAGATCGCTCATTTCGAGCGAGTTAATGCTAGAAACACGTTATCTGGTGTTTTCACCACTCCACAGTTCGTTGTATATGCAGAACAGGAGATATCTTGGTTTTCGTGGGGTTTCTAGCAGAGATATGCATTATCTGCGATAATCATGGTGAGGCTTCTGTTAGAAGTATGCAGAATCATCGAGATCGCACTTTTCGATCTATTTAATGCGAGAAACACGTTGTCTGGTTTTTTCACCACTCCACAGTTGGTTTGATATGCAGAACCGGCGATGTTTGGTTTTCGTCGGGTTTCAAGCTGAGATATGCATTTTCTGCGATAATCTTGGTGAGACTTCAGTCAGAGGTATGCAGAATCTACGAGATCGCTCATTTCGAGCTAGTTAATGCGAGAAACACGTTATCTGGTGTTTTCACCACTCCACAGTTCGTTGTATATGCAGAACAGGAGATATCTTGGTTTTCGTGGGGTTTCCAGCTGAAATATGCATTTTCTGCGATAATCTTGGTGATTCTTCTGTCAGAAGTATGCAGAATCATCGAGATCCCTCTTTTCGAGCTATTTAATGCGAGAAACACGTTATCTGGTTGTTTTCACCACTCCACAGTTCGTTTGATATGCAGAACCGGCGATATCTTGATTTTCGTGGTTTTTCGTGCTGAGATATGCATTTTCAGCGATAATCTTGGTGAGTCTTCTGTCAGAAGTATGCAGAATCATCGAGATCGCTCTATTCGAGCTATTTAATGTGAGAAACACGTTATCTGGTGTTTCCAGCACTCAATACTGCGTTTAATATGCAGAACCAGCGATATCTAGGTTTTCGTGGGGTTGCAAGCTGAGATATGCATTTTCTGCGATAATCTTGGTGAGACTTCAGTCCGAAGTATGCAGAGTCATCTAGATCGCTCTTTTCGAGCTATTTAATGCGAAAAAACAAGTTTTCTGGTGTTTTCAACATTCCACAGTGCGTTTGATATGCAGAACCGGCGATATCTTGATTTTCGTGGTGTTTCCAGCTGAGATATGCATTTTCTGCGATAATCTTGGTGAGTCTTCTGTCAGAAGTATGCAGAATCACCGAGATCCCTCTTTTCGAGCTTTTTAATGCGAGATACACGTTATCTGGCTGTTTTCACCACTCCACAGTTCGTTTGATATGCAGAACCGGCGATATCTTGATTTTCGTGGTGTTTCCAGGTGAGATATGCATTTTCTGCGATAATCTAGGTGAGTCTTCTGTCAGAAGTATGCAGAATCATCGAGATTGCTCTTTTCGAGCTAGTTAATGCGAGAAAAACCTTGTCTGGTGTTTTTACCACTCCACAGCGCGTTTGATATGCAGAACCAGCGATATCTTGGCTTTCGTTGGGTTTCAAGCTGAGATATGCATTTTTTACGATAATCTTGGTGAGACTTCTGTCCGAAGTATGCAGATTCATCGAGATCGCTCTTTTCGAGCTATTTAATGCGAGAAACACGTTATCTGGTGTTTTCACCACTCCACAGTGCGTTTGATATGCAGAACCAGCGATATCTCAGTTTTCGTGGGGTTTCAAGCTGAGATATACACTTTTTACGATAATCTTGGTGAGACTTCTGTCCGAAGTATGCTTAATCATCGAGATCGCTCTATTCGAGCTATTTAATGTGAGAAACACGTTATCTGGTGTTTCCAGCACTCAACACTGCGTTTAATATGCAGAACCAGCGATATCTAGGTTTTCGTGGGGTTTCAAGCTGAGATATGCAATTTCTGCGATAATCTTGGTGAGACATCTGTCCGAAGTATGCTTAATCATCGAGATCGCTCGTTTCGAGCTATTTAATGCGAGAAACACGTTATCTGGTGCTTTCACCACTCCACAGTGCGTATGATATGCAGAACCGACGATATCCTGGTTTTCGTGTGGTTTCAAGCTCAGATATGCATTTTCTGCGATAATCTTGGTGAGACTTCAGTCCGAAGTATGCAGAGTCATCTAGATCGCTCTTTTCGAGCTATTTAATGCGAAAAAACAAGGTTTCTGGTGTTTTCAACATTCCACAGTGGGTTTGATATGCAGAACCGGCGATATCTTTATTTTCGTGGTGTTTCCAGCTGAGATATGCATTTTCTGCGATAATCTAGGTGAGTCTTCTGCCAGAAGTATGCAGAATCATCTAGATCGCTCTTTTCGAGCTATTTAATGCGAGAAAGACGTTATCTGGTTGTTTTCACCACTCTACAGTGCGTTTGATATGCAGAACCGGCGACGTCTTGATTTTCGTGAGGTTTCAAGCTGAGATATGCATTTTCTGCGATAATCTTGGTGAGACTTCAGTCAGAAGTATGCAGAATCATCTAGATCGCTCTTTTCGAGCTATTTAATGCGAAAAAACAAGTTTTCTGGTGTTTTCAACATTCCACAGTGCGTTTGATATGCAGAACCGGCGATATCTTGATTTTCGTGGTGTTTCCAGCTGAGATATGCATTTTCTGCGATAATCTTGGTGAGTCTTCTGTCAGAAGTATGCAGAATCACCGAGATCCCTCTTTTCGAGCTTTTTAATGCGAGATACACGTTATCTGGCTGTTTTCACCACTCCACAGTTCGTTTGATATGCAGAACCGGCGATATCTTGATTTTCGTGGTGTTTCCAGGTGAGATATGCATTTTCTGCGATAATCTAGGTGAGTCTTCTGTCAGAAGTATGCAGAATCATCGAGATCGCTCTTTTCGAGCTAGTTAATGCGAGAAAAACCTTGTCTGGTGTTTTTACCACTCCACAGTGCGTTTGATATGCAGAACCAGCGATATCTTGGCTTTCGTTGGGTTTCAAGCTGAGATATGCATTTTTTACGATAATCTTGGTGAGACTACTGTCCGAAGTATGCAGATTCATCGCGATCGCTCTTTTCGAGCTGTTTAATGCGAGAAACACGTTATCTGGTGTTTTCACCACTCCACAGTGCGTTTGATATGCAGTACCAGCGATATCTTGGTTTTCGTGGGGTTTCAAGCCGAGATATGCATTTTTTACGATAATCTTGGTGAGACTTCTGTCCGAAGTATGCAGATTCATCGAGATCGCTCTTTTCGAGCTATTTAATGCGAGAAACACGTTATCTGGTGTTTTCACCACTCCACAGTGCGTTTGATATGTAGAGCCACCGATAAATTGGTTTTCGTGGGGTTTCCAGCTGAAATATGCATTTACTGCGATAATCTTTGTGTTTCATCTATGAGAAGTATGCAGAATCATCCAGAACGCTCTTTTCGAGCTAGTTAATGCGAGTAACACGTTTTCTGGTGTTTTCACCACCCCACAGTGCGTTTGATATGCAGAACCGGCGACATCTTGGTTTTCGTGGTGTTTCAAGCTGAGATATGCATTTTCTGCGATAATATTGGTGAGACCTCAGTCAGAAGTATGCAGAATCATCTAGATCGCTCTTCTCGAGCTATTTAATTCGACAAACACGTTTTCTGGTGTATTGACCACTCCACAGTACGTTTGACATGCAGAACCGGCGACATCTTGGATTTCGTCGGGTTTCAAGCTGAGATATGCATTTTCTGCGGCAATCTTGGTGAGCCTTCTGTCCGAAGTATGCAGAATCATCGAGATCGCTCGTTTCGAGCTATTTAATGTGAAAAAACAAGATTTCTGGTGTTTTGACCGCTCCACAGTGCGTTTGATATGTAGAGCCACCGATAAATTGGTTTTCGTGGGGTTTCCAGCTGAAATATGCATTTTCTGCGATAATCTTTGTGTTTCATCTATGACAAGTATGCAGAATCATCCAGAACGCTCTTTTCGATCTATTTAATGCGAGAAACACGTTGTCTGGTGTTTTCACCACTCCACAGTTGGTTTGATATGCAGAACCGGCGATATCTGGGTTTTCGTGGGTTTTCAAGCTGAGATATGCATTTTCTGCGGCAATCTTGGTGAGACTTCAGTCAGAAGTATGCAGAATAATCGAGATCGCTCTTTTCGAGCTACGTAATGCGAGAAACACGTTATCTGGTGTTTTCGGCACTCCACAGTGCGTTTGACATGCAGAACCGGAGATATCTTGGTTACGGTCGGGATTCAATCTGAGATATGCATTTTCTACGATAATCTAGGCGATACTTCTTTCAGAAGTATGCAGAATCTTCGAGAACGCTCTCTTCGAGATACTTAATGCGAGAAACACGTTTTCTGGTGTTTCACCACTCCACAGTGCGTCTGAAATGCAGAACCGGCGATATCTTGGTTTTCGTGGGGTTTGTAGATGAGATATGCATTTTCTGCGTTAATCTTGGTGAGTCTTCTGTCAGAAGTATGCAGAACCATCTAGATCTCTCTTCTCGAGCTATTTAATGCGAGAAACACGTTTTCTTGTGTTTTCACCACCCCACAGTGCGTTTGATATGCAGAACCGGAGATATCTTGGTTTTCGTGGGGTTTGTAGCTGAAATATGCATTTTCTGCGATAATCTTTGTGTTTCATCTATGAGAAGTATGCAGAATCATCCAGAACGCTCTTTTCGATCTATTGAATGCGAGAATCACGTTTTCTTGTGTTTTCACCACCCCACAGTGCGTTTGATATGCAGAACCGGAGATATCTTGGCTTTCGTCGGGGTTCAAGCTGAGATATGCATTTTCTGCGATAATCTTGGTGAGTCTTCTGTCAGAAGTATGCAGAACCATCCAGATCTCTCTTTTCGAGCTATTTAATGCGAGAAACACGTTATCTGGTGTCTTCACCACTCCACAGTGCGTTTGATATGCAGAACCGGCGACATCTTGGCTTTCGTCGGGGTTCAAGCTGAGATATGCATTTTCTGCGATAATCTTGGTGAGTCTTCTGTCAGAAGTATGCAGAACCATCTAGATCTCTCTTTTCGAGCTATTTAATGCGAGAAACACGTTTTCTTGTGTTTTCACCACCCCACAGTGCGATTGATATGCAGAACCGGAGATATCTTGGTTTTCGTGGGGTTTGTAGCTGAGATATGCATTTTCTGCGATAATCTTGGTGAGACTTCAGTCAGAAGTTTGCAGAAACTTCGAGTTCGCTCTTTTCGAGCAACTTAATGCGAGAAACACGTTATCTGGTTGTTTTCACCACTCCACAGTTCGTTTGATATGCAGAACCGGCGATATCTTGATTTTCGTGGTTTTTCGTGCTGAGATATGCATTTTCAGCGATAATCTTGGTGAGTCTTCTGTCAGAAGTATGCAGAATCATCGAGATCCCTCTTTTCGAGCTATTTAATGCGAGAAACACGTTATCGGGTGTTTTCGGCACTCCACAGTGCGTTTGACATGCAGAACCGGAGATATCTTGGTTACGGTCGGGATTCAAGCTGAGATATGCATTTTCTACGATAATCTTGGCGAGACTTCTGTCAGAAGTATGCAGAATCATCGGGATCGCTCTTTTCGAGCTATTTAATGCGAGAAACACGTTATCTGGTGTCTTCACCACTCCACAGTGCGTTTGATATGCAGAACCGGCGACATCTTGGCTTTCGTCGGGGTTCAAGCTGAGATATGCATTTTCTGCGATAATCTTGGTGAGTCTTCTGTCAGAAGTATGCAGAACCATCTAGATCTCTCTTTTCGAGCTATTTAATGCGAGAAACACGTTTTCTTGTGTTTTCACCACCCCACAGTGCGTTTGATATGCAGAACCGGAGATATCTTGGTTTTCGTGGGGTTTGTAGCTGAGATATGCATTTTCTGCGATAATCTTGGTGAGTCTTCTGTCAGAAGTATGCAGAATCATCTAGATCGCTCTTTTCGAGCTATTTAATGCGAGAAACACGTTTTCTTGTGTTTTCACCACCCCACAGTGCGTTTGATATGCAGAACCGGAGATATCTTGGTTTTCGTGGGGTTTGTAGCTGAGATATGCATTTTCTGCGATAATCTTGGTGAGTCTTCCGTCAGAAGTATGCAGAATCATCTAGATCGCTCTTTTCGAGCTATTTAATGCGAGAAACACGTTTTCTTGTGTTTTCAACACTCCACAGTTCGTTTGATATGCAGAACCGGCGATATCTTGATTTTCGTGGTTTTTCCTGCTGAGATATGCATTTTCAGCGATAATCTTGGTGAGTCTTCTGTCAGAAGTATGCAGAATCTTCGACATCGCTCATTTCGAGCTAGTTAATGCTAGAAACACGTTATCTGGTGTTTTCACCACTACACAGTTCGTTGTATATGCAGAACAGGAGATATCTTGGTTTTCGTGGGGTTTCTAGCAGAGATATGCATTATCTGCGATAATCATGGTGAGACTTCTGTTAGAAGTATGCAGAATCATCGAGATCGCACTTTTCGATCTATTTAATGCGAGAAACACGTTGTCTGGTGTTTTCACCACTCCACAGTTGGTTTGATATGCAGAACCGGCGATGTTTGGTTTTCGTCGGGTTTCAAGCTGAGAAATGCATTTTCTGCGATAATCTTGGTGAGACTTCAGTCAGAAGTATGCAGAATCTTCGAGTTCGCTCTTTTCGAGCAACTTAATGCGAGAAACACGTTATCTGGTTGTTTTCACCACTCCACAGTTCGTTTAATATGCAGAACCGGCGATATCTTGATTTTCGTGGTTTTTCGTGCTGAGATATGCATTTTCAGCGATAATCTTGGTGAGTCTTCTGTCAGAAGTATGCAGAATCATCGAGATCCCTCTTTTCGAGCTATTTAATGAGAGAAACACGTTATCTGGTTGTTTTCACCACTCCACAGTTCGTTTGATATGCAGAACCGGCGATATCTTGATTTTCGTGGTGTGTCCAGCTGAGATATGCATTTTCTGCGATAATCTTGGTGAGTCTTCTGTCAGAAGTATGCAGAATCATCGAGATCGCTCATTTCGAGCTAGTTAATGCGAGAAACACGTTATCTGGTGTTTTCACCACTCCACAGTTCGTTGTATATGCAGAACAGGAGATATCTTGGTTTTCGTGGGGTTTCTAGCAGAGATATGCATTTTCTGCGATAATCTATGTGCGTCTTCTGCCAGAAGTATGCAGAATCATCTAGATCGCTCTTTTCGAGCTATTTAATGCGAGAAACACGATATCTGGTGTTTTCAGCACTCCACAGTGCGTATGATATGCAGAACCGGCGATATCTTGGTTTTCGTGGGGTTTCAAGCTGAAATATGCATTTTCTGCGATGATCTTGGTGAGACTTCAGTCAGAAGTATGCAGAATCGTCGAGATCGCTCATTTCGAGCTAGTTAATGCGAGAAACACGTTATCTGGTGTTTTCCCCACTCCACAGTTCGTTGTATATGCAGAACAGGAGATACCTTGGTTTTCGTGGGGTTTCTAGCAGAGATATGCATTTTCTGCGATAATCTAGATGAGTCTTCTGCCAGAAGTATGCAGAATCATCTAGATCGCTCTTTTCGAGCTATTTAATGCGAGAAACACGATATCTGGTGTTTTCAGCACTCCACAGTGCGTATGATATGCAGAACCGGCGATATCTTGGTTTTCGTGGGGTTTCAAGCTGAAATATGCATTTTCTGCGATAATCTTGGTGAGACTTCAGTCAGAAGTATGCAGAATCTTCGAGATCGCTCATTTCGAGCTAGTTAATGCGAGAAACACGTTATCTGGTGTTTTCACCACTCCACAGTACGTTGTATATGCAGAACAGGAGATATCTTGGTTTTCGTGGGGTTTCTAGCAGAGATATGCATTTTCTGCGATAATCTAGGTGAGTCTTCTGCCAGAAGTATGCAGAATCTTCGAGATCGTTCTTTTCGAGCAACTTAATGCGAGAAACACGATATATGGTTGTTTTCACCACTCCACAGTGCGTTTGATATGCAGAACGGGCGACATCTTGATTTTCGTGAGGTTTCAAGCTGAGATATGCATTTTCTGCGATAATCTTGGTGAGACTTCAGTCAGAAATATGCAGAATCTTCTAGATCGCTCTTTTCGTGCTATTTAAAGCGAAAAAACAAGTTTTCTGGTGTTTTCAACATTCCACAGTGCGTTTGATATGCAGAACCGGTGATATCTTGTTTTTCGTGGTGTTTCCAGCTGAGATATGCATTTTCTGCGATAAACTTGGTGAGTCTTCTGTCAGAAGGATGCAGAATCATCGAGATCCCTCTTTTCGAGCTATTTAATGCGAGAAACACGTTAATTGGTGTTTTCACCACTCCACAGTGCGTTTGATATGCGGAACCAGCGACATCTTGGATTTCGTCGGGTTTCAAGCTGAGACATGCATTTTCTGCGATAATCTTGGTGAGACTTCTGTCAGAAGTATGCAGAATCATCGGGATCGCTCTTTTCGAGCTATTTAATGCGAGAAGCACGTTTTCTGGGGTTTTCACCACTCCACAGTTCGTTGGATATGCAGAACAGGAGATATCTTGGTTTTCGTGGGGTTTCTAGCAGAGATATGCATTTTCTGCGATAATCATGGTGAGACTTCTGTTAGAAGTATGCAGAATCATCGAGATCGCACATTTCGATCTATTTAATGCGAGAAACACGTTATCTGGTGTTTTCACCACTCCACAGTGCGTTTGATATGCAGAACCAGCGATATCCTGGTTTTCGTGGGGTTTCAAGCTCAGATATGCATTTTATGCGATAATCTTGGTGAGGCTTCTGTCCGAAGTATGCAGAGTCATCGAGATCGTACTTTTCGAGCTATTTAATGCAAGAAACACGTTTTCTGGGGTTTTCACCACACCACAGTTCGTTGGATATGCAGAACAGGTGATATCTTGGTTTTCGTGGGGTTTCAAGCTGAGATATGCACTTTTTACGATAATCTTGGTGAGACTTCTGTCCGAAGTATGCTTAATCATCGAGATCGCTCTATTCGAACTATTTAATGCGACAAAACGTTATCTGGTGTTTTCAGCACTCCACAGTGCGTTTGATATGCAGAACCAGTGATACCTCAGTTTTCGTGGGGTTTCAAGCTAAGATATGCATTTTCTACGATAATCTTGGTGAGACTTCTCTCAGAAGGATGCTGAATCTTCGAGATCGCTCTTTTCGAGCTACTTAATGCGAGATACACGTTATCTGGTGTTTTCACCACTCCACAGTGCGTTTGACATGCAGTACCGGCGACATCTTGGATTTCGTCGGGGTTCAAGCTGAGATATGCATTTTCTGCGATAATCTTGGTGAGTCTTCTGTCAGAAGTATGCAGAATCATCGAGATCCCTCTTTTCGAGCTATTTAATGCGAGAAACACGTTATCTGGTTGTTTTCACCACTCCACAGTTCGTTTGATATGCAGAACCGGCGATATCTTGATTTTCGTGGTTTTTCGTGCTGAGATATGCATTTTCAGCGATAATCTTGGTGAGTCTTCTGTCAGAAGTATGCAGAATCTTCGAGATCGCTCATTTCGAGCAAGTTAATGCTAGAAACACGTTATCTGGTGTTTTCACCACTCCACAGTTCGTTGTATATGCAGAACAGGAGATATCTTGGTTTTCGTAGGGTTTCTAGCAGAGATATGCATTATCTGCGATAATCATGGTGAGACTTCTGTTAGAAGTATGCAGAATCATCGAGATCGCACTTTTCGATCTATTTAATGCGAGAAACACGTTGTCTGGTTTTTTCACCACTCCACAGTTAGTTTGATATGCAGAACCGGCGATGTTTGGTTTTCGTCGGGTTTCAAGCTGAGATATGCATTTTCTGCGATAATCTTGGTGAGACTTCAGTCAGAGGTATGCAGAATCTACGAGATCGCTCATTTCGAGCTAGTTAATGCGAGAAACACGTTATCTGGTGTTTTCACCACTCCACAGTTCGTTGTATATGCAGAACAGGAGATATCTTGGTTTTCGTAGGGTTTCTAGCAGAGATATGCATTATCTGCGATAATCATGGTGAGACTTCTGTTAGAAGTATGCAGAATCATCGAGATCCCTCTTTTCGAGCTATTTAATGCGAGAAACACGTTATCTGGTTGTTTTCACCACTCCACAGTTCGTTTGATATGCAGAACCGGCGATATCTTGATTTTCGTGGTTTTTCGTGCTGAGATATGCATTTTCTGCGATAATCTTGGTGAGACTGCTGTCCGAAGTGTGCAGAATCATCGATATCGCTCTTTTCGAGCTATTTAATGCGAGAAACACGTTTTCTGGTGTTTTCACCACTCCACAGTACGTGTGATGTGCAGAACCGGCGACATCTTGATTTTCGTGAGGTTTCAAGCTGAGATATGCATTTTCTGCGATAATATTGGTGAGACTTCTGTCCGAAGTATGCAGAACCATCGATATCGCTATTTTCGAGTTATTATTTGCGAAAAAACAAGGTTTCTTGTGTTTTGACCACTCCACAGTGCGTTTGATATGTAGAGCCGCCGATAGCTTGTTTTTCGTGGGGTTTCCAGCTGAAATATGCATTTTCTGCGATAATCTTGCTGATTCATCTATGAGAAGTATGCAGAATCATCGAGAACGCTCTTTTCGTGTTAGCTAATACGAGAAACACGTTTTCTGGTGTTTTCAACATTCCACAGTGCGTCTGATATGCAGAACCGACGATATCTTGGTTTTCGTGGGGTTTCCAGCTGAGATATGCATTTTCTGCGATAATCTTGGTGAGTGTTCTGTCAGAAGTATGCAGAATCATCGAGATCGCTCGTTTCGAGCTATTTGATGCGAGAAACACGTTATTTGGTTGTTTTCACCACTCCACAGTGCGTTTGATATGCAGAACCGGCGACATCTTGGCTTTCGTCGGTTTTCAAGATGAGATATGCATTTTCTGCGATAATCTTGGTGAGACCACTGTCCGAAGCATGTAAAAACATCGAGATCGCACTTTTCGAGTTATTTAATGCGACAAACACGTTATCTGGTGTTTTCACCACTCCACAGTGCGTTTGATATGCAGAACCAGCGAAATCTTGGTTTTCGTGGGGTTTCTAGCAGAGATATGCTTTTTCTGCGATAATCTTGGTGAGACCTCTGTCCGAAGTATGCAGAAACATCGAGATCGCTTTTTTCGACCTATTTAATGCGAGAAACACGTTATCTGGTGTTTTCACCACTCCACAGTTGGTTTGATATGCAGAACCGGCGATGTTTGGTTTTCGTCGTTTTTCAAGCTGAGATATGCATTTTCTGCGATAATATTGGTGAGACTTCAGTCAGAAGTATGCAGAATCATCTAGATCGTTCGTTTCGAGCTATTTAATGCGAGAAACACGCTATCTGGGGTTTTCACCACTCCACAGTTCGTTGGATATGCAGAACAGGAGATATCTTGGTTTTCGTGGGGTTTCAAGCTGAGATATGCAATTTCTGCGATAATCTTGGTGAGACTTCTGTCCGAAGTATGCTTAATCATCGAGATCGCTCTATTCGAGCTATTTAATGCGATAAACACGTTGTCTGGTGTTTTCACCACTCCACAGTTGGTTTGATATGCAGAACCGGCGATGTTTGGTTTTCGTCGGGTTTCAAGCTGAGATATGCATTTTTTATGATAATCTTGATGAGACTTCTGTCCGAAGTATGCTTAATCATCGAGATCGCTCTTTTCGACCTATTTAGTGCAAGAAACACGTTATCTGGTGTTTTCAGCACGCCCCAGTGCGTTTGATATGCAGAACCAGCGATATCTTGGTTTTCGTGGGGTTTCAAGCTCAGATATGCATTTTCTGCGATAATATTGGTGAGACTTCTGTCCGAAGTATGCAGAATCATCGCGATCGCACTTTTCGAGCTATTTAATGCGAGAAACACGTTTTCTGGGGTTTTCACCACTCCACAGTTCGTTGGATATGCAGAACAGGAGATAGCTTGGTTTTCGTGGGGTTTCAAGCTGAGATATGCATTTTTTACGATAATCTTGGTGAGACTTCTGTCCGAAGTATGCTTAATCATCGAGATCGCTCTATTCGAGCTATTTAATGCGAGAAACACGTCGTCTGGTGTTGTCACCACTCCACAGTTGGTTTGATATGCAGAACCGGCGATGTTTGGTTTTCGTCGGGTTTCAAGCTGAGATATGCATTTTTTACGATAATCTTGATGAGACTTCTGTCCGAAGTATGCTTAATCATCGAGATCGCTCTTTTCGACCTATTTAATGTGAGAAACACGTTATCTGGTGTTTTCAGCACGCCACAGTGCGTTTGATATGCAGAACCAGCGATATCTTGGTTTTCGTGGGGTTTCAAGCTCAGATATGCATTTTCTGTGATAATCTTGGTGAGACTTCTGTCCGAAGTATGCAGAGTCTTCGAGATCGCTCTTTTCGAGCTATTTAATGCGAAAAACACGTTATCTGGAGTTTTCAGCACGCCACAGTGCGTTTGATATGCAGAACCAGCGATATCTTGGTTTTCGTGGGGTTTTAAGCTCAGATATGCATTTTCTGCGATAATCTTGGTGAGACTTCTGTCCCAAGTATGCAGAGTCATCGAGATCGCTCGTTTCGACCTATTTAATGCGAGAAACACGTTATCTGGTGTTTTCAACACTCCACAGTGCGTATGATATGCAGAACCTGCGATATCTTGGTTTTCTTGGGGTTTCAAGCTGAGATATGAATTATCTGCGATAATCTTGGTGAGACTTCTGTCCGAAGTGTGCAGAACCATCGAGATCGCTCTTTTCGAGCGATTTAATGCGAGAAACAAGTTATCTGGAGTTTTCACCACTCCACAGTGCGTTTGATATGCAGAACCGGCGATATCTTGGTTTTCGTGGGGTTTCAAGCTGAGATATGCATTTTCTGCGATAATCTTGGTGAGACTTCTGTCCGAAGTATGCAGAATCATCGAGATCGCTCGTTTCGAGCTATTTAATGCGAGAAACACGTTATCTGGTGTTTTCACCACTCCACAGTGCGTATGATATGCAGAACCGGCGATATCTTGGTTTTCGTGGGGTTTCAAGCTGAGATCTGCATTTTCTGCGATAATCTTGGTGAGACTGCTGTCCGAAGTGTGCAGAATCATCGATATCGCTCTTTTCGAGCTATTTAATGCGAGAAACACGTTTTCTGGTGTTTTCACCACTCCACAGTACGTTTGATGTGCAGAACCGGCGACATCTTGATTTTCGTGAGGTTTCAAGCTGAGATATGCATTTTCTGCGATAATATTGGTGAGACTTCTGTCCGAAGTATGCAGAACCATCGATATCGCTATTTTCGAGTTATTATTTGCGAAAAAACAAGGTTTCTTGTGTTTTGACCACTCCACAGTGCGTTTGATATGTAGAGCCGCCGATAGCTTGTTTTTCGTGGGGTTTCCAGCTGAAATATGCATTTTCTGCGATAATCTTGCTGATTCATCTATGAGAAGTATGCAGAATCATCGAGAACGCTCTTTTCGTGTTAGCTAATACGAGAAACACGTTTTCTGGTGTTTTCAACATTCCACAGTGCGTCTGATATGCAGAACCGACGATATCTTGGTTTTCGTGGGGTTTCCAGCTGAGATATGCATTTTCTGCGATAATCTTGGTGAGTGTTCTGTCAGAAGTATGCAGAATCAT
The DNA here is from genome assembly GCA_951804975.1 of Anthophora plumipes. NCBI lineage: Eukaryota > Metazoa > Arthropoda > Insecta > Hymenoptera > Apidae > Anthophora > Anthophora plumipes. The sequence continues at coordinate 1,131,407 of CATORF010000790.1, read as the reverse complement.
CGAGATCGCTCGTTTCGAGCTATTTGATGCGAGAAACACGTTATTTGGTTGTTTTCACCACTCCACAGTGCGTTTGATATGCAGAACCGGCGACATCTTGGCTTTCGTCGGTTTTCAATATGAGATATGCATTTTCTGCGATAATCTTGGTGAGACCTCTGTCCGAAGTATGTAAAAACATCGAGATCGCACTTTTCGAGTTATTTAATGCGACAAACACGTTATCTGGTGTTTTCACCACTCCACAGTGCGTTTGATATGCAGAACCAGCGATATCTTGGTTTTCGTGGGGATTCAAGCTGAGATATGCAATTTCTGCGATAATCTAGGTGAGACTTCTGTCCGAAGTATGCTTAATCATCGAGATCGCTCGTTTCGAGCTATTTAATGCGAGAAACATGTTATCTGGTGTTTTCACCACTCCACAGTGCGAATGATATGCAGAACCGACGATATCTTGGTTTTCGTGGGGTTTCAAGCTCAGATATGCATTTTCTGCGATAATCTTGGTGAGACCTCTGTCCGAAGTATGCAGAAACATCGAGATCGCTCTTTGCGACCTATTTAATGCGAGAAACACGTTATCTGGTGTTTTCAGCACGCCACAGTGCGTTTTATATGGAGAACCAGCGATATCTTGGTTTTCGTGGGGTTTTAAGCTCAGATATGCATTTTCTGCGATAATCTTGGTGACACTTCTGTCCGAAGTATGGAGAATCATCTAGATCGCAATTTTCGAGCTATTTAATGCGAGAAACACGTTTTCTGGTGTATTCACCACTCCACAGTACGTTTGACATGCAGAACCGGAGATATCTTGGTTTCGGTCGGGTTTCTAGCTGAGATATGCATTTTCTACGATAATCTTGGTGAGCCTTCTGTCAGAAGTATGCAGAATCTTCGAGAACGCTCTTTTCGAGCTACTTAATGCGAGAAACACGTTATCTGGTGTTTTCACCACTCCACAGTGCGTTTGATATGCAGAACCGGCGACATCTTGGATTTCGTCGGGTTTCAAGCTGAGATATGCATTTTCTGCTTCAATCTTGGTGAGACTTCTGTCCGAAATATGCAGAATCATCTAGATCGCTCGTTTCGAGCTATTTAATGCGAGAAACTCGTTATCTGGTTGTTTTCACCACTCCACAGTGCGTTTGATATGCAGAACCGGCGACATCTTGATTTTCGTGAGGTTTCTAGCTGAGATATGCATTTTCTGCAATAATCTTGGTGAGACTTCTGTCAGAAGTATGCAGAATCATCTCGATCGCTCTTTTCGAGCTATTTAATGCGAGAAACACGTTATCTGGTGTTTTCACCACTTCACAGTGCGTTTGATATGCAGAAGTGGCGACATCTTGATTTTCGTGAGTATTTCAAACTGAGGTATGCATTTTCTGCGATAATCTTGGTGAGACTTCTGTCAGAAGTGTGCAGAATCATCTAGATCGCTCTTTTCTAGCTATTTCATTCGAGAAACACGTTTTCTGGTGTTTTCACCACACCACAGTCCGTTTAATGTGCAGAACCGGAGATAACTTGGTTTTCGTGAGATTTCAAGCTGAGATATGAATTTTCTATGACAATCTTGGTGAGACATCTGTCAGAAGTATGCAGAATCTTCGAGATCGCTCTTTTCGAGCTACTTAATGCGAGAAACACGTTATCTGGTGTTTTCACCACTCCACAGTGCGTTTGACATGCAGTACCGGCGACATCTTGGATTTCGTCGGGGTTCAAGCTGAGATATGCATTTTCTACGATAATCTTGGTGAGACTTCTGTCAGAAGTATGCAGAATCATCTAGATCGTTCTTTTCGAGCTATTTAATTCGAGAAACACGTTATCTGGTTGTTATCACCACTCCACAGTGCGTTTGATATGCAGAAGTGGCGACATCTTGATTTTCGTGAGATTTCAAGCTGAGGTATGCATTTTCTGCGATAAGCTTGGTGAGACTTCTGTCGGAAGTATGCAGAATCATCTAGATCGCACGTTTCGAGCTATCTAATGCGAAAAAACAAGTTTTCAGGTGTTTTCACCACACCACAGTCCGTTTGATATGCAGAACAGGAGATATCTTGGTTTTCGTGGGGTTTCTAGCAGAGATATGCATTATCTGCGATAATCATGGTGAGACTTCTGTTAGAAGTATGCAGAACCATCGAGATCGCACTTTTCGATCTATTTAATGCGAGAAACACGTTGTCTGGTTTTTTCACCACTCCACAGTTGGTTTGATACGCAGAACCGGCGATGTTTGGTTTTCGTCGGGTTTCAAGCTGTGATATGCATTTTCTGCGATAATCTTGGTGAGACTTCAGTCAGAAGTATGCAGAATCATCTAAATCGCTCTTTTGGAGCTATTTAATGCGAGAAACACGTTCTCTGGTTGTTTTCACCACTCCACAGTGCGTCTGATATGCAGAACCGGCGAAATCTTGATTTTCGTGGTGTTTCCAGCTGAGATATGCATTTTCTGCGATAATATTGGTGAGACTTCAGTCATATGTATGCAGAATCATCTAGATCGCTCTTTTCGAGCTATTTAATGCGAAAAAACAAGTTTTCTGGTGTCTTCAACATTCCACAGTGCGTGTGATATGCAGAACCGGCGATATCTTGATTTTCGTGGTGTTTCCAGCTGAGATATGCATTTTCTGCGATAATCTTGGTGAGACTTCTGTCAGAAGTATGCAGAATCATCGGTATCTCCCTTTTCGACCTATTTAATGCGAGAAACACGTTCTCTGGTTGTTTTCACCACTCCACAGTGCGTTTGATATGCAGAACCGGCGAAATCTTGATTTTCGTGGTGTTTCCAGCTGAGATATGCATTTTCTGCGATAATCTTGGTGAGACTTCTGTCAGACGTATGCAGAATAATCGGCATCTCCCTTTTCGACCTATTTAATGCGAGAAACACGTTCTCTGGTTGTTTTCACCACTCCACAGTGGGTTTGATATGCAGAACCGGCGACATCTTGGATTTCGTCGGGGTTCAAGCTGAGATATGCACATTCTGCGATATTCTTGGTGAGACTTCTGTCAGTAGTATGCAGAATCATCGAGACCCCTCTTTTCGAGCTATTTAATGCGAGAAACACGTTATCTGGTGTTTTCACCACTCCACAGTGCGTTTGCTATGCAGAACCGGCGTCATCTTGGATTTCGTCGGGTTTCAAGCTGAGATATGCATTTTTTACGATAATCTTGGTGAGACTTCTGTCCGAAGTATGCTTAATCATCGAGATCGCTCGTTTCGACCTATTTAATGCGAGAAACACGTTTTCTGGTGTTTTCACCACTCCACAGTACGTTTGATGTGCAGAACCGGCGACATCTTGATTTTCGTGAGGTTTCAAGCTGAGATATGCATTTTCTGCGATAATATTGGTGAGACTTCTGTCCAAAGTATGCAGAACCATCGATATCGCTATTTTCGAGTTATTATTTGCGAAAAAACAAGTTTTCTTGTGTTTTGACCACTCCACATTGCGTTTGATATGTAGAGCCGCCGATAGCTTGTTTTTCGTGGGGTTTCCAGCTGAAATATGCATTTTCTGCGATAATCTTGCTGATTCATCTATGAGAAGTATGCAGAATCATCGAGAACGCTCTTTTCGTGTTAGCTAATACGAGAAACACGTTTTCTGGTGTTTTCAACATTCCACAGTGCGTCTGATATGCAGAACCGACGATATCTTGGTTTTCGTGGGGTTTCCAGCTGAGATATGCATTTTCTGCGATAATCTTGGTGAGTGTTCTGTCAGAAGTATGCAGAATCATCGAGATCGCTCGTTTCGAGCTATTTGATGCGAGAAACACGTTATTTGGTTGTTTTCACCACTCCACAGTGCGTTTGATATGCAGAACCGGCGACATCTTGGCTTTCGTCGGTTTTCAAGATGAGATATGCATTTTCTGCGATAATCTTGGTGAGACCTCTGTCCGAAGTATGTAAAAACATCGAGATCGCACTTTTCGAGTTATTTAATGCGACAAACACGTTATCTGGTGTTTTCACCACTCCACAGTGCGTTTGATATGCAGAACCAGCGAAATCTTGGTTTTCGTGGGGTTTCTAGCAGAGATATGCTTTTTCTGCGATAATCTTGGTGAGACCTCTGTCCGAAGTATGCAGAAACATCGAGATCGCTTTTTTCGACCTATTTAATGCGAGAAACACGTTATCTGGTGTTTTCACCACTCCACAGTTGGTTTGATATGCAGAACCGGCGATGTTTGGTTTTCGTCGTTTTTCAAGCTGAGATATGCATTTGCTACGATAATCTTGGTGAAACGTCTGTCCGCAGTATGCAGAAACATCAAGAGCGCTCTTTTAAAGCTATTTAATTCGAGGAACACGTTATCTGGTGTTTTCAGCACTCCACAGTGCGTTTGATATGCAGAACCAGCGATATCTTGGTTTTCGTGGGGATTCAAGCTGAGATATGCAATTTCTGCGATAATCTAGGTGAGACTTCTGTCCGAAGTATGCTTAATCATCGAGATCGCTCGTTTCGAGCTATTTAATGCGAGAAACATGTTATCTGGTGTTTTCACCACTCCACAGTGCGAATGATATGCAGAACCGACGATATCTTGGTTTTCGTGGGGTTTCAAGCTCAGATATGCATTTTCTGCGATAATCTTGGTGAGACCTCTGTCCGAAGTATGCAGAAACATCGAGATCGCTCTTTGCGACCTATTTAATGCGAGAAACACGTTATCTGGTGTTTTCAGCACGCCACAGTGCGTTTTATATGGAGAACCAGCGATATCTTGGTTTTCGTGGGGTTTTAAGCTCAGATATGCATTTTCTGCGATAATCTTGGTGACACTTCTGTCCGAAGTATGGAGAATCATCTAGATCGCAATTTTCGAGCTATTTAATGCGAGAAACACGTTTTCTGGTGTATTCACCACTCCACAGTACGTTTGACATGCAGAACCGGAGATATCTTGGTTTCGGTCGGGTTTCTAGCTGAGATATGCATTTTCTACGATAATCGTGGTGAGCCTTCTGTCAGAAGTATGCAGAATCTTCGAGAACGCTCTTTTCGAGCTACTTAATGCGAGAAACACGTTGTCTGGTTTTTTCACCACTCCACAGTTGGTTTGATACGCAGAACCGGCGATGTTTGGTTTTCGTCGGGTTTCAAGCTGTGATATGCATTTTCTGCGATAATCTTGGTGAGACTTCAGTCAGAAGTATGCAGAATCATCTAAATCGCTCTTTTGGAGCTATTTAATGCGAGAAACACGTTCTCTGGTTGTTTTCACCACTCCACAGTGCGTCTGATATGCAGAACCGGCGAAATCTTGATTTTCGTGGTGTTTCAGCTGAGATATGCATTTTCTGCGATAATATTGGTGAGACTTCAGTCATATGTATGCAGAATCATCTAGATCGCTCTTTTCGAGCTATTTAATGCGAAAAAACAAGTTTTCTGGTGTCTTCAACATTCCACAGTGCGTTTGATATGCAGAACCGGCGATATCTTGATTTTCGTGGTGTTTCCAGCTGAGATATGCATTTTCTGCGATTATCTTGGTGAGACTTCTGTCAGAAGTATGCAGAATCATCGGTATCTCCCTTTTCGACCTATTTAATGCGAGAAACACGTTCTCTGGTTGTTTTCACCACTCCACAGTGCGTTTGATATGCAGAACCGGCGAAATCTTGATTTTCGTGGTGTTTCCAGCTGAGATATGCATTTTCTGCGATAATCTTGGTGAGACTTCTGTCAGACGTATGCAGAATAATCGGCATCTCCCTTTTCGACCTATTTAATGCGAGAAACACGTTCTCTGGTTGTTTTCACCACTCCACAGTGGGTTTGATATGCAGAACCGGCGACATCTTGGATTTCGTCGGGGTTCAAGCTGAGATATGCACATTCTGCGATATTCTTGGTGAGACTTCTGTCAGTAGTATGCAGAATCATCGAGACCCCTCTTTTCGAGCTATTTAATGCGACAAACACGTTATCTGGTGTTTTCACCACTCCACAGTGCGTTTGATATGCAGAACCAGCGAAATCTTGGTTTTCGTGGGGTTTCTAGCAGAGATATGCTTTTTCTGCGATAATCTTGGTGAGACCTCTGTCCGAAGTATGCAGAAACATCGAGATCGCTTTTTTCGACCTATTTAATGCGAGAAACACGTTATCTGGTGTTTTCACCACTCCACAGTTGGTTTGATATGCAGAACCGGCGATGTTTGGTTTTCGTCGTTTTTCAAGCTGAGATATGCATTTGCTACGATAATCTTGGTGAAACGTCTGTCCACAGTATGCAGAAACATCAAGAGCGCTCTTTTAAAGCTATTTAATTCGAGGAACACGTTATCTGGTGTTTTCAGCACTCCACAGTGCGTTTGATATGCAGAACCAGCGATATCTTGGTTTTCGTGGGGATTCAAGCTGAGATATGCAATTTCTGCGATAATCTAGGTGAGACTTCTGTCCGAAGTATGCTTAATCATCGAGATCGCTCGTTTCGAGCTATTTAATGCGAGAAACATGTTATCTGGTGTTTTCACCACTCCACAGTGCGAATGATATGCAGAACCGACGATATCTTGGTTTTCGTGGGGTTTCAAGCTCAGATATGCATTTTCTGCGATAATCTTGGTGAGACCTCTGTCCGAAGTATGCAGAAACATCGAGATCGCTCTTTGCGACCTATTTAATGCGAGAAACACGTTATCTGGTGTTTTCAGCACGCCACAGTGCGTTTTATATGGAGAACCAGCGATATCTTGGTTTTCGTGGGGTTTTAAGCTCAGATATGCATTTTCTGCGATAATCTTGGTGACACTTCTGTCCGAAGTATGGAGAATCATCTAGATCGCAATTTTCGAGCTATTTAATGCGAGAAACACGTTTTCTGGTGTATTCACCACTCCACAGTACGTTTGACATGCAGAACCGGAGATATCTTGGTTTCGGTCGGGTTTCTAGCTGAGATATGCATTTTCTACGATAATCGTGGTGAGCCTTCTGTCAGAAGTATGCAGAATCTTCGAGAACGCTCTTTTCGAGCTACTTAATGCGAGAAACACGTTATCTGGTGTTTTCACCACTCCACAGTGCGTTTGATATGCAGAACCGGCGACATCTTGGATTTCGTCGGGTTTCAAGCTGAGATATGCATTTTCTGCTTCAATCTTGGTGAGACTTCTGTCCGAAATATGCAGAATCATCTAGATCGCTCGTTTCGAGCTATTTAATGCGAGAAACTCGTTATCTGGTTGTTTTCACCACTCCACAGTGCGTTTGATATGCAGAACCGGCGACATCTTGATTTTCGTGAGGTTTCTAGCTGAGATATGCATTTTTTGCGATAATATTGGTGAGACTTCAGTCAGAAGTATTCAGAATCATCTACATCGCTCGTTTCGAGCTATTTAATGCGAAAAAACAAGTTTTCTGGTGTTTTCAACATTCCACAGTGCGTTTGATATGTAGAACCGGCGATATCTTGATTTTCGAGGTGTTTCCAGCTGAGATATGCATTTTCTGCGATAATCTTGGTGAGTCTGCTGTCAGAAGTATGCAGAATCATCTAGATCGCAATTTTCGAGCTATTTAATGCAAGAAACACGTTTTCTGGTGTTTTCACCACTCCACAGTGCGTTTGATATGTAGAGCCGCCGATAACTTGGTTTTCGTGGGGTTTCCAGCTGAGATATGCATTTTCAGCGATAATCTTGGTGTTTCATCTATGAGAAGTATGCAGAATCAGCGAGAACGCTCTTTTCGAGCTAGTTAATAAGAGAAACACGTTTTCTGGTGTTTTCACCACTTCACAGTGCGTTTGACATGCAGTACCGGCGACATCTTGGATTTCGTCGGGGTTCAAGCTGAGATATGCATTTTCTACGATAATCTTGGTGAGACTTCTGTCAGAAGTATGCAGAATCATCTAGATCGTTCTTTTCGAGCTATTTAATTCGAGAAACACGTTATCTGGTTGTTTTCACCACTCCACAGTGCGTTTGATATGCAGAAGTGGCGACATCTTGATTTTCGTGAGATTTCAAGCTGAGGTATGCATTTTCTGCGATAAGCTTGGTGAGACTTCTGTCGGAAGTATACAGAATCATCTAGATCGCACGTTTCGAGCTATCTAATGCGAAAAAACAAGTTTTCAGGTGTTTTCACCACACCACAGTCCGTTTGATATGCAGAACAGGAGATATCTTGGTTTTCGTGGGGTTTCTAGCAGAGATATGCATTATCTGCGATAATCATGGTGAGACTTCTGTTAGAAGTATGCAGAACCATCGAGATCGCACTTTTCGATCTATTTAATGCGAGAAACACGTTGTCTGGTTTTTTCACCACTCCACAGTTGGTTTGATACGCAGAACCGGCGATGTTTGGTTTTCGTCGGGTTTCAAGCTGTGATATGCATTTTCTGCGATAATCTTGGTGAGACTTCAGTCAGAAGTATGCAGAATCATCTAAATCGCTCTTTTGGAGCTATTTAATGCGAGAAACACGTTCTCTGGTTGTTTTCACCACTCCACAGTGCGTCTGATATGCAGAACCGGCGAAATCTTGATTTTCGTGGTGTTTCCAGCTGAGATATGCATTTTCTGCGATAATATTGGTGAGACTTCAGTCATATGTATGCAGAATCATCTAGATCGCTCTTTTCGAGCTATTTAATGCGAAAAAACAAGTTTTCTGGTGTCTTCAACACTCCACAGTGCGTTTGATATGCAGAACCGGCGATATCTTGATTTTCGTGGTGTTTCCAGCTGAGATATGCATTTTCTGCGATTATCTTGGTGAGACTTCTGTCAGAAGTATGCAGAATCATCGGTATCTCCCTTTTCGACCTATTTAATGCGAGAAACACGTAATCTGGTGTTTTCACCACTCCACAGTGCGTTTTATATGCAGAACCGGCGACATCATGATTTTGGTGAGGTTTCAAGCTGAGATATGCATTTTCTGCGATAATATTGGTGAGACTTCAGTCATATGTATGCAGAATCATCTAGATCGCTCGTTTCGAGCTATCTAATGCGAAAAAACAAGATTTCTGGTGTTTTCAACATTCCACAGTGCGTTTGCTATGCAGAACCGGCGTCATCTTGGATTTCGTCGGGTTTCAAGCTGAGATATGCATTTTCTACGAGAATCTTGGTGAGACTTCAGTTAGAAGTATGCAGAATCATCGGGATCGCTCGTTTCGAGCTATTTAATGCGAAAAAACAAGTTTTCTGGTGTTTTCACCACTCCACAGTGCGTTTGATATGCAGAACCGGCGACATCTTGGATTTCGTCGGGGTTCAAGCTGAGATATGCACATTCTACTATAATCTTGGTGAGACTTCTGTCAGTAGTATGCAGAATCATCGAGACCCCTCTTTTCGAGCTATTTAATGCGAGAAACACGTAATCTGGTGTTTTCACCACTCCACAGTGCGTTTTATATGCAGAACCGGCGACATCATGATTTTGGTGAGGTTTCAAGCTGAGATATGCATTTTCTGCGATAATATTGGTGAGACTTCAGTCATATGTATGCAGAATCATCTAGATCGCTCTTTTCGAGCTATTTAATGCGAGAAACACGTTTTCTGGTGTATTCACCACTCCACAGTACGTTTGACATGCAGAACCGGAGATATCTTGATTTTCGTGGTTTTTCCAGCTGAGATATGCATTTTCAGCGATAATCTTGGTGAGTCTTCTGTCAGAAGTATGCAGAATCTTCGAGATCGCTCATTTCGAGCTATTTAATTCGAGAAACACGTTATCTGGTGTTTTCACCACTCCACAGTGCGATTGATATGCAGAATCGGCGATATCTTGATTTTCGTGGTGTGTCCAGCTGAGATATGCATTTTCTGCGATAATCTTGGTGAGTCTTCTGTCAGAAGTATGCAGAATCATCGAGATCCCTCTTTTCGAGCTATTTAATGCGAGAAACACGTTATCTGGTTGTTTTCACCACTCCACAGTTCGTTTGGTATGCAGAACAGGCGATATCTTGATTTTCGTGGTTCTTCCAGATGAGATATGCATTTTCAGCGATAATCTTGTTGAGTCTTCTGTCAGAAGTATGCAGAATATTCGAGATCGCTCATTTCGAGCTAGTTAATGCGAGAAACACGTTATCTGGTGTTTTCACCACTCCACAGATCGTTGTATATGCAGAACAGGAGATATCTTGGTTTTCGTGGGGTTTCTAGCAGAGATATGCATTATCTGCGATAATCATGGTGAGACTTCTGTTAGAAGTATGCAGAATCATCGAGATCACACTTTTCGATCTATTTAATGCGAGAAACACGTTGTCTAGTTTTTTCACCACTCCACAGTTGGTTTGATACGCAGAACCGGCGATGTTCGGTTTTCGTCGGGTTTCAAGCTGTGATATGCATTTTCTGCGATAATCTTGGTGAGACTTCAGTCAGAAGTATGCAGTATCATCTAGACCGCTCTTTTGGAGCTATTTAATGCGAAAAAACAAGTATTCTGGTGTTTTCAACATTCCACAGTGCGTTTGATATGCAGAACCGGCGATATCTTGATTTTCGTGGTGTTTCCAGCTGAGATATGCATTTTCTGCGATAAACTTGGTGAGACTTCAGTCAGAAGTATGCAGAATCATCTAGATCGCTCTTTTCGTGCTATTTAATGCGAAAAAACAAGTGTTCTGGTGTTTTCAACATTCCACAGTGCGTTTGATATGCAGAACCGGCGATATCTTGATTTTCGTGGTGTTTCCAGCTGAGATATGCATTTTCTGCGATAATCTTGGTGAGACTTCTGTCAGAAGTATGCAGAATCATCGGCATCTCCCTTTTCGACCTATTTAATGCGAGAAACACGTTCTCTGGTTGTTTTCACCACTCCACAGTGCGTTTGATATGCAGAACCGGCAAAATCTTGATTTTCGTGGTGTTTCCAGCTGAGATATGCATTTTCTGCGATAATCTTGGTGAGACTTCTGTCAGACGTATGCAGAATCATCGGCATCTCCCTTTTCGACCTATTTAATGCGAGAAACACGTTCTCTGGTTGTTTTCACCACTCCACAGTGGGTTTGATATGCAGAACCGGCGACATCTTGGATTTCGTCGGGGTTCAAGCTGAGATATGCACATTCTGCGATATTCTTGGTGAGACTTCTGTCAGTAGTATGCAGAATCATCGAGACCCCTCTTTTCGAGCTATTTAATGCGAGAAACACGTTATCTGGTGTTTTCACCACTCCACAGTGCGTTTTATATGCAGAACCGGCGACATCATGATTTTGGTGAGGTTTCAAGCTGAGATATGCATTTTCTGCGATAATATTGGTGAGACTTCAGTCATATGTATGCAGAATCATCTAGATCTCTCGTTTCGAGCTATTTAATGCGAAAAAACAAGTTTTCTGGTGTTTTCACCACTCCTCAGTACGTGTGACATGCAGAACCGGCGACATATTGATTTTCGAGAGATTTCAAGCTGAGATATGCATTTTCTCCTATAATATTGGTGAGACTTCAGTCAGAAGTTTGCAGAATCATCTAGATCGCTCGTTTCGAGCTATCTAATGCGAAAAAACAAGATTTCTGGTGTTTTCAACATTCCACAGTGCGTTTGCTATGCAGAACCGGCGTCATCTTGGATTTCGTCGGGTTTCAAGCTGAGATATGCATTTTCTACGAGAATCTTGGTGAGACTTCAGTTAGAAGTATGCAGAATCATCGGGATCGCTCGTTTCGAGCTATTTAATGCGAAAAAACAAGTTTTCTGGTGTTTTCACCACTCCACAGTGCGTTTGATATGCAGAACCGGCGACATCTTGGATTTCGTCGGGGTTCAAGCTGAGATATGCACATTCTACTATAATCTTGGTGAGACTTCTGTCAGAAGTATGCAGAATCATCTAGATCGCTCTTTTCGAGCTATTTAATGCGAGAAACACGTTTTCTGGTGTATTCACCACTCCACAGTACGTTTGACATGCAGAACCGGAGATATCTTGGTTTCGGTCGGGTTTCAAGCTGAGATATGCATTTTCTACGATAATCTTGGTGAGACGTCTGTCAGAAGTATGCAGAATCGTCGGGATCGCTCTTTACGAGCTATTTAATGCGAGAAACACGTTATCTGGTGTTTTCACCACTCCACAGTTCGTTGTATATGCAGAACAGGAGATATCTTGGTTTTCGTGGGGTTTCTAGCAGAGATATGCATTATCTGCGATAATCATGGTGAGACTTCTGTTAGAAGTATGCAGAATCATCGAGATCGCACTTTTCGATCTATTTAATGCGAGAAACACGTTGTCTGGTTTTTTCACCACTCCACAGTTGGTTTGATATGCAGAACCGGCGATGTTTGGTTTTCGTCGGGTTTCAAGCTGTGATATGCATTTTCTGCGATAATCTTGGTGAGGCTTCAGTCAGAAGTATGCAGAATCATCTAGATCGCTCTTTTGGAGCTATTTAATGCGAAAAAACAAGTTTTCTGGTGTTTTCAACATTCGACAGTGCGTTTGATATGCAGAACCGGCGATATCTTGATTTTCGTGGTGTTTCCAGCTGAGATATGCATTTTCTGCGATAATCTTGGTGAGACTTCAGTCAGAAGTATGCAGAATCATCTAGATCGCTCTTTTCGAGCTATTTAATGCGAAACAACAAGTTTTCTGGTGTTTTCAACATTCCACAGTGCGTTTGATATGCAGAACCGGCGATATCTTGGATTTCGTCGGGTTTCAAGCTGAGACATGCATTTTGTGCGATAATCTTGGTGAGTCTTCTGTCAGAAGTATGCAGAATCATCGAGATTCTTCTTTTCGAGCTAGTTAATGCGAGAAACACGTTATCTGGTGTTTTCACCACTCCACAGTGCGTTTGATATGCAGAACCGGCGCCATCTTGGCTGTCGTAGGCTATCAAGCTGAGATATGCATTTTCTAAAATAATCTTGGTGAGACTTCTGTCAGAAGTATGCAGAATCATCGGGATCGCTATTTTCGAGCTATTTAATGCGAGAAACACGTTTTCTGGGGTTTTCACCACTCCACAGTTCGTTGGATATGCAGAACAGGAGATATCTTGGTTTTCGTGGGGTTTCTAGCAGAGATATGCATTTTCTGCGATAATCATGGTGAGACTTCTGTTAGAAGTATGCAGAATCATCGAGATCGCACTTTTCAATCTATTTAATGCGAGAAACACGTTGTCTGGTGTTTTCACCACTCCACAGTTGGTTTGATATGCAGAACAGGCGATGTTTGGTTTTCGTCGGGTTTCAAGCTGAGATATGCATTTTCTGCGATAATCTTGGTGAGACTTCAGTCAGAAATATGCAGAATCTTCTAGATCGCTCTTTTCGAGCTATTTAATGCGAAAAAACAAGTTTTCTGGTGTTTTCACCACTCCACAGTTCGTTGGATATGCAGAACAGGAGATATCTTGGTTTTCGTGGGGTTTCTAGCTGAGATATGCATTTTTTACGATAATCTTGGTGAGACTTCTGTCCGAAGTATGCAGAATCATCGAGATCTCCTCTTTTCGAGCTATTTATTGCGAGAAACACGTTATCTGGTTTTTTCACCACTACACAGTGCCTTTGATATGCAGTACCAGCGATATCTTGGTTTTCGTGGGGTTTCAAGCTGAGAAATGCATTTTTTACGATAATCTTGTTGAGACTTCTGTCCAAAGTATGCTTAATCATCGAGATCGCTCTATTCGAGCTATTTAATGTGAGAAACACGTTATCTGGTGTTTCCAGCACTCCACAGTGCGTTTTATATGCAGAACCAGCGATATCTTGGCTTTCGTGGGGTTTCAAGCTGAGATATGCAGTGTCTGCGATAATCTAGGTGAGACTTCTGTCCGAAGAATGCAGATTCATCGAGACCGTACTTTTCGAGCTATTTTATGCGAGAAACACGTTTTCTGGTGTTTTCACCACTCCACAGTTCGTTGGATATGCAGAACAGGTGATATCTTGGTTTTCGAGGGGTTTCAAGCTGAGATATGCATTTTCTGCGATAAACTTGGAGAGACTTCTGTCCGAAGTATGCTGAATCATCGAGATCGCACTTTTCGAGCTAGTTAATGCGAGAAAAACCTTATCTGGTGTTTTCACCACTCCACAGTGCGTTTGATATGCAGAACCGGCGATATCTTGGATTTCGTGGGGTTTCAAGCTGAGATATGCATTGTCTGCGATAATCATGGTGAGACTTCTGTCCGAAGTGTGCAGAATCATCGAGATCGCTCTTTTCGAGCTATTTAATGCGAGAAACACGTTTTCTGGGGTTTTCACCACACCACAATTCGTTGGATATGCAGAACAGGTGATATCTTGGTTTTCGAGGGGTTTCAAGCTGAGATATGCATTTTCTGCGATAAACTTGGAGAGATTTCTGTCCGAAATATGCTGAATCATCGAGATCGCACTTTTCGAGCTAGTTAATGCGCGAAAAACCTTATCTGGTGTTTTCACCACCCCACAGTGCGTTTGATATGCAGAACCGGCGATATCTGGGTTTTCGTGGGGTTTCAAGCTGCGATATGCATTTTCTGCGATAATCTTGGTGAGACCTCTGTCCGAAGTATGCAGAATCATCGAGATCGCTCTTTTCGACCTATTTAATGCGAGAAACACGTTATCTGGTGTTTTCACCACTCCACAGTGCGTTTGATATGCAGAACCAGCGATATCTTGGTTTTCGTGGGGTTTCAAGCTGAGATATGCATTTTTTACGATAATCATGGTGAGACTACTGTCCGAAGTATGCAGAATCATCGAGATCGCACTTTTCGAGCTATTTAATGCGAGAAACACGATATCTGGTGTTTTCAGCACTCCACAGTGCGTATGATATGCAGAACCGGCGATATCTTGGTTTTCGTGGGGTTTCAAGCTGAGATATGCATTGTCTGCGATAATCTTGGTGAGACTTCTGTCCGAAGTGTGCAGAATCATCGAGATCGCTCTTTTCGAGCTATTTAATGCGAGAAACACGTTTTCTGGGGTTTTCACCACACCACAGTTCGTTGGATATGCAGAACAGGTGATATCTTGGGTTTCGAGGGGTTTCAAGCTGAGATATGCATTTTCTGCGATAAACTTCGAGAGACTTCTGTCCGAAGTATGCTGAATCATCGAGATCGCACTTTTCGAGCTAGTTAATGCGCGAAAAACCTTATCTGGTGTTTTCACCACCCCACAGTGCGTTTGATATGCAGAACCGGCGATATCTGGGTTTTCGTGGGGTTTCAAGCTGAGATATGCATTTTCTGCGATAATCTTGGTGAGACTTCTGTCCGAAGTATGCAGAATCATCGAGATCGCTCTATTCGAACTATTTAATGCGACAAAACGTTATCTGGTGTTTTCAGAACTCCACAGTGCGTTTGATATGCAGAACCAGCGATATCTCTGTTTTCGTGGGGTTTCAAGCTGAGATATGCATTTTTTACGATAATCATGGTGAGACTACTGCCCGAAGTATGCAGAATCATCGAGATCGCACTCTTCGAGCTATTTAATGCGAGAAACACGATATCTGGTGTTTTCAGCACTCCACAGTGCGTTTGATATGCAGAACCAGCGATATCTTGGTTTTCGTGGGGTTTCAAGCTGAGATATGCATTTTTTACGATAATCATGGTGAGACTACTGTCCGAAGTATGCAGAATCATCGAGATCGCACTTTTCGAGCTATTTAATGCGAGAAACACGATATCTGGTGTTTTCAGCACTCCACAGTGCGTATGATATGCAGAACCGGCGATATCTTGGTTTTCGTGGGGTTTCAAGCTGAGATATGCATTGTCTGCGATAATCTTGGTGAGACTTCTGTCCGAAGTGTGCAGAATCATCGAGATCGCTCTTTTCGAGCTATTTAATGCGAGAAACACGTTTTCTGGGGTTTTCACCACACCACAGTTCGTTGGATATGCAGAACAGGTGATATCTTGGGTTTCGAGGGGTTTCAAGCTGAGATATGCATTTTCTGCGATAAACTTCGAGAGACTTCTGTCCGAAGTATGCTGAATCATCGAGATCGCACTTTTCGAGCTAGTTAATGCGCGAAAAACCTTATCTGGTGTTTTCACCACCCCACAGTGCGTTTGATATGCAGAACCGGCGATATCTGGGTTTTCGTGGGGTTTCAAGCTGAGATATGCATTTTCTGCGATAATCTTGGTGAGACTTCTGTCCGAAGTATGCAGAATCATCGAGATCGCTCTATTCGAACTATTTAATGCGACAAAACGTTATCTGGTGTTTTCAGAACTCCACAGTGCGTTTGATATGCAGAACCAGCG
Organism: Anthophora plumipes; assembly: GCA_951804975.1. Taxonomy (NCBI): domain Eukaryota; kingdom Metazoa; phylum Arthropoda; class Insecta; order Hymenoptera; family Apidae; genus Anthophora; species Anthophora plumipes. The sequence goes on along the minus strand of CATORF010000790.1, from coordinate 1,115,092 downwards.
ATATCTCTGTTTTCGTGGGGTTTCAAGCTGAGATATGCATTTTTTACGATAATCATGGTGAGACTACTGCCCGAAGTATGCAGAATCATCGAGATCGCACTCTTCGAGCTATTTAATGCGAGAAACACGATATCTGGTGTTTTCAGCACTCCACAGTGCGTTTGATATGCAGAACCAGCGATATCTTGGTTTTCGTGGGGTTTCAAGCTGAGATATGCATTTTTTACGATAATCATGGTGAGACTACTGTCCGAAGTATGCAGAATCATCGAGATCGCACTTTTCGAGCTATTTAATGCGAGAAACACGTTTTCTGGGGTTTTCACCACTCCACAGTTCGTTGGATATGCAGAACAGGTGATATCTTGGTTTTCGAGGGGTTTCAAGCTGAGATATGCATTTTCTGCGATAATCTTGGTGAGACTTCTGTCAGACGTATGCAGAATCATCGGCATCTCCCTTTTCGACCTATTTAATGCGAGAAAAACCTTATCTGGTGTTTTCACCACCCCACAGTGCGTTTGATATGCAGAACCGGCGATATCTTGGTTTTCGTGGGGTTTCAAGCTGAGATATGCATTTTTTACGATAATCATGGTGAGACTACTGTCCGAAGTATGCAGAATCATCGAGATCGCACTTTTCGAGCTATTTAATGCGAGAAACACGATATCTGGTGTTTTCAGCACTCAACAGTGCGTATGATATGCAGAACCGACGATATCCTGGTTTTCGTGGGGTTTCAAGCTCAGATATGCATTTTCTGCGATAATCTTGGTGAGGCTTCTGTCCGAAGTATGCAGAGTCATCGAGATCGTACTTTTCGAGCTATTTAATGCGAGAAACACGTTTACTGGGGTTTTCACCACACCACAGTTCGTTGGATATGCAGAACAGGTGATATCTTGGTTTTCGTGGGGTTTCAAGCTGAGATATGCACTTTTTACGATAATCTTGGTGAGACTTTTGTCAGAAGTATGCAGAATAATCTAGATCGTTCTTTTCGAGCTATTTAATTCGAGAAACACGTTATCTGGTTGTTTTCACCACTCCACAGTGCGTTTGATATGCAGAAGCTGCGACATCTTGATTTTCGTGAGATTTCAAACCTGAGGTATGCATTTTCTGCGATAAGCTTGGTGAGACTTCTGTTAGAAGTATGCAGAATCATCTAGATCGCCCGTTTCGAGCTATCTAATGCGAAAAAACAAGTTTTCTGGTGTTTTCACCACACCACAGTCCGTTTGATATGCAGAACCGGCGATATTTTGGTTTTCGTCGGGTTTCAAGCTGAGATATGCATTTTCTACGAAAATCTTGGTGAGACTTCTGTCCGAAGTATGCAGAATCATCGAGATCGCTCTATTCGAACTATTTAATGCGACAAAACGTTATCTGGTGTTTTCAGAACTCCACAGTGCGTTTGATATGCAGAACCAGCGATATCTCTGTTTTCGTGGGGTTTCAAGCTGAGATATGCATTTTTTACGATAATCATGGTGAGACTACTGCCCGAAGTATGCACAATCATCGAAATCGCACTCTTCGAGCTATTTAATGCGAGAAACACGATATCTGGTGTTTTCAGCACTCCACAGTGCGTTTGATATGCAGAACCAGCGATATCTTGGTTTTCGTGGGGTTTCACGCTGAGATATGCATTTTTTACGATAATCATGGTGAGACTACTGTCCGAAGTATGCAGAATCATCGAGATCGCACTTTTCGAGCTATTTAATGCGAGAAACACGATATCTGGTGTTTTCAGCACTCCGCAGTGCGTATGATACGCAGAACCGGCGATATCTTGGTTTTCGTCGGGTTTCAAGCTGTGATATGCAATTTCTGCGATAATCTTGGTGAGGCTTCAGTCAGAAGTATGCAGAATCATCTAGATCGCTCTTTTGGAGCTATTTAATGCGAAAAAACAAGTTTTCTGGTGTTTTCAACATTCCACAGTGCGTTTGATATGCAGAACCGGCGATATCTTGATTTTCGTGGTGTTTACAGCTGAGATATGTATTTTCTGCGATAATCTTGGTGAGACTTCTGTCAGAAGTATGCAGAATCATCGGCATCTCCCTTTTCGACCTATTTAATGCGAGAAACACGTTCTCTGGTTGTTTTCACCACTCCACAGTGCGTTTGATATGCAGAACCGGCGATATCTTGATTTTCGTGGTGTTTCCAGCTGAGATATGCATTTTCTGCGATAATCTTGGTGAGACTTCTGTCAGACGTATGCAGAATCATCGGCATCTCCCTTTTCGACCTATTTAATGCGAGAAACACGTTCTCTGGTTGTTTTCACCACTCCACAGTGGGTTTGATATGCAGAACCGGCGACATCTTGATTTTCGTGAGGTTTCAAGCTGAGATATGCATTTTCAGCGATAATTTTGGTGAGTCTTTTGTCAGAAGTATGCAGAATCTTCGAGATCGCTCTTTTCGAGCAACTTAATGCGAGAAACACGATATCTGGTTGTTTTCACCACTCCACAGTGCGTTTGAAATGCAGAACGGGCGACATCATGATTTTCGTGGTGTTTCCAGCTGAGATATGCATTTTCTGCGATAATCTTGGTGAGTCTTCTGTCAGAAGTATGCAGAATCATCGAGATCCCTCTTTTCGAGCTATTTAATGCGAGAAACACGTTAATTGGTGTTTTCACCACTCCACAGTGCGTTTGATATGCGGAACCAGCGACATCTTGGATTTCGTCGGGTTTCAAGCTGAGACATGCATTTTGTGCGATAATCTTGGTGAGTCTTCTGTCAGAAGTATGCAGAATCATCGAGATTCTTCTTTTCGAGCTAGTTAATGCGAGAAACACGTTTTCTGGGGTTTTCACCACACCACAGTTCGTTGGATATGCAGAACAGGTGATATCTTGGGTTTCGAGGGGTTTCAAGCTGAGATATGCATTTTCTGCGATAAACTTCGAGAGACTTCTGTCCGAAGTATGCTGAATCATCGAGATCGCACTTTTCGAGCTAGTTAATGCGCGAAAAACCTTATCTGGTGTTTTCACCACCCCACAGTGCGTTTGATATGCAGAACCGGCGATATCTGGGTTTTCGTGGGGTTTCAAGCTGAGATATGCATTTTCTGCGATAATCTTGGTGAGACTTCTGTCCGAAGTATGCAGAATCATCGAGATCGCTCTATTCGAACTATTTAATGCGACAAAACGTTATCTGGTGTTTTCAGAACTCCACAGTGCGTTTGATATGCAGAACCAGCGATATCTCTGTTTTCGTGGGGTTTCAAGCTGAGATATGCATTTTTTACGATAATCATGGTGAGACTACTGCCCGAAGTATGCAGAATCATCGAGATCGCACTCTTCGAGCTATTTAATGCGAGAAACACGATATCTGGTGTTTTCAGCACTCCACAGTGCGTTTGATATGCAGAACCAGCGATATCTTGGTTTTCGTGGGGTTTCAAGCTGAGATATGCATTTTTTACGATAATCATGGTGAGACTACTGTCCGAAGTATGCAGAATCATCGAGATCGCACTTTTCGAGCTATTTAATGCGAGAAACACGATATCTGGTGTTTTCAGCACTCCACAGTGCGTATGATATGCAGAACCGGCGATATCTTGGTTTTCGTGGGGTTTCAAGCTGAGATATGCATTGTCTGCGATAATCTTGGTGAGACTTCTGTCCGAAGTGTGCAGAATCATCGAGATCGCTCTTTTCGAGCTATTTAATGCGAGAAACACGTTTTCTGGGGTTTTCACCACACCACAGTTCGTTGGATATGCAGAACAGGTGATATCTTGGGTTTCGAGGGGTTTCAAGCTGAGATATGCATTTTCTGCGATAAACTTCGAGAGACTTCTGTCCGAAGTATGCTGAATCATCGAGATCGCACTTTTCGAGCTAGTTAATGCGCGAAAAACCTTATCTGGTGTTTTCACCACCCCACAGTGCGTTTGATATGCAGAACCGGCGATATCTGGGTTTTCGTGGGGTTTCAAGCTGAGATATGCATTTTCTGCGATAATCTTGGTGAGACTTCTGTCCGAAGTATGCAGAATCATCGAGATCGCTCTATTCGAACTATTTAATGCGACAAAACGTTATCTGGTGTTTTCAGAACTCCACAGTGCGTTTGATATGCAGAACCAGCGATATCTCTGTTTTCGTGGGGTTTCAAGCTGAGATATGCATTTTTTACGATAATCATGGTGAGACTACTGCCCGAAGTATGCAGAATCATCGAGATCGCACTCTTCGAGCTATTTAATGCGAGAAACACGATATCTGGTGTTTTCAGCACTCCACAGTGCGTTTGATATGCAGAACCAGCGATATCTTGGTTTTCGTGGGGTTTCAAGCTGAGATATGCATTTTTTACGATAATCATGGTGAGACTACTGTCCGAAGTATGCAGAATCATCGAGATCGCACTTTTCGAGCTATTTAATGCGAGAAACACGTTTTCTGGGGTTTTCACCACTCCACAGTTCGTTGGATATGCAGAACAGGTGATATCTTGGTTTTCGAGGGGTTTCAAGCTGAGATATGCATTTTCTGCGATAATCTTGGTGAGACTTCTGTCAGACGTATGCAGAATCATCGGCATCTCCCTTTTCGACCTATTTAATGCGAGAAAAACCTTATCTGGTGTTTTCACCACCCCACAGTGCGTTTGATATGCAGAACCGGCGATATCTTGGTTTTCGTGGGGTTTCAAGCTGAGATATGCATTTTTTACGATAATCATGGTGAGACTACTGTCCGAAGTATGCAGAATCATCGAGATCGCACTTTTCGAGCTATTTAATGCGAGAAACACGATATCTGGTGTTTTCAGCACTCAACAGTGCGTATGATATGCAGAACCGACGATATCCTGGTTTTCGTGGGGTTTCAAGCTCAGATATGCATTTTCTGCGATAATCTTGGTGAGGCTTCTGTCCGAAGTATGCAGAGTCATCGAGATCGTACTTTTCGAGCTATTTAATGCGAGAAACACGTTTACTGGGGTTTTCACCACACCACAGTTCGTTGGATATGCAGAACAGGTGATATCTTGGTTTTCGTGGGGTTTCAAGCTGAGATATGCACTTTTTACGATAATCTTGGTGAGACTTTTGTCAGAAGTATGCAGAATAATCTAGATCGTTCTTTTCGAGCTATTTAATTCGAGAAACACGTTATCTGGTTGTTTTCACCACTCCACAGTGCGTTTGATATGCAGAAGCTGCGACATCTTGATTTTCGTGAGATTTCAAACCTGAGGTATGCATTTTCTGCGATAAGCTTGGTGAGACTTCTGTTAGAAGTATGCAGAATCATCTAGATCGCCCGTTTCGAGCTATCTAATGCGAAAAAACAAGTTTTCTGGTGTTTTCACCACACCACAGTCCGTTTGATATGCAGAACCGGCGATATTTTGGTTTTCGTCGGGTTTCAAGCTGAGATATGCATTTTCTACGAAAATCTTGGTGAGACTTCTGTCCGAAGTATGCAGAATCATCGAGATCGCTCTATTCGAACTATTTAATGCGACAAAACGTTATCTGGTGTTTTCAGAACTCCACAGTGCGTTTGATATGCAGAACCAGCGATATCTCTGTTTTCGTGGGGTTTCAAGCTGAGATATGCATTTTTTACGATAATCATGGTGAGACTACTGCCCGAAGTATGCACAATCATCGAAATCGCACTCTTCGAGCTATTTAATGCGAGAAACACGATATCTGGTGTTTTCAGCACTCCACAGTGCGTTTGATATGCAGAACCAGCGATATCTTGGTTTTCGTGGGGTTTCACGCTGAGATATGCATTTTTTACGATAATCATGGTGAGACTACTGTCCGAAGTATGCAGAATCATCGAGATCGCACTTTTCGAGCTATTTAATGCGAGAAACACGATATCTGGTGTTTTCAGCACTCCGCAGTGCGTATGATACGCAGAACCGGCGATATCTTGGTTTTCGTCGGGTTTCAAGCTGTGATATGCAATTTCTGCGATAATCTTGGTGAGGCTTCAGTCAGAAGTATGCAGAATCATCGGCATCTCCCTTTTCGACCTATTTAATGCGAGAAACACGTTCTCTGGTTGTTTTCACCACTCCACAGTGGGTTTGATATGCAGAACCGGCGACATCTTGATTTTCGTGAGGTTTCAAGCTGAGATATGCATTTTCAGCGATAATTTTGGTGAGTCTTTTGTCAGAAGTATGCAGAATCTTCGAGATCGCTCTTTTCGAGCAACTTAATGCGAGAAACACGATATCTGGTTGTTTTCACCACTCCACAGTGCGTTTGAAATGCAGAACGGGCGACATCATGATTTTCGTGGTGTTTCCAGCTGAGATATGCATTTTCTGCGATAATCTTGGTGAGTCTTCTGTCAGAAGTATGCAGAATCATCGAGATCCCTCTTTTCGAGCTATTTAATGCGAGAAACACGTTAATTGGTGTTTTCACCACTCCACAGTGCGTTTGATATGCGGAACCAGCGACATCTTGGATTTCGTCGGGTTTCAAGCTGAGACATGCATTTTGTGCGATAATCTTGGTGAGTCTTCTGTCAGAAGTATGCAGAATCATCGAGATTCTTCTTTTCGAGCTAGTTAATGCGAGAAACACGTTATCTGGTGTTTTCACCACTCCACAGTGCGTTTGATATGCAGAACCGGCGATATCTTGGATTTCGTGGGGTTTCAAGCTGAGATATGCATTGTCTGCGATAATCATGGTGAGACTTCTGTCCGAAGTGTGCAGAATCATCGAGATCGCTCTTTTCGAGCTATTTAATGCGAGAAACACGTTTTCTGGGGTTTTCACCACACCACAATTCGTTGGATATGCAGAACAGGTGATATCTTGGTTTTCGAGGGGTTTCAAGCTGAGATATGCATTTTCTGCGATAAACTTGGAGAGATTTCTGTCCGAAGTATGCTGAATCATCGAGATCGCACTTTTCGAGCTAGTTAATGCGCGAAAAACCTTATCTGGTGTTTTCACCACCCCACAGTGCGTTTGATATGCAGAACCGGCGATATCTGGGTTTTCGTGGGGTTTCAAGCTGAGATATGCATTTTCTGCGATAATCTTGGTGAGACCTCTGTCCGAAGTATGCAGAAACATCGAGATCGCTCTTTTCGACCTATTTAATGCGAGAAACACGTTATCTGGTGTTTTCACCACTCCACAGTGCGTTTGATATGCAGAACCAGCGATATCTTGGTTTTCGTGGGGTTTCAAGCTGAGATATGCATTTTTTACGATAATCATGGTGAGACTACTGTCCGAAGTATGCAGAATCATCGAGATCGCACTTTTCGAGCTATTTAATGCGAGAAACACGATATCTGGTGTTTTCAGCACTCCACAGTGCGTATGATATGCAGAACCGGCGATATCTTGGTTTTCGTGGGGTTTCAAGCTGAGATATGCATTGTCTGCGATAATCTTGGTGAGACTTCTGTCCGAAGTGTGCAGAATCATCGAGATCGCTCTTTTCGAGCTATTTAATGCGAGAAACACGTTTTCTGGGGTTTTCACCACACCACAGTTCGTTGGATATGCAGAACAGGTGATATCTTGGGTTTCGAGGGGTTTCAAGCTGAGATATGCATTTTCTGCGATAAACTTCGAGAGACTTCTGTCCGAAGTATGCTGAATCATCGAGATCGCACTTTTCGAGCTAGTTAATGCGCGAAAAACCTTATCTGGTCTTTTCAGCACCCCACAGTGCGTTTGATATGCAGAACCGGCGATATCTGGGTTTTCGTGGGGTTTCAAGCTGAGATATGCATTTTCTGCGATAATCTTGGTGAGACTTCTGTCCGAAGTATGCAGAATCATCGAGATCGCTCTATTCGAACTATTTAATGCGACAAAACGTTATCTGGTGTTTTCAGAACTCCACAGTGCGTTTGATATGCAGAACCAGCGATATCTCTGTTTTCGTGGGGTTTCAAGCTGAGATATGCATTTTTTACGATAATCATGGTGAGACTACTGCCCGAAGTATGCAGAATCATCGAGATCGCACTCTTCGAGCTATTTAATGCGAGAAACACGATATCTGGTGTTTTCAGCACTCCACAGTGCGTTTGATATGCAGAACCAGCGATATCTTGGTTTTCGTGGGGTTTCAAGCTGAGATATGCATTTTTTACGATAATCATGGTGAGACTACTGTCCGAAGTATGCAGAATCATCGAGATCGCACTTTTCGAGCTATTTAATGCGAGAAACACGTTTTCTGGGGTTTTCACCACTCCACAGTTCGTTGGATATGCAGAACAGGTGATATCTTGGTTTTCGAGGGGTTTCAAGCTGAGATATGCATTTTCTGCGATAATCTTGGTGAGACTTCTGTCAGACGTATGCAGAATCATCGGCATCTCCCTTTTCGACCTATTTAATGCGAGAAAAACCTTATCTGGTGTTTTCACCACCCCACAGTGCGTTTGATATGCAGAACCGGCGATATCTTGGTTTTCGTGGGGTTTCAAGCTGAGATATGCATTTTTTACGATAATCATGGTGAGACTACTGTCCGAAGTATGCAGAATCATCGAGATCGCACTTTTCGAGCTATTTAATGCGAGAAACACGATATCTGGTGTTTTCAGCACTCAACAGTGCGTATGATATGCAGAACCGACGATATCCTGGTTTTCGTGGGGTTTCAAGCTCAGATATGCATTTTCTGCGATAATCTTGGTGAGGCTTCTGTCCGAAGTATGCAGAGTCATCGAGATCGTACTTTTCGAGCTATTTAATGCGAGAAACACGTTTACTGTGGTTTTCACCACACCACAGTTCGTTGGATATGCAGAACAGGTGATATCTTGGTTTTCGTGGGGTTTCAAGCTGAGATATGCACTTTTTACGATAATCTTGGTGAGACTTTTGTCAGAAGTATGCAGAATAATCTAGATCGTTCTTTTCGAGCTATTTAATTCGAGAAACACGTTATCTGGTTGTTTTCACCACTCCACAGTGCGTTTGATATGCAGAAGCTGCGACATCTTGATTTTCGTGAGATTTCAAACCTGAGGTATGCATTTTCTGCGATAAGCTTGGTGAGACTTCTGTTAGAAGTATGCAGAATCATCTAGATTGCCCGTTTCGAGCTATCTAATGCGAAAAAACAAGTTTTCTGGTGTTTTCACCACACCACAGTCCGTTTGATATGCAGAACCGGCGATATTTTGGTTTTCGTCGGGTTTCAAGCTGAGATATGCATTTTCTACGAAAATCTTGGTGAGACTTCTGTCCGAAGTATGCAGAATCATCGAGATCGCTCTATTCGAACTATTTAATGCGACAAAACGTTATCTGGTGTTTTCAGAACTCCACAGTGCGTTTGATATGCAGAACCAGCGATATCTCTGTTTTCGTGGGGTTTCAAGCTGAGATATGCATTTTTTACGATAATCATGGTGAGACTACTGCCCGAAGTATGCAGAATCATCGAGATCGCACTCTTCGAGCTATTTAATGCGAGAAACACGATATCTGGTGTTTTCAGCACTCCACAGTGCGTTTGATATGCAGAACCAGCGATATCTTGGTTTTCGTGGGGTTTCAAGCTGAGATATGCATTTTTTACGATAATCATGGTGAGACTACTGTCCGAAGTATGCAGAATCATCGAGATCGCACTTTTCGAGCTATTTAATGCGAGAAACACGATATCTGGTGTTTTCAGCACTCCGCAGTGCGTATGATACGCAGAACCGGCGATATCTTGGTTTTCGTGGGGATTCAAGCTGAGATATGCATTGCCTGTGATAATCTTGGTGAGACTTCTGTCCGAAGTGTGCACAATCTTCGAGATCGCACTTTTCGAGCTAGTTAATGCGAGAAAAACCTTATCTGGTGTTTTCACCACCCCACAGTGCGTTTGATATGCAGAACCGGCGATATCTTGGTTTTCGTGGGGTTTCAAGATGAGATATGCATTTTTTACGATAATCATGGTGAGACTACTGTCCGAAGTATGCAGAATCATCGAGATCGCACTTTTCGAACTATTTAATGCGAGAAACACGATATCTGGTGTTTTCAGCACTCAACAGTGCGTATGATATGCAGAACCGACGATATCCTGGTTTTCGTGGGGTTTCAAGCTCAGATATGCATTTTCTGCGATAATCTTGGTGAGGCTTCTGTCCGAAGTATGCAGAGTCATCGAGATCGTACTTTTCGAGCTATTTAATGCGAGAAACACGTTTTCTGGGGTTTTCACCACACCACAGTTCGTTGGATATGCAGAACAGGTGATATCTTGGTTTTCGTGGGGTTTCAAGCTGAGATATGCACTTTTTACGATAATCTTGGTGAGACTTTTGTCAGAAGTATGCAGAATAATCTAGATCGTTCTTTTCGAGCTATTTAATTCGAGAAACACGTTATCTGGTTGTTTTCACCACTCCACAGTGCGTTTGATATGCAGAAGCGGCGACATCTTGATTTTCGTGAGATTTCAAACCTGAGGTATGCATTTTCTGCGATAAGCTTGGTGAGACTTCTGTTAGAAGTATGCAGAATCATCTAGATCGCCCGTTTCGAGCTATCTAATGCGAAAAAACAAGTTTTCTGGTGTTTTCACCACACCACAGTCCGTTTGATATGCAGAACCGGCGACATCTTGGATTTCGTCGGGGTTCAATCTGAGATATGCACATTCTATGATAATCTTGGTGAGACTTCTGTCAGAAGTATGCAGAATCATCTAGATCGCTCTTTTCGAGCTATTTAATGCGAGAAACACGTTTTCTGGTGTATTCACCACTCCACAGTACGTTTGACATGCAGAATCGGCGATATCTTGATTTTCCTGGTGTGTCCAGCTGAGATATGCATTTTCTGCGATAATCTTGGTGAGACTTCTGTCCGAAGTGTGCAGAATCATCGAGATCGCTCTTTTCGAGCTATTTAATGCGAGAAACACGTTTTCTGGGGTTTTCACCACACCACAATTTGTTGGATATGCAGAACAGGTGATATCTTGGTTTTCGAGGGGTTTCAAGCTGAGATATGCATTTTCTGCGATAAACTTGGAGAGACTTCTGTCCGAAGTATGCTGAATCATCGAGATCGCACTTTTCGAGCTAGTTAATGCGCGAAAAACCTTATCTGGTGTTTTCACCACCCCACAGTGCGTTTGATATGCAGAACCGGCGATATCTGGGTTTTCGTGGGGTTTCAAGCTGAGATATGCATTTTCTGCGATAATCTTGGTGAGACCTCTGTCCGAAGTATGCAGAAACATCGAGATCGCTCTTTTCGACCTATTTAATGCGAGAAACACGTTATCTGGTGTTTTCACCACTCCACAGTGCGTTTGATATGCAGAACCAGCGATATCTTGGTTTTCGTGGGGTTTCAAGCTGAGATATGCATTTTTTACGATAATCATGGTGAGACTACTGTCCGAAGTATGCAGAATCATCGAGATCGCACTTTTCGAGCTATTTGATGCGAGAAACACGATATCTGGTGTTTTCAGCACTCCACAGTGCGTATGATATGCAGAACCGGCGATATCTTGGTTTTCGTGGGGTTTCAAGCTGAGATATGCATTGTCTGCGATAATCTTGGTGAGACTTCTGACCGAAGTGTGCAGAATCATCGAGATCGCTCTTTTCGAGCTATTTAATGCGAGAAACACGTTTTCTGGGGTTTTCACCACACCACAGTTCGTTGGATATGCAGAACAGGTGATATCTTGGGTTTCGAGGGGTTTCAAGCTGAGATATGCATTTTCTGCGATAAACTTCGAGAGACTTCTGTCCGAAGTATGCTGAATCATCGAGATCGCACTTTTCGAGCTAGTTAATGCGAGAAAAACCTTATCTGGTGTTTTAACCACTCCACAGTGGGTTTGATATGCAGTACCAGCGATATCTTGGTTTTCGTGGGGTTTCAAGCTGAGATATGCATTTTTTACGATAATCTTGATGAGACTTCTGTCCGAAGTATGCAGAATCATCAAGATCGCTCTATTCGAACTATTTAATGCGACAAAACGTTATCTGGTGTTTTCAGCACTCCACAGTGCGTTTGATATGCAGAACCAGCGATATCTCTGTTTTCGTGGGGTTTCAAGCTGAGATATGCATTTTTTACGATAATCATGGTGAGACTACTGTCCGAAGTATGCAGAATCATCGAGATCGCTCTTTTCGAGCTATTTAATGCGAGAAACACGATATCTGGTGTTTTCACCACACCACAGTTCGTTGGATATGCAGAACAGGTGATATCTTGGGTTTCGAGGGGTATCAAGCTGAGATATGCATTTTCTGCGATAAACTTGGAGAGACTTCTGTCCGAAGTATGCTTAATCATCGAGATCGCTCTATTCGAACTATTTAATGCGACAAAACGTTATCTGGTGTTTTCAGCACTCCACAGTGCGTTTGATATGCAGAACCAGTGATACCTCAGTTTTCGTGGGGTTTCAAGCTGAGATATGCATTTTCTACGATAATCTTGGTGAGACTTCTCACAGAAGGATGCAGAATCTTCGAGATCGCTCTTTTCGAGCTATTTAATTCGAGAAACACGTTATCTGGTTGTTTTCACCACTCCACAGTGCGTTTGATATGCAGAAGCGGCGACATCTTGATTTTCGTGAGATTTCAAACCTGAGGTATGCATTTTCTGCGATAAGCTTGGTGAGACTTCTGTTAGAAGTATGCAGAATCATCTAGATTGCCCGTTTCGAGCTATCTAATGCGAAAAAACAAGTTTTCTGGTGTTTTCACCACACCACAGTCCGTTTGATATGCAGAACCGGCGATATTTTGGTTTTCGTCGGGTTTCAAGCTGAGATATGCATTTTCTACGAAAATCTTGGTGAGACTTCTGTCCGAAGTATGCAGAATCATCGAGATCGCTCTATTCGAACTATTTAATGCGACAAAACGTTATCTGGTGTTTTCAGAACTCCACAGTGCGTTTGATATGCAGAACCAGCGATATCTCTGTTTTCGTGGGGTTTCAAGCTGAGATATGCATTTTTTACGATAATCATGGTGAGACTACTGCCCGAAGTATGCAGAATCATCGAGATCGCACTCTTCGAGCTATTTAATGCGAGAAACACGATATCTGGGGTTTTCAGCACTCCACAGTGCGTTTGATATGCAGAACCAGCGATATCTTGGTTTTCGTGGGGTTTCAAGCTGAGATATGCATTTTTTACGATAATCATGGTGAGACTACTGTCCGAAGTATGCAGAATCATCGAGATCGCACTTTTCGAGCTATTTAATGCGAGAAACACGATATCTGGTGTTTTCAGCACTCCGCAGTGCGTATGATACGCAGAACCGGCGATATCTTGGTTTTCGTGGGGATTCAAGATGAGATATGCATTGCCTGTGATAATCTTGGTGAGACTTCTGTCCGAAGTGTGCACAATCTTCGAGATCGCTCTTTTCGTGCTATTTAATGCGAGAAACACGTTTTCTGGGGTTTTCACCACACCACAGTTCGTTGGATATGCAGAACAGGTGATATCTTGGGTTTCGAGGGGTATCAAGCTGAGATATGCATTTTCTGCGATAAACTTGGAGAGACTTCTGTCCGAAGTATGCTGAATCATCGAGATCGCACTTTTCGAGCTAGTTAATGCGAGAAAAACCTTATCTGGTGTTTTCACCACCCCACAGTGCGTTTGATATGCAGAACCGGCGATATCTTGGTTTTCGTGGGGTTTCAAGATGAGATATGCATTTTTTACGATAATCATGGTGAGACTACTGTCCGAAGTATGCAGAATCATCGAGATCGCACTTTTCGAACTATTTAATGCGAGAAACACGATATCTGGTGTTTTCAGCACTCAACAGTGCGTATGATATGCAGAACCGACGATATCCTGGTTTTCGTGGGGTTTCAAGCTCAGATATGCATTTTCTGCGATAATCTTGGTGAGGCTTCTGTCCGAAGTATGCAGAGTCATCGAGATCGTACTTTTCGAGCTATTTAATGCGAGAAACACGTTTTCTGGGGTTTTCACCACACCACAGTTCGTTGGATATGCAGAACAGGTGATATCTTGGTTTTCGTGGGGTTTCAAGCTGAGATATGCACTTTTTACGATAATCTTGGTGAGACTTTTGTCAGAAGTATGCAGAATAATCTAGATCGTTCTTTTCGAGCTATTTAATTCGAGAAACACGTTATCTGGTTGTTTTCACCACTCCACAGTGCGTTTGATATGCAGAAGCGGCGACATCTTGATTTTCGTGAGATTTCAAACCTGAGGTATGCATTTTCTGCGATAAGCTTGGTGAGACTTCTGTTAGAAGTATGCAGAATCATCTAGATCGCCCGTTTCGAGCTATCTAATGCGAAAAAACAAGTTTTCTGGTGTTTTCACCACACCACAGTCCGTTTGATATGCAGAACCGGCGACATCTTGGATTTCGTCGGGGTTCAATCTGAGATATGCACATTCTATGATAATCTTGGTGAGACTTCTGTCAGAAGTATGCAGAATCATCTAGATCGCTCTTTTCGAGCTATTTAATGCGAGAAACACGATATCTGGTGTTTTCAGCACTCAACAGTGCGTATGATATGCAGAACCGACGATATCCTGGTTTTCGTGGGGTTTCAAGCTCAGATATGCATTTTCTGCGATAATCTTGGTGAGGCTTCTGTCCGAAGTATGCAGAGTCATCGAGATCGTACTTTTCGAGCTATTTAATGCGAGAAACACGTTTACTGTGGTTTTCACCACTCCACAGTTCGTTGGATATGCAGAACAGGTGTTATCTTGGTTTTCGTGGGGTTTCAAGCTGAGATATGCACTTTTTACGATAATCTTGGTGAGACTTTTGTCAGAAGTATGCAGAATAATCTAGATCGTTCTTTTCGAGCTATTTAATTCGAGAAACACGTTATCTGGTTGTTTTCACCACTCCACAGTGCGTTTGATATGCAGAAGCTGCGACATCTTGATTTTCGTGAGATTTCAAACCTGAGGTATGCATTTTCTGCGATAAGCTTGGTGAGACTTCTGTTAGAAGTATGCAGAATCATCTAGATTGCCCGTTTCGAGCTATCTAATGCGAAAAAACAAGTTTTCTGGTGTTTTCACCACACCACAGTCCGTTTGATATGCAGAACCGGCGATATTTTGGTTTTCGTCGGGTTTCAAGCTGAGATATGCATTTTCTACGAAAATCTTGGTGAGACTTCTGTCCGAAGTATGCAGAATCATCGAGATCGCTCTATTCGAACTATTTAATGCGACAAAACGTTATCTGGTGTTTTCAGAACTCCACAGTGCGTTTGATATGCAGAACCAGCGATATCTCTGTTTTCGTGGGGTTTCAAGCTGAGATATGCATTTTTTACGATAATCATGGTGAGACTACTGCCCGAAGCATGCAGAATCATCGAGATCGCACTCTTCGAGCTATTTAATGCGAGAAACACGATATCTGGTGTTTTCAGCACTCCACAGTGCGTTTGATATGCAGAACCAGCGATATCTTGGTTTTCGTGGGGTTTCAAGCTGAGATATGCATTTTTTACGATAATCATGGTGAGACTACTGTCCGAAGTATGCAGAATCATCGAGATCGCACTTTTCGAGCTATTTAATGCGAGAAACACGATATCTGGTGTTTTCAGCACTCCGCAGTGCGTATGATACGCAGAACCGGCGATATCTTGGTTTTCGTGGGGATTCAAGCTGAGATATGCATTGCCTGTGATAATCTTGGTGAGACTTCTGTCCGAAGTGTGCACAATCTTCGAGATCGCTCTTTTCGTGCTATTTAATGCGAGAAACACGTTTTCTGGGGTTTTCACCACACCACAGTTCGTTGGATATGCAGAACAGGTGATATCTTGGGTTTCGAGGGGTATCAAGCTGAGATATGCATTTTCTGCGATAAACTTGGAGAGACTTCTGTCCGAAGTATGCTGAATCATCGAGATCGCACTTTTCGAGCTAGTTAATGCGAGAAAAACCTTATCTGGTGTTTTCACCACCCCACAGTGCGTTTGATATGCAGAACCGGCGATATCTTGGTTTTCGTGGGGTTTCAAGATGAGATATGCATTTTTTACGATAATCATGGTGAGACTACTGTCCGAAGTATGCAGAATCATCGAGATCGCACTTTTCGAACTATTTAATGCGAGAAACACGATATCTGGTGTTTTCAGCACTCAACAGTGCGTATGATATGCAGAACCGACGATATCCTGGTTTTCGTGGGGTTTCAAGCTCAGATATGCATTTTCTGCGATAATCTTGGTGAGGCTTCTGTCCGAAGTATGCAGAGTCATCGAGATCGTACTTTTCGAGCTATTTAATGCGAGAAACACGTTTTCTGGGGTTTTCACCACACCACAGTTCGTTGGATATGCAGAACAGGTGATATCTTGGTTTTCGTGGGGTTTCAAGCTGAGATATGCACTTTTTACGATAATCTTGGTGAGACTTTTGTCAGAAGTATGCAGAATAATCTAGATCGTTCTTTTCGAGCTATTTAATTCGAGAAACACGTTATCTGGTTGTTTTCACCACTCCACAGTGCGTTTGATATGCAGAAGCGGCGACATCTTGATTTTCGTGAGATTTCAAACCTGAGGTATGCATTTTCTGCGATAAGCTTGGTGAGACTTCTGTTAGAAGTATGCAGAATCATCTAGATCGCCCGTTTCGAGCTATCTAATGCGAAAAAACAAGTTTTCTGGTGTTTTCACCACACCACAGTCCGTTTGATATGCAGAACCGGCGACATCTTGGATTTCGTCGGGGTTCAATCTGAGATATGCACATTCTATGATAATCTTGGTGAGACTTCTGTCAGAAGTATGCAGAATCATCTAGATCGCTCTTTTCGAGCTATTTAATGCGAGAAACACGTTTTCTGGTGTATTCACCACTCCACAGTACGTTTGACATGCAGAATCGGCGATATCTTGATTTTCCTGGTGTGTCCAGCTGAGATATGCATTTTCTGCGATAATCTTGGTGAGACTTCTGTCCGAAGTGTGCAGAATCATCGAGATCGCTCTTTTCGAGCTATTTAATGCGAGAAACACGTTTTCTGGGGTTTTCACCACACCACAATTTGTTGGATATGCAGAACAGGTGATATCTTGGTTTTCGAGGGGTTTCAAGCTGAGATATGCATTTTCTGCGATAAACTTGGAGAGACTTCTGTCCGAAGTATGCTGAATCATCGAGATCGCACTTTTCGAGCTAGTTAATGCGCGAAAAACCTTATCTGGTGTTTTCACCACCCCACAGTGCGTTTGATATGCAGAACCGGCGATATCTGGGTTTTCGTGGGGTTTCAAGCTGAGATATGCATTTTCTGCGATAATCTTGGTGAGACCTCTGTCCGAAGTATGCAGAAACATCGAGATCGCTCTTTTCGACCTATTTAATGCGAGAAACACGTTATCTGGTGTTTTCACCACTCCACAGTGCGTTTGATATGCAGAACCAGCGATATCTTGGTTTTCGTGGGGTTTCAAGCAGAGATATGCATTTTTTACGATAATCATGGTGAGACTACTGTCCGAAGTATGCAGAATCATCGAGATCGCACTTTTCGAGCTATTTGATGCGAGAAACACGATATCTGGTGTTTTCAGCACTCCACAGTGCGTATGATATGCAGAACCGGCGATATCTTGGTTTTCGTGGGGTTTCAAGCTGAGATATGCATTGTCTGCGATAATCTTGGTGAGACTTCTGACCGAAGTGTGCAGAATCATCGAGATCGCTCTTTTCGAGCTATTTAATGCGAGAAACACGTTTTCTGGGGTTTTCACCACACCACAGTTCGTTGGATATGCAGAACAGGTGATATCTTGGGTTTCGAGGGGTTTCAAGCTGAGATATGCATTTTCTGCGATAAACTTCGACAGACTTCTGTCCGAAGTATGCTGAATCATCGAGATCGCACTTTTCGAGCTAGTTAATGCGAGAAAAACCTTATCTGGTGTTTTAACCACTCCACAGTGGGTTTGATATGCAGTACCAGCGATATCTTGGTTTTCGTGGGGTTTCAAGCTGAGATATGCATTTTTTACGATAATCTTGATGAGACTTCTGTCCGAAGTATGCAGAATCATCGAGATCGCTCTATTCGAACTATTTAATGCGACAAAACGTTATCTGGTGTTTTCAGCACTCCACAGTGCGTTTGATATGCAGAACCAGCGATATCTCTGTTTTCGTGGGGTTTCAAGCTGAGATATGCATTTTTTACGATAATCATGGTGAGACTACTGTCCGAAGTATGCAGAATCATCGAGATCGCTCTTTTCGAGCTATTTAATGCGAGAAACACGATATCTGGTGTTTTCACCACACCACAGTTCGTTGGATATGCAGAACAGGTGATATCTTGGGTTTCGAGGGGTATCAAGCTGAGATATGCATTTTCTGCGATAAACTTGAAGAGACTTCTGTCCGAAGTATGCTTAATCATCGAGATCGCTCTATTCGAACTATTTAATGCGACAAAACGTTATCTGGTGTTTTCAGCACTCCACAGTGCGTTTGATATGCAGAACCAGTGATACCTCAGTTTTCGTGGGGTTTCAAGCTGAGATATGCATTTTCTACGATAATCTTGGTGAGACTTCTCACAGAAGGATGCAGAATCTTCGAGATCGCTCTTTTCGAGCTATTTAATTCGAGAAACACGTTATCTGGTTGTTTTCACCACTCCACAGTGCGTTTGATATGCAGAAGCGGCGACATCTTGATTTTCGTGAGATTTCAAGCTGAGGTATGCATTTTCTGCGATAAGCTTGGTGAGACTTCTGTTAGAAGTATGCAGAATCATCTAGATCGCCCGTTTCGAGCTATCTAATGCGAAAAAACAAGTTTTCTGGTGTTTTCACCACACCACAGTCCGTTTGATATGCAGAACCGGCGACATCTTGGATTTCGTCGGGGTTCAATCTGAGATATGCACATTCTATGATAATCTTGGTGAGACTTCTGTCAGAAGTATGCAGAATCATCGGCATCTCTCTTTTCGACCTATTTAATGCGAGAAACACGTTCTCTGGTTGTTTTCACCACTCCACAGTGCGTTTGATATGCAGAACCGGCGATATCTTGATTTTCGTGGTGTTTCCAGCTGAGATATGCATTTTCTGCGATAATCCTGGTGAGACTTCTGTCAGACGTATGCAGAATCATCGGCATCTCCCTTTTCGACCTATTTAATGCGAGAAACACGTTCTTTGGTTGTTTTCACCACTCCACAGTGGGTTTGATATGCAGAACCGGCGACATCTTGATTTTCGTGAGATTTCAAGCTGAGATATGCATTTTCAGCGATAATCTTGGTGAGTCTTTTGTCAGAAGTATGCAGAATCTTCGACATCGCTCTTTTCGAGCAACTTAATGCGGGAAACACGATATCTGGTTGTTTTCACCACTCCACAGTGCGTTTGATATGCAGAACGGGCGACATCTTGATTTTCGTGGTGTTTCCAGCTGAGATATGCATTTTCTGCGATAATCTTGGTGAGTCTTCTGTCAGAAGTATGCAGAATCATCGAGATCCCTCTTTTCGAGCTATTTAATGCGAGAAACACGTTAATTGGTGTTTTCACCACTCCACAGTGCGTTTGATATGCGGAACCAGCGACATCTTGGATTTCGTCGGGTTTCAAGCTGAGACATACATTTTCTGCGATAATCTTGGTGAGTCTTCTGTCAGAAGTATGCAGAATCATCGAGGTCCCTCTTTTCGAGCAAGTTAATGCGAGAAACACGTTATCTGGTGTTTTCACCACTCCACAGTGCGTTTGATATGCAGAACCGGCGACATCTTGGCTGACGAAGGGTATCAAGCTGAGATATGCATTTTCTACCATAATCTTGGTGAGAGTTCTGTCAGAAGTATGCAGAATCATCGGGATCGCTATTTTCGAGCTATTTAATGCGAGAAACACGTTTTCTGGGGTTTTCACCACTCCACAGTTCGTTGGATATGCAGAACAGGAGATATCTTGGTTTTCGTAGGGTTTCTAGCAGAGACATGCATTTTCTGCGAAAATCTTGGTGAGTCTTCTGTCAGAAGTATGCAGAATCATCGAGATCCCTCTTTTCGAGCTAGTTAATGCGAGAAACACGTTTTCTGGGGTTTTCACCACTCCACAGTTCGTTGGATATGCAGAACAGGAGATATCTTGGTTTTCGTGGGGTTTCTAGCAGAGATATGCATTTTCTGCGATAATCATGGTGAGACTTCTGTTAGAAGTATGCAGAATCATCGAGATCGAACTTTTCAATCAATTTAATGCGAGAAACACGTTATCTGGTTTTTTCACCACTACACAGTGCCTTTGATATGCAGTACCAGCGATATCTTGGTTTTCGTGGGGTTTCAAGCTGAGATATGCATTTTTTACGATAATCTTGGTGAGACTTCTGTCCGAAGTATGCTTAATCATCGAGATCGCTCTATTCGAGCTATTTAATGTGAGAAACACGTTATCTGGTGTTTCCAGCACTCCACAGTGCGTTTTATATGCAGAACCAGCGATATCTTCGCTTTCGTGGGGTTTCAAGCTGAGATATGCATTGTCTGCGATAATCTAGGTGAGACTTCTGTCCGAAGTATGCAGAATCATCGAGATCGCTCTTTTCGAGCTATTTAATGCGAGAAACACGTTATCTGGTTTTTTCACCACTACACAGTGCCTTTGATATGCAGTACCAGCGATATCTTGGTTTTCGTGGGGTTTCAAGCTGAGATATGCATTTTTTACGATAATCTTGGTGAGACTTCTGTCCGAAGTATGCTTAATCATCGAGATCGCTCTATTCGAGCTATTTAATGTGAGAAACACGTTATCTGGTGTTTCCAGCACTCCACAGTGCGTTTGATATGCAGAACCGGCGATATCTTGGCTTTGGTGGGGTTTCAAGCTGAGATATGCATTGTCTGCGATAATCAAGGTGAGACTTCTGTCCGAAGTATGCAGATTCATCGAGATCGTACTTTTCGAGCCATTTTATGCGAGAAACACGTTTTCTGGGGTTTTCACCACTCCACAGTTCGTTGGATATGCAGAACAGGTGATATCTTGGTTTTCGAGGGGTTTCAAGCTGAGATATGCATTTGCTGCGATAAACTTGGAGAGACTTCTGTCCGAAGTATGCTGAATCATCGAGATCGCACTTTTCGAGCTAGTTAATGCGAGAAAAACCTTATCTGGTGTTTTCACCACCCCACAGTGCGTTTGATATGCAGAACCGGCGATATCTGGGTTTTCGTGGGGTTTCAAGCTGAGATATGCATTTTCTGCGATAATCTTGGTGAGACCTCTGTCCGAAGTATGCAGAAACATCGAGATCGCTCTTTTCGACCTATTTAATGCGAGAAACACGTTATCTGGTGTTTTCACCACTCCACAGTGCGTTTGATATGCAGAACCAGCGATATCTTGGTTTTCGTGGGGGTTCAATCTGAGATATGCACATTCTATGATAATCTTGGTGAGACTTCTGTCAGAAGTATGCAGAATCATCGGCATCTCCCTTTTCGACCTATTTAATGCGAGAAACACGTTCTCTGGTTGTTTTCACCACTCCAGAGTGCGATTGATATGCAGAACCGGCGATATCTAGATTTTCGTGGTGTTTCCAGCTGAGATATGCATTTTCTGCGATAATCTTGGTGAGACTTCTGTCAGACGTATGCAGAATCATCGGCATCTCCCTTTTCGACCTATTTAATGCGAGAAACACGTTCTCTGGTTGTTTTCACCACTCCACAGTGGGTTTGATATGCAGAACCGGCGACATCTTGATTTTCGTGAGGTATCAAGCTGAGATATGCATTTTCAGCGATAAACTTGGTGAGTCTTTTGTCAGAGGTATGCACAATCTTCGAGATCGCTCTTTTCGAGCAACTTAATGCGGGAAACACGATATCTGGTTGTTTTCACCACTCCACAGTGCGTTTGATATGCAGAACGGGCGACATCTTGATTTTCGTGGTGTTTCCAGCTGAGATATGCATTTTCTGCGATAATCTTGGTGAGTCTTCTGTCAGAAGTATGCAGAATCATCGAGATCCCTCTTTTCGAGCTATTTAATGCGAGAAACACGTTAATTGGTGTTTTCACCACTCCACAGTGCGTTTGATATGCGGAACCAGCGACATCTTGGATTTCGTCGGGTTTCAAGCTGAGACATGCATTTTCTGCGATAATCTTGGTGAGTCTTCTGTCAGAAGTATGCAGAATCATCGAGGTCCCTCTTTTCGAGCAAGTTAATGCGAGAAACACGTTATCTGGTGTTTTCACCACTCCACAGTGCGTTTGATATGCAGAACCGGCGACATCTTGGCTGTCGAAGGGTATCAAGCTGAGATATGCATTTTCTACCATAATCTTGGTGAGAGTTCTGTCAGAAGTATGCAGAATCATCGGGATCGCTATTTTCGAGCTATTTAATGCGAGAAACACGTTTTCTGGGGTTTTCACCACTCCACAGTTCGTTGGATATGCAGAACAGGAGATATCTTGGTTTTCGTAGGGTTTCTAGCAGAGACATGCATTTTCTGCGATAATCTTGGTGGGTCTTCTGTCAGAAGAATGCAGAATCATCGAGATCCCTCTTTTCGAGCTAGTTAATGCGAGAAACACGTTTTCTGGGGTTTTCACCACTCCACAGTTCGTTGGATATGCAGAACAGGAGATATCTTGGTTTTCGTGGGGTTTCTAGCAGAGATATGCATTTTCTGCGATAATCATGGTGAGACTTCTGTCCGAAGTATGCAGAAACATCGACATCGCTCTTTTCGACCTATTTAATGCGAGAAACACGTTATCTGGTGTTTTCACCACTCCACAGTGCGTTTGATATGCAGAACCAGCGATATCTTGGTTTTCGTGGGGGTTCAATCTGAGATATGCACATTCTATGATAATCTTGGTGAGACTTCTGTCAGAAGTATGCAGAATCATCGGCATCTCCCTTTTCGACCTATTTAATGCGAGAAACACGTTCTCTGGTTGTTTTCACCACTCCAGAGTGCGATTGATATGCGGAACCAGCGACATCTTGATTTTCGTGGTGTTTCCAGCTGAGATATGCATTTTCTGCGATAATCATGGTGAGACTTCTGTTAGAAGTATGCAGAATCATCGAGATCGCACTTTTCATCAATTTAATGCGAGAAACACGTTGTCTGGTGTTTTCACCACTCCACAGTTGGTTTGATATGCAGAACAGGCGATGTTTGGTTTTCGTCGGGTTTCAAGCTGAGATATGCATTTTCTGCGATAATCTTGGTGAGACTTCAGTCAGAAATATGCAGAATCTTCTAGATCGCTCTTTTCGAGCTATTTAATGCGAAAAAACAAGTTTTCTGGTGTTTTCACCACTCCACAGTTCGTTGGATATGCAGAACAGGAGATATCTTGGTTTTCGTGGGGTTTCTAGCAGAGACATGCATTTTCAGCGATAATCTTGGTGAGTCTTCTGTCAGAAGTATGCAGAATCATCAAGATCCCTCTTTTCGAGCTAGTTAATGCGAGAAACACGTTATCTGGTTTTTTCACCACTACACAGTGCCTTTGATATGCAGTACCAGCGATATCTTGGTTTTCGTGGGGTTTCAAGCTGAGATATGCATTTTTTACGATAATCTTGGTGAGACTTCTGTCCGAAGTATGCTTAATCATCGAGATCGCTCTATTCGAGCTATTTAATGTGAGAAACACGTTATCTGGTGTTTCCAGCACTCCACAGTGCGTTTTATATGCAGAACCAGCGATATCTTGGCTTTCGTGGGGTTTCAAGCTGAGATATGCATTGTCTGCGATAATCTAGGTGAGACTTCTGTCCGAAGTATGCAGATTCATCGAGATCGTACTTTTCGAGCTATTTTATGCGAGAAACACGTTTTCTGGGGTTTTCACCGCTCCACAGTTCGTTGGATATGCAGAACAGGTGATATCTTGGTTTTCGAGGGGTTTCAAGCTGAGATATGCATTTTCTGCGATAATCTTGGTGAGACTTCTGTCAGACGTATGCAGAATCATCGGCATCTCCCTTTTCGACCTATTTAATGCGAGAAACACGTTCTCTGGTTGTTTTCACCACTCCACAGTGGGTTTGATATGCAGAACCGGCGACATCTTGATTTTCGTGAGGTTTCAAGCTGAGATATGCATTTTCAGCGATAATCTTGGTGAGTCTTTTGTCAGAAGTATGCAGAATCTTCGAGATCGCCCTTTTCGAGCAACTTAATGCGAGAAACACGATATCTGGTTGTTTTCACCACTCCACAGTGCGTTTGATATGCAGAACGGGCGACATCTTGATTTTCGTGGTGTTTCCAGCTGAGATATGCATTGTCTGCGATAATCTAGGTGAGACTTCGGTCCGAAGTATGCAGATTCATCGAGATCGTACTTTTCGAGCTATTTTATGCGAGAAACACGTTTTCTGGGGTTTTCACCACTCCACAGTTCGTTGGATATGCAGAACAGGTGATATCTTGGTTTTCGAGGGGTTTCAAGCTGAGATATGCATTTTCTGCGATAATCTTGGTGAGACTTCTGTCAGACGTATGCAGAATCATCGGCATCTCCCTTTTCGACATATTTAATGCGAGAAACACGTTCTCTGGTTGTTTTCACCACTCCACAGTGGGTTTGATATGCAGAACCGGCGACATCTTGATTTTCGTGAGGTTTCAAGCTGAGATATGCATTATCAGCGATAATCTTGGTGAGTCTTTTATCAGAAGTATGCAGAATCTTCGAGATCGCTCTTTTCGAGCAACTTAATGCGAGAAACACGATATCTGGTTGTTTTCACCACTCCACAGTGCGTTTGATATGCAGAACGGGCGACATCTTGATTTTCGTGGTGTTTCCAGCTGAGATATGCATTTTCTGCGATAATCTTGGTGAGTCTTCTGTCAGAAGTATGCAGAATCATCGAGATCCCTCTTTTCGAGCTATTCAATGCGAGAAACACGTTAATTGGTGTTTTCACCACTCCACAGTGCGTTTGATATGCGGAACCAGCGACATCTTGGATTTCGTCGGGTTTCAAGCTGAGACATGCATTTTCTGCGATAATCTTGGGGAGTCTTCTGTCAGAAGTATGCAGAATCATCGAGGTCCCTCTTTTCGAGCTAGTTAATGCGAGAAACACGTTATCTGGTGTTTTCACCACTCCACAGTGCGTTTGATATGCAGAACCAGCGACATCTTGGATTTCGTCGGGTTTCAAGCTGAGACATGCATTTTCTGCGATAATCTTGGGGAGTCTTCTGTCAGAAGTATGCAGAATCATCGAGATCGCTCTATTCGAGCTATTTAATGTGAGAAACACGTTATCTGGTGTTTCCAGCACTCCACAGTGCGTTTGATATGCAGAACCAGCGATATCTCTGTTTTCGTGGGGTTTCAAGCTGAGATATGCACTTTTTACGATAATCTTGGTGAGACCTCTGTCAGAAGTATGCAGAATCTTCGAGATCGCTCATTTCGATCTATTTAATGCGAGAAACACGTTGTCTAGTGTTTTCACCACTCCACAGAGCGTTTGATATGCAGTACCATCGATACCTTGGTTTTCGTGGGGTTTCAAGCTGAGATATGCATTTTCTAGGATAATCTTAGTGAGACTTCTGTCCGAAGTATGCTGAATCATCTAGATCGCTCTTTTCAAGCTAGTTAATGCGAGAAACACGTTATCTGGCGTTTTCAGCACTCAACAGTGCGTATGATATGCAGAACGGACGATATCTTGGTTTTCGTGGGGCTTCAAGCTCAGATATGCATTTTCTGCGATAATCTTGGTGAGACTTCTGTCCGAAGTATGCAGAATCATCGGGATCGCTCTTTTGGTGCTATTTAATGCGAGAAACACGTTTTCTGGGGTTTTCACCACTGCACAGTTCGTTGGATATGCAGAACAGGAGATATCTTGGTTTTCGTGGGTTTTCTAGCAGAGATATGCATTTTCTGCGATAATCATGGTGAGAATTCTGTTAGAAGTATGCAGAATCATCGAGATCGCACATTTCGAACTATTTAATGCGAGAAACACGTTGTCTGGTGTTTTCACCACTCCACAGTTGGTTTGATATGCAGAACCGGCGATATCTGGGTTGTCGTGGGGTTTCAAGCTGAGATAAGCATTTTCTGAGATAAGCTTGGTGAGACCTCTGTCCGAAGTATGCAGAAACATCGAGATCGCTCTTTTCGACCTATTTAATGCGAGAAACACGTTATCTGGTGTTTTCACCAGTCCACAGTGCGTTTGATATGCAGAACCAGCGATATCCTGGTTTTCGTGGGGTTTCAAGCTGAGATATGCATTTTCAGCGATAATCTTGGTGAGACTTCTGTCCGAAGTATGCAGACAATCGAGATCGCTCTTTTCGACGTATTTAATGCGAGAAACACGTTATCTGGTGTTTTCACCACTCCACAGTGCGTTTGATATGCAGAACCAGCGATATCTTGGTTTTCGTGGGGTTTCAAGCTGAGATATGCATTTTTTATGATAATCATGGTGAGACTTCTGTCCGAAGTATGCAGAATCATCGAGATCGCACTTTTCGAGTTATTTAATGCGAGAAACACGATATCTGGTGTTTTCAGCACTCCACAGTGCGTATGATATGCAGAACCGGCGATATCTTGGTTTTCGTGGGGTTTCAAGCTGAGATATGCATTCTCTGCGATAATCTTGGTGAGACTTCTGTCCGAAATATGCAGAATCATCTAGATCGCTCGTTTCGAGCTACTTAATGCGAGAAAAACCTTATCTGGTGTTCTCACCACTCCACAGTGCGTTTGATATGCAGAACCGGCGATATCTTGGTTTTCGTGGGGTTTCAAGATGCGATATGCAATGTCTGCGATAATCTTGGTGAGACTTCTGTCCGAAGTATGCAGAAACATCGAGATCGCTCTTTTCGACCTATTTAATGCGAGAAACACGTTATCTGGTGTTTTCACCACTCCACAGTGCGTTTGATATGCAGAACCAGCGATATCTTGGTTTTCGTGGGGTTTCAAGCTGAGATATGCATTTTCTGCTTCAATCTTGGTGAGACTTCTGTCCGAAATATGCAGAATCATCTAGATCGCTCGTTTCGAGCTACTTAATGCGAGAAACACGTTATCTGGTGTTTTCACCACTCCACAGTGCGTTTGATATGCAGAACCGGCGACATCTTGGATTTCGTCGGGTTTCAAGCTGAGATATGCATTTTCTACGATAATGTTGGTGAGACGTCTGTCAGAAGTATGCAGAATCATCGGGATCGCTCTTTTCGAGCTATTTAATGCGAGAAACACGTTGTCTGGTGTATTCACCACTCCACAGTACGTTTGACATGCAGTACCGGCGACATCTTGGATTTCGTCGGGGTTCAAGCTGAGATATGCATTTTCTACGATAATCTTGGTGAGACTTCTGTCAGAAGTATGCAGAATCATCTAGATCGTTCTTTTCGAGCTATTTAATTCGAGAAACACGTTATCTGGTTGTTTTCACCACTCCACAGTGCGTTTGATATGCAGAAGTGGCGACATCTTGATTTTCGTGAGATTTCAAACTGAGGTATGCATTTTCTGCGATAATCTTGGTGAGACTTCTGTCAGAAGTGTGCAGAATCATCTAGATCGCTCTTTTCGAGCTATGCAATGCGAAAAAACAAGTTTTCTTGTGTTTTCAACATTCCACAGTGCGTTTGATATGCAGAACCGGAGATATCTTGGTATCGGTCGGTTCTCAAGCTGAGATATGCATTTTCTGCGATAATCTTGGTGAGACTTCTGTCAGAAGTATGCAGAATCATCTAGATCGCTCTTTTCGAGCTATTTCATTCGAGAAACACGTTTTCTGGTGTTTTCACCACACCACAGTCCGTTTGATGTGCAGAACCGGAGATAACTTGGTTTTCGTGAGATTTCAAGCTGAGATATGAATTTTCTATGATAATCTTGGTGAGACATCTGTCAGAAGTATGCAGAATCTTCGAGATCGCTCTTTTCGAGCTACTTAATGCGAGAAACACGTTATCTGGTGTTTTCACCACTCCACAGTGCGTTTGACATGCAGTACCGGCGACATCTTGGATTTCGTCGGGGTTCAAGCTGAGATATGCATTTTCTACGATAATCTTGGTGAGACTTCTGTCAGAAGTATGCAGAATCATCTAGATCGTTCTTTTCGAGCTATTTAATTCGAGAAACACGTTATCTGGTTGTTTTCACCACTCCACAGTGCGTTTGATATGCAGAAGTGGCGACATCTTGATTTTCGTGAGATTTCAAGCTGAGGTATGCATTTTCTGCGATAAGCTTGGTGAGACTTCTGTCAGAAGTATGCAGAATCATCTAGATCGCACGTTTCGAGCTATCTAATGCGAAA
Organism: Anthophora plumipes; assembly: GCA_951804975.1. Classification (NCBI taxonomy): domain Eukaryota; kingdom Metazoa; phylum Arthropoda; class Insecta; order Hymenoptera; family Apidae; genus Anthophora; species Anthophora plumipes. The sequence continues at coordinate 1,086,677 of CATORF010000790.1, read as the reverse complement.
AAGCAAGTTTTCTGGTGTTTTCACCACACCACAGTCCGTTTGATATGCAGAACAGGAGATATCTTGGTTTTCGTGGGGTTTCTAGCAGAGATATGCATTATCTGCGATAATCATGGTGAGACTTCTGTTAGAAGTATGCAGAACCATCGAGATCGCACTTTTCGATCTATTTAATGCGAGAAACACGTTGTCTGGTTTTTTCACCACTCCACAGTTGGTTTGATACGCAGAACCGGCGATGTTTGGTTTTCGTCGGGTTTCAAGCTGTGATATGCATTTTCTGCGATAAACTTGGTGAGACTTCAGTCAGAAGTATGCAGAATCATCTAGATCGCTCTTTTCGAGCTATTTAATGCGAAAAAACAAGTTTTCTGGTGTCTTCAACATTCCACAGTGCGTTTGATATGCAGAACCGGCGATATCTTGATTTTCGTGGTGTTTCCAGCTGAGATATGCATTTTCTGCGATAATCTTGGTGAGACTTCTGTCAGAAGTATGCAGAATCATCGGTATCTCCCTTTTCGACCTATTTAATGCGAGAAACACGTTCTCTGGTTGTTTTCACCACTCCACAGTGCGTTTGATATGCAGAACCGGCGAAATCTTGATTTTCGTGGTGTTTCCAGCTGAGATATGCATTTTCTGCGATAATCTTGGTGAGACTTCTGTCAGACGTATGCAGAATCATCGGCATCTCCCTTTTCGACCTATTTAATGCGAGAAACACGTTCTCTGGTTGTTTTCACCACTCCACAGTGGGTTTGATATGCAGAACCGGCGACATCTTGGATTTCGTCGGGGTTCAAGCTGAGATATGCACATTCTGCGATATTCTTGGTGAGACTTCTGTCAGTAGTATGCAGAATCATCGAGACCCCTCTTTTCGAGCTATTTAATGCGAGAAACACGTTATCTGGTGTTTTCACCACTCCACAGTGCGTTTTATATGCAGAACCGGCGACATCATGATTTTGGTGAGGTTTCAAGCTGAGATATGCATTTTCTGCGATAATATTGGTGAGACTTCAGTCATATGTATGCAGAATCATCTAGATCGCTCGTTTCGAGCTATCTAATGCGAAAAAACAAGATTTCTGGTGTTTTCACCACTCCACAGTGCGTTTGATATGCGGAACCAGCGACATCTTGGATTTCGTCGGGTTTCAAGCTGAGACATGCATTTTCTGCGATAATCTTGGGGAGTCTTCTGTCAGAAGTATGCAGAATCATCGAGGTCCCTCTTTTCGAGCTAGTTAATGCGAGAAACACGTTATCTGGTGTTTTCACCACTCCACAGTGCGTTTGATATGCAGAACCAGCGACATCTTGGATTTCGTCGGGTTTCAAGCTGAGACATGCATTTTCTGCGATAATCTTGGGGAGTCTTCTGTCAGAAGTATGCAGAATCATCGAGATCCCTCTTTTCGAGCTAGTTAATGCGAGAAACACGTTTTCTGGGGTTTTCACCACTCCACAGTTCGTTGGATATGCAGAACCGGCGCCATCTTGGCTGTCGTAGGGTATCAAGCTGAGGTATGCATTTTTTACGATAATCTTGGTGAGACTTCTGTCCGAAGTATGCTTAATCATCGAGATCGCTCTATTCGAGCTATTTAATGTGAGAAACACGTTATCTGGTGTTTCCAGCACTCCACAGTGCGTTTGATATGCAGAACCAGCGATATCTCTGTTTTCGTGGGGTTTCAAGCTGAGATATGCACTTTTTACGATAATCTTGGTGAGACCTCTGTCAGAAGTATGCAGAATCTTCGAGATCGCTCATTTCGATCTATTTAATGCGAGAAACACGTTGTCTAGTGTTTTCACCACTCCACAGAGCGTTTGATATGCAGTACCATCGATACCTTGGTTTTCGTGGGGTTTCAAGCTGAGATATGCATTTTCTAGGATAATCTTAGTGAGACTTCTGTCCGAAGTATGCTGAATCATCTAGATCGCTCTTTTCGAGCTAGTTAATGCGAGAAACACGTTATCTAGCGTTTTCACCACTCAACAGTGCGTATGATATGCAGAACGGACGATATCTTGGTTTTCGTGGGGCTTCAAGCTCAGATATGCATTTTCTGCGATAATCTTGGTGAGACTTCTGTCCGAAGTATGCAGAATCATCGGGATCGCTCTTTTCGTGCTATTTAATGCGAGAAACACGTTTTCTGGGGTTTTCACCACTCCACAGTTCGTAGGATATGCAGAACAGGAGATATCTTGATTTTCGTGGTTTGTCCAGCTGAGATATGCATTTTCAGCGATAATCTTGGTGAGTCTTCTGTCAGAAGTATGCAGAATCTTCGAGATCGCTCATTTCGAGCTAGTTAATGCGAGAAACACGTTATCTGGTGTTTTCACCACTCCACAGTGCGTTTGATATGCAGAACCGGCGACATCTTGGCTGTCGTAGGGTATCAAGCTGAGATATGCATTTTCTACGATAATCTTGGTGAGTCTTCTGTCAGAAGTATGCAGAATCTTCGAGATCGCTCATTTCGAGCTAGTTAATGCGAGAAACACGTTATCTGGTGTTTTCACCACTCCACAGCGCGTTTGATATGCAGAACAGGAGATATCTTGGTTTTCGTGGGGTTTCTAGCAGAGATATGCATTATCTGCGATAATCATGTTGAGACTTCTGTTAGAAGTATGCAGAATCTTCGAGATCGTACTTTTCGAGCTATTTTATGCGAGAAACACGTTTCCTGGGGTTTTCACCACTGCACAGTTCGTTGGATATGCAGAACAGGAGATATCTTGGTTTTCGTGGGTTTTCTAGCAGAGATATGCATTTTCTGCGATAATCATGGTGAGAATTCTGTTAGAAGTATGCAGAATCATCGGGATCGCACATTTCGAACTATTTAATGCGAGAAACACGTTGTCTGGTGTTTTCACCACTCCACAGTTGGTTTGATATGCAGAACCGGCGATATCTGGGTTTTCGTGGGGTTTCAAGCTGAGATATGCATTTTCTGAGATAATCTTGGTGAGACCTCTGTCCGAAGTATGCAGAAACATCGAGATCGCTCTTTTCGACCTATTTAATGCGAGAAACACGTTATCTGGTGTTTTCACCAGTCCACAGTGCGTTTGATATGCAGAACCAGCAATATCTTGGTTTTCGTGGGGTTTCAAGCTGAGATATGCATTTTCAGCGATAATCTTGGTGAGACTTCTGTCCGAAGTATGCAGAAACATCGAGATCGCTCTTTTCGACCTATTTAATGCGAGAAACACGTTATCTGGTGTTTTCACCACTCCACAGTGCGTTTGATATGCAGAACCAGCGATATCTTGGTTTTCGTGGGGTTTCAAGCTGAGATATGCATTTTTTACGATAATCATGGTGAGACTTCTGTCCGAAGTATGCAGAATCATCGAGAGCGCACTTTTCGAGGTATTTAATGCGAGAAACACGATATCTGGTGTTTTCAGCACTCCACAGTGCGTATGATATGCAGAACCGGCGATATCTTGGTTTTCGTGGGGTTTCAAGCTGAGATATGCATTCTCTGCGATAATCTTGGTGAGACTTCTGTCCGAAGTGTGCAGAATCATCGAGATCGCTCTTTTCGAGCTATGTAACGCGAGAAACACGTTTTCTGGGGTTTTCACCACACCACAGTTCGTTGGATATGCAGAACAGGTGATATCTTGGTTTTCAAGGGGTTTCAAGCAGAGATATGCATTTTCTGCGATAAACTTGGAGAGACTTCTGTCCGAAGTATGCTGAATCATCGAGATAGCACCTTTCGAGCTAGTTAATGCGAGAAAAACCTTATCTGGTGTTCTCACCACTCCACAGTGCGTTTGATATGCAGAACCGGCGATATCTGGGTTTTCGTGGGGTTTCAAGATGAGATATGCATTGTCTGCGATAATCTTGGTGAGACTTCTGTCCGAAGTATGCAGAAACGTCGAGATCGCTCTTTTCGACCTATTTAATGCGAGAAACACGTTATCTGGTGTTTTCACCACTCCACAGTGCGTTTGATATGCAGAACCAGCGATATCTTGGTTTTCGTGGGGTTTCAAGCTGAGATATGCATTTTCTGCTTCAATCTTGGTGAGACTTCTGTCCGAAATATGCCGAATCATCTAGATCGCTCGTTTCGAGCTACTTAATGCGAGAAACACGTTATCTGGTGTTTTCACCACTCCACAGTGCGTTTGATATGCAGAACCGGCGACATCTTGGATTTCGTCGGGTTTCAAGCTGAGATATGCATTTTCTGCAATAATCTTGGTGAGACTTCTGTCAGAAGTATGCAGAATCATCTAGATCGCACTTTTCGAGCTATTTAATGCGAGAAACACGTTCTCTGGTGTATTCTCCACTCCAAAGAACGTTTGACATGCAGAACCGGAGATATCTTGGTTTCGGTCGGGTTTCAAGCTGAGATATGCATTTTCTACGATAATCTTGGTGAGACGTCTGTCAGAAGTATGCAGAATCATCGGGATCGCTCTTTTCGAGCTATTTAATGCGAGAAACACGTTATCTGGTGTTTTCACCACTCCACAGTGCGTTTGATATGCAGAACCGGCGACATCTTGGCTTTCTTCGGGTATCAAGCTGAGATATGCATTTACTACGATAATCTTGGTGAGACTTCTGGCAGAAGTATGCAGAATCATCTAGATCGCTCTTTTCGAGCTATTTAATGCGAGAAACACGTTGTCTGGTGTATTCACCACTCCACAGTACGTTTGACATGCAGTACCGGCGACATCTTGGATTTCGTCGGGGTTCAAGCTGAGATATGCATTTTCTACGATAATCTTGGTGAGACTTCTGTCAGAAGTATGCAGAATCATCTAGATCGTTCTTTTCGAGCTATTTTATTCGAGAAACACGTTATCTGGTTGTTTTCACCACTCCACAGTGCGTTTGATATGCAGAAGTGGCGACATCTTGATTTTCGTGAGATTTCAAACTGAGGTATGCATTTTCTGCGATAATCTTGGTGAGACTTCTGTCAGAAGTGTGCAGAATCATCTAGATCGCTCTTTTCGAGCTATGCAATGCGAAAAAACAAGTTTTCTTGTGTTTTCAACATTCCACAGTGCGTTTGATATGCAGAACCGGAGATATCTTGGTATCGGTCGGTTCTCAAGCTGAGATATGCATTTTCTGCGATAATCTTGGTGAGACTTCTGTCAGAAGTATGCAGCATCATCGGCATCTCCCTTTTCGACCTATTTAATGCGAGAAACACGTTATCTGGTTGTTTTCACCACTCCACAGTGCGTTTTATATGCAGAACCGGCGACATCATGATTTTGGTGAGGTTTCAAGCTGAGATATGCATTTTCTGCGATAATACTGGTGAGACTTCAGTCATATGTATGCAGAATCATCTAGATCTCTCGTTTCGAGCTATTTAATTCGAAAAAACAAGTTTTCTGGTGTTTTCACCACTCCTCAGTACGTGTGACATGCAGAACCGGCGACATATTGATTTTCGAGAGATTTCAAGCTGAGATATGCATTTTCTCCTATAATATTGGTGAGACTTCAGTCAGAAGTTTGCAGAATCATCTAGATCGCTCGTTTCGAGCTATCTAATGCGAAAAAACAAGATTTCTGGTGTTTTCAACATTCCACAGTGCGTTTGCTATGCAGAACCGGCGTCATCTTGGATTTCGTCGGGTTTCAAGCTGAGATATGCATTTTTACGAGAATCTTGGTGAGACTTCAGTTAGAAGTATGCAGAATCATCGGGATCGCTCGTTTCGAGCTATTTAATGCGAAAAAACAAGTTTTCTGGTGTTTTCACCACTCCACAGTGCGTTTGATATGCAGAACCGGCGACATCTTGGATTTCGTCGGGGTTCAAGCTGAGATATGCACATTCTACAATAATCTTGGTGAGACTTCTGTCAGAAGTATGCAGAATCGTCGGGATCGCTCTTTACGAGCTATTTAATGGGAGAAACACGTTATCTGGTGTTTTCCCCACTGCACAGTGTTGTCTTGGATTTCGTCGGGTTTCAAGCTGAGACATGCATTTTCTGCGATAATCTTGGTGAGTCTTCTGTCAGAAGTATGCAGAATCTTCGAGATCGCTCTTTTCGAGCTAGTTAATGCGAGAAACACGTTATCTGGTGTTTTCACCACTCCACAGTTCGTTGTATATGCAGAACAGGAGATATCTTGGTTTTCGTGGGGTTTCTAGCAGAGATATGCATTATCTGCGATAATCATGGTGAGACTTCTGTTAGAAGTATGCAGAATCATCGAGATCGCACTTTTCGATCTATTTAATGCGAGAAACACGTTGTCTGGTGTTTTCACCACTCCACAGTTGGTTTGATATGCAGAACCGGCGATGTTTGGTTTTCGTCGGGTTTCAAGCTGTGATATGCATTTTCTGCGATAATCTTGGTGAGGCTTCAGTCAGAAGTATGCAGAATCATCTAGATCGCTCTTTTGGAGCTATTTAATGCGAAAAAACAAGTTTTCTGGTGTTTTCAACATTCGACAGTGCGTTTGATATGCAGAACCGGCGATATCTTGATTTTCGTGGTGTTTCCAGCTGAGATATGCATTTTCTGCGATAATCTTGGTGAGACTTCAGTCAGAAGTATGCAGAATCATCTAGATCGCTCTTTTCGAGCTATTTAATGCGAAACAACAAGTTTTCTGGTGTTTTCAACATTCCACAGTGCGTTTGATATGCAGAACCGGCGATATCTTGATTTTCGTGGTGTTTCCAGCTGAGATATGTATTTTCTGCGATAATCTTGGTGAGACTTCTGTCAGAAGTATGCAGAATCATCGGCATCTCCCTTTTCGACCTATTTAATGCGAGAAACACGTTCTCTGGTTGTTTTCACCACTCCACAGTGCGTTTGATTTCAGAACCGGCGATATCTTGATTTTCGTGGTGTTTCCAGCTGAGATATGCATTTTCTGCGATAATCTTGGTGAGACTTCTGTCAGACGTATGCAGAATCATCGGCATCTCCCTGTTCGACCTATTTAATGCGAGAAACACGTTCTCTGGTTGTTTTCACCACTCCACAGTGGGTTTGATATGCAGAACCGGCGACATCTTGAATTTCGTGAGGTTTCAAGCTGAGATATGCATTTTCAGCGATAATTTTGGTGAGTCTTTTGTCAGAAGTATGCAGAATCATCGAGATCGCACTTTTCGAGCTATTTAATGCGAGAAACACGTTTTCTGGGGTTTTCACCACTCCACAGTTCGTTGGATATGCAGAACAGGTGATATCTTGGTTTTCGAGGGGTTTCAAGCTGAGATATGCATTTTCTGCGATAATCTTGGTGAGACTTCTGTCAGACGTATGCAGAATCATCGGCATCTCCCTTTTCGACCTATTTAATGCGAGAAAAACCTTATCTGGTGTTTTCACCACCCCACAGTGCGTATGATATGCAGAACCGACGATATCCTGGTTTTCGTGGGGTTTCAAGCTCAGATATGCATTTTCTGCGATAATCTTGGTGAGGCTTCTGTCCGAAGTATGCAGAGTCATCGAGATCGTACTTTTCGAGCTATTTAATGCGAGAAACACGTTTACTGGGGTTTTCACCACACCACAGTTCGTTGGATATGCAGAACAGGTGATATCTTGGTTTTCGTAGGGTTTCAAGCTGAGATATGCACTTTTTACGATAATCTTGGTGGGACTTTTGTCAGAAGTATGCAGAATAATCTAGATCGTTCTTTTCGAGCTATTTAATTCGAGAAACACGTTATCTGGTTGTTTTCACCACTCCACAGTGCGTTTGATATGCAGAAGCTGCGACATCTTGATTTTCGTGAGATTTCAAACCTGAGGTATGCATTTTCTGCGATAAGCTTGGTGAGACTTCTGTTAGAAGTATGCAGAATCATCTAGATCGCCCGTTTCGAGCTATCTAATGCGAAAAAACAAGTTTTCTGGTGTTGTCACCACACCACAGTCCGTTTGATATGCAGAACCGGCGATATTTTGGTTTTCGTCGGGTTTCAAGCTGAGATATGCATTTTCTACGAAAATCTTGGTGAGACTTCTGTCCGAAGTATGCAGAATCATCGAGATCGCTCTATTCGAACTATTTAATGCGACAAAACGTTATCTGGTGTTTTCAGAACTCCACAGTGCGTTTGATATGCAGAACCAGCGATATCTCTGTTTTCGTGGGGTTTCAAGCTGAGATATGCATTTTTTACGATAATCATGGTGAGACTACTGCCCGAAGTATGCAGAATCATCGAGATCGCACTCTTCGAGCTATTTAATGCGAGAAACACGATATCTGGTGTTTTCAGCACTCCACAGTGCGTTTGATATGCAGAACCAGCGATATCTTGGTTTTCGTGGGGTTTCAAGCTGAGATATGCATTTTTTACGATAATCATGGAGAGACTACTGTCCGAAGTATGCAGAATCATCGAGATCGCACTTTTCGAGCTATTTAATGCGAGAAACACGATATCTGGTGTTTTCAGCACTCCGCAGTGCGTATGATACGCAGAACCGGCGATATCTTGGTTTTCGTGGGGATTCAAGCTGAGATATGCATTGTCTGCGATAATCTTGGTGAGACTTCTGTCCGAAGTATGCAGAATCATCGAGATCGCACTTTTCGAGCTATTTAATGCGAGAAACACGATATCTGGTGTTTTCAGCGCTCCACAGTGCGTATGATATGCAGAACCGGCGATATCTTGGTTTTCGTGGGGTTTCAAGCTGAGATATGCATTGTCTGCGATAATCTTGGTGAGACTTCTGTCCGAAGTGTGCAGAATCATCGAGATCGGTCTTTTCGAGCTATTTCATGCGAGAAACACGTTTTCTGGGGTTTTCACCACACCACAGTTCGTTGGATATGCAGAACAGGTGATATCTTGGGTTTCGAGGGGTTTCAAGCTGAGATATGCATTTTCTGCGATAAACTTCGAGAGACTTCTGTCCGAAGTATGCTGAATCATCGAGATCGCACTTTCCGAGTTAGTTAATGCGAGAAAAACCTTATCTGGTGTTTTCACCACTCCACAGTGGGTTTGATATGCAGTACCAGCGATATCTTGGTTTTCGTGGGGTTTCAAGCTGAGATATGCATTTTTTACGATAATCTTGGTGAGACTTCTGTCCGAAGTATGCAGAATCATCGAGATCGCTCTATTCGAACTATTTAATGCGACAAAACGTTATCTGGTGTTTTCAGAACTCCACAGTGCGTTTGATATGCAGAACCAGCGATATCTCTGTTTTCGTGGGGTTTCAAGCTGAGATATGCATTTTTTACGATAATCATGGTGAGACTACTGCCCGAAGTATGCAGAATCATCGAGATCGCACTCTTCGAGCTATTTAATGCGAGAAACACGATATCTGGTGTTTTCAGCACTCCACAGTGCGTTTGATATGCAGAACCAGCGATATCTTGGTTTTCGTGGGGTTTCAAGCTGAGATATGCATTTTTTACGATAATCATGGTGAGACTACTGTCCGAAGTATGCAGAATCATCGAGATCGCACTTTTCGAGCTATTTAATGCGAGAAACACGTTTTCTGGGGTTTTCACCACTCCACAGTTCGTTGGATATGCAGAACAGGTGATATCTTGGTTTTCGAGGGGTTTCAAGCTGAGATATGCATTTTCTGCGATAATCTTGGTGAGACTTCTGTCAGACGTATGCAGAATCATCGGCATCGCCCTTTTCGACCTATTTAATGCGAGAAAAACCTTATCTGGTGTTTTCACCACCCCACAGTGCGTTTGATATGCAGAACCGGCGATATCTTGGTTTTCGTGGGGTTTCAAGCTGAGATATGCATTTTTTACGATAATCATGGTGAGACTACTGTCCGAAGTATGCAGAATCATCGAGATCGCACTTTTCGAGCTATTTAATGCGAGAAACACGATATCTGGTGTTTTCAGCACTCAACATTGCATATGATATGCAGAACCGACGATATCCTGGTTTTCGTGGGGTTTCAAGCTCAGATATGCATTTTCTGCGATAATCTTGGTGAGGCTTCTGTCCGAAGTATGCAGAGTCATCGAGATCGTACTTTTCGAGCTATTTAATGCGAGAAACACGTTTACTGGGGTTTTCACCACACCACAGTTCGTTGGATATGCAGAACAGGTGATATCTTGGTTTTCGTGGGGTTTCAAGCTGAGATATGCACTTTTTACGATAATCTTGGTGGGACTTTTGTCAGAAGTATGCAGAATAATCTAGATCGTTCTTTTCGAGCTATTTAATTCGAGAAACACGTTATCTGGTTGTTTTCACCACTCCACAGTGCGTTTGATATGCAGAAGCTGCGACATCTTGATTTTCGTGAGATTTCAAACCTGAGGTATGCATTTTCTGCGATAAGCTTGGTGAGACTTCTGTTAGAAGTATGCAGAATCATCTAGATCGCCCGTTTCGAGCTATCTAATGCGAAAAAACAAGTTTTCTGGTGTTTTCACCACACCACAGTCCGTTTGATATGCAGAACCGGCGATATTTTGGTTTTCGTCGGGTTTCAAGCTGAGATATGCATTTTCTACGAAAATCTTGGTGAGACTTCTGTCCGAAGTATGCAGAATCATCGAGATCGCTCTATTCGAACTATTTAATGCGACAAAACGTTATCTGGTGTTTTCAGAACTCCACAGTGCGTTTGATATGCAGAACCAGCGATATCTCTGTTTTCGTGGGGTTTCAAGCTGAGATATGCATTTTTTACGATAATCATGGTGAGACTACTGCCCGAAGTATGCAGAATCATCGAGATCGCACTCTTCGAGCTATTTAATGCGAGAAACACGATATCTGGTGTTTTCAGCACTCCACAGTGCGTTTGATATGCAGAACCAGCGATATCTTGGTTTTCGTGGGGTTTCAAGCTGAGATATGCATTTTTTACGATAATCATGGTGAGACTACTGTCCGAAGTATGCAGAATCATCGAGATCGCACTTTTCGAGCTATTTAATGCGAGAAACACGATATCTGGTGTTTTCAGCACTCCGCAGTGCGTATGATACGCAGAACCGGCGATATCTTGGTTTTCGTGGGGATTCAAGCTGAGATATGCATTGTCTGCGATAATCTTGGTGAGACTTCTGTCCGAAGTGTGCAGAATCTTCGAGATCGCTCTTTTCGTGCTATTTAATGCGAGAAACACGTTTTCTGGGGTTTTCACCACACCACAGTTCGTTGGATATGCAGAACAGGTGATATCTTGGGTTTCGAGGGGTATCAAGCTGAGATATGCATTTTCTGCGATAAACTTGGAGAGACTTCTGTCCGAAGTATGCTGAATCATCGAGATCGCACTTTTCGAGCTAGTTAATGCGAGAAAAAACTTATCTGGTGTTTTCACCACCCCACAGTGCGTTTGATATGCAGAACCGGCGATATCTTGGTTTTCGTGGGGTTTCAAGCTGAGATATGCATTTTTTACGATAATCATGGTGAGACTACTGTCCGAAGTATGCAGAATCATCGAGATCGCACTTTTCGAGCTATTTAATGCGAGAAACACGATATCTGGTGTTTTCAGCACTCAACAGTGCGTATGATATGCAGAACCGACGATATCCTGGTTTTCGTGGGGTTTCAAGCTCAGATATGCATTTTCTGCGATAATCTTGGTGAGGCTTCTGTCCGAAGTATGCAGAGTCATCGAGATCGTACTTTTCGAGCTATTTAATGCGAGAAACACGTTTTCTGGGGTTTTCACCACACCACAGTTCGTTGGATATGCAGAACAGGTGATATCTTGGTTTTCGTGGGGTTTCAAGCTGAGATATGCACTTTTTACGATAATCTTGGTGAGACTTTTGTCAGAAGTATGCAGAATAATCTAGATCGTTCTTTTCGAGCTATTTAATTCGAGAAACACGTTATCTGGTTGTTTTCACCACTCCACAGTGCGTTTGATATGCAGAAGCGGCGACATCTTGATTTTCGTGAGATTTCAAACCTGAGGTATGCATTTTCTGCGATAAGCTTGGTGAGACTTCTGTTAGAAGTATGCAGAATCATCTAGATCGCCCGTTTCGAGCTATGTAATGCGAAAAAACAAGTTTTCTGGTGTTTTCACCACACCACAGTCCGTTTGATATGCAGAACCGGCGACATCTTGGATTTCGTCGGGGTTCAATCTGAGATATGCACATTCGATGATAATCTTGGTGAGACTTCTGTCAGAAGTATGCAGAATCATCTAGATCGCTCTTTTCGAGCTATTTAATGCGAGAAACACGTTTTCTGGTGTATTCACCACTCCACAGTACGTTTGACATGCAGAATCGGCGATATCTTGATTTTCGTGGTGTGTCCAGCTGAGATATGCATTTTCTGCGATAATCTTGGTGAGACTTCTGTCCGAAGTGTGCAGAATCATCGAGATCGCTCTTTTCGAGCTATTTAATGCGAGAAACACGTTTTCTGGGGTTTTCACCACACCACAATTTGTTGGATATGCAGAACAGGTGATATCTTGGTTTTCGAGGGGTTTCAAGCTGAGATATGCATTTTCTGCGATAAACTTGGAGAGACTTCTGTCCGAAGTATGCTGAATCATCGAGATCGCACTTTTCGAGCTAGTTAATGCGCGAAAAACCTTATCTGGTGTTTTCACCACCCCACAGTGCGTTTGATATGCAGAACCGGCGATATCTGGGTTTTCGTGGGGTTTCAAGCTGAGATATGCATTTTCTGCGATAATCTTGGTGAGACCTCTGTCCGAAGTATGCAGAAACATCGAGATCGCTCTTTTCGACCTATTTAATGCGAGAAACACGTTATCTGGTGTTTTCACCACTCCACAGTGCGTTTGATATGCAGAACCAGCGATATCTTGGTTTTCGTGGGGGTTCAATCTGAGATATGCACATTCTATGATAATCTTGGTGAGACTTCTGTCAGAAGTATGCAGCATCATCGGCATCTCCCTTTTCGACCTATTTAATGCGAGAAACACGTTCTCTGGTTGTTTTCACCACTCCAGAGTGCGATTGATATGCAGAACCGGCGATATCTTGATTTTCGTGGTGTTTCCAGCTGAGATATGCATTTTCTGCGATAATCCTGGTGAGACTTCTGTCAGACGTATGCAGAATCATCGGCATCTCCCTTTTCGACCTATTTAATGCGAGAAACACGTTCTTTGGTTGTTTTCACCACTCCACAGTGGGTTTGATATGCAGAACCGGCGACATCTTGATTTTCGTGAGGTTTCAAGCTGAGATATGCATTTTCAGCGATAATCTTGGTGAGTCTTTTGGCAGAATCTTCGAGATCGCTCTTTTCGAGCAACTTAATGCGGGAAACACGATATCTGGTTGTTTACACCACTCCACAGTGCGTTTGATATGCAGAACGGGCGACATCTTGATTTTCGTGGTGTTTCCAGCTGAGATATGCATTTTCTGCGATAATCTTGGTGAGTCTTCTGTCAGAAGTATGCAGAATCATCGAGATCCCTCTTTTCGAGCTATTTAATGCGAGAAACACGTTAATTGGTGTTTTCACCACTCCACAGTGCGTTTGATATGCGGAACCAGCGACATCTTGGATTTCGTCGGGTTTCAAGCTGAGACATGCATTTTCTGCGATAATCTTGGTGAGTCTTCTGTCAGAAGTATGCAGAATCATCGAGGTCCCTCTTTTCGAGAAAGTTAATGCGAGAAACACGTTATCTGGTGTTTTCACCACTCCACAGAGCGTTTGATATGCAGAACCGGCGACATCTTGGCTGTCGAAGGGTATCAAGCTGAGATATGCATTTTCTACCATAATCTTGGTGAGAGTTCTGTCAGAAGTATGCAGAATCATCGGGATCGCTATTTTCGAGCTATTTAATGCGAGAAACACGTTTTCTGGGGTTTTCACCACTCCACAGTTCGTTGGATATGCAGAACAGGAGATATCTTGGTTTTCGTAGGGTTTCTAGCAGAGACATGCATTTTCTGCGATAATCTTGGTGAGTCTTCTGTCAGAAGTATGCAGAATCATCGAGATCCCTCTTTTCGAGCTAGTTAATGCGAGAAACACGTTTTATGGGGTTTTCACCACTCCACAGTTCGTTGGATATGCAGAACAGGAGATATCTTGGTTTTCGTGGGGTTTCTAGCAGAGATATGCATTTTCTGCGATAATCATGGTGAGACTTCTGTTAGAAGTATGCAGAATCATCGAGATCGCACTTTTCAATCAATTTAATGCGAGAAACACGTTATCTGGTTTTTTCACCACTACACAGTGCCTTTGATATGCAGTACCAGCGATATCTTGGTTTTCGTGGGGTTTCAAGCTGAGATATGCATTTTTTACGATAATCTTGGTGAGACTTCTGTCCGAAGTATGCTTAATCATCGAGATCGCTCTATTCGAGCTATTTAATGTGAGAAACACGTTATCTGGTGTTTCCAGCACTCCACAGTGCGTTTTATATGCAGAACCAGCGATATCTTGGCTTTCGTGGGGTTTCAAGCTGAGATATGCATTGTCTGCGATAATCTAGGTGAGACTTCTGTCCGAAGTATGCAGAATCATCGAGATCGCTCTTTTCGAGCTATTTATTGCGAGAAACACGTTATCTGGTTTTTTCACCACTACACAGTGCCTTTGATATGCAGTACCAGCGATATCTTGGTTTTCGTGGGGTTTCAAGCTGAGATATGCATTTTTTACGATAATCTTGGTGAGACTTCTGTCCGAAGTATGCTTAATCATCGAGATCGCTCTATTCGAGCTATTTAATGTGAGAAACACGTTATCTGGTGTTTCCAGCACTCCACAGTGCGTTTTATATGCAGAACCAGCGATATCTTGGCTTTGGTGGGGTTTCAAGCTGAGATATGCATTGTCTGCGATAATCAAGGTGAGACTTCTGTCCGAAGTATGCAGATTCATCGAGATCGTACTTTTCGAGCCATTTTATGCGAGAAACACGTTTTCTGGGGTTTTCACCACTCCACAGTTCGTTGGATATGCAGAACAGGTGATATCTTGGTTTTCGAGGGGTTTCAAGCTGAGATATGCATTTGCTGCGATAAACTTGGAGAGACTTCTGTCCGAAGTATGCTGAATCATCGAGATCGCACTTTTCGAGCTAGTTAATGCGAGAAAAACCTTATCTGGTGTTTTCACCACCCCACAGTGCGTTTGATATGCAGAACCGGCGATATCTGGGTTTTCGTGGGGTTTCAAGCTGAGATATGCATTTTCTGCGATAATCTTGGTGAGACCTCTGTCCGAAGTATGCAGAAACATCGAGATCGCTCTTTTCGACCTATTTAATGCGAGAAACACGTTATCTGGTGTTTTCACCACTCCACAGTGCGTTTGATATGCAGAACCAGCGATATCTTGGTTTTCGTGGGGGTTCAATCTGAGATATGCACATTCTATGATAATCTTGGTGAGACTTCTGTCAGAAGTATGCAGCATCATCGGCATCTCCCTTTTCGACCTATTTAATGCGAGAAACACGTTCTCTGGTTGTTTTCACCACTCCAGAGTGCGATTGATATGCAGAACCGGCGATATCTTGATTTTCGTGGTGTTTCCAGCTGAGATATGCATTTTCTGCGATAATCTTGGTGAGACTTCTGTCAGACGTATGCAGAATCATCGGCATCTCCCTTTTCGACCTATTTAATGCGAGAAACACGTTCTCTGGTTGTTTTCACCACTCCACAGTGGGTTTGATATGCAGAACCGGCGACATCTTGATTTTCGTGAGGTTTCAAGCTGAGATATGCATTTTCAGCGATAATCTTGGTGAGTCTTTTGTCAGAGGTATGCACAATCTTCGAGATCGCTCTTTTCGA
The DNA here is from genome assembly GCA_951804975.1 of Anthophora plumipes. Taxonomy (NCBI): domain Eukaryota; kingdom Metazoa; phylum Arthropoda; class Insecta; order Hymenoptera; family Apidae; genus Anthophora; species Anthophora plumipes. Next base: position 1,070,863 of record CATORF010000790.1, on the reverse strand, counting down.
GCAACTTAATGCGGGAAACACGATATCTGGTTGTTTTCACCACTCCACAGTGCGTTTGATATGCAGAACGGGCGACATCTTGATTTTCGTGGTGTTTCCAGCTGAGATATGCATTTTCTGCGATAATCTTGGTGAGTCTTCTGTCAGAAGTATGCAGAATCATCGAGATCCCTCTTTTCGAGCTAGTTAATGCGAGAAACACATTTTCTGGTGTTTTCACCACTCCACAGTGCGTTTGATATGCGGAACCAGCGACATCTTGGATTTCGTCGGGTTTCAAGCTGAGACATGCATTTTCTGCGATAATCTTGGTGAGTCTTCTGTCAGAAGTATGCAGAATCATCGAGTTCCCTCTTTTCGAGCTAGTTAATGCGAGAAACACGTTATCTGGTGTTTTCACCACTCCATAGTGCGTTTGATATGCAGAACCGGCGACATCTTGGCTGTCGTAGGGTATCAAGCTGAGATATGCCTTTTCTACCATAATCTTGGTGAGAGTTCTGTCAGAAGTATGCAGAATCATCGGGATCGCTATTTTCGAGCTATTTAATGCGAGAAACACGTTTTCTGGGGTTTTCACCACTCCACAGTTCGTTGGATATGCAGAACAGGAGATATCTTGGTTTTCGTAGGGTTTCTAGCAGAGACATGCATTTTCTGCGATAATCTTGGTGAGTCTTCTGTCAGAAGTATGCAGAATCATCGAGATCCCTCTTTTCGAGCTAGTTAATGCGAGAAACACGTTTTCTGGGGTTATCACCACTCCACAGTTCGTTGGATATGCAGAACAGGAGATATCTTGGTTTTCGTGGGGTTTCTAGCAGAGATATGCATTTTCTGCGATAATCATGGTGAGACTTCTGTTAGAAGTATGCAGAATCATCGAGATCGCACTTTTCATCAATTTAATGCGAGAAACACGTTGTCTGGTGTTTTCACCACTCCACAGTTGGTTTGATATGCAGAAAAGGCGATGTTTGGTTTTCGTCGGGTTTCAAGCTGAGATATGCATTTTCTGCGATAATCTTGGTGAGACTTCAGTCAGAAATATGCAGAATCTTCTAGATCGCTCTTTTCGAGCTATTTAATGCGAAAAAACAAGTTTTCTGGTGTTTTCACCACTCCACAGTTCGTTGGATATGCAGAACAGGAGATATCTTGGTTTTCGTGGGGTTTCTAGCAGAGACATGCATTTTCAGTTATAATCTTGGTGAGTCTTCTGTCAGAAGTATGCAGAATCATCGAGATCCCTCTTTTCGAGCTAGTTAATGCGAGAAACACGTTATCTGGTTTTTTCACCACTACACAGTGCCTTTGATATGCAGTACCAGCGATATCTTGGTTTTCGTGGGGTTTCAAGCTGAGATATGCATTTTTTACGATAATCTTGGTGAGACTTCTGTCCGAAGTATGCTTAATCATCGAGATCGCTCTATTCGAGCTATTTAATGTGAGAAACACGTTATCTGGTGTTTCCAGCACTCCACAGTGCGTTTTATATGCAGAACCAGCGATATCTTGGCTTTCGTGGGGTTTCAAGCTGAGATATGCATTGTCTGCGATAATCTAGGTGAGACTTCTGTCCGAAGTATGCAGATTCATCGAGATCGTACTTTTCGAGCTATTTTATGCGAAAAACACGTTTTCTGGGGTTTTCACCTCTCCACAGTTCGTTGGATATGCAGAACAGGTGATATCTTGGTTTTCGAGGGGTTTCAAGCTGAGATATGCATTTTCTGCGATAATCTTGGTGAGACTTCTGTCAGACGTATGCAGAATCATCGGCATCTCCCTTTTCGACCTATTTAATGCGAGAAACACGTTCTCTGGTTGTTTTCACCACTCCACAGTGGGTTTGATATGCAGAACCGGCGACATCTTGATTTTCGTGAGGTTTCAAGCTGAGATATGCATTTTCAGCGATAATCTTGGTGAGTCTTTTGTCAGAAGTATGCAGAATCTTCGAGATCGCCCTTTTCGAGCAACTTAATGCGAGAAACACGATATCTGGTTGTTTTCACCACTCCACAGTGCGTTTGATATGCAGAACGGGCGACATCTTGATTTTCGTGGTGTTTCCAGCTGAGATATGCATTGTCTGCGATAATCTAGGTGAGACTTCTGTCCGAAGTATGCAGATTCATCGAGATCGTACTTTTCGAGCTATTTTATGCGAGAAACACGTTTTCTGGGGTTTTCACCACTCCACAGTTCGTTGGATATGCAGAACAGGTGATATCTTGGTTTTCGAGGGGTTTCAAGCTGAGATATGCATTTTCTGCGATAATCTTGGTGAGACTTCTGTCAGACGTATGCAGAATCATCGGCATCTCCCTTTTCGACCTATTTAATGCGAGAAACACGTTCTCTGGTTGTTTTCACCACTCCACAGTGGGTTTGATATGCAGAACCAGCGACATCTTGATTTTCGTGAGGTTTCAAGCTGAGATATGCATTATCAGCGATAATCTTGGTGAGTCTTTTGTCAGAAGTATGCAGAATCTTCGAGATCGCTCTTTTCGAGCAACTTAATGCGAGAAACACGATATCTGGTTGTTTTCACCACTCCACAGTGCGTTTGATATGCAGAACGGGCGACATCTTGATTTTCGTGGTGTTTCCAGCTGAGATATGCATTTTCTGCGATAATCTTGGTGAGTCTTCTGTCAGAAGTATGCAGAATCATCGAGATCCCTCTTTTCGAGCTATTCAATGCGAGAAACACGTTAATTGGTGTTTTCACCACTCCACAGTGCGTTTGATATGCAGAACCGGCGACATCTTGGCTGTCGTAGGGTATCAAGCTGAGATATGCATTTTCTACCATAATCTTGGTGAGAGTTCTGTCAGAAGTATGCAGAATCATCGGGATCGCTATTTTCGAGCTATTTAATGCGAGAAACACGTTTTCTGGGGTTTTCACCACTCCACAGTTCGTTGGATATGCAGAACAGGAGATATCTTGGTTTTCGTAGGGTTTCTAGCAGAGACATGCATTTTCTGCGATAATCTTGGTGAGTCTTCTGTCAGAAGTATGCAGAATCATCGAGATCCCTCTTTTCGAGCTAGTTAATGCGAGGAACACGTTTTCTGGGGTTTTCACCACTCCACAGTTCGTTGGATATGCAGAACAGGAGATATCTTGGTCTTCGTGGGGTTTCTAGCTGAGATATGCATTTTTTACGATAATCTTGGTGAGACTTCTGTCCGAAGTATGCAGAATCATCGAGATCGCTCTTTTCGAGCTATTTATTGCGAGAAACACGTTATCTGGTTTTTTCACCACTACACAGTGCCTTTGATATGCAGTACCAGCGATATCTTGGTTTTCGTGGGGTTTCAAGCTGAGATATGCATTTTTTACGATAATCTTGGTGAGACTTCTGTCCGAAGTATGCTTAATCATCGAGATCGCTCTATTCGAGCTATTTAATGTGAGAAACACGTTATCTGGTGTTTCCAGCACTCCACAGTGCGTTTTATATGCAGAACCAGCGATATCTTTGCTTTCGTGGGGTTTCAAGCTGAGATATGCATTGTCTGCGATAATCTAGGTGAGACTTCTGTCCGAAGTATGCAGATTCATCGAGATCGTACTTTTCGAGCCATTTTATGCGAGAAACACGTTTTCTGGGGTTTTCACCACTCCACAGTTCGTTGGATATGCAGAACAGGTGATATCTTGGTTTTCGAGGGGTTTCAAGCTGAGATATGCATTTTCTGCGATAAACTTGGAGAGACTTCTGTCCGAAGTATGCTGAATCATCGAGATCGCACTTTTCAAGCTAGTTAATGCGAGAAAAACCTTATCTGGTGTTTTCACCACCCCACAGTGCGTTTGATATGCAGAAACGGCGATATCTGGGTTTTCGTGGGGTTTCAAGCTGAGATATGCATTTTCTGCGATAATCTTGGTGAGACCTCTGTCCGAAGTATGCAGAAACATCGAGATCGCTCTTTTCGACCTATTTAATGCGAGAAACACGTTATCTGGTGTTTTCACCACTCCACAGAGCGTTTGATATGCAGAACCAGCGATATCTTGGTGTTCGTGGGGTTTCAAGCTGAGATATGCATTTTTTACGATAATCATGGTGAGACTATAGTCCGAAGTGTGCAGAATCATCGAGATCGCTCTTTTCGAGCTATTTAATGCGAGAAACACGTTTTCTGGGGTTTTCACCACTCCACAGTTCGTTGGATATGCAGAACAGGTGATATCTTGGGTTTCGAGGGGTTTCAAGCTGAGATATGCATTTTCTGCGATAAACTTGGAGAGACTTCTGTCCGAAGTATGCTGAATCATCGAGATCGCACTTTTCGAGCTAGTTAATGCGAGAAAAACCTTATCTGGTGTTTTCACCACTCCACAGTGCGTTTGATATGCAGTACCAGCGATATCTTGGTTTTCGTGGGGTTTCAAGCTGAGATATGCATTTTTTACGATAATCTTGGTGAGACATCTGTCCGAAGTATGCAGAATCATCGAGATCGCTCTATTCGAACTATTTAATGCGACAAAACGTTATCTGGTGTTTTCAGCACTCCACAGTGCGTTTGATATGCAGAACCAGCGATATCTCTGTTTTCGTGGGGTTTCAAGCTGAGATATGCACTTTTTACGATAATCTTGGTGAGACTTCTGTCCGAAGTATGCAGAATCATCGAGATCGCTCTTTTCGAGCTATTTAATGCGAGAAACACGTTATCTGGTATTTCCACCACTCCACAGAGCGTTTGATATGCAGTACCATCGATATCTTGGTTTTCGTGGGGTTTCAAGCTGAGATATGCATTTTCTAGGATAATCTTGGTGAGACTTCTGTCCGAAGTATGCTGAATCATCTAGATCGCTCTTTTCGAGCTATTTAATGCGAGAAACACGTTATCTGGTGTTTTCACCACTCCACGGTGCGTTTGATATGCAGAACCGGCGACATCTTGGCTGTCGTAGGGTATCAAGCTGAGATATGCATTTTCTACGATAATCTTGGTGAGACCTCTGTCAGAAGTATGCAGAATCTTCGAGATCGCTCATTTCGATCTATTTAATGCGAGAAACACGTTGTCTAGTGTTTTCACCACTCCACAGAGCGTTTGATATGCAGTACCATCGATATCTTGGTTTTCGTGGGGTTTCAAGCTGAGATATGCATTTTCTAGGATAATCTTAGTGAGACTTCTGTCCGAAGTAAGCTGAATCATCTAGATCGCTCTTTTCGAGCTAGTTAATGCGAGAAACACGTTATCTGGCGTTTTCACCACTCAACAGTGCGTATGATATGCAGAACGGACGATATCTTGGTTTTCGTGGGGCTTCAAGCTCAGATATGCATTTTCTGCGATAATCTTGGTGAGACTTCTGTCCGAAGTATGCAGAATCATCGGGATCGCTCTTTTCGTGCTATTTAATGCGAGAAACACGTTTTCTGGGGTTTTCACCACTGCACAGTTCGTTGGATATGCAGAACAGGAGATATCTTGGTTTTCGTGGGTTTTCTAGCAGAGATATGCATTTTCTGCGATAATCATGGTGAGAATTCTGTTAGAAGTATGCAGAATCATCGAGATCGCACATTTCGAACTATTTAATGCGAGAAACACGTTATCTGGTGTTTTCACCACTCCACAGTGCGTTTGATATGCAGAACCGGCGACATCTTGGCTGTCGTAGGGTATCAAGCTGAGATATGCATTTTCTACGATAATCTTGGTGAGTCTTCTGTCAGAAGTATGCAGAATCTTCGAGATCGCTCATTTCGAGCTAGTTAATGCGAGAAACACGTTATCTGGTGTTTTCACCACTCCACAGCGCGTTTGATATGCAGAACAGGAGATATCTTGGTTTTCGTGGGGTTTCTAGCAGAGATATGCATTATCTGCGATAATCATGTTGAGACTTCTGTTAGAAGTATGCAGAATCTTCGAGATCGTACTTTTCGAGCTATTTTATGCGAGAAACACGTTTCCTGGGGTTTTCACCACTGCACAGTTCGTTGGATATGCAGAACAGGAGATATCTTGGTTTTCGTGGGTTTTCTAGCAGAGATATGCATTTTCTGCGATAATCATGGTGAGAATTCTGTTAGAAGTATGCAGAATCATCGAGATCGCACATTTCGAACTATTTAATGCGAGAAACACGTTATCTGGTGTTTTCACCACTCCACAGTGCGTTTGATATGCAGAACCGGCGACATCTTGGCTGTCGTAGGGTATCAAGCTGAGATATGCATTTTCTACGATAATCTTGGTGAGTCTTCTGTCCGAAGTATGCAGAAACATCGAGATCGCTCTTTTCGACCTATTTAATGCGAGAAACACGTTATCTGGTGTTTTCACCAGTCCACAGTGCGTTTGATATGCAGAACCAGCGATATCTTGGTTTTCGTGGGGTTTCAAGCTGAGATATGCATTTTCAGCGATAATCTTGGTGAGACTTCTGTCCGAAGTATGCAGAAACATCGAGATCGCTCTTTTCGACCTATTTAATGCGAGAAACACGTTATCTGGTGTTTTCACCACTCCACAGTGCGTTTGATATGCAGAACCAGCGATATCTTGGTTTTCGTGGGGTTTCAAGCTGAGATATGCATTTTTTACGATAATCATGGTGAGACTTCTGTCCGAAGTATGCTGAATCATCGAGATCGCACTTTTCAAGCTAGTTAATGCGAGAAAAACCTTATCTGGTGTTTTCACCACCCCACAGTGCGTTTGATATGCAGAACCGGCGACATCTTGATTTTCGTGAGGTTTCAAGCTGAGATATGCATTATCAGCGATAATCTTGGTGAGTCTTTTGTCAGAAGTATGCAGAATCTTCGAGATCGCTCTTTTCGAGCAACTTAATGCGAGAAACACGATATCTGGTTGTTTTCACCACTCCACAGTGCGTTTGATATGCAGAACGGGCGACATCTTGATTTTCGTGGTGTTTCCAGCTGAGATATGCATTTTCTGCGATAATCTTGGTGAGTCTTCTGTCAGAAGTATGCAGAATCATCGAGATCCCTCTTTTCGAGCTATTCAATGCGAGAAACACGTTAATTGGTGTTTTCACCACTCCACAGTGCGTTTGATATGCAGAACCGGCGACATCTTGGCTGTCGTAGGGTATCAAGCTGAGATATGCATTTTCTACCATAATCTTGGTGAGAGTTCTGTCAGAAGTATGCAGAATCATCGGGATCGCTATTTTCGAGCTATTTAATGCGAGAAACACGTTTTCTGGGGTTTTCACCACTCCACAGTTCGTTGGATATGCAGAACAGGAGATATCTTGGTTTTCGTAGGGTTTCTAGCAGAGACATGCATTTTCTGCGATAATCTTGGTGAGTCTTCTGTCAGAAGTATGCAGAATCATCGAGATCCCTCTTTTCGAGCTAGTTAATGCGAGGAACACGTTTTCTGGGGTTTTCACCACTCCACAGTTCGTTGGATATGCAGAACAGGAGATATCTTGGTTTTCGTGGGGTTTCTAGCTGAGATATGCATTTTTTACGATAATCTTGGTGAGACTTCTGTCCGAAGTATGCAGAATCATCGAGATCGCTCTTTTCGAGCTATTTATTGCGAGAAACACGTTATCTGGTTTTTTCACCACTACACAGTGCCTTTGATATGCAGTACCAGCGATATCTTGATTTTCGTGGTGTTTCCAGCTGAGATATGCATTTTCTGCGATAATCTTGGTGAGTCTTCTGTCAGAAGTATGCAGAATCATCGAGATCCCTCTTTTCGAGCTATTCAATGCGAGAAACACGTTAATTGGTGTTTTCACCACTCCACAGTGCGTTTGATATGCAGAACCGGCGACATCTTGGCTGTCGTAGGGTATCAAGCTGAGATATGCATTTTCTACCATAATCTTGGTGAGAGTTCTGTCAGAAGTATGCAGAATCATCGGGATCGCTATTTTCGAGCTATTTAATGCGAGAAACACGTTTTCTGGGGTTTTCACCACTCCACAGTTCGTTGGATATGCAGAACAGGAGATATCTTGGTTTTCGTTGGGTTTCTAGCAGAGACATGCATTTTCTGCGATAATCTTGGTGAGTCTTCTGTCAGAAGTATGCAGAATCATCGAGATCCCTCTTTTCGAGCTAGTTAATGCGAGGAACACGTTTTCTGGGGTTTTCACCACTCCACAGTTCGTTGGATATGCAGAACAGGAGATATCTTGGTTTTCGTGGGGTTTCTAGCTGAGATATGCATTTTTTACGATAATCTTGGTGAGACTTCTGTCCGAAGTATGCAGAATCATCGAGATCGCTCTTTTCGAGCTATTTATTGCGAGAAACACGTTATCTGGTTTTTTCACCACTACACAGTGCCTTTGATATGCAGTACCAGCGATATCTTGGTTTTCGTGGGGTTTCAAGCTGAGATATGCATTTTTTACGATAATCTTGGTGAGACTTCTGTCCGAAGTATGCTTAATCATCGAGATCGCTCTATTCGAGCTATTTAATGTGAGAAACACGTTATCTGGTGTTTCCAGCACTCCACAGTGCGTTTTATATGCAGAACCAGCGATACCTTTGCTTTCGTGGGGTTTCAAGCTGAGATATGCATTGTCTGCGATAATCTAGGTGAGACTTCTGTCCGAAGTATGCAGATTCATCGAGATCGTACTTTTCGAGCCATTTTATGCGAGAAACACGTTTTCTGGGGTTTTCACCACTCCACAGTTCGTTGGATATGCAGAACAGGTGATATCTTGGTTTTCGAGGGGTTTCAAGCTGAGATATGCATTTTCTGCGATAAACTTGGAGAGACTTCTGTCCGAAGTATGCTGAATCATCGAGATCGCACTTTTCAAGCTAGTTAATGCGAGAAAAACCTTATCTGGTGTTTTCACCACCCCACAGTGCGTTTGATATGCAGAAACGGCGATATCTGGGTTTTCGTGGGGTTTCAAGCTGAGATATGCATTTTCTGCGATAATCTTGGTGAGACCTCTGTCCGAAGTATGCAGAAACATCGAGATCGCTCTTTTCGACCTATTTAATGCGAGAAACACGTTATCTGGTGTTTTCACCACTCCACAGAGCGTTTGATATGCAGAACCAGCGATATCTTGGTGTTCGTGGGGTTTCAAGCTGAGATATGCATTTTTTACGATAATCATGGTGAGACTATAGTCCGAAGTGTGCAGAATCATCGAGATCGCTCTTTTCGAGCTATTTAATGCGAGAAACACGTTTTCTGGGGTTTTCACCACTCCACAGTTCGTTGGATATGCAGAACAGGTGATATCTTGGGTTTCGAGGGGTTTCAAGCTGTGATATGCATTTTCTGCGATAAACTTGGAGAGACTTCTGTCCGAAGTATGCTGAATCATCGAGATCGCACTTTTCGAGCTAGTTAATGCGAGAAAAACCTTATCTGGTGTTTTCACCACTCCACAGTGCGTTTGATATGCAGTACCAGCGATATCTTGGTTTTCGTGGGGTTTCAAGCTGAGATATGCATTTTTTACGATAATCTTGGTGAGACATCTGTCCGAAGTATGCAGAATCATCGAGATCGCTCTATTCGAACTATTTAATGCGACAAAACGTTATCTGGTGTTTTCAGCACTCCACAGTGCGTTTGATATGCAGAACCAGCGATATCTCTGTTTTCGTGGGGTTTCAAGCTGAGATATGCACTTTTTACGATAATCTTGGTGAGACTTCTGTCCGAAGTATGCTGAATCATCTAGATCGCTCTTTTCGAGCTATTTAATGCGAGAAACACGTTATCTGGTGTTTTCACCACTCCACGGTGCGTTTGATATGCAGAACCGGCGACATCTTGGCTGTCGTAGGGTATCAAGCTGAGATATGCATTTTCTACGATAATCTTGGTGAGACCTCTGTCAGAAGTATGCAGAATCTTCGAGATCGCTCATTTCGATCTATTTAATGCGAGAAACACGTTGTCTAGTGTTTTCACCACTCCACAGAGCGTTTGATATGCAGTACCATCGATATCTTGGTTTTCGTGGGGTTTCAAGCTGAGATATGCATTTTCTAGGATAATCTTAGTGAGACTTCTGTCCGAAGTAAGCTGAATCATCTAGATCGCTCTTTTCGAGCTAGTTAATGCGAGAAACACGTTATCTGGCGTTTTCACCACTCAACAGTGCGTATGATATGCAGAACGGACGATATCTTGGTTTTCGTGGGGCTTCAAGCTCAGATATGCATTTTCTGCGATAATCTTGGTGACACTTCTGTCCGAAGTATGCAGAATCATCGGGATCGCTCTTTTCGTGCTATTTAATGCGAGAAACACGTTTTCTGGGGTTTTCACCACTCCACAGTTCGTAGGATATGCAGAACAGGAGATATCTTGATTTTCGTGGTTTTTCCAGCTGAGATATGCATTTTCAGCGATAATCTTGGTGAGTCTTCTGTCAGAAGTATGCAGAATCTTCGAGATCGCTCTTTTCGAGCTATGTAATGCGAGAAACACGTTTTCTGGGGTTTTCACCACACCACAGTTCGTTGGATATGCAGAACAGGTGATATCTTGGTTTTCAAGGGGTTTCAAGCAGAGATATGCATTTTCTGCGATAAACTTGGAGAGACTTCTGTCCGAAGTATGCTGAATCATCGAGATAGCACCTTTCGAGCTAGTTAATGCGAGAAAAACCTTATCTGGTGTTCTCACCACTCCACAGTGCGTTTGATATGCAGAACCGGCGATATCTGGGTTTTCGTGGGGTTTCAAGATGAGATATGCATTGTCTGCGATAATCTTGGTGAGACTTCTGTCCGAAGTATGCAGAAACATCGAGATCGCTCTTTTCGACCTATTTAATGCGAGAAACACGTTATCTGGTGTTTTCACCACACCACAGTGCGTTTGATATGCAGAACCAGCGATATCTTGGTTTTCGTGGGGTTTCAAGCTGAGATATGCATTTTTTTCGATAATCATGGTGAGACTTCTGTCAGAAGTATGCAGAATCATCGAGATCGCACTTTTCGAGCTATTTAATGCGAGAAACACGATATCTGGTGTTTTCAGCACTCCACAGTGCGTATGAAATGCAGAACCGGCGATATCTTGGTTTTCGTGGGGTTTCAAGCTGAGATATGCATTGTCTGCGATAATCTTGGTGAGACTTCAGTCCGAAGTGTGCAGAATCATCGAGATCGCTCTTTTCGAGCTATTTAATGCGAGAAACACGTTTTCTGGGGTTTTCACCACACCACAGTTCGTTGGATATGCAGAACAGGTGATATCTTGGTTTTCGAGGGGTTTCAAGCTGAGATATGCATCTTCTGCGATAAACTTGGAGAGACTTCTGTCCGAAGTATGCTGAATCATCGAGATCGCTCTTTTCGAGCTATTTAATGCGAGAAACACGTTTTCTGGGGTTTTCACCACACCACAGTTCGTTGGATATGCAGAACAGGTGATATCTTGGTTTTCGAGGGGTTTCAAGCTGAGATATGCATCTTCTGCGATAAACTTGGAGAGACTTCTGTCCGAAGTATGCAGAATCATCGAGATCGCACTTTTCGAGCTATTTAATGCGAGAAACACGATATCTGGTGTTTTCAGCACTCCACAGTGCGTATGAAATGCAGAACCGGCGATATCTTGGTTTTCGTGGGGTTTCAAGCTGAGATATGCATTGTCTGCGATAATCTTGGTGAGACTTCAGTCCGAAGTGTGCAGAATCATCGAGATCGCTCTTTTCGAGCTATTTAATGCGAGAAACACGTTTTCTGGGGTTTTCACCACACCACAGTTCGTTGGATATGCAGAACAGGTGATATCTTGGTTTTCGAGGGGTTTCAAGCTGAGATATGCATCTTCTGCGATAAACTTGGAGAGACTTCTGTCCGAAGTATGCTGACTCATCGAGATCGCTCTTTTCGAGCTATTTAATGCGAGAAACACGTTTTCTGGGGTTTTCACCACACCACAGTTCGTTGGATATGCAGAACAGGTGATATCTTGGTTTTCGAGGGGTTTCAAGCTGAGATATGCATCTTCTGCGATAAACTTGGAGAGACTTCTGTCCGAAGTATGCTGAATCATCGAGATCGCACTTTTCGAGATATTTAATGCGAGAAACACGATATCTGGTGTTTTCAGCACTCCACAGTGCGTATGATATGCAGAACCGGCGATATCTTGGTTTTCGTGGGGTTTCAAGCTGAGATATGCATTGTCTGCGATTATCTTGGTGAGACTTCTGTCCGAAGTATGCAGAAACATCGAGATCGCTCTTTTCGACCTATTTAATGCGAGAAACACGTTATCTGGTGTTTTCACCACTCCACAGTGCGTTTGATATGCAGAACGGACGATATCTTGGTTTTCGTGGGGCTTCAAGCTCAGATATTGCATTTTCTGCGATAATCTTGGTGAGACTTCTGTCCGAAGTATGCAGAATCATCGGGATCGCTCTTTTCGTGCTATTTAATGCGAGAAACACGTTTTCTGGGGTTTTCACCACTCCACAGTTCGTAGGATATGCAGAACAGGAGATATCTTGATTTTCGTGGTTTTTCCAGCTGAGATATGCATTTTCAGCGATAATCTTGGTGAGTCTTCTGTCAGAAGTATGCAGAATCTTCGAGATCGCTCATTTCGAGCTAGTTAATGCGAGAAACACGTTATCTGGTGTTTTCACCACTCCACAGTGCGTTTGATATGCAGAACCGGCGACATCTTGGCTGTCGTAGGGTATCAAGCTGAGATATGCATTTTCTACGATAATCTTGGTGAGTCTTCTGTCCGAAGTATGCAGAAACATCGAGATCGCTCTTTTCGACCTATTTAATGCGAGAAACACGTTATCTGGTGTTTTCACCAGTCCACAGTGCGTTTGATATGCAGAACCAGCGATATCTTGGTTTTCGTGGGGTTTCAAGCTGAGATATGCATTTTCAGCGATAATCTTGGTGAGACTTCTGTCCGAAGTATGCAGAAACATCGAGATCGCTCTTTTCGACCTATTTAATGCGAGAAACACGTTATCTGGTGTTTTCACCACTCCACAGTGCGTTTGATATGCAGAACCAGCGATATCTTGGTTTTCGTGGGGTTTCAAGCTGAGATATGCATTTTTTACGATAATCATGGTGAGACTTCTGTCCGAAGTATGCAGAATCATCGAGATCGCACTTTTCGAGCTATTTAATGCGAGAAACACGATATCTGGTGTTTTCAGCACTCCACAGTGCGTATGATATGCAGAACCGGCGATATCTTGGTTTTCGTGGGGTTTCAAGCTGAGATATGCATTCTCTGCGATAATCTTGGTGAGACCTCTGTCCGAAGTGTGCAGAATCATCGAGATCGCTCTTTTCGAGCTATGTAATGCGAGAAACACGTTTTCTGGGGTTTTCACCACACCACAGTTCGTTGGATATGCAGAACAGGTGATATCTTGGTTTTCAAGGGGTTTCAAGCAGAGATATGCATTTTCTGCGATAAACTTGGAGAGACTTCTGTCCGAAGTATGCTGAATCATCGAGATAGCACCTTTCGAGCTAGTTAATGCGAGAAAAACCTTATCTGGTGTTCTCACCACTCCACAGTGCGTTTGATATGCAGAACCGGCGATATCTGCGTTTTCGTGGGGTTTCAAGATGAGATATGCATTGTCTGCGATAATCTTGGTGAGACTTCTGTCCGAAGTATGCAGAAACATCGAGATCGCTCTTTTCGACCTATTTAATGCGAGAAACACGTTATCTGGTGTTTTCACCACTCCACAGTGCGTTTGATATGCAGAACCAGCGATATCTTGGTTTTCGTGGGGTTTCAAGCTGAGATATGCATTTTTTTCGATAATCATGGTGAGACTTCTGTCAGAAGTATGCAGAATCATCGAGATCGCACTTTTCGAGCTATTTAATGCGAGAAACACGATATCTGGTGTTTTCAGCACTCCACAGTGCGTATGAAATGCAGAACCGGCGATATCTTGGTTTTCGTGGGGTTTCAAGCTGAGATATGCATTGTCTGCGATAATCTTGGTGAGACTTCAGTCCGAAGTGTGCAGAATCATCGAGATCGCTCTTTTCGAGCTATTTAATGCGAGAAACACGTTTTCTGGGGTTTCACCACACCACAGTTCGTTGGATATGCAGAACAGGTGATATCTTGGTTTTCGAGGGGTTTCAAGCTGAGATATGCATCTTCTGCGATAAACTTGGAGAGACTTCTGTCCGAAGTATGCTGAATCATCGAGATCGCTCTTTTCGAGCTATTTAATGCGAGAAACACGTTTTCTGGGGTTTTCACCACACCACAGTTCGTTGGATATGCAGAACAGGTGATATCTTGGTTTTCGAGGGGTTTCAAGCTGAGATATGCATCTTCTGCGATAAACTTGGAGAGACTTCTGTCCGAAGTATGCTGAATCATCGAGATCGCACTTTTCGAGATATTTAATGCGAGAAACACGATATCTGGTGTTTTCAGCACTCCACAGTGCGTATGATATGCAGAACCGGCGATATCTTGGTTTTCGTGGGGTTTCAAGCTGAGATATGCATTGTCTGCGATAATCTTGGTGAGACTTCTGTCCGAAGTATGCAGAAACATCGAGATCGCTCTTTTCGACCTATTTAATGCGAGAAACACGTTATCTGGTGTTTTCACCACTCCACAGTGCGTTTGATATGCAGAACCAGCGATATCTTGGTTTTCGTGGGGTTTCAAGCTGAGATATGCATTTTTTACGATAATCATGGTGAGACTTCTGTCAGAAGTATGCAGAATCATCGAGATCGCACTTTTCGAGCTATTTAATGCGAGAAACACGATATCTGGTGTTTTCAGCACTCCACAGTGCGTATGAAATGCAGAACCGGCGATATCTTGGTTTTCGTGGGGTTTCAAGCTGAGATATGCATTGTCTGCGATAATCTTGGTGAGACTTCTGTCCCAAGTGTGCAGAATCATCGAGATCGCTCTTTTCGAGCTATTTAATGCGAGAAACACGTTTTCTGGGGTTTTCACCACACCACAGTTCGTTGGATATGCAGAACAGGTGATATCTTGGTTTTCGAGGGGTTTCAAGCTGAGATATGCATCTTCTGCGATAAACTTCGAGAGACTTCTGTCCGAAGTATGCTGAATCATCGAGATCGCACTTTTCGAGCTATTTAATGCCAGAAACACGATATCTGGTGTTTTCAGCACTCCACAGTGCGTATGATATGCAGAACCGGCGATATCTTGGTTTTCGTGGGGTTTCAAGCTGAGATATGCATTGCCTGCGATAATCTTGGTGAGACTTCTGTCCGAAGTATGCAGAAACATCGAGATCGCTCTTTTCGACCTATTTAATGCGAGAAACACGTTATCTGGTGTTTTCACCACTCCACAGTGCGTTTGATATGCAGAACCAGCGATATCTTGGTTTTCGTGGGGTTTCAAGCTGAGATATGCATTTTTTACGATAATCATGGTGAGACTTCTGTCAGAAGTATGCAGAATCATCGAGATCGCACTTTTCGAGCTATTTAATGCGAGAAACACGATATCTGTTGTTTTCAGCACTCCACAGTGCGTATGAAATGCAGAACCGGCGATATCTTGGTTTTCGTGGGGTTTCAAGCTGAGATATGCATTGTCTGCGATAATCTTGGTGAGACTTCTGTCCGAAGTGTGCAGAATCATCGAGATCGCTCTTTTCGAGCTATTTAATGCGAGAAACACGTTTTCTGGGGTTTTCACCACACCACAGTTCGTTGGATATGCAGAACAGGTGATATCTTGGTTTTCGAGGGGTTTCAAGCTGAGATATGCATCTTCTGCGATAAACTTGGAGAGACTTCTGTCCGAAGTATGCTGAATCATCGAGATCGCACTTTTCGAGCTATTTAATGCGAGAAACACGATATTTGGTGTTTTCAGCACTCCACAGTGCGTATGATATGCAGAACCGGCGATATCTTGGTTTTCGTGGGGTTTCAAGCTGAGATATGCATTGTCTGCGATAATCTTGGTGAGACTTCAGTCAGAAGTATGCAGAATCATCTAGATCGCTCTTTTCAAGCTATTTAATGCGAGAAACACGTTTTCTGGTGTATTCGCCACTCCACAGTACGTTTGACATGCAGAACCGGCGATATCATGGTTTCGGTCGGGTTTCATACTGAGATATGCATTTTCTACGATAATCTTTGTGAGACTTCAGTCAGAAGTATGCAGAATCATCTAGATCGCTCGTTTCGAGCTATTTAATCCGAAAAAACAAGTTTTCTGGTGTTTTCAACATTCCACAGTGCGTTTGATATGCAGAACCGGCGACATCTTGATTTTCGTGAGGTTTCAAGCTGAGATATGCATTTTCTGCGATAATCTTGGTGAGACTTCTGTCAGAAGTATGCAGAATCATCGGGATCGCTCTTTTCGAGCTATTTAATGCGAGAAACACGTTGTCTGGTTGTTTTCACGACTCCACAGTGCGTTTGATATGCAGAACCGGCGACATCTTAATTTTCGTGATGTTTCAAGCTGAGATATGGATTTTCTGCGATAATCTTGGTGACACTTCAGTCAGAAGTATGCAGAATCATCTAGATCGCTGTTTTCAAGCTATGTAATGCGAAAAAACAAGTTTTCTGGTGTTTTCAACATTCCACAGCGCGTTTTATATGCAGAACCGGCGATATCTTGATTTTCGTTGTGTTTCCAGCTGAGATATGCATTTTCTGCGATAATCTTGGTGAGTCTACTGTCAGAAGTATGCAGAATCATCGAGATCCCTCCTTGCGAGCTATTTAATGCGAGAAACACGATATCTGGTGTTTTCACCACTCCACAGTGCGTTTGATATGCAGAACCGGCAACATCTTGATTTTCGTGAGGTTTCAAGCTGAGATATGCATTTTCTGACGTAATATTGGTGAGACTTCAGTCAGAAGTATGCAGAATCATCTAGATCGCTCGTTTCGAGCTATTTAATGCGAAAAAACAAGTTTTCTGGTGTTTTCAACATTCCACAGTGCGTGTGATATGCAGAACCGGCGATATCTTGATTTTCGTGGTGTTTCCAGCTGAGATATGCATTTTCTGCGATAATCTTGGTGAGTCTTCTGTCAGAAGTATGCAGAATCATCGAGATCCCTCCTTGCGAGCTATTTAATGCGAGAAACACGATATCTGGTGTTTTCACCACTCCACAGTGCGTTTGATATGCAGAACCGGCAACATCTTGATTTTCGTGAGGTTTCAAGCTGAGATATGCATTTTCTGACATAATATTGGTGAGACTTCAGTCAGAAGTATGCTGAATCATCGAGATAGCACCTTTCGAGCTAGTTAATGCGAGAAAAACCTTATCTGGTGTTCTCACCACTCCACAGTGCGTTTGATATGCAGAACCGGCGATATCTGGGTTTTCGTGGGGTTTCAAGATGAGATATGCATTGTCTGCGATAATCTTGGTGAGACTTCTGTCCGAAGTATGCAGAAACATCGAGATCGCTCTTTTCGACCTATTTAATGCGAGAAACACGTTATCTGGTGTTTTCACCACACCACAGTGCGTTTGATATGCAGAACCAGCGATATCTTGGTTTTCGTGGGGTTTCAAGCTGAGATATGCATTTTTTTCGATAATCATGGTGAGACTTCTGTCAGAAGTATGCAGAATCATCGAGATCGCACTTTTCGAGCTATTTAATGCGAGAAACACGATATCTGGTGTTTTCAGCACTCCACAGTGCGTATGAAATGCAGAACCGGCGATATCTTGGTTTTCGTGGGGTTTCAAGCTGAGATATGCATTGTCTGCGATAATCTTGGTGAGACTTCAGTCCGAAGTGTGCAGAATCATCGAGATCGCTCTTTTCGAGCTATTTAATGCGAGAAACACGTTTTCTGGGGTTTTCACCACACCACAGTTCGTTGGATATGCAGAACAGGTGATATCTTGGTTTTCGAGGGGTTTCAAGCTGAGATATGCATCTTCTGCGATAAACTTGGAGAGACTTCTGTCCGAAGTATGCTGAATCATCGAGATCGCTCTTTTCGAGCTATTTAATGCGAGAAACACGTTTTCTGGGGTTTTCACCACACCACAGTTCGTTGGATATGCAGAACAGGTGATATCTTGGTTTTCGAGGGGTTTCAAGCTGAGATATGCATCTTCTGCGATAAACTTGGAGAGACTTCTGTCCGAAGTATGCAGAATCATCGAGATCGCACTTTTCGAGCTATTTAATGCGAGAAACACGATATCTGGTGTTTTCAGCACTCCACAGTGCGTATGAAATGCAGAACCGGCGATATCTTGGTTTTCGTGGGGTTTCAAGCTGAGATATGCATTGTCTGCGATAATCTTGGTGAGACTTCAGTCCGAAGTGTGCAGAATCATCGAGATCGCTCTTTTCGAGCTATTTAATGCGAGAAACACGTTTTCTGGGGTTTTCACCACACCACAGTTCGTTGGATATGCAGAACAGGTGATATCTTGGTTTTCGAGGGGTTTCAAGCTGAGATATGCATCTTCTGCGATAAACTTGGAGAGACTTCTGTCCGAAGTATGCTGACTCATCGAGATCGCTCTTTTCGAGCTATTTAATGCGAGAAACACGTTTTCTGGGGTTTTCACCACACCACAGTTCGTTGGATATGCAGAACAGGTGATATCTTGGTTTTCGAGGGGTTTCAAGCTGAGATATGCATCTTCTGCGATAAACTTGGAGAGACTTCTGTCCGAAGTATGCTGAATCATCGAGATCGCACTTTTCGAGATATTTAATGCGAGAAACACGATATCTGGTGTTTTCAGCACTCCACAGTGCGTATGATATGCAGAACCGGCGATATCTTGGTTTTCGTGGGGTTTCAAGCTGAGATATGCATTGTCTGCGATTATCTTGGTGAGACTTCTGTCCGAAGTATGCAGAAACATCGAGATCGCTCTTTTCGACCTATTTAATGCGAGAAACACGTTATCTGGTGTTTTCACCACTCCACAGTGCGTTTGATATGCAGAACGGACGATATCTTGGTTTTCGTGGGGCTTCAAGCTCAGATATTGCATTTTCTGCGATAATCTTGGTGAGACTTCTGTCCGAAGTATGCAGAATCATCGGGATCGCTCTTTTCGTGCTATTTAATGCGAGAAACACGTTTTCTGGGGTTTTCACCACTCCACAGTTCGTAGGATATGCAGAACAGGAGATATCTTGATTTTCGTGGTTTTTCCAGCTGAGATATGCATTTTCAGCGATAATCTTGGTGAGTCTTCTGTCAGAAGTATGCAGAATCTTCGAGATCGCTCATTTCGAGCTAGTTAATGCGAGAAACACGTTATCTGGTGTTTTCACCACTCCACAGTGCGTTTGATATGCAGAACCGGCGACATCTTGGCTGTCGTAGGGTATCAAGCTGAGATATGCATTTTCTACGATAATCTTGGTGAGTCTTCTGTCCGAAGTATGCAGAAACATCGAGATCGCTCTTTTCGACCTATTTAATGCGAGAAACACGTTATCTGGTGTTTTCACCAGTCCACAGTGCGTTTGATATGCAGAACCAGCGATATCTTGGTTTTCGTGGGGTTTCAAGCTGAGATATGCATTTTCAGCGATAATCTTGGTGAGACTTCTGTCCGAAGTATGCAGAAACATCGAGATCGCTCTTTTCGACCTATTTAATGCGAGAAACACGTTATCTGGTGTTTTCACCACTCCACAGTGCGTTTGATATGCAGAACCAGCGATATCTTGGTTTTCGTGGGGTTTCAAGCTGAGATATGCATTTTTTACGATAATCATGGTGAGACTTCTGTCCGAAGTATGCAGAATCATCGAGATCGCACTTTTCGAGCTATTTAATGCGAGAAACACGATATCTGGTGTTTTCAGCACTCCACAGTGCGTATGATATGCAGAACCGGCGATATCTTGGTTTTCGTGGGGTTTCAAGCTGAGATATGCATTCTCTGCGATAATCTTGGTGAGACCTCTGTCCGAAGTGTGCAGAATCATCGAGATCGCTCTTTTCGAGCTATGTAATGCGAGAAACACGTTTTCTGGGGTTTTCACCACACCACAGTTCGTTGGATATGCAGAACAGGTGATATCTTGGTTTTCAAGGGGTTTCAAGCAGAGATATGCATTTTCTGCGATAAACTTGGAGAGACTTCTGTCCGAAGTATGCTGAATCATCGAGATAGCATCTTTCGAGCTAGTTAATGCGAGAAAAACCTTATCTGGTGTTCTCACCACTCCACAGTGCGTTTGATATGCAGAACCGGCGATATCTGCGTTTTCGTGGGGTTTCAAGATGAGATATGCATTGTCTGCGATAATCTTGGTGAGACTTCTGTCCGAAGTATGCAGAAACATCGAGATCGCTCTTTTCGACCTATTTAATGCGAGAAACACGTTATCTGGTGTTTTCACCACTCCACAGTGCGTTTGATATGCAGAACCAGCGATATCTTGGTTTTCGTGGGGTTTCAAGCTGAGATATGCATTTTTTTCGATAATCATGGTGAGACTTCTGTCAGAAGTATGCAGAATCATCGAGATCGCACTTTTCGAGCTATTTAATGCGAGAAACACGATATCTGGTGTTTTCAGCACTCCACAGTGCGTATGAAATGCAGAACCGGCGATATCTTGGTTTTCGTGGGGTTTCAAGCTGAGATATGCATTGTCTGCGATAATCTTGGTGAGACTTCAGTCCGAAGTGTGCAGAATCATCGAGATCGCTCTTTTCGAGCTATTTAATGCGAGAAACACGTTTTCTGGGGTTTCACCACACCACAGTTCGTTGGATATGCAGAACAGGTGATATCTTGGTTTTCGAGGGGTTTCAAGCTGAGATATGCATCTTCTGCGATAAACTTGGAGAGACTTCTGTCCGAAGTATGCTGAATCATCGAGATCGCTCTTTTCGAGCTATTTAATGCGAGAAACACGTTTTCTGGGGTTTTCACCACACCACAGTTCGTTGGATATGCAGAACAGGTGATATCTTGGTTTTCGAGGGGTTTCAAGCTGAGATATGCATCTTCTGCGATAAACTTGGAGAGACTTCTGTCCGAAGTATGCTGAATCATCGAGATCGCACTTTTCGAGATATTTAATGCGAGAAACACGATATCTGGTGTTTTCAGCACTCCACAGTGCGTATGATATGCAGAACCGGCGATATCTTGGTTTTCGTGGGGTTTCAAGCTGAGATATGCATTGTCTGCGATAATCTTGGTGAGACTTCTGTCCGAAGTATGCAGAAACATCGAGATCGCTCTTTTCGACCTATTTAATGCGAGAAACACGTTATCTGGTGTTTTCACCACTCCACAGTGCGTTTGATATGCAGAACCAGCGATATCTTGGTTTTCGTGGGGTTTCAAGCTGAGATATGCATTTTTTACGATAATCATGGTGAGACTTCTGTCAGAAGTATGCAGAATCATCGAGATCGCACTTTTCGAGCTATTTAATGCGAGAAACACGATATCTGGTGTTTTCAGCACTCCACAGTGCGTATGAAATGCAGAACCGGCGATATCTTGGTTTTCGTGGGGTTTCAAGCTGAGATATGCATTGTCTGCGATAATCTTGGTGAGACTTCTGTCCCAAGTGTGCAGAATCATCGAGATCGCTCTTTTCGAGCTATTTAATGCGAGAAACACGTTTTCTGGGGTTTTCACCACACCACAGTTCGTTGGATATGCAGAACAGGTGATATCTTGGTTTTCGAGGGGTTTCAAGCTGAGATATGCATCTTCTGCGATAAACTTCGAGAGACTTCTGTCCGAAGTATGCTGAATCATCGAGATCGCACTTTTCGAGCTATTTAATGCCAGAAACACGATATCTGGTGTTTTCAGCACTCCACAGTGCGTATGATATGCAGAACCGGCGATATCTTGGTTTTCGTGGGGTTTCAAGCTGAGATATGCATTGCCTGCGATAATCTTGGTGAGACTTCTGTCCGAAGTATGCAGAAACATCGAGATCGCTCTTTTCGACCTATTTAATGCGAGAAACACGTTATCTGGTGTTTTCACCACTCCACAGTGCGTTTGATATGCAGAACCAGCGATATCTTGGTTTTCGTGGGGTTTCAAGCTGAGATATGCATTTTTTACGATAATCATGGTGAGACTTCTGTCAGAAGTATGCAGAATCATCGAGATCGCACTTTTCGAGCTATTTAATGCGAGAAACACGATATCTGTTGTTTTCAGCACTCCACAGTGCGTATGAAATGCAGAACCGGCGATATCTTGGTTTTCGTGGGGTTTCAAGCTGAGATATGCATTGTCTGCGATAATCTTGGTGAGACTTCTGTCCGAAGTGTGCAGAATCATCGAGATCGCTCTTTTCGAGCTATTTAATGCGAGAAACACGTTTTCTGGGGTTTTCACCACACCACAGTTCGTTGGATATGCAGAACAGGTGATATCTTGGTTTTCGAGGGGTTTCAAGCTGAGATATGCATCTTCTGCGATAAACTTGGAGAGACTTCTGTCCGAAGTATGCTGAATCATCGAGATCGCACTTTTCGAGCTATTTAATGCGAGAAACACGATATTTGGTGTTTTCAGCACTCCACAGTGCGTATGATATGCAGAACCGGCGATATCTTGGTTTTCGTGGGGTTTCAAGCTGAGATATGCATTGTCTGCGATAATCTTGGTGAGACTTCAGTCAGAAGTATGCAGAATCATCTAGATCGCTCTTTTCAAGCTATTTAATGCGAAAATACAAGTTTTCTGGTGTTTTCAACATTCCACAGTGCGTTTGATATGCAGAACCGGCGATATCTTGGATTTCGTCGGGTTTCAAGCTGAGATATGCATTTTCTACGATAATCTTGGTGAGACTTCTGTCAGAAGTATGCAGAATCTTCGAGATCGCTCTTTTCGAGCTACTTAATGCGAGAAACACGATATCTGGTGTTTTCACCACTCCACAGTGCGTTTGATATGCAGAACCGGCGATATCTTGATTTTCGTGGTGTTTCCAGCTGAGATATGCATTTTCTGCGATAATCTTGGTGAGTCTTCTGTCAGAAGTATGCAGAATCATCTAGATCGCAATTTTCGAGCTATTTAATGCGAGAAACACGTTTTCTGGTGTATTCGCCACTCCACAGTACGTTTGACATGCAGAACCGGCGATATCATGGTTTCGGTCGGGTTTCATACTGAGATATGCATTTTCTACGATAATCTTTGTGAGACTTCAGTCAGAAGTATGCAGAATCATCTAGATCGCTCGTTTCGAGCTATTTAATCCGAAAAAACAAGTTTTCTGGTGTTTTCAACATTCCACAGTGCGTTTGATATGCAGAACCGGCGACATCTTGATTTTCGTGAGGTTTCAAGCTGAGATATGCATTTTCTGCGATAATCTTGGTGAGACTTCTGTCAGAAGTATGCAGAATCATCGGGATCGCTCTTTTCGAGCTATTTAATGCGAGAAACACGTTGTCTGGTTGTTTTCACGACTCCACAGTGCGTTTGATATGCAGAACCGGCGACATCTTAATTTTCGTGATGTTTCAAGCTGAGATATGGATTTTCTGCGATAATCTTGGTGACACTTCAGTCAGAAGTATGCAGAATCATCTAGATCGCTGTTTTCAAGCTATGTAATGCGAAAAAACAAGTTTTCTGGTGTTTTCAACATTCCACAGCGCGTTTTATATGCAGAACCGGCGATATCTTGATTTTCGTTGTGTTTCCAGCTGAGATATGCATTTTCTGCGATAATCTTGGTGAGTCTACTGTCAGAAGTATGCAGAATCATCGAGATCCCTCCTTGCGAGCTATTTAATGCGAGAAACACGATATCTGGTGTTTTCACCACTCCACAGTGCGTTTGATATGCAGAACCGGCAACATCTTGATTTTCGTGAGGTTTCAAGCTGAGATATGCATTTTCTGACGTAATATTGGTGAGACTTCAGTCAGAAGTATGCAGAATCATCTAGATCGCTCGTTTCGAGCTATTTAATGCGAAAAAACAAGTTTTCTGGTGTTTTCAACATTCCACAGTGCGTGTGATATGCAGAACCGGCGATATCTTGATTTTCGTGGTGTTTCCAGCTGAGATATGCATTTTCTGCGATAATCTTGGTGAGTCTTCTGTCAGAAGTATGCAGAATCATCGAGATCCCTCCTTGCGAGCTATTTAATGCGAGAAACACGATATCTGGTGTTTTCACCACTCCACAGTGCGTTTGATATGCAGAACCGGCAACATCTTGATTTTCGTGAGGTTTCAAGCTGAGATATGCATTTTCTGACATAATATTGGTGAGACTTCAGTCAGAAGTATGCAGAATCATCTAGATCGCTCGTTTCGAGCTATTTAATGCGAGAAACACGTTGTCTGGTTGTTTTCACGACTCCACAGTGCGTTCGATATGCAGAACGGGCGACATCTTGATTTTCGTGAGGTTTCAAGCTGAGATATGCATTTTCTGACATAATATTGGTGAGACTTCAGTCAGAAGTATGCAGAATCATCTAGATCGCTCGTTTCGAGCTATTTAATGCGAAAAAACAAGTTTTCTGGTGTTTTCAACATTCCACAGTGCGTGTGATATGCAGAACCGGCGATATCTTGATTTTCGTGGTGTTTCCAGCTGAGATATGCATTTTCTGCGATAATCTTGGTGAGTCTTCTGTCAGAAGTATGCAAAATCATCTAGATCGCTGTTTTCAAGCTATGTAATGCGAAAAAACAAGTTTTCTGGTGTTTTCAACATTCCACAGCGCGTTTTATATGCAGAACCGGCGATATCTTGATTTTCGTGGTGTTTCCAGCTGAGATATGCATTTTCTGCGATAATCTTGGTAAATCTTCTGTCAGAAGTATGTAGAACCATCTGGATCGCTCTTTTCGAGCTATTTAATGCGAGAAACACGTTTTCTGGTGTATTCACCACTCCACAGTACGTTTGACATGCAGAACCAGAGATATCTTTGTTTCGGTCGGGTTTCAAGCTGAGATATGGTATTTTCTACGATAATCTTGGAGAGACTTCTGTCAGAAGTATGCAGAATCTTCGAGAACGCTCTTTTCGAGCTACATAATGCGAGAAACACGATATCTGGTGTTTTCACCACTCCACAGTGCGTTTGATATGTAGAACCGGCAACATCTTGATTTTCGTGAGGTTTCAAGCTGAGATATGCATTTTCTGACATAATATTGGTGAGACTTCAGTCAGAAGTATGCAGAATCATCTAGATCGCTCGTTTCGAGCTATTTAATGCGAGAAACACGTTGTCTGGTTGTTTTCACGACTCCACAGTGCGTATCATATGCAGAACGGGCGACATCTTGATTTTCGTGAGGTTTCAAGCTGAGATATGCATTTTCTGACATAATATTGGTGAGACTTCAGTCAGAAGTATGCAGAATCATCTAGATCGCTCGTTTCGAGCTATTTAATGCGAAAAAACAAGTTTTCTGGTGTTTTCAACATTCCACAGTGCGTGTGATATGCAGAACCGGCGATATCTTGATTTTCGTGGTGTTTCCAGCTGAGATATGCATTTTCTGCGATAATCTTGGTGAGTCTTCTGTCAGAAGTATGCAAAATCATCTAGATCGCTGTTTTCAAGCTATGTAATGCGAAAAAACAAGTTTTCTGGTGTTTTCAACATTCCACAGCGCGTTTTATATGCAGAACCGGCGATATCTTGATTTTCGTGGTGTTTCCAGCTGAGATATGCATTTTCTGCGATAATCTTGGTAAATCTTCTGTCAGAAGTATGTAGAACCATCTGGATCGCTCTTTTCGAGCTATTTAATGCGAGAAACACGTTTTCTGGTGTATTCACCACTCCACAGTACGTTTGACATGCAGAACCAGAGATATCTTTGTTTCGGTCGGGTTTCAAGCTGAGATATGGTATTTTCTACGATAATCTTGGAGAGACTTCTGTCAGAAGTATGCAGAATCTTCGAGAACGCTCTTTTCGAGCTACATAATGCGAGAAACACGATATCTGGTGTTTCCACCACTCCACAGTGCGTTTGATATGTAGAACCGGCAACATCTTGATTTTCGTGAGGTTTCAAGCTGAGATATGCATTTTCTGACATAATATTGGTGAGACTTCAGTCAGAAGTATGCAGAATCATCTAGATCGCTCGTTTCGTGCTATTTAATGCGAGAAACACGTTGTCTGGTTGTTTTCACGACTCCACAGTGCGTATCATATGCAGAACGGGCGACATCTTGATTTTCGTGAGGTTTCAAGCTGAGATATGCATTTTCTGACATAATATTGGTGAGACTTCAGTCAGAAGTATGCAGAATCATCTAGATCGCTCGTTTCGAGCTATTTAATGCGAAAAAACAAGTTTTCTGGTGTTTTCAACATTCCACAGTGCGTGTGATATGCAGAACCGGCGATATCTTGATTTTCGTGGTGTTTCCAGCTGAGATATGCATTTTCTGCGATAATCTTGGTGAGTCTTCTGTCAGAAGTATGCAAAATCATCTAGATCGCTGTTTTCAAGCTATGTAATGCGAAAAAACAAGTTTTCTGGTGTTTTCAACATTCCACAGCGCGTTTTATATGCAGAACCGGCGATATCTTGATTTTCGTGGTGTTTCCAGCTGAGATATGCATTTTCTGCGATAATCTTGGTAAGTCTTCTGTCAGAAGTATGTAGAACCATCTGGATCGCTCTTTTCGAGCTATTTAATGCGAGAAACACGTTTTCTGGTGTATTCACCACTCCACAGTACGTTTGACATGCAGAACCAGAGATATCTTTGTTTCGGTCGGGTTTCAAGCTGAGATATGGTATTTTCTACGATAATCTTGGAGAGACTTCTGTCAGAAGAATGCAGAATCTTCGAGAACGCTCTTTTCGAGCTACATAATGCGAGAAACACGTTATCTGGTGTTTTCACCACTCCACAGTGCGTTTGATATGCAGAACCGGAGATAACTTGGTTTTCGTGAGGTTTCAAGCTGAGATATGGATTTTCTGCGATAATCTTCGTGACACTTCAGTCCGAAGTATGCAGAATCATTTAGATCGCTCTTTTCGAGCTAATTAATGTGAAAAAACAAGTATTCTGGTGTTTTCAACATTCCACAGTGCGTTTTATATGCAGAACCGGCGACATCTTGATTTTCGTGAGGTTTCAAGCTGAGATATGCATTTTCTGCGATAATCTTGGTGAGACTTCTGTCAGAAGTATGCAGAATCATCGGGATCGCTCTTTTCGACCTATTTAATGCGAGAAACACGTTGTCTGGTTGTTTTCACGACTCCACAGTGCGTTTGATATGCAGAACCGGCGACATCTTAATTTTCGTGATGTTTCAAGCTGAGATATGGATTTTCTGCGATAATCTTGGTGACACTTCAGTCAGAAGTATGCAGAATCAACTAGATCGCTGTGTTCAAGCTATGTAATGCGAAAAAACAAGTTTTCTGGTGTTTTCAACATTCCACAGCGCGTTTTATATGCAGAACCGGCGATATCTTGATTTTCGTTGTGTTTCCAGCTGAGATATGTATTTTCTGCGATAATCTTGGTGAGTCTACTGTCAGAAGTATGCAGAATCATCGAGATCCCTCTTTGCGAGCTATTTAATGCGAGAAACACGATATCTGGTGTTTTCACCACTCCACAGTGCGTTTTATATGCAGAACCGGCGATATCTTGATTTTCGTGGTGTTTCCAGCTGAGATATGCACTTTCTGCGATAATCTTGGTGAGTCTTCTGTCAGAAGTATGCAGAATCATCGAGATCCCTTTTTTCGAGCTATTTAATGCGAGAAACACGTTTTCTGGTGTATTCACCACTCCACAGTACGTTTGACATGCAGAACCGGCGAAATCTTGCTTTTCGTGGGTTTTCAAGCTGAGATATGCACTTTCTGCGATAATCTTGGTGAGACTTCTGTCAGAAGAATGCAGAATCTTCGAGAACGCTCTTTTCGAGCTACATAATGCGAGAAACACGTTATCTGGTGTTTTCACCACTCCACAGTGCGTTTGATATGCAGAACCGGAGATAACTTGGTTTTCGTGAGGTTTCAAGCTGAGATATGGATTTTCTGCGATAATCTTCGTGACACTTCAGTCCGAAGTATGCAGAATCATTTAGATCGCTCTTTTCGAGCTAATTAATGTGAAAAAACAAGTATTCTGGTGTTTTCAACATTCCACAGTGCGTTTTATATGCAGAACCGGCGATATCTTGATTTTCGTGGTGTTTCCAGCTGAGATATGCATTTTCTGCGATAATCTTGGTGAGACTTCTGTCAGAAGTATGCAGAATCATCGGGATCGCTCTTTTCGACCTATTTAATGCGAGAAACACGTTGTCTGGTTGTTTTCACGACTCCACAGTGCGTTTGATATGCAGAACCGGCGACATCTTGATTTTCGTGAGGTTTCAAGCTGAGATATGCATTTTCTGCGATAATCTTGGTGAGACTTCTGTCAGAAGTATGCAGAATCATCGGGATCGCTCTTTTCGACCTATTTAATGCGAGAAACACGTTGTCTGGTTGTTTTCACGACTCCACAGTGCGTTTGATATGCAGAACCGGCGACATCTTAATTTTCGTGATGTTTCAAGCTGAGATATGGATTTTCTGCGATAATCTTGGTGACACTTCAGTCAGAAGTATGCAGAATCAACTAGATCGCTGTTTTCAAGCTATGTAATGCGAAAAAACAAGTTTTCTGGTGTTTTCAACATTCCACAGCGCGTTTTATATGCAGAACCGGCGATATCTTGATTTTCGTTGTGTTTCCAGCTGAGATATGCATTTTCTGCGATAATCTTGGTGAGTCTTCTGTCAGAAGTATGCAGAATCATCGAGATCCCTCTTTGCCAGCTATTTAATGCGAGAAACACGATATCTGGTGTTTTCACCACTCCACAGTGCGTTTGATATGCAGAACCGGCAACATCTTGATTTTCGTGAGGTTTCAAGCTGAGATATGCATTTTCTGACGTAATATTGGTGAGACCTCAGTAAGAAGTATGCAGAATCATCTAGATCGCTCGTTTCGAGCTATTTAATGCGAAAAAACAAGTTTTCTGGTGTTTTCAACATTCCACAGTGCGTGTGATATGCAGAACCGGCGATATCTTGATTTTCGTGGTGTTTCCAGCTGAGATATGCATTTTCTGCGATAATCTTGGTGAGTCTTCTGTCAGAAGTATGCAGAATCATTGAGATCCCTTTTTTCGAGCTATTTAATGCGAGAAACACGTTTTCTGGTGTATTCACCACTCCACAGTACGTTTGACATGCAGAACCGGCGATATCTTGCTTTTCGTGGGTTTTCAAGCTGAGATATGCATTTTCTGCGATAATCTTGGTGAGACTTCTGTCAGAAGTATGCAGAATCTTCGAGAACGCTCTTTTCGAGCTACAGAATGCGAGAAACACGATATCTGGTGTTTTCACCACTCCACAGTGCGTTTGATATGCAGAACCGGCAACATCTTGATTTTCGTGAGGTTTCAAGCTGAGATATGCATTTTCTGACGTAATATTGGTGAGACTTCAGTCAGAAGTATGCAGAATCATCTAGATCGCTCGTTTCGAGCTATTTAATGCGAAAAAACAAGTTTTCTGGTGTTTTCAACATTCCACAGTGCGTGTGATATGCAGAACCGGCGATATCTTGATTCTCGTGGTGTTTCCAGCTGAGATATGCATTTTCTGCGATAATCTTGGTGAGTCTTCTGTCAGAAGTATGCAGAATCATCTAGATCGCTGTTTTCAAGCTATGTAATGCGAAAAAACAAGTTTTCTGGTGTTTTCAACATTCCACAGTGCGTGTGATATGCAGAACCGGCGATATCTTGATTTTCGTGGTGTTTCCAGCTGAGATATGCATTTTCTGCGATAATCTTTGTAAGTCTTCTGTCAGAAGTATGTAGAACCATCTGGATCGCTCTTTTCGAGTTATTTAATGCGAGAAACACGTTTTCTGGTGTATTCACCACTCCACAGTACGTTTGACATGCAGAACCAGAGATATCTTTGTTTCGGTCGGGTTTCAAGCTGAGATTTGGTATTTTCTACGAGAATCTTGGAGAGACTTCTGTCAGAAGTATGCAGAATCTTCGAGAACGCTCTTTTCGAGCTACATAATGCGAGAAACACGTTATCTGGTGTTTTCACCACTCCACAGTGCGTTTGATATGCAGAACCGGCGACATCTTGGCTTTCGTCGGGCATCAAGCTGAGATATGCATTTTCAACGATAATCTTGGTGAGACTTCTGTCAGAAGTATGCAGAATCATCGAGATCGCTCTTTTCAAGCTATTTAATGCGAAAAAACAAATTTTCTGGTGTTTTCAACATTCCACAGTGCGTTTGATATGCAGAAACTGCGACATCTTGGATTTCGTCGGGGTTCAAACTGAGATATGCATTTTCTGCGATAATCTTGGTGAGTCTTCTGTCAGAAGTATGTAGAATCATCTAGATCGCTCTTTTCGAGCTATTTAATGCGAGAAACACGTTTTCTGGTGTATTCACCACTCCACAGTACGTTTGACATGCAGAACCGGAGATATCTTTGTTTCGGTCGGGTTTCAAGTTGAGATATGCATTTTCTACGATAATCTTGGTGAGACTTCTGTCAGAAGTATGCAGAATCTTCGAGAACGCTCTTTTCGAGCTACATAATGCGAGAAACACGTTATCTGGTGTTTTCACAACTCCACAGTGCGTTTGATATGCAGAACCGGCGACATCTTGGATTTCGTGGTGTTTCCAGCTGAGATATGCATTTTCTGCGATGATCTTGGTGAGTCTTCTGTCAGAAGTATGTAGAATCATCTAGATCGCTCTTTTCGAGCTATTTAATGCGAGAAACACGTTTTCTGGTGTATTCACCACTCCACAGTACGTTTGACATGCAGAACCGGAGATATCTTTGTTTCGGTCGGGTTTCAAGCTGAGATATGCATTTTCTACGAGAATCTTGGAGAGACTTCTGTCAGAAGTATGCGGAATCTTCGAGAACGCTCTTTTCGAGCTACATAATGCGAGAAACACGTTATCTGGTGTTTTCACCACTCCACAGTGCGTTTGATATGCAGAACCGGCGACATCTTGGCTTTCGTCGGGCATCAAGCTGAGATATGCATTTTCAACGATAATCTTGGTGAGACTTCTGTCAGAAGTATGCAGAATCATCGAGATCGCTCTTTTCAAGCTATTTAATGCGAAAAAACAAATTTTCTGGTGTTTTCAACATTCCACAGTGCGTTTGATATGCAGAAACTGCGACATCTTGGATTTCGTCGGGGTTCAAACTGAGATATGCATTTTCTGCGATAATCTTGGTGAGTCTTCTGTCAGAAGTATGTAGAATCATCTAGATCGCTCTTTTCGAGCTATTTAATGCGAGAAACACGTTTTCTGGTGTATTCACCACTCCACAGTACGTTTGACATGCAGAACCGGAGATATCTTTGTTTCGGTCGGGTTTCAAGCTGAGATATGCATTTTCTACGTTAATCTTTGTGAGACTTCTGTCAGAAGTATGCAGAATCTTCGAGATCGCTCTTTTCGAGCTATTTAATGCGAAAAAACAAGTTTTCTGGTGTTTTCAACATTCCACAGTGCGTTTTATATGCAGAACCGGCGATATCTTGATTTTCGTGGTGTTTCCAGCTGAGATATGCATTTTCTGCGATGATCTTGGTGAGTCTTCTGTCAGAAGTATGCAGAATCATCGAGATCCCTTTTTTCGAGCTATTTAATGCGAGAAACACGTTATCTGGTGTTTTCACCACTCCACATTGCGTTTGATATGCAGAACCGCCGACATCTTGGATTTCGTCGGGTTTCAAGCTGAGATGTGCATTTTCAACGATAATCTTGGTGAGACTTCTGTCAGAAGTATGCAGAATCATCGGGATCGCTCTTTGCGAGCTATTTAATGCGAGAAACACGTTGTCTGGTTGTTTTCACGACTTCACAGTGCGTTTGATATGCAGAACCGGCGACATCTTGATTTTCGTGATGTTTCAAGCTGAGATATGCATTTTCTGCGATAATCTTGGTGAGTCTTCTGTCAGAAGTATGTAGAATCATCTAGATCGCTCTTTTCGAGCTATTTAATGCGAGAAACACGTTTTCTGGTGTATTCACCACTCCACAGTACGTTTGACATGCAGAACCGGAGATATCTTTGTTTCGGTCGGGTTTCAAGTTGAGATATGCATTTTCTTCGATAATCTTGGTGAGACTTCTGTCAGAAGTATGCAGAATCTTCGAGAACGCTCTTTTCGAGCGACATCATGCGAGAAACACGTTATCTGGTGTTTTCACCACTCCACAGTGCGTTTGATATGCAGAAACAGCGACATCTTGGCTTTCGTCGGGTATCAAGCTGAGATGTGCATTTTCAACGATAATCTTGGTGAGACTTCTTTCAGAAGTATGCAGAATCATCGGGATCGCTCTTTGCGAGCTATTTAATGCGAGAAACACGTTGTCTGGTTGTTTTCACGACTTCACAGTGCGTTTGATATGCAGAACCGGCGACATCTTGATTTTCGTGATGTTTCAAGCTGAGATATGCATTTTCTGCGATAATCTTGGTGAGTCTTCTGTCAGAAGTATGTAGAATCATCTAGATCGCTCTTTTCGAGCTATTTAATGCGAGAAACACGTTTTCTGGTGTATTCACCACTCCACAGTACGTTTGACATGCAGAACCGGAGATATCTTTGTTTCGGTCGGGTTTCAAGTTGAGATATGCATTTTCTACGATAATCTTGGTGAGACTTCTGTCAGAAGTATGCAGAATCTTCGAGAACGCTCTTTTCGAGCTACATAATGCGAGAAACACGTTATCTGGTGTTTTCACAACTCCACAGTGCGTTTGATATGCAGAACCGGCGACATCTTGGATTTCGTCGGGTTTCAAGCTGAGATATGCATTTTCTACGTTAATCTTTGTGAGACTTCTGTCAGAAGTATGCAGAATCTTCGAGATCGCTCTTTTCGAGCTATTTAATGCGAAAAAACAAGTTTTCTGGTGTTTTCAACATTCCACAGTGCGTTTTATATGCAGAACCGGCGATATCTTGATTTTCGTGGTGTTTCCAGCTGAGATATGCATTTTCTGCGATGATCTTGGTGAGTCTTCTGTCAGAAGTATGCAGAATCATCGAGATCCCTTTTTTCGAGCTATTTAATGCGAGAAACACGTTATCTGGTGTTTTCACCACTCCACATTGCGTTTGATATGCAGAACCGCCGACATCTTGGATTTCGTCGGGTTTCAAGCTGAGATGTGCATTTTCAACGATAATCTTGGTGAGACTTCTGTCAGAAGTATGCAGAATCATCGGGATCGCTCTTTGCGAGCTATTTAATGCGAGAAACACGTTGTCTGGTTGTTTTCACGACTTCACAGTGCGTTTGATATGCAGAACCGGCGACATCTTGATTTTCGTGATGTTTCAAGCTGAGATATGCATTTTCTGCGATAATCTTGGTGAGTCTTCTGTCAGAAGTATGTAGAATCATCTAGATCGCTCTTTTCGAGCTATTTAATGCGAGAAACACGTTTTCTGGTGTATTCACCACTCCACAGTACGTTTGACATGCAGAACCGGAGATATCTTTGTTTCGGTCGGGTTTCAAGTTGAGATATGCATTCTCTTCGATAATCTTGGTGAGACTTCTGTCAGAAGTATGCAGAATCTTCGAGAACGCTCTTTTCGAGCTACATAATGCGAGAAACACGTTATCTGGTGTTTTCACCACTCCACAGTGCGCTTGATATGCAGAAACAGCGACATCTTGGCTTTCGTCGGGTATCAAGCTGAGATGTGCATTTTCAACGATAATCTTGGTGAGACTTCTGTCAGAAGTATGCAGAATCATCGGGATCGCTATTTGCGAGCTATTTAATGCGAGAAACACGTTGTCTGGTTGTTTTCACGACTCCACAGTGCGTTTGATATGCAGAACCAGCGACATCTTGATTTTCGTGGTGTTTCCAGCTGAGATATGCATCTTCTGCGATAATCTTGGTGAGTCTTCTGTCAGAAGTATGCAGAATCATCGAGATCCCTTTTTTCGAGCTATTTAATGCGAGAAACACATTATCTGGTGTTTTCACCACTACACATTGCGTTTGATATGCAGAACCGGCGACATCTTGGATTTCGTCGGGTTTCAAGCTGAGATATTCATTTTCAACGATAATCTTGGTGAGACTTCTGTCAGAAGTATGCAGAATCATCGGGATCGCTCTTTTCGAGCTATTTAATGCGAGGAACACGTTGTCTGGTTGTTTTCACGACTTCACAGTGCGTTTGATATGCAGAACCGGCGACATCTTGATTTTCGTGATGTTTCAAGCTGAGATATGCATTTTCTGCGATAATCTTGGTGAGTCTTCTGTCAGAAGTATGTAGAATCATCTAGATCGCTCTTTTCGAGCTATTTAATGCGAGAAACACGTTTTCTGGTGTATTCACCACTCCACAGTACGTTTGACATGCAGAACCGGAGATATCTTTGTTTCGGTCGGGTTTCAAGTTGAGATATGCATTTTCTACGATAATCTTGGTGAGACTTCTGTCAGAAGTATGCAGAATCTTCGAGAACGCTCTTTTCGAGCTACATAATGCGAGAAACACGTTATCTGGTGTTTTCACAACTCCACAGTGCATTTGATATGCAGAACCGGCGACATCTTGGATTTCGTCGGGTTTCAAGCTGAGATATGCATTTTCTACGTTAATCTTTGTGAGACTTCTGTCAGAAGTATGCAGAATCTTCGAGATCGCTCTTTTCGAGCTATTTAATGCGAAAAAACAAGTTTTCTGGTGTTTTCAACATTCCACAGTGCGTTTTATATGCAGAACCGGCGATATCTTGATTTTCGTGGTGTTTCCAGCTGAGATATGCATTTTCTGCGATGATCTTGGTGAGTCTTCTGTCAGAAGTATGCAGAATCATCGAGATCCCTTTTTTCGAGCTATTTAATGCGAGAAACACGTTATCTGGTGTTTTCACCACTCCACATTGCGTTTGATATGCAGAACCGCCGACATCTTGGATTTCGTCGGGTTTCAAGCTGAGATGTGCATTTTCAACGATAATCTTGGTGAGACTTCTGTCAGAAGTATGCAGAATCATCGGGATCGCTCTTTGCGAGCTATTTAATGCGAGAAACACGTTGTCTGGTTGTTTTCACGACTTCACAGTGCGTTTGATATGCAGAACCGGCGACATCTTGATTTTCGTGATGTTTCAAGCTGAGATATGCATTTTCTGCGATAATCTTGGTGAGTCTTCTGTCAGAAGTATGTAGAATCATCTAGATCGCTCTTTTCGAGCTATTTAATGCGAGAAACACGTTTTCTGGTGTATTCACCACTCCACAGTACGTTTGACATGCAGAACCGGAGATATCTTTGTTTCGGTCGGGTTTCAAGTTGAGATATGCATTTTCTTCGATAATCTTGGTGAGACTTCTGTCAGAAGTATGCAGAATCATCGGGATCGCTCTTTGCGAGCTATTTAATGCGAGAAACACGTTGTCTGGTTGTTTTCACGACTTCACAGTGCGTTTGATATGCAGAACCGGCGACATCTTGATTTTCGTGCTGTTTCAAGCTGAGATATGCATTTTCTGCGATAATCTTGGTGAGTCTTCTGTCAGAAGTATGTAGAATCATCTAGATCGCTCTTTTCGAGCTATTTAATGCGAGAAACACGTTTTCTGGTGTATTCACCACTCCACAGTACGTTTGACATGCAGAACCGGAGATATCTTTGTTTCGGTCGGGTTTCAAGTTGAGATATGCATTTTCTTCGATAATCTTGGTGAGACTTCTGTCAGAAGTATGCAGAATCTTCGAGAACGCTCTTTTCGAGCGACATCATGCGAGAAACACGTTATCTGGTGTTTTCACCACTCCACAGTGCGTTTGATATGCAGAAACAGCGACATCTTGGCTTTCGTCGGGTATCAAGCTGAGATGTGCATTTTCAACGATAATCTTGGTGAGACTTCTGTCAGAAGTATGCAGAATCATCGGGATCGCCCTTTTCGAGCTATTTAATGCGAGGAACACGTTGTCTGGTTGTTTTCACGACTTCACAGTGCGTTTGATATGCAGAACCGGCGACATCTTGATTTTCGTGATGTTTCAAGCTGAGATATGCATTTTCTGCGATAATCTTGGTGAGTCTTCTGTCAGAAGTATGTAGAATCATCTAGATCGCTCTTTTCGAGCTATTTAATGCGAGAAACACGTTTTCTGGTGTATTCACCACTCCACAGTACGTTTGACATGCAGAACCGGAGATATCTTTGTTTCGGTCGGGTTTCAAGTTGAGATATGCATTTTCTACGATAATCTTGGTGAGACTTCTGTCAGAAGTATGCAGAATCTTCGAGAACGCTCTTTTCGAGCTACATAATGCGAGAAACACGTTATCTGGTGTTTTCACAACTCCACAGTGCGTTTGATATGCAGAACCGGCGACATCTTGGATTTCGTCGGGTTTCAAGCTGAGATATGCATTTTCTACGTTAATCTTTGTGAGACTTCTGTCAGAAGTATGCAGAATCTTCGAGATCGCTCTTTTCGAGCTATTTAATGCGAAAAAACAAGTTTTCTGGTGTTTTCAACATTCCACAGTGCGTTTTATATGCAGAACCGGCGATATCTTGATTTTCGTGGTGTTTCCAGCTGAGATATGCATTTTCTGCGATGATCTTGGTGAGTCTTCTGTCAGAAGTATGCAGAATCATCGAGATCCCTTTTTTCGAGCTATTTAATGCGAGAAACACGTTATCTGGTGTTTTCACCACTCCACATTGCGTTTGATATGCAGAACCGCCGACATCTTGGATTTCGTCGGGTTTCAAGCTGAGATGTGCATTTTCAACGATAATCTTGGTGAGACTTCTGTCAGAAGTATGCAGAATCATCGGGATCGCTCTTTGCGAGCTATTTAATGCGAGAAACACGTTGTCTGGTTGTTTTCACGACTTCACAGTGCGTTTGATATGCAGAACCGGCGACATCTTGATTTTCGTGATGTTTCAAGCTGAGATATGCATTTTCTGCGATAATCTTGGTGAGTCTTCTGTCAGAAATATGTAGAATCATCTAGATCGCTCTTTTCGAGCTATTTAATGCGAGAAACACGTTTTCTGGTGTATTCACCACTCCACAGTACGTTTGACATGCAGAACCGGAGATATCTTTGTTTCGGTCGGGTTTCAAGTTGAGATATGCATTTTCTTCGATAATCTTGGTGAGACTTCTGTCAGAAGTATGCAGAATCTTCGAGAACGCTCTTTTCGAGCTACATAATGCGAGAAACACGTTATCTGGTGTTTTCACCACTCCACAGTGCGTTTGATATGCAGAAACAGCGACATCTTGGCTTTCGTCGGGTATCAAGCTGAGATGTGCATTTTCAACGATAATCTTGGTGAGACTTCTGTCAGAAGTATGCAGAATCATCGGGATCGCTCTTTTCGAGCTATTTAATGCGAGAAACACGTTTTCTGGTGTATTCACCACTCCACAGTGCGTTTGATATGCAGAACCGGCGACATCTTGAATTTCGTCGGGTTTCAAGCTGAGATATGCATTTTCTACGATAATCTTGGTGAGTCTTCTGTCAGAAGTATGCAGAATCATCTAAATCGCTCTTTTCGAGCTATTTAATGCGAGAAACACGTTTTCTGGTGTTTTCACCACTCCACAGTGCGTTTGATATGCAGAACCGGCGATATCTTGGATTTCGTCGGGTTTCAAGCTGAGATATGCATTTTCTACGATAATCTTGGTGAGACTTCTGTCAGAAGTATGCAGAATCTTCGAGAACGCTCTTTTCGAGCTACTTAATGCGAGAAACACGATATCTGGTGTTTTCACCACTCCACAGTGCGTTTGATATGCAGAACCGGCGATATCTTGATTTTCGTGGTGTTTCCAGCTGAGATATGCATTTTCTGCGATAATCTTGGTGAGTCTTCTGTCAGAAGTATGCAGAATCATCTAGATCGCTCTTTTCGAGCTATTTATTGCGAGAAACACGTTTTCTGGTGTATTCGCCACTCCACAGTACGTTTGACATGCAGAACCGGCGATATCATGGTTTCGGTCGGGTTTCATACTGAGATATGCATTTTCTACGATAATCTTGGTGAGACTTCTGTCACAAGTATGCAGAATCTTCGAGAGCGCTCTTTTGGAGCTACTTAATGCGAGAAACACGTTGTCTGGTTGTTTTCACGACTTCACAGTGCGTTTGATATGCAGAACCGGCGACATCTTGATTTTCGTGATGTTTCAAGCTGAGATATGCATTTTCTGCGATAATCTTGGTGAGTCTTCTGTCAGAAGTATGTAGAATCATCTAGATCGCTCTTTTCGAGCTATTTAATGCGAGAAACACGTTTTCTGGTGTATTCACCACTCCACAGTACGTTTGACATGCAGAACCGGAGATATCTTTGTTTCGGTCGGGTTTCAAGTTGAGATATGCATTTTCTTCGATAATCTTGGTGAGACTTCTGTCAGAAGTATGCAGAATCATCGGGATCGCTCTTTGCGAGCTATTTAATGCGAGAAACACGTTGTCTGGTTGTTTTCACGACTTCACAGTGCGTTTGATATGCAGAACCGGCGACATCTTGATTTTCGTGATGTTTCAAGCTGAGATATGCATTTTCTGCGATAATCTTGGTGAGTCTTCTGTCAGAAGTATGTAGAATCATCTAGATCGCTCTTTTCGAGCTATTTAATGCGAGAAACACGTTTTCTGGTGTATTCACCACTCCACAGTACGTTTGACATGCAGAACCGGAGATATCTTTGTTTCGGTCGGGTTTCAAGTTGAGATATGCATTTTCTTCGATAATCTTGGTGAGACTTCTGTCAGAAGTATGCAGAATCTTCGAGAACGCTCTTTTCGAGCGACATCATGCGAGAAACACGTTATCTGGTGTTTTCACCACTCCACAGTGCGTTTGATATGCAGAAACAGCGACATCTTGGCTTTCGTCGGGTATCAAGCTGAGATGTGCATTTTCAACGATAATCTTGGTGAGACTTCTTTCAGAAGTATGCAGAATCATCGGGATCGCTCTTTGCGAGCTATTTAATGCGAGAAACACGTTGTCTGGTTGTTTTCACGACTTCACAGTGCGTTTGATATGCAGAACCGGCGACATCTTGATTTTCGTGATGTTTCAAGCTGAGATATGCATTTTCTGCGATAATCTTGGTGAGTCTTCTGTCAGAAGTATGTAGAATCATCTAGATCGCTCTTTTCGAGCTATTTAATGCGAGAAACACGTTTTCTGGTGTATTCACCACTCCACAGTACGTTTGACATGCAGAACCGGAGATATCTTTGTTTCGGTCGGGTTTCAAGTTGAGATATGCATTTTCTACGATAATCTTGGTGAGACTTCTGTCAGAAGTATGCAGAATCTTCGAGAACGCTCTTTTCGAGCTACATAATGCGAGAAACACGTTATCTGGTGTTTTCACAACTCCACAGTGCGTTTGATATGCAGAACCGGCGACATCTTGGATTTCGTCGGGTTTCAAGCTGAGATATGCATTTTCTACGTTAATCTTTGTGAGACTTCTGTCAGAAGTATGCAGAATCTTCGAGATCGCTCTTTTCGAGCTATTTAATGCGAAAAAACAAGTTTTCTGGTGTTTTCAACATTCCACAGTGCGTTTTATATGCAGAACCGGCGATATCTTGATTTTCGTGGTGTTTCCAGCTGAGATATGCATTTTCTGCGATGATCTTGGTGAGTCTTCTGTCAGAAGTATGCAGAATCATCGAGATCCCTTTTTTCGAGCTATTTAATGCGAGAAACACGTTATCTGGTGTTTTCACCACTCCACATTGCGTTTGATATGCAGAACCGCCGACATCTTGGATTTCGTCGGGTTTCAAGCTGAGATGTGCATTTTCAACGATAATCTTGGTGAGACTTCTGTCAGAAGTATGCAGAATCATCGGGATCGCTCTTTGCGAGCTATTTAATGCGAGAAACACGTTGTCTGGTTGTTTTCACGACTTCACAGTGCGTTTGATATGCAGAACCGGCGACATCTTGATTTTCGTGATGTTTCAAGCTGAGATATGCATTTTCTGCGATAATCTTGGTGAGTCTTCTGTCAGAAGTATGTAGAATCATCTAGATCGCTCTTTTCGAGCTATTTAATGCGAGAAACACGTTTTCTGGTGTATTCACCACTCCACAGTACGTTTGACATGCAGAACCGGAGATATCTTTGTTTCGGTCGGGTTTCAAGTTGAGATATGCATTCTCTTCGATAATCTTGGTGAGACTTCTGTCAGAAGTATGCAGAATCTTCGAGAACGCTCTTTTCGAGCTACATAATGCGAGAAACACGTTATCTGGTGTTTTCACCACTCCACAGTGCGCTTGATATGCAGAAACAGCGACATCTTGGCTTTCGTCGGGTATCAAGCTGAGATGTGCATTTTCAACGATAATCTTGGTGAGACTTCTGTCAGAAGTATGCAGAATCATCGGGATCGCTATTTGCGAGCTATTTAATGCGAGAAACACGTTGTCTGGTTGTTTTCACGACTCCACAGTGCGTTTGATATGCAGAACCAGCGACATCTTGATTTTCGTGGTGTTTCCAGCTGAGATATGCATCTTCTGCGATAATCTTGGTGAGTCTTCTGTCAGAAGTATGCAGAATCATCGAGATCCCTTTTTTCGAGCTATTTAATGCGAGAAACACATTATCTGGTGTTTTCACCACTACACATTGCGTTTGATATGCAGAACCGGCGACATCTTGGATTTCGTCGGGTTTCAAGCTGAGATATTCATTTTCAACGATAATCTTGGTGAGACTTCTGTCAGAAGTATGCAGAATCATCGGGATCGCTCTTTTCGAGCTATTTAATGCGAGGAACACGTTGTCTGGTTGTTTTCACGACTTCACAGTGCGTTTGATATGCAGAACCGGCGACATCTTGATTTTCGTGATGTTTCAAGCTGAGATATGCATTTTCTGCGATAATCTTGGTGAGTCTTCTGTCAGAAGTATGTAGAATCATCTAGATCGCTCTTTTCGAGCTATTTAATGCGAGAAACACGTTTTCTGGTGTATTCACCACTCCACAGTACGTTTGACATGCAGAACCGGAGATATCTTTGTTTCGGTCGGGTTTCAAGTTGAGATATGCATTTTCTACGATAATCTTGGTGAGACTTCTGTCAGAAGTATGCAGAATCTTCGAGAACGCTCTTTTCGAGCTACATAATGCGAGAAACACGTTATCTGGTGTTTTCACAACTCCACAGTGCATTTGATATGCAGAACCGGCGACATCTTGGATTTCGTCGGGTTTCAAGCTGAGATATGCATTTTCTACGTTAATCTTTGTGAGACTTCTGTCAGAAGTATGCAGAATCTTCGAGATCGCTCTTTTCGAGCTATTTAATGCGAAAAAACAAGTTTTCTGGTGTTTTCAACATTCCACAGTGCGTTTTATATGCAGAACCGGCGATATCTTGATTTTCGTGGTGTTTCCAGCTGAGATATGCATTTTCTGCGATGATCTTGGTGAGTCTTCTGTCAGAAGTATGCAGAATCATCGAGATCCCTTTTTTCGAGCTATTTAATGCGAGAAACACGTTATCTGGTGTTTTCACCACTCCACATTGCGTTTGATATGCAGAACCGCCGACATCTTGGATTTCGTCGGGTTTCAAGCTGAGATGTGCATTTTCAACGATAATCTTGGTGAGACTTCTGTCAGAAGTATGCAGAATCATCGGGATCGCTCTTTGCGAGCTATTTAATGCGAGAAACACGTTGTCTGGTTGTTTTCACGACTTCACAGTGCGTTTGATATGCAGAACCGGCGACATCTTGATTTTCGTGATGTTTCAAGCTGAGATATGCATTTTCTGCGATAATCTTGGTGAGTCTTCTGTCAGAAGTATGTAGAATCATCTAGATCGCTCTTTTCGAGCTATTTAATGCGAGAAACACGTTTTCTGGTGTATTCACCACTCCACAGTACGTTTGACATGCAGAACCGGAGATATCTTTGTTTCGGTCGGGTTTCAAGTTGAGATATGCATTTTCTTCGATAATCTTGGTGAGACTTCTGTCAGAAGTATGCAGAATCATCGGGATCGCTCTTTGCGAGCTATTTAATGCGAGAAACACGTTGTCTGGTTGTTTTCACGACTTCACAGTGCGTTTGATATGCAGAACCGGCGACATCTTGATTTTCGTGCTGTTTCAAGCTGAGATATGCATTTTCTGCGATAATCTTGGTGAGTCTTCTGTCAGAAGTATGTAGAATCATCTAGATCGCTCTTTTCGAGCTATTTAATGCGAGAAACACGTTTTCTGGTGTATTCACCACTCCACAGTACGTTTGACATGCAGAACCGGAGATATCTTTGTTTCGGTCGGGTTTCAAGTTGAGATATGCATTTTCTTCGATAATCTTGGTGAGACTTCTGTCAGAAGTATGCAGAATCTTCGAGAACGCTCTTTTCGAGCGACATCATGCGAGAAACACGTTATCTGGTGTTTTCACCACTCCACAGTGCGTTTGATATGCAGAAACAGCGACATCTTGGCTTTCGTCGGGTATCAAGCTGAGATGTGCATTTTCAACGATAATCTTGGTGAGACTTCTGTCAGAAGTATGCAGAATCATCGGGATCGCCCTTTTCGAGCTATTTAATGCGAGGAACACGTTGTCTGGTTGTTTTCACGACTTCACAGTGCGTTTGATATGCAGAACCGGCGACATCTTGATTTTCGTGATGTTTCAAGCTGAGATATGCATTTTCTGCGATAATCTTGGTGAGTCTTCTGTCAGAAGTATGTAGAATCATCTAGATCGCTCTTTTCGAGCTATTTAATGCGAGAAACACGTTTTCTGGTGTATTCACCACTCCACAGTACGTTTGACATGCAGAACCGGAGATATCTTTGTTTCGGTCGGGTTTCAAGTTGAGATATGCATTTTCTACGATAATCTTGGTGAGACTTCTGTCAGAAGTATGCAGAATCTTCGAGAACGCTCTTTTCGAGCTACATAATGCGAGAAACACGTTATCTGGTGTTTTCACAACTCCACAGTGCGTTTGATATGCAGAACCGGCGACATCTTGGATTTCGTCGGGTTTCAAGCTGAGATATGCATTTTCTACGTTAATCTTTGTGAGACTTCTGTCAGAAGTATGCAGAATCTTCGAGATCGCTCTTTTCGAGCTATTTAATGCGAAAAAACAAGTTTTCTGGTGTTTTCAACATTCCACAGTGCGTTTTATATGCAGAACCGGCGATATCTTGATTTTCGTGGTGTTTCCAGCTGAGATATGCATTTTCTGCGATGATCTTGGTGAGTCTTCTGTCAGAAGTATGCAGAATCATCGAGATCCCTTTTTTCGAGCTATTTAATGCGAGAAACACGTTATCTGGTGTTTTCACCACTCCACATTGCGTTTGATATGCAGAACCGCCGACATCTTGGATTTCGTCGGGTTTCAAGCTGAGATGTGCATTTTCAACGATAATCTTGGTGAGACTTCTGTCAGAAGTATGCAGAATCATCGGGATCGCTCTTTGCGAGCTATTTAATGCGAGAAACACGTTGTCTGGTTGTTTTCACGACTTCACAGTGCGTTTGATATGCAGAACCGGCGACATCTTGATTTTCGTGATGTTTCAAGCTGAGATATGCATTTTCTGCGATAATCTTGGTGAGTCTTCTGTCAGAAATATGTAGAATCATCTAGATCGCTCTTTTCGAGCTATTTAATGCGAGAAACACGTTTTCTGGTGTATTCACCACTCCACAGTACGTTTGACATGCAGAACCGGAGATATCTTTGTTTCGGTCGGGTTTCAAGTTGAGATATGCATTTTCTTCGATAATCTTGGTGAGACTTCTGTCAGAAGTATGCAGAATCTTCGAGAACGCTCTTTTCGAGCTACATAATGCGAGAAACACGTTATCTGGTGTTTTCACCACTCCACAGTGCGTTTGATATGCAGAAACAGCGACATCTTGGCTTTCGTCGGGTATCAAGCTGAGATGTGCATTTTCAACGATAATCTTGGTGAGACTTCTGTCAGAAGTATGCAGAATCATCGGGATCGCTCTTTTCGAGCTATTTAATGCGAGAAACACGTTTTCTGGTGTATTCACCACTCCACAGTGCGTTTGATATGCAGAACCGGCGACATCTTGAATTTCGTCGGGTTTCAAGCTGAGATATGCATTTTCTACGATAATCTTGGTGAGTCTTCTGTCAGAAGTATGCAGAATCATCTAAATCGCTCTTTTCGAGCTATTTAATGCGAGAAACACGTTTTCTGGTGTTTTCACCACTCCACAGTGCGTTTGATATGCAGAACCGGCGATATCTTGGATTTCGTCGGGTTTCAAGCTGAGATATGCATTTTCTACGATAATCTTGGTGAGACTTCTGTCAGAAGTATGCAGAATCTTCGAGAACGCTCTTTTCGAGCTACTTAATGCGAGAAACACGATATCTGGTGTTTTCACCACTCCACAGTGCGTTTGATATGCAGAACCGGCGATATCTTGATTTTCGTGGTGTTTCCAGCTGAG
Organism: Anthophora plumipes; assembly: GCA_951804975.1. Lineage (NCBI taxonomy): Eukaryota > Metazoa > Arthropoda > Insecta > Hymenoptera > Apidae > Anthophora > Anthophora plumipes. Next base: position 1,026,235 of record CATORF010000790.1, on the reverse strand, counting down.
ATATGCATTTTCTGCGATAATCTTGGTGAGTCTTCTGTCAGAAGTATGCAGAATCATCTAGATCGCTCTTTTCGAGCTATTTATTGCGAGAAACACGTTTTCTGGTGTATTCGCCACTCCACAGTACGTTTGACATGCAGAACCGGCGATATCATGGTTTCGGTCGGGTTTCATACTGAGATATGCATTTTCTACGATAATCTTGGTGAGACTTCTGTCACAAGTATGCAGAATCTTCGAGAGCGCTCTTTTGGAGCTACTTAATGCGAGAAACACGTTGTCTGGTTGTTTTCACGACTTCACAGTGCGTTTGATATGCAGAACCGGCGACATCTTGATTTTCGTGATGTTTCAAGCTGAGATATGCATTTTCTGCGATAATCTTGGTGAGTCTTCTGTCAGAAGTATGTAGAATCATCTAGATCGCTCTTTTCGAGCTATTTAATGCGAGAAACACGTTTTCTGGTGTATTCACCACTCCACAGTACGTTTGACATGCAGAACCGGAGATATCTTTGTTTCGGTCGGGTTTCAAGTTGAGATATGCATTTTCTTCGATAATCTTGGTGAGACTTCTGTCAGAAGTATGCAGAATCATCGGGATCGCTCTTTGCGAGCTATTTAATGCGAGAAACACGTTGTCTGGTTGTTTTCACGACTTCACAGTGCGTTTGATATGCAGAACCGGCGACATCTTGATTTTCGTGATGTTTCAAGCTGAGATATGCATTTTCTGCGATAATCTTGGTGAGTCTTCTGTCAGAAGTATGTAGAATCATCTAGATCGCTCTTTTCGAGCTATTTAATGCGAGAAACACGTTTTCTGGTGTATTCACCACTCCACAGTACGTTTGACATGCAGAACCGGAGATATCTTTGTTTCGGTCGGGTTTCAAGTTGAGATATGCATTTTCTTCGATAATCTTGGTGAGACTTCTGTCAGAAGTATGCAGAATCTTCGAGAACGCTCTTTTCGAGCTACTTAATGCGAGAAACACGATATCTGGTGTTTTCACCACTCCACAGTGCGTTTGATATGCAGAACCGGCGATATCTTGATTTTCGTGGTGTTTCAAGCTGAGATATGCATTTTCTGCGATAATCTTGGTGAGTCTTCTGTCAGAAGTATGTAGAATCATCTAGATCGCTCTTTTCGAGCTATTTAATGCGAGAAACACGTTTTCTGGTGTATTCACCACTCCACATTGCGTTTGATATGCAGAACCGCCGACATCTTGGATTTCGTCGGGTTTCAAGCTGAGATGTGCATTTTCAACGATAATCTTGGTGAGACTTCTGTCAGAAGTATGCAGAATCATCGGGATCGCTCTTTGCGAGCTATTTAATGCGAGAAACACGTTGTCTGGTTGTTTTCACGACTTCACAGTGCGTTTGATATGCAGAACCGGCGACATCTTGATTTTCGTGATGTTTCAAGCTGAGATATGCATTTTCTGCGATAATCTTGGTGAGTCTTCTGTCAGAAGTATGTAGAATCATCTAGATCGCTCTTTTCGAGCTATTTAATGCGAGAAACACGTTTTCTGGTGTATTCACCACTCCACAGTACGTTTGACATGCAGAACCGGAGATATCTTTGTTTCGGTCGGGTTTCAAGTTGAGATATGCATTTTCTTCGATAATCTTGGTGAGACTTCTGTCAGAAGTATGCAGAATCTTCGAGAACGCTCTTTTCGAGCTACATAATGCGAGAAACACGTTATCTGGTGTTTTCACCACTCCACAGTGCGTTTGATATGCAGAAACAGCGACATCTTGGCTTTCGTCGGGTATCAAGCTGAGATGTGCATTTTCAACGATAATCTTGGTGAGACTTCTGTCAGAAGTATGCAGAATCATCGGGATCGCTCTTTTCGAGCTATTTAATGCGAGAAACACGTTTTCTGGTGTATTCACCACTCCACAGTGCGTTTGATATGCAGAACCGGCGACATCTTGAATTTCGTCGGGTTTCAAGCTGAGATATGCATTTTCTACGATAATCTTGGTGAGTCTTCTGTCAGAAGTATGCAGAATCATCTAAATCGCTCTTTTCGAGCTATTTAATGCGAGAAACACGTTTTCTGGTGTTTTCACCACTCCACAGTGCGTTTGATATGCAGAACCGGCGATATCTTGGATTTCGTCGGGTTTCAAGCTGAGATATGCATTTTCTACGATAATCTTGGTGAGACTTCTGTCAGAAGTATGCAGAATCTTCGAGAACGCTCTTTTCGAGCTATTTAATGCGAGAAACACGTTTTCTGGTGTATTCACCACTCCACAGTGCGTTTGATATGCAGAACCGGCGACATCTTGAATTTCGTCGGGTTTCAAGCTGAGATATGCATTTTCTACGATAATCTTGGTGAGTCTTCTGTCAGAAGTATGCAGAATCATCTAAATCGCTCTTTTCGAGCTATTTAATGCGAGAAACACGTTTTCTGGTGTTTTCACCACTCCACAGTGCGTTTGATATGCAGAACCGGCGATATCTTGGATTTCGTCGGGTTTCAAGCTGAGATATGCATTTTCTACGATAATCTTGGTGAGACTTCTGTCAGAAGTATGCAGAATCTTCGAGAACGCTCTTTTCGAGCTACTTAATGCGAGAAACACGATATCTGGTGTTTTCACCACTCCACAGTGCGTTTGATATGCAGAACCGGCGATATCTTGATTTTCGTGGTGTTTCCAGCTGAGATATGCATTTTCTGCGATAATCTTGGTGAGTCTTCTGTCAGAAGTATGCAGAATCATCTAGATCGCTCTTTTCGAGCTATTTAATGCGAGAAACACGTTTTCTGGTGTATTCGCCACTCCACAGTACGTTTGACATGCAGAACCGGCGATATCATGGTTTCGGTCGGGTTTCATACTGAGATATGCATTTTCTACGATAATCTTGGTGAGACTTCTGTCACAAGTATGCAGAATCTTCGAGAACGCTCTTTTCGAGCTACTTAATGCGAGAAACACGTTGTCTGGTTGTTTTCACGACTTCACAGTGCGTTTGATATGCAGAACCGGCGACATCTTGATTTTCGTGATGTTTCAAGCTGAGATATGCATTTTCTGCGATAATCTTGGTGAGTCTTCTGTCAGAAGTATGTAGAATCATCTAGATCGCTCTTTTCGAGCTATTTAATGCGAGAAACACGTTTTCTGGTGTATTCACCACTCCACAGTACGTTTGACAAGCAGAACCGGAGATATCTTTGTTTCGGTCGGGTTTCAAGTTGAGATATGCATTTTCTTCGATAATCTTGGTGAGACTTCTGTCAGAAGTATGCAGAATCATCGGGATCGCTCTTTGCGAGCTATTTAATGCGAGAAACACGTTTTCTGGTGTATTCACCACTCCACAGTACGTTTGACATGCAGAACCGGAGATATCTTTGTTTCGGTCGGGTTTCAAGTTGAGATATGCATTTTCTTCGATAATCTTGGTGAGACTTCTGTCAGAAGTATGCAGAATCTTCGAGAACGCTCTTTTCGAGCGACATCATGCGAGAAACACGTTATCTGGTGTTTTCACCACTCCACAGTGCGTTTGATATGCAGAAACAGCGACATCTTGGCTTTCGTCGGGTATCAAGCTGAGATGTGCATTTTCAACGATAATCTTGGTGAGACTTCTTTCAGAAGTATGCAGAATCATCGGGATCGCTCTTTGCGAGCTATTTAATGCGAGAAACACGTTGTCTGGTTGTTTTCACGACTCCACAGTGCGTTTGATATGCAGAACCAGCGACATCTTAATTTTCGTGATGTTTCAAGCTGAGATATGGATTTTCTGCGATAATCTTGGTGAGACTTCAGTCAGAAGTATGCAGAATCATCTAGATCGCTCTTTTCAAGCTATTTAATGCGAAAAAACAAGTTTTCTGGTGTTTTCAACATTCCACAGTGCGTTTGACATGCAGAACCGGAGATATCTTTGTTTCGGTCGGGTTTCAAGTTGAGATATGCATTTTCTACGATAATCTTGGTGAGACTTCTGTCAGAAGTATGCAGAATCTTCGAGAACGCTCTTTTCGAGCTACATAATGCGAGAAACACGTTATCTGGTGTTTTCACAACTCCACAGTGCGTTTGATATGCAGAACCGGCGACATCTTGGATTTCGTCGGGTTTCAAGCTGAGATATGCATTTTCTACGTTAATCTTTGTGAGACTTCTGTCAGAAGTATGCAGAATCTTCGAGATCGCTCTTTTCGAGCTATTTAATGCGAAAAAACAAGTTTTCTGGTGTTTTCAACATTCCACAGTGCGTTTTATATGCAGAACCGGCGATATCTTGATTTTCGTGGTGTTTCCAGCTGAGATATGCATTTTCTGCGATGATCTTGGTGAGTCTTCTGTCAGAAGTATGCAGAATCATCGAGATCCCTTTTTTCGAGCTATTTAATGCGAGAAACACGTTATCTGGTGTTTTCACCACTCCACATTGCGTTTGATATGCAGAACCGCCGACATCTTGGATTTCGTCGGGTTTCAAGCTGAGATGTGCATTTTCAACGATAATCTTGGTGAGACTTCTGTCAGAAGTATGCAGAATCATCGGGATCGCTCTTTGCGAGCTATTTAATGCGAGAAACACGTTGTCTGGTTGTTTTCACGACTTCACAGTGCGTTTGATATGCAGAACCGGCGACATCTTGATTTTCGTGATGTTTCAAGCTGAGATATGCATTTTCTGCGATAATCTTGGTGAGTCTTCTGTCAGAAGTATGTAGAATCACCTAGATCGCTCTTTTCGAGCTATTTAATGCGAGAAACACGTTTTCTGGTGTATTCACCACTCCACAGTACGTTTGACATGCAGAACCGGAGATATCTTTGTTTCGGTCGGGTTTCAAGTTGAGATATGCATTTTCTTCGATAATCTTGGTGAGACTTCTGTCAGAAGTATGCAGAATCTTCGAGAACGCTCTTTTCGAGCTACATAATGCGAGAAACACGTTATCTGGTGTTTTCACCACTCCACAGTGCGTTTGATATGCAGAAACAGCGACATCTTGGCTTTCGTCGGGTATCAAGCTGAGATGTGCATTTTCAACGATAATCTTGGTGAGACTTCTGTCAGAAGTATGCAGAATCATCGGGATCGCTCTTTTCGAGCTATTTAATGCGAGAAACACGTTTTCTGGTGTATTCACCACTCCACAGTGCGTTTGATATGCAGAACCGGCGACATCTTGAATTTCGTCGGGTTTCAAGCTGAGATATGCATTTTCTACGATAATCTTGGTGAGTCTTCTGTCAGAAGTATGCAGAATCATCTAAATCGCTCTTTTCGAGCTATTTAATGCGAGAAACACGTTTTCTGGTGTTTTCACCACTCCACAGTGCGTTTGATATGCAGAACCGGCGATATCTTGGATTTCGTCGGGTTTCAAGTTGAGATATGCATTTTCTTCGATAATCTTGGTGAGACTTCTGTCAGAAGTATGCAGAATCTTCGAGAACGCTCTTTTCGAGCTACATAATGCGAGAAACACGTTATCTGGTGTTTTCACCACTCCACAGTGCGTTTGATATGCAGAAACAGCGACATCTTGGCTTTCGTCGGGTATCAAGCTGAGATGTGCATTTTCAACGATAATCTTGGTGAGACTTCTGTCAGAAGTATGCAGAATCATCGGGATCGCTCTTTTCGAGCTATTTAATGCGAGAAACACGTTTTCTGGTGTATTCACCACTCCACAGTGCGTTTGATATGCAGAACCGGCGACATCTTGAATTTCGTCGGGTTTCAAGCTGAGATATGCATTTTCTACGATAATCTTGGTGAGTCTTCTGTCAGAAGTATGCAGAATCATCTAAATCGCTCTTTTCGAGCTATTTAATGCGAGAAACACGTTTTCTGGTGTATTCGCCACTCCACAGTACGTTTGACATGCAGAACCGGCGATATCATGGTTTCGGTCGGGTTTCATACTGAGATATGCATTTTCTACGATAATCTTGGTGAGACTTCTGTCACAAGTATGCAGAATCTTCGAGAACGCACTTTTCGAGCTACTTAATGCGAGAAACACGTTTTCGGGTGTTTTCACCACTCCACAGTACGTTTGATGTGCAGAACCGGAGATAACTTGGTTTTCGTGAGGTTTCAAGCTGAGATATGCATTTTCAACGATAATCTTGGTGAGACTTCTGTCAGAAGTATGCAGAATCTTAGAGATCGCTCTTTTCGAGCTATTTGATGCGAGAAACACGTTGTCTGGTTGTTTTCACGACACCACAGTGCGTTGGATATGCAGAACCGGAGATATCTTGGTTTTCGTGGTGTTTCAAGCTGCGATATGCATTTCCTGCGATAATCTTGGTGAGACTTCTGTCCGAAGTATGCTGAATCATCGGGATCGCACTTTTCGAGCTATTTAATGCGAGAAACACGTTCTCTGGTTGTTTTCACCACTCCACAGTGCGTTTGATGTGCAGAACAGGCGATATCTTGATTTTCGTGGTGTTTCCAGCTGAGATATGCATTTTCTGCGATAATCTTGTTGAGACTTATGGCCGAAGGATGCAGAATCATCGAGATCGCTCGTTTCGAGCTAGTTAGTGCGAGAAACACGTTATCTGGTGTTTTCACCACTCCACAGTGCGTTTGATATGCAGAACAGTACATATCTTGGTTTTCGTGGGGTTTCAAGCTGAGATATGCATTTTCTGCGATAATCTTGTTGAGACTTCTGTCCGAAGTATGCAGAAATGCCAAGAGCGCTCTTTTCGAGCTATTTAATGCTAGAAACACGTTTTGTTGGGGTTTTCACCACTCCACAGTTCGTTGGATATGCAGAACAGTAGATATCTTGGTTTTCGTGGGGTTTCAAGCTGAGATATGCATTTCCTGCGATAATCTTGGTGAGACTTCTGTCCGAAGTATGCTGAATCATCTAGATCGCTCTTTTCGAGCTATCTAATGCGAGAAACACGTTATCTGGTGTTTTCACCACTCCGCAGTGCGTTTGATATGCAGAACCAGCGATATCTTGGTTTTCGTGGGGTTTCAAGCTGAGATATGCATTTTTTACGATAATCTTGGCGAGACTTCTGTCCGAAGTATGCAGAATCATCGAGATCGCTCTATTCGAGTTATTTAATGCGAGAAACACGTTTTCTGGTGTATTCGCCACTCCACAGTACCTTTGACATGCAGAACCGGCGATATCATGGTTTCGGTCGGGTTTCATACTGAGATATGCATTTTCTACGATAATCTTGGTGAGACTTCTGTCACAAGTATGCAGAATCTTCGAGAACGCTCTTTTCGAGCTATTTAATGCGAGAAACACGTTCTCTGGTTGTTTTCACCACTCCACAGTGCGTTTGATGTGCAGAACAGGCGATATCTTGATTTTCGTGGTGTTTCCAGCTGAGATATGCATTTTCTGCGATAATCTTGTTGAGACTTCTGGCCGAAGGATGCAGAATCTTAGAGATCGCTCTTTTCGAGCTATTTAATGCGAGAAACACGTTGTCTGGTTGTTTTCACCCCTCCACAGTGCGTTTGATACGCAGAACCGGCAACATCTTGATTTTTGTGAGGTTTCGTGCTGAGATATGCATTTTCTGCGATAATATTGGTGAGACTTCAGTCAGAAGTATGCAGAATCATCTAGATCGCTCTTTTCGAGCTATTTAATGCGAAAAAACAAGTTTTCTGGTGTTTTGACCACTCCACAGTGCGTTTGATATGTAGAGCCGCCGATAACTTGGTTTTCATGGGGTTTCCAGCTGAAATATGCATTTTCTGCGATAATCTTGGTGTTTCATCTATACGAAGTATGCAGAATCATCGAGAACGCTCGTTTCGAGCTACTTAATGCGAGAAACACGGTATCTGGTGTTTTCTCCACTCCACAGTGCGTTTGATATGCAGAACCAGCGATATCTTGGCTTTCTTGGGGTTTCAAGCTGAGATATGCATTTTCTGCGACAATATTGGTGAGACTTCAGTCACAAGTATGCAGAATCATCTAGATCGCTCTTTTCGAGCTATTTAATGCGAAAAAACACGTTTTCTGGTGTATCCACCACTCCACAGTACGTTTGACATGCAGAACCGGAGATATCTTGGTTTCGGTCGGGTTTCAAGCTGAGATATGCATTCTCTACGATAACCCTGGCGAGACTTCTGTCAGAAGTATGCAGAATCTTGGAGAACGCTCTTTTCGAGCTACTTAATGCGCGAAACACGTTTTCTGGTGTTTTCACCACTCCACGGTACGTTTGATGTGCAGAACCGGAGATAACTCTGTTTTCGCCGGGTTTCAAGCTGAGATATGCATTTTCTACGATAATCTTGGTGAGACTTCTGTCCGAAGTATGCAGAAACATCGAGAGCGCTCTTTTCGAGCTATTTAATGCGAGAAACTCGTTTTCTGGGGTTTTCACCACTCCACAGTTCGTTGGATATGCAGAACCGGAGATATCTTGGTTTTCGTGGGGTTTCAAGCTGAGATATGCATTTCCTGCGATAATCTTGGTGAGACTTCTGTCCGAAGTATGGTGAATCATCTAGATCGCTCGTTTCGAGCTATTTAATGCGAAAAAACAAGTTTTCTGGTGTTTTCAACATTCCACAGTGCGTTTGATATACAGAACCTGCGATATCTTGATTTTCGGGGTGTTTCCAGCTGAGATATGCATTTTCTGCGATAAGCTTGGTGATTCTTCTGCCAGAAGTATGCAGAATCATCTAGATCGCTCTTTTCGAGCTATTTAATGCGAGAAACACGTTTTCTGGTGTTTTCACCACTCCACAGTACGATTGACATGCAGAACCGGAGATATCTTGGTTTCGGCCGGGTTTCAAGCTGAGATATGCATTTTCTACGATAATCTTGGTGAAACATCTGTCCGAAGTATGCAGAACCATCGAGAGCGCTCTTTTCGAGCTATTTAATGCGAGAAACTCGTTTTCTGGGGTTTTCACCACTCCACAGTTCGGTGGATATGCAGAACCGGAGATATCTTGGTTTTCGTGGGGTTTCAAGCTGAGATATGCATTTCCTGCGATAATCTTGGTGAGACTTCTGTAAGAAGTGTGCAGAATCTTCGAGAACGCTCTTTTCGAGCTGCTTAATGCGCGAAACACGTTTTCTGGTGTTTTCACCACTCCACGGTACGTTTGATGTGCAGAACAGGCGATATCTTGATTTTCGTGGTGTTTCCAGCTGAGATATGCATTTTCTGCGATAATCTTGGTGGGTCTTTTGTCAGAAGTATGCAGAAACATCGAGAGCGCTCTTTTCGAGCTATTTAATGTGAGAAACTCGTTTTCTGGGGTTTTCACCACTCCACAGTTCGTTGGATATGCAGAACCGGAGATATTTTGGTTTTCGTCGGGTTTCAAGCCGAGATATGCATTTTCTAATATAAGCTTGGTGAAACATCTGTCCGAAGTATGCAGAAACGTCGAGAGCGCTCTTTTCGAGCTATTTAATGCTAGATACACGTTTTCTGGGGTTTTCACCACTCCACAGTTCGTTGGATATGCAGAACCGGAGATATCTTGGTTTTCGTGGGGTTTCAAGCTGCGATATGCATTTCCTGCGATAATCTTGGTGAGACTTCTGTCCGAAGTATGCTGAATCATCGGGATCGCACTTTTCGAGCTATTTAATGCGAGAAACTCGTTTTCTGGGGTTTTCACCACTCCACAGTTCGTTGGATATGCAGAACCGGAGATATCTTGGTTTTCGTGGGGTTTCAAGCTGAGATATGCATTTCCTGCGATAATCTTGGTGAGACTTCTGTCCGAAGTATGGTGAATTATCTAGATCGCTCGTTTCGAGCTATTTAATGCGAAAAAACAAGTTTTCTGGTGTTTTCAACATTCCACAGTGCGTTTGATATACAGAACCTGCGATATCTTGATTTTCGGGGTGTTTCCAGCTGAGATATGCATTTTCTGCGATAAGCTTGGTGAGTCTTCTGCCAGAAGTATGCAGAATCATCTAGAAAGCTCTTTTCGAGCTATTTAATGTGAGAAACTCGTTTTCTGGGGTTTTCACCACTCCACAGTTCGTTGGATATGCAGAACCGGAGATATCTTGGTTTTCGTGGGGTTTCAAGCTGAGATATGCATTTCCTGCGATAATCTTGGTGAGACTTCTGTAAGAAGTGTGCAGAATCTTCGAGAACGCTCTTTTCGAGCTGCTTAATGCGCGAAACACGTTTTCTGGTGTTTTCACCACTCCACGGTACGTTTGATGTGCAGAACAGGCGATATCTTGATTTTCGTGGTGTTTCCAGCTGAGATATGCATTTTCTGCGATAATCTTGGTGGGTCTTTTGTCAGAAGTATGCAGAAACATCGAGAGCGCTCTTTTCGAGCTATTTAATGTGAGAAACTCGTTTTCTGGGGTTTTCACCACTCCACAGTTCGTTGGATATGCAGAACCGGAGATATTTTGGTTTTCGTCGGGTTTCAAGCCGAGATATGCATTTTCTACGATAAGCTTGGTGAAACATCTGTCCGAAGTATGCAGAAACATCGAGAGCGCTCTTTTCGAGCTATTTAATGCGAGATACACGTTTTCTGGGGTTTTCACCACTCCACAGTTCGTTGGATATGCAGAACCGGAGATATCTTGGTTTTCGTGGGGTTGCAAGCTGCGATATGCATTTCCTGCGATAATCTTGGTGAGACTTCTGTCCGAAGTATGCTGAATCATCGGGATCGCACTTTTCGAGCTATTTAATGCGAGAAACACGTTCTCTGGTTGTTTTCACCACTCCACAGTGCGTTTGATGTGCAGAACAGGCGATATCTTGATTTTCGTGGTGTTTCCAGCTGAGATATGCATTTTCGGCGATAATCTTGGTGGGTCTTTTGTCAGAAGTATGCAGAAACATCGAGAGCGCTCTTTTCGAGCTATTTAATGTGAGAAACTCGTTTTCTGGGGTTTTCACCACTCCGCAGTGCGTTTGATATGCAGAACCAGCGATATCTTGGTTTTCGTGGGGCTTCAAGCTGAGATATGCATTTTCTACAATAAGCTTGGTGAGACTTCTGTCCGAAGTATGCTGAAACATCGAGATCGCTCTTTTCGACCTAGTTAATGCGAGAAAAAACTTATCCGGTGTTTTCACCACTCCACAGTGCGTTTGATATGCAGAACCAGCGATATCTTGGTTTTGTTGGGGTTTCAAGCTGAGATATGCATTTTTTACGATAATCTTCGTGAGACTTCTGTCCGAAGTATGCTTAATCATCGAGATCGCTCGTTTCGAGCTATTTAATGCGAGATACACGTTATCTGGTGTTTTCACCACTCCAGAGTGCTTTGGATATGCAGAACCGTAGATATCTTGGTTTTCGTGGGGTTTCAAGCTGGGATATGCATTTTTTACCATAATCTTGGTTAGACTTCTGTCCGAAGTATGCTTAATCATCGAGATAGCTCGTTTCGAGCTATTTAATGCGAGAAACACGTTATCTGGTGTTTTCACCACTCCACAGTGCGTTGGATATGCAGAACAGTAGATATCTTGGTTTTCGTGGGGTTTCAAGCAGAGATATGCATTTCCTGCGATAATCTTGGTGAGACTTCTGTTAGAAATATGCAGAATCATCGAGATCGCTCTTTTCGAGCTAGTTAGTGCGAGAAAAACCTTATCCGGTGTTTTCACCACTCCACAGTGCGTTTGATATGCAGAACAGGAGATATCTTGGTTTTCGTGGGGATTCAAGCTGAGATATGTATTTTCTGTGATAATCTTGGTGAGACTTCTGTCCGAAGTATGCTGAATCATCGAGATCGCTCTTTTCGAGCTAGCTAGTGCGAGAAACACGTTATCTGGGGGTTTCACCACTCCACAGTTCGTTGGATATGCAGAACAGTAGATATCTTGGTTTTCGTGGGGTTTCAAGCAGAGATATGCATTTCCTGCGATAATCTTGGTGAGACTTCTGTTAGAAGTATGCAGAATCATCGAGATCGCTCTTTTCGAGCTAGTTAGTGCGAGAAACACGTTATCTGGTGTTTTCACCACTCCACAGAGCGTTTGATATGCAGAACAGTAGATATCTTGGTTTTAGTGGGGTTTCAAGCTGAGATATGCATTTTCTGCGATAATCTTGTTGAGACTTCTGTCCGAAGTAGGCTGAAACATCGAGATCGCTCTTTTCGAGCTAGTTAATGCGAGAAAAAACTTATCCGCTGTTTTCACCACTGCACAGTGCGTTTGATATGCAGAACCAGCGATAACTTGGCTTTCGTGGGGTTTCAAGCTGAGATATGCATTTTCTACGATAATCTTGGTGAGACTTCTGTCAGAAGTATGCAGAATCATCGTGATCGGCCTTTTCGAGCTATTTAACGCGAGAAACACGTTCTCTGGTTGTTTTCACCACTCCACAGTGCGTTTGATATGCAGAACCGGCGATATCTTGGTTTTCGTGGGGTTTCATGCTGAGATATGCATTTTCTGCGATAATCTTGGTGAGACTTCTGTCCGAAGTAGGCTGAAACATCGAGATCGCTCTTTTCGAGCTAGTTAATGGGAGAAAAAACTTATCCGCTGTTTTCACCACTCCACAGTGCGTTTGATATCCAGAACCAGCGATATCTTGGCTTTCGTGGGGTTTTTCAGCTGAGATATGCATTTTTTACGGTAATCTTGGTGAGACTTCTGTCCGAAGTATGAAGAATCATCGAGATCGCTCTACTCGAGCTATTTAATCCGAGAAACACGTTTTCTGGGGTTTTCACCACTCCACAGTGCGTTTGATATGCAGAACACAGCGATATCTTGGTTTTCGTGGGGTTTCAAGCTGAGATATGCATTTTTTACGATAATTTTGGTGAGACTTCTGTCCGAAGTATCCAGAATCATCGAGATCGCTCGTTTCGAGCTACTTAATGCGAGAAACGCGTTATCTGGTGTTTCACCACTCCACAGTGCGTTTGATATGCAGAACCGGCGATATCTTGGTTTTCGTGGGGATTCAAGCTGAGATATGTATTTTCTGTGATAATCTTGGTGAGACTACTGTCCGAAGTATGCTGAATCATCGAGATCGCTCTTTTCGAGCTAGCTAGTGCGAGAAACACGTTATCTGGGGGTTTCACCACTCCACAGTTCGTTGGATATGCAGAACAGTAGATATCTTGGTTTTCGTGGGGTTTCAAGCAGAGATATGCATTTTCTGCGATAATCTTGGTGAGACTTCTGTTAGAAGTATGCAGAATCATCGAGATCGCTCTTTTCGTGCTAGTTAGTGCGAGAAACACGTTATCTTGTGTTTTCACCACTCCACAGTGCGTTTGATATGCAGAACAGTAGATATCTTGGTTTTCGGGGGGTTTCAAGCTGAGATATGCATTTTCTGCGATAATATTGATGAGACTTCAGTCAGAAGTATGCAGAATCATCTAGATCGCTCTTTTCGAGCTACTTAATGCACGAAACACGCTTTCAGGTGTTTTCACCACTCCACAGTACGTTTGACATGCAGAACCGCAGATATCTTGGTTTCGGTCGGGTTTCAAGCTGAGATATGCATTTCCTGCGATATTCTTGGTGAGACTTCTGTCCGAAGTATGCTGAATCATTGGGATAGCCCTTTTCGAGCAATTTAATGCGAGAAACACGTTCTCTGGTTGTTTTCACCACTCCACAGTGCGTTTGATGTGCAGAACAGGCGATATCTTGAGTTTTGTGGTGTTTCCAGCAGAGATATGCATTTTCTGCGATAATCTTGGTGGGTCTTTTGTCAGAAGGATGCAGAATCATCTAGATCGCTCTTTTCGAGCTACTTAATGCACGAAACACGTTTTCTGTTGTTTTCACCACTCCACGGTACGTTTGACATGCAGAACCGGAGATATCTTTGTTTCGGTCGGGTTTCAAGCAGAGATATGCATTCTCTACGATAATCTTAGTGAAACATCTGTCAGAAGTATGCAGAAACATCAACAGCGCTCTTTTCGAGCTATTTGATGCGAGAAACTCAATTTCTGGGGTTTTCACCACTCCACAGTTCGTTGGATATGCAGAACCGGAGATATTTTGGTTTTCGTCGGGTTTCAAGCTGAGATATGCATTTTCTACGATAAGCTTGGTGAAACATCTGTCCGAAGTATGCAGAAACGTCGAGAGCGCTCTTTTCGAGCTATTTAATGCGAGAAACTCGTTTTCTGGGGTTTTCACCACTCCGCAGTGCGTTTGATATGCAGAACCAGCGATATCTTGGTTTTGGTGGGGTTTCAAGCTGAGATATGCATTTTTTACGATAATCTTCGTGAGACTTCTGTCCGAAGTATGCTTAATCATCGAGATCGCTCGTTTCGAGCTATTTAATGCGAGATACACGTTATCTGGTGTTTTCACCACTCCACAGTGCGTTTGATATGCAGAACCAGCGATATCTTGGCTTTCGTGGGGTTTCAAGCTGAGATATGCATTTTCTGCGATAATCTTGTTGAGACTTCTGTCCGAAGTATGCAGAATCATCGAGATCGCTCGTTTCGAGCTATCTAATGCGAGAAACACGTTATCTAGTGTTTTCACAACTCCACAGTGCGTTGGATATGCAGAACCGGAGATATTTTGGTATTCGTCGGGTTTCAAGCTGAGATATGCATTTTCTACGATAAGCTTGGTGAGACTTCTGTCCGAAGTATGCTGAAACATCGAGATCGCTCTTTTCGACCTAGTTAATGCGAGAAAAAACTTATCCGGTGTTTTCACCACTCCACAGTGCGTTTGATATGCAGAACCAGCGATATCTTGGTTTTGGTGGGGTTTCAAGCTGAGATATGCATTTTTTACGATAATCTTCGTGAGACTTCTGTCCGAAGTATGCTTAATCATCGAGATCGCTCGTTTCAAGCTATTTAATGCGAGATACACGTTATCTGGTGTTTTCACCACTCCAGAGTGCTTTGGATATGCAGAACCGTAGATATCTTGGTTTTCGTGGGGTTTCAAGCTGGGATATGCATTTTTTACGATAATCTTGGTTAGACTTCTGTCCGAAGTATGCTTAATCATCGAGATCGCTCGTTTCGAGCTATTTAATGCGAGAAACACGTTATCTGGTGTTTTCACCACTCCACAGTGCGTTGGATATGCAGAACCGGAGATATCTTGGTTTCGGTCGGGTTTCAAGCTGAGATATGCATTTTCTACGATAATCCTGGTGAGACTTCTGTCAGAAGTATGCAGAATATTCGAGATCGCTCTTTTCGAGCTAGTTAATCCGAGAAAAACCTTATCCGGTGTTTTCACCACTCCACAGTGCGTTTGATATGCAGAACAGGAGATATCTTGGTTTTCGTGGGGATTCAAGCTGAGATATGTATTTTCTGTGATAATCTTGGTGAGACTTCTGTCCGAAGTATGCTGAATCATCGAGATCGCTCTTTTCGAGCTAGCTAGTGCGAGAAAAAACTTATCCGGTGTTTTCACCACTCCACAGTGCGTTTGATATGCAGAACCAGCGATATCTTGGTTTTGGTGGGGTTTCAAGCTGAGATATGCATTTTTTACGATAATCTTCGTGAGACTTCTGTCCGAAGTATGCTTAATCATCGAGATCGCTCGTTTCGAGCTATTTAATGCGAGATACAGGTTATCTGGTGTTTTCACCACTCCAGAGTGCCTTGGATATGCAGAACCGTAGATATCTTGGTTTTCGTGGGGTTTCAAGCTGGGATATGCATTTTTTACGATAATCTTGGTTAGACTTCTGTCCGAAGTATGCTTAATCATCGAGATCGCTCGTTTCGAGCTATTTAATGCGAGAAACACGTTATCTGGTGTTTTCACCACTCCACAGTGCGTTGGATATGCAGAACCGGAGATATCTTGGTTTCGGTCGGGTTTCAAGCTGAGATATGCATTTTCTACGATAATCCTGGTGAGACTTCTGTCAGAAGTATGCAGAATATTCGAGATCGCTCTTTTCGAGCTAGTTAATGCGAGAAAAACCTTATCCGGTGTTTTCACCACTCCACAGTGCGTTTGATATGCAGAACAGGAGATATCTTGGTTTTCCTGGGGATTCAAGCTGAGATATGTATTTTCTGTGATAATCTTGGTGAGACTTCTGTCCGAAGTATGCTGAATCATCGAGATCGCTCTTTTCGAGCTAGCTAGTGCGAGAAACACGTTATCTGGGGGTTTCACCACTCCACAGTTCGTTGGATATGCAGAACAGTAGATATCTTGGTTTTCGTGGGGTTTCAAGCAGAGATATGCATTTTCTGCGATAATCTTGGTGAGACTTCTGTTAGAAGTATGCAGTATCATCGAGATCGCTCTTTTCGAGCTAGTTAGTGCGAGAAACACGTTATCTGGTGTTTTCACCACTCCACAGTGCGTTTGATATGCAGAACAGTAGATATCTTGGTTTTCGTGGGGTTTCAAGCTGAGATATGCATTTTCTGCGATAATCTTGTTGAGACTTCTGTCCGAAGTAGGCTGAAACATCGAGATCGCTCTTTTCGAGCTAGTTAATGCGAGAAAAAACTTATCCGCTGTTTTCACCACTGCACAGTGCGTTTGATATGCAGAACCAGCGATATCTTGGCTTTCGTGGGGTTTCAAGTTGAGATATGCATTTTCTACGATAATCTTGGTGAGACTTCTGTCAGAAGTATGCAGAATCATCGTGATCGGCCTTTTCGAGCTATTTAACGCGAGAAACACGTTCTCTGGTTGTTTTCACCACTCCACAGTGCGTTTGATATGCAGAACCGGCGATATCTTGGTTTTCGTGGGGTTTCATGCTGAGATACGCATTTTCTGCGATAATCTTGGTGAGACTTCTGTCCGAAGTAGGCTGAAACATCGAGATCGCTCTTTTCGAGCTAGTTAATGGGAGAAAAAACTTATCCGCTGTTTTCACCACTCCACAGTGCGTTTGATATTCATAACCAGCGATATCTTGGCTTTCGTGGGGTTTTTCAGCTGAGATATGCATTTTTTACGGTAATCTTGGTGAGACTTCTGTCCGAAGTATGAAGAATCATCGAGATCGCTCTACTCGAGCTATATAATGCGAGAAACACGTTTTCTGGGGTTTTCACCACTCCACAGTGCGTTTGATATGCAGAACACAGCGATATCTTGGTTTTCGTGGGTTTTCAAGCTGAGATATGCATTTTTTACGATAATTTTGGTGAGACTTCTGTCCGAAGTATCCAGAATCATCGAGATCGCTCGTTTCGAGCTACTTAATGCGAGAAACACGTTATCTGGTGTTTCACCACTCCACAGTGCGTTTGATATGCAGAACCGGCGATATCTTGGTTTTCGTGGGGATTCAAGCTGAGATATGTATTTTCTGTGATAATCTTGGTGAGACTTCTGTCCGAAGTATGCTGAATCATCGAGATCGCTCTTTTCGAGCTAGCTAGTGCGAGAAAAAACTTATCCGGTGTTTTCACCACTCCACAGTGCGTTTGATATGCAGAACCAGCGATATCTTGGTTTTGGTGGGGTTTCAAGCTGAGATATGCATTTTTTACGATAATCTTCGTGAGACTTCTGTCCGAAGTATGCTTAATTATCGAGATCGCTCGTTTCGAGCTATTTAATGCGAGATACACGTTATCTGGTGTTTTCACCACTCCAGAGTGCCTTGGATATGCAGAACCGTAGATATCTTGGTTTTCGTGGGGTTTCAAGCTGGGATATGCATTTTTTACGATAATCTTGGTTAGACTTCTGTCCGAAGTATGCTTAATCATCGAGATCGCTCGTTTCGAGCTATTTAATGCGAGAAACACGTTATCTGGTGTTTTCACCACTCCACAGTGCGTTGGATATGCAGAACCGGAGATATCTTGGTTTCGGTCGGGTTTCAAGCTGAGATATGCATTTTCTACGATAATCCTGGTGAGACTTCTGTCAGAAGTATGCAGAATATTCGAGATCGCTCTTTTCGAGCTAGTTAATGCGAGAAAAACCTTATCCGGTGTTTTCACCACTCCACAGTGCGTTTGATATGCAGAACAGGAGATATCTTGGTTTTCGTGGGGTTTCAAGCTGGGATATGCATTTTTTACGATAATCTTGGTTAGACTTCTGTCCGAAGTATGCTTAATCATCGAGATCGCTCGTTTCGAGCTATTTAATGCGAGAAACACGTTATCTGGTGTTTTCACCACTCCACAGTGCGTTGGATATGCAGAACCGGAGATATCTTGGTTTCGGTCGGGTTTCAAGCTGAGATATGCATTTTCTACGATAATCCTGGTGAGACTTCTGTTAGAAGTATGCAGAATCATCGAGATCGCACATTTCGAACTATTTAATGCGAGAAACACGTTGTCTGGTGTTTTCACCACTCCACAGTTCGTTGGATATGCAGAACAGTAGATATCTTGGTTTTCGTGGGGTTTCAAGCAGAGATATGCATTTTCTGCGATAATCTTGGTGAGACTTCTGTTAGAAGTATGCAGTATCATCGAGATCGCTCTTTTCGAGCTAGTTAGTGCGAGAAACACGTTATCTGGTGTTTTCACCACTCCACAGTGCGTTTGATATGCAGAACAGTAGATATCTTGGTTTTCGTGGGGTTTCAAGCTGATATACGCATTTTCTGCGATAATCTTGTTGAGACTTCTGTCCGAAGTAGGCTGAAACATCGAGATCGCTCTTTTCGAGCTAGTTAATGCGAGAAAAAACTTATCCGCTGTTTTCACCACTGCACAGTGCGTTTGATATGCAGAACCAGCGATATCTTGGCTTTCGTGGGGTTTCAAGTTGAGATATGCATTTTCTACGATAATCTTGGTGAGACTTCTGTCAGAAGTATGCAGAATCATCGTGATCGGCCTTTTCGAGCTATTTAACGCGAGAAACACGTTCTCTGGTTGTTTTCACCACTCCACAGTGCGTTTGATATGCAGAACCGGCGATATCTTGGTTTTCGTGGGGTTTCATGCTGAGATATGCATTTTCTGCGATAATCTTGGTGAGACTTCTGTCCGAAGTAGGCTGAAACATCGAGATCGCTCTTTTCGAGCTAGTTAATGGGAGAAAAAACTTATCCGCTGTTTTCACCACTCCACAGTGCGTTTGATATCCAGAACCAGCGATATCTTGGCTTTCGTGGGGTTTTTCAGCTGAGATATGCATTTTTTACGGTAATCTTGATGAGACTTCTGTCCGAAGTATGAAGAATCATCGAGATCGCTCTACTCGAGCTATTTAATGCGAGAAACACGTTTTCTGGGGTTTTCACCACTCCACAGTGCGTTTGATATGCAGAACACAGCGATATCATGGTTTTCGTGGGGTTTTCTAGCTGCGATATGCATTTTTTACGATAATTTTGGTGAGACTTCTGTCCGAAGTATCCAGAATCATCGAGATCGCTCGTTTCGAGCTACTTAATGCGAGAAACACGTTATCTGGTGTTTCACCACTCCACAGTGCGTTTGATATGCAGAACCGGCGATATCTTGGTTTTCGTGGGGATTCAAGCTGAGATATGTATTTTCTGTGATAATCTTGGTGAGACTTCTGTCCGAAGTATGCTGAATCATCGAGATCGCTCTTTTCGAGCTAGCAAGTGCGAGAAACACGTTATCTGGGGGTTTCACCACTCCACAGTTCGTTGGATATGCAGAACAGTAGATATCTTGGTTTTCGTGGGGTTTCAAGCAGAGATATGCATTTTCTGCGATAATCTTGGTGAGACTTCTGTTAGAAGTATGCAGAATCATCGAGATCGCTCTTTTCGTGCTAGTTAGTGCGAGAAACACGTTATCTTGTGTTTTCACCACTCCACAGTGCGTTTGATATGCAGAACAGTAGATATCTTGGTTTTCGGGGGGTTTCAAGCTGAGATATGCATTTTCTGCGATAATATTGATGAGACTTCAGTCAGAAGTATGCAGAATCATCTAGATCGCTCTTTTCGAGCTACTTAATGCACGAAACACGTTTTCTGGTGTTTTCACCACTCCACAGTACGTTTGACATGCAGAACCGCAGATATCTTGGTTTCGGTCGGGTTTCAAGCTGAGATATGCTTTTCCTGCGATATTCTTGGTGAGACTTCTGTCCGAAGTATGCTGAATCATTGGGATAGCCCTTTTCGAGCAATTTAATGCGAGAAACACGTTCTCTGGTTGTTTTCACCACTCCACAGTGCGTTTGATGTGCAGAACAGGCGATATCTTGAGTTTTGTGGTGTTTCCAGCAGAGATATGCATTTTCTGCGATAATCTTGGTGGGTCTTTTGTCAGAAGGATGCAGAATCATCTAGATCGCTCTTTTCGAGCTACTTAATGCACGAAACACGTTTTCTGTTGTTTTCACCACTCCACGGTACGTTTGACATGCAAAACTGGAGATATCTTGGTTTCGGTCGGGTTTCAAGCAGAGATATGCATTCTCTACGATAATCTTAGTGAAACATCTGTCAGAAGTATGCAGAAACATCAACAGCGCTCTTTTCGAGCTATTTGATGCGAGAAACTCAATTTCTGGGGTTTTCACCACTCCACAGTTCGTTGGATATGCAGAACCGGAGATATTTTGGTTTTCGTCGGGTTTCAAGCTGAGATATGCATTTTCTACGATAAGCTTGGTGAAACATCTGTCCGAAGTATGCAGAAACGTCGAGAGCGCTCTTTTCGAGCTATTTAATGCGAGAAACACGTTTTCTGGGGTTTTCACCAATCCACAGTTCGTTGGATATGCAGAACAGTAGATATCTTGGTTTTCGTGGGGTTTTAAGCAGAGATATGCATTTTCTGCGATAATCTTGGTGAGACTTCTGTTAGAAGTATGCAGAATCATCGAGATCGCACTTTTCGAGCTATTTAATGCGAGAAATACGTTATCTGGTGTTTTCACCACTCCACAGTTGGTTTGATATGCAGAACCGGCGATATTTTGGTTTTCGTCGGGTTTCAAGCTGAGATATGCATTTTCTACGATAATCTTGGTGAAACATGTGTCCGAAGTATGCAGAAACAGCAAGAGCGCTCTTTTCGAGCTATTTAATGCGAGAAACTCGTTTTCTGGGGTTTTCACCACTCCACAGTTCGTTGGATATGCAGAACCGGAGATATCTATGTTTTCGTGGGGTTTCAAGCTGAGATATGCACTTCCTGCGATAATCTTGGTGAGACTCCTGTTCGAAGTTTGCTGAATCATCGGGATCGCTCTTTTCGAGCTATTTAATGCGTGAAACACGTTCTCTGGTTGTTTTCACCACTCCACAGTGCGTTTGATATGCAGAACCGGCAACATCTTGATTTTCATGAGGTTTCGAGCTGAGATATGCATTTTCTGCGATAATATTGGTGAGACTTCAGTCAGAAGTATGCAGAATCATCTAGATCGCTCTTTTCGAGCTACTTAATGCACGAAACACGTTTTCTGGTGTTTTCACCACTCCACAGTACGTTAGACATGCAGAACCGGAGATATCTTGGTTTCGGTCGGGTTTCAAGCTGAGATATGCATTTTCTACGATAACACTGGTGAGAATTCTGTCAGAAGTATGCAGAATCTTCGAGAACGCTCTTTTCGAGCTTCTTAATGCGCGAAACACGTTTTCTGGTGTTTTCAACACTCCACGGTACGTTTGATGTGCAGAACCGGAGATAACTCGGTTTTCGTCGGGTTTCAAGCTGAGATATGCATTTTCTACGATAATCTTGGTGAGACTTCTGTCAGAAGTATGCAGAATCATAGATATCGCTCTTTTCGAGCTATTTAATGCGAGAAACACGTTATCTGGTGTTTTGACCACTCCACAGTGCGTTTGATATGTAGAGCCGCCGATAACTTGGTTTTCGTGGGGTTTCCAGCTGAAATATGCATTTTCTGCGATAATCTTGGTGTTTCATCTATGAGAAGTATGCAGAATCATCGAGAACGCCCTTTTCGAGCTATTTAATGCGAGAAACACGTTGTCTGGTGTTTTCACCACTCCACAGTGCGTATGATATGCAGAACCGGCGGTATCTTGGTTTTCGTGGGGTTTCCAGCTGAGATATGCATTTCCTGCGATAATCTTGGTGAGACTTCAGTCAGAAGTATGCAGAATCACCTAGATCGCTCGTTTCGAGCTATTTAAAGCGAGAAACACGTTATCAGGTTGTTTTCACCACTCCACAGTGCGTTTGATATGCAGAACCGGCGTCATCTTGATTTTCGTGAGGTTTCAAGCTGAGATATGCATTTTCTGCGATAATATTGGTGAGACTTCTGTCCGAAGTATGCAGAATTATAGATATCGCTCTTTTCGAGCTATTTAATGCGAGAAACACGTTATCTGGTGTATTGAACACTCCACAGTGCGTTTGATATGTAGAGCCGCCGATAACTTGGTTTTCGTGGGGTTTCCAGCTGAAATATGCATTTTCTGCGATAATCTTGGTGAGTCTTCTGTCAGAAGTATGCAGAATCATCTAGATCGCTCTTTTCGAGCTATTTAATGCGAGTAACACGTTTTCTGGTGTTTTCACCACCCCACAGTGCGTTTGATATGCAGAACCGGCGACATCTTGATTTTCGTGGTGTTTCGAGCTGAGATATGCATTTTCTGCGATAATCTTGGTGAGTCTTCTGTCAGAAGTATGCATAATCATCGATATCGCTCTTTTCGAGTTATGTAATGCGAGAAACACGTTATCTGGTGTTTTGACCATTCCACAGTGCGTTTGATATGTAGAGCCGCCGATAACTTGGTTTTCGTGGGGTTTCCAGCTGAAATATGCATTTTCTGCGATAATCTTGGTGTTTCATCTATGAGAAGTATGCAGAATCATCGAGAACGCTCTTTTCGAGCTAGTTAATGCGAGAAACACGTTTTCTGGTGTTTTCACCACTCCACAGTGCGTCTGTTATGGAGAACCGGCGATATCTTGGTTTTCGTAGGGTTTCCAGCTGAGATATGCATTTTCTGCGATACTCTTGGTGGGACTTCAGTCAGAAGTATGCAGAATAATCTAGATCGTTCGTTTCGAGCTATTTAATGCGAGAAACACGTTATCTGGTGTATTGACCACTCCACACTGCGTTTGATATGCAGAACCGGCGTCATCTTGATTTTCGTGAGGTTTCAAGCTGAGATATGCATTTTCTGCGATAATCTTGTTGAGACTTCTGTCCGAAGTATGCAGAATCATCGAGATCGCTCGTTTCGAGCTAGTTAGTGCGAGAAACACGTTATCTGGTGTTTTCAACACTCCACAGTGCGTTTGATATGCAGAACAGTACATATCTTGGTTTTCGTGGGGTTTCAAGCTGAGATATGCATTTTCTGCGATACTCTTGGTGAGACTTCAGTCAGAAGTATGCAGAATAATCTAGATCGTTCGTTTCGAGCTATTTAATGCGAGAAACACGTTATCTGGTGTATTGACCACTCCACACTGCGTTTGATATGCAGAACCGGCAATATCTTGATTTTCGTGGTGTTTCCAGCTGAGATATGCATTTTCTGCGATAATCTTGGTGAGTCTTCTGTCAGAAGTATGCAGAATCATCTAGATCGCTCTTTTCGAGCTATTTAATGCGAGAAACACGTTTTCTGGTGTATTCACCACTCCAGTGTACGTTTGACATGCAGAACCGGAGATATCTTGGTTTCGGTCGAGTTTCAAGCTGAGATATGCATTTTCTACGATAGTATTGGTGAGACCTCTGTCAGAAGTATGCAGAATCTTCGAGAACGCTCTTTTCGAGCTACTTAATGCGCGAAACACGTTTTCTGGTGTTTTCACCAGTCCAAGGTACGTTTAGTGTGCAGAACCGGAGATAACTCGGTTTTCGTCGGGTTTCAAGCTGAGATATGCATTTTCTACGATAATCTTGGTGAGACTTCTGTCAGAAGTATGCAGAATAATCTAGATCGTTCGTTTCGAGCTATTTAATGCGAGAAACACGTTGTCTGGTGTTTTCACCACTCCACAGTGCGTATGATATGCAGAACCGGCGATATCTTGGTTTTCGTGAGGTTTCAAGCTGAGATATGCATTTTCTGCTATAATCTTGGTGAGACTTCGGTCCGAAGTATGCTGAAACATCGAGATCGCTCTTTTCGAGCTAGTTAATCCGAGAAAAACCTTATCCGGTGTTTTCACCACTCCACAGTGCTTTTGACATGCAGAACCAGCGATATCTTGGCTTTCGTGGGGTTTTCTAGCTGAGATATGCATTTTTTACGATAATCTTGTTGAGCCTTCTGTCCGAAGTATGCAGAATCATCGAGATCGCTAGTTTCGAGCTACTTAATGCGAGAAACACGTTATCTGGTGTTTTCGCCACTCCACAGTGCGTTGGATATGCAGAACCGGAGATATTTTGGTTTTTACGTCGGGTTTCAAGCTGAGATATGCATTTTCTGCGAAAATATTGGTGAGACTTCAGTCAGAAGTATGCAGAATCACCTAGATCGCTCGTTTCGAGCTATTTAATGCGAGAAACACGTTATCTGGTTGTTTTCACCACTCCACAGTGCGTTTGATATGCAGAACCGGCGTCATCTTGATTTTCGTGAGGTTTCAAGCTGAGATATGCATTTTCTGCGATAATCTTTTTGAGGCTTCTGTCCGAAGTATGCAGAATCATCGAGATCGCTAGTTTAGAGCTACTTAATGCGAGAAACACGTTATCTGGTGTTTTCACCACTCCACAGTGCGTTGGATATGCAGAACCGGAGATATTTTGGTTTTCGTCGGGTTTCAAGCTGAGATATGCATTTTCTACGATAAGCTTGGCGAAACATCTGTCCAAAGTATGCAGAAACATCGAGAGCGCTCTTTTCGAGCTACTTAATGCGAGAAACACGTTTTCTGGTGTTTTCACCACTCCACAGTGCGTTGGATATGCAGAACCGGAGATATTTTGGTTTTAGTCGAGTTTCAAGCTGAGATATGCATTTTCTGCGATAATATTGGTGAGACTTCAGTCAGAAGTATGCAGAATCACCTAGATCGCGGGTTTCGAGCTATTTAATGCGAGCAACACGTTATCTGGTTGTTTTCACCAATCCACAGTACGTTTGATATGCAGAACCGGCGTCATCTTGATTTTCGTGAGGTTTCAAGCTGAGATATGCATTTTGTACGATAATCTTGTTGAGACTTCTGTCCGAAGTATGAAGAATCATCGAGATCGCTCTATTCGAGCTATTTAATGCGAGAAACACGTTTTCTGGTGTTTTGACCACTCCACAGTGCGTTTGATATGTAGAGCCGCCGATAACTTGGTTTTCGTGGGGTTTCCAGCTGAAATATGCATTTTCTGCGATAATCTTGGTGTTTCATCTATGAGAAGTATGCAGAATCATCGAGAACGCTCTTTTCGAGCTAGTTAATGCGAGAAACACGTTTTCTGGTGTTTTCACCACTCCACAGTGCGTCTGATATGGAGAACCGGCGATATCTTAGTTTTCGTAGGGTTTCCAGCTGAGATATGCATTTTCTGCGATACTCTTGGTGAGACTTCAGTCAGAAGTATGCAGAATAATCTAGATCGTTCGTTTCGAGCTATTTAATGCGAGAAACACGTTATCTGGTGTATTGACCACTCCACACTGCGTTTGATATGCAGAACCGGCGTCATCTTGATTTTCGTGAGGTTTCAAGCTGAGATATGCATTTTCTGCGATAATCTTGTTGAGACTTCTGTCCGAAGTATGCAGAATCATCGAGATCGCTCGTTTCGAGCTAGTTAGTGCGAGAAACACGTTATCTGGTGTTTTCAACACTAGACAGTGCGTTTGATATGCAGAACAGTACATATCTTGGTTTTCGTGGGGTTTCAAGCTGAGATATGCATTTTCTGCGATACTCTTGGTGAGACTTCAGTCAGAAGTATGCAGAATAATCTAGATCGTTCGTTTCGAGCTATTTAATGCGAGAAACACGTTATCTGGTGTATTGACCACTCCACACTGCGTTTGATATGCAGAACCGGCAATATCTTGATTTTCGTGGTGTTTCCAGCTGAGATATGCATTTTCTGCGATAATCTTGGTGATTCTTCTGTCAGAAGTATGCAGAATCATCTTGATCGCTCTTTTCGAGCTATTTAATGCGAGAAACACGTTTTCTGGTGTATTCACCACTCCAGTGTACGTTTGACATGCAGAACCGGAGATATCTTGGTTTCGGTCGAGTTTCAAGTTGAGATATGCATTTTCTACGATAGTATTTGTGAGACCTCTGTCAGAAGTATGCAGAATCATCGAGATCCCTTTTTTCGAGCTATTTAATGCGAGAAACACATTATCTGGTGTTTTCACCACTACACATTGCGTTTGATATGCAGAACCGGCGACATCTTGGATTTCGTCGGGTTTCAAGCTGAGATATTCATTTTCAACGATAATCTTGGTGAGACTTCTGTCAGAAGTATGCAGAATCATCGGGATCGCTCTTTTCGAGCTATTTAATGCGAGGAACACGTTGTCTGGTTGTTTTCACGACTTCACAGTGCGTTTGATATGCAGAACCGGCGACATCTTGATTTTCGTGATGTTTCAAGCTGAGATATGCATTTTCTGCGATAATCTTGGTGAGTCTTCTGTCAGAAGTATGTAGAATCATCTAGATCGCTCTTTTCGAGCTATTTAATGCGAGAAACACGTTTTCTGGTGTATTCACCACTCCACAGTACGTTTGACATGCAGAACCGGAGATATCTTTGTTTCGGTCGGGTTTCAAGTTGAGATATGCATTTTCTACGATAACCCTGGTGAGACTTCTGTCAGAAGTATGCAGAATCTTCGAGAACGCTCTTTTCGAGCTAGTTAGTGCGAGAAACACGTTATCTGGTGTTTTCACAACTCCACAGTGCGTTTGATATGCAGAACCGGCGACATCTTGGATTTCGTCGGGTTTCAAGCTGAGATATGCATTTTCTGCGATAATCTTGTTGAGACTTCTGTCCGAAGTATGCAGAATCATCGAGATCGCTCGTTTCGAGCTAGTTAGTGCGAGAAACACGTTATCTGGTGTTTTCAACACTCCACAGTGCGTTTGATATGCAGAACAGTACATATCTTGGTTTTCGTGGGGTTTCAAGCTGAGATATGCATTTTCTGCGATAATCTTGTGGAGACTTCTGTCCGAAGTATGCAGAAATGTCGAGAGCGCTCTTTTCGAGCTATTTAATGCTAGAAACACGTTTTCTGGGGTTTTCACCACTCCACAGTTCGTTGGATATGCAGAACAGTAGATATCTTGGTTTTCGTGGGGTTTCAAGCAGAGATATGCATTTTCTGCGATAATCTCGGTGAGACTTCTGTTTGAAGTATGCAGAATCATCGAGATCGCACTTTTCGAGCTATTTAATGCGAGAAACACGTTATCTGGTGTTTTCACCACTCCACAGTTGGTTTGATATGCAGAACCGGCGATATTTTGGTTTTCGTCGGGTTTCAAGCTGAGATATGCATTTTCTACGATAATCTTGGTGAAACATCTGTCCGAAGTATGCAGAAACATCGAGAGCGCTCTTTGCGAGCTATTTAATGCGAGAAACACGTTCTCTGGTTGTTTTCACCACTCCGCAGTGCGTTTGATATGCAGAACAGGCTATATCCTGATTTTCGTGGTGTTTCCAACTGAGATATGCATTTTCTGCGATAATCTTGGTGTGTCTTTTGTCAGAAGGATGCAGAATCATCTTGATCGCTCTTTTCGAGCTACTTAATGCACGAAACAGGTTTTCTGGTGTTTTCACCACTCCACAGTACGTTTGAAATGCAGAACCGGAGATATCTTGGTTTCGGTCGGGTTTTTGGCTGAGATATGCATTTTCTACGATAACCCTGGTGAGACTTCTGTCAGAAGTATGCAGAATCTTCGAGAACGCTCTTTTCGAGCTACTTAATGCGCGAAACACGTTTTCTGGTGTTTTCACCAGTCCAAGGTACGTTTGGTGTGCAGAACCGGAGATAACTCGATTTTCGTCGGGTTTCAAGCTGAGATATGCATTTTTTACGATAATCTTGGTGAGACTTCTGTCAGAAGTATGCAGAATAATCTAGATCGTTCGTTTCGAGCTATTTAATGCGAGAAACACGTTGTCTGGTGTTTTCACCACTCCACAGTGCGTATGATATGCAGAACCGGCGATATCTTGGTTTTCGTGGGGTTTCAAGCTGAGATATGCATTTTCTGCTATAATCTTGGTGAGACTTCGGTCCGCAGTATGCTGAAACATCGAGATCGCTCTTTTCGAGCTAGTTAATGCGAGAAAAACCTTATCCGGTGTTTTCACCACTCCACAGTGCGTTTGACATGCAGAACCAGCGATATCTTGGCTTTCGTGGGGTTTTCTAGCTGAGATATGCATTTTTTACGATAATCTTGTTGAGCCTTCTGTCCGAAGTATGCAGAATCATCGAGATCGCTAGTTTCGAGCTACTTAATGCGAGAAACACGTTATCTGGTGTTTTCACCACTCCACAGTGCGTTGGATATGCAGAACCGGAGATATTTTGGTTTTTACGTCGGGTTTCAAGCTGAGATATGCATTTTCTGCGAAAATATTGGTGAGACTTCAGTCAGAAGTATGCAGAATCACCTAGATCGCTCGTTTCGAGCTATTTAATGCGAGAAACACGTTATCTGGTTGTTTTCACCACTCCACAGTGCGTTTGATATGCAGAACCGGCGTCATCTTGATTTTCGTGAGGTTTCAAGCTGAGATATGCATTTTCTGCGATAATCTTTTTGAGGCTTCTGTCCGAAGTATGCAGAATCATCGAGATCGCTAGTTTCGAGCTACTTAATGCGAGAAACACGTTATCTGGTGTTTTCACCACTCCACAGTGCGTTGGATATGCAGAACCGGAGATATTTTGGTTTTCGTCGGGTTTCAAGCTGAGGTATGCATTTTCTACGATAAGCTTGGCGAAACATCTGTCCGAAGTATGCAGAATCATCGAGATCGCTAGTTTCGAGCTACTTAATGCGAGAAACACGTTATCTGGTGTTTTCACCACTCCACAGTGCGTTGGATATGCAGAACCGCAGATATTTTGGTTTTCGTCGGGTTTCAAGCTGAGGTATGCATTTTCTACGATAAGCTTGGCGAAACATCTGTCCAAAGTATGCAGTATCATCGAGAACGCTCTTTTCGAGCTAGTTAACGCGAAAAACACGTTTTCTGGTGTTTTAACCACTCCACAGTGCGTCTGTTATGTAGAACCGGCGATATCTTGGTTTTCGTAGGGTTTCCAGCTGAGATATGCATTTTCTGCGATAATTTGGTGAGTCTTCTGTCAGAAGTATGCAGAATCATCTAGATCGCTCTTTTCGAGCTATTTAATGCGAGAAACACGTTTTCTGGTGTTTTCACCACTCCACAGTACGTTTGATGTGCAGAACCGGTGATATCTTGGTTTTCGTGAGGTTACAAGCTGAGATATGCACCTTCTGCGATAATCTTGGTGTGTCTTCTGTCAGAAGTATGCAGAATCATCTAGATCGCTCTTTTCGAGCTATTTAATGCGAGTAACAGGTTTTCTGGTGTTTTCACCACCCCACAGTGCGTTTGATATGCAGAACCGTCGACATCTTGGTTTTCGTCGGGTTTCAAGCTGAGATATGCATTTTCTGCGATAATATTGGTGAGACTTCAGTCAGAAGTATGCAGAATCATCGATATGGCTCTTTTCGAGCTATTTAATGCGAGAAACACGTTATCTGGTGTTTTGACCACTCCACAGTGCGTTTGATATGTAGAGCCGCCGATAACTTGGTTTTCGTGGGGTTTCCAGCTGAAATATGCATTTTCTGCGATAATCTTGGTGTTTCATCTATGAGAAGTATGCAGAATCATCGAGAACGCTCTTTTCGAGCTAGTTAACGCGAAAAACACGTTTTCTGGTGTTTTAACCACTCCACAGTGCGTCTGATATGCAGAACCGACGATATCTTGGTTTTCGTCGGGTTTCAAGCTGAGATATGCATTTTCTGCGATAATATTGGTGGGACTTCAGTCAGAAGTATGCAGAATCACCTAAATCGCTCGTTTCGAGCTATTTAATGCGAGAAACACGTTATCTGGTTGTTTTCACCACTCCACAGTGCGTTTGATATGCAGAACCGGCGTCATCTTGATTTTCGTGAGGTTTCAAGCTGAGATATGCATTTTCTGCGATAATATTGGTGAGACTTCTGTCCGAAGTATGCAGAATTATAGATATCGCTCTTTTCGAGCTATTTAATGCGAGATACACGTTATCTGGTGTTTTGACCACTCCACAGTGCGTTTGATATGTAGAGCCGCCGATAACTTGGTTTTCGTGGGGTTTCCAGCTGAAATATGCATTTTCTGCGATAATCTTGGTGCTTCATCTATGAGAAGTATGCAGAATCATCGAGAACGCTCTTTTCGAGATAGTTAATGCGAGAAACACGTTTTCTGGTGTTTTCAACATTCCACAGTGCGTCTGATATGCAGAACCGACGATATCTCGGTTTTCGTCGGGTTTCAAGCTGAGATATGCATTTTCTGCGACAATATTGGTGAGACTTCAGTCAGAAGTATGCAGAATCACCTAGATCGCTCGTTTCGAGCTATTTAATGCGAGAAACACGTTATCTGGTTGTTTTCACCACTCCACAGTGCGTTTGATATGCAGAACCGGCGTCATCTTGATTTTCGTGAGGTTTCAAGCTGAGATATGCATTTTCTGCGATAATATTGGTGAGACTTCTGTCCGAAGTATGCAGAATTATAGATATCGCTCTTTTCGAGCTATTTAATGCGAGAAACACGTTATCTGGTGTATTGAACACTCCACAGTGCGTTTGATATGTAGAGCCGCCGATAACTCGGTTTTCGTGGGGTTTCCAGCTGAAATATGCATTTTCTGCGATAATCTTGGTGAGTCTTCTGTCAGAAGTATGCATAATCATCGATATCGCTCTTTTCGAGTTATTTAATGCGAGAAACACGTTATCTGGTGTTTTGACCACTCCACAGTGCGTTTGATATGTAGAGCCGCCGATAACTTGGTTTTCGTGGGGTTTCCAGCTGAAATATGCATTTTCTGCGATAATCTTGGTGTTTCATCTATGAGAAGTATGCAGAATCATCGAGAACGCTCTTTTCGAGCTAGTTAATGCGAGAAACACGTTTTCTGGTGTTTTCACCACTCCACAGTGCGTCTGTTATGGAGAACCGGCGATATCTTGGTTTTCGTAGGGTTTCCAGCTGAGATATGCATTTTCTGCGATAATCTTGGTGAGTCTTCTGTCAGAAGTATGCAGAATCATCTAGATCGCTCTTTTCGAGCTATTTAATGCGAGAAACACGTTTTCTGGTGTATTCACCACTCCAGTGTACGTTTGACATGCAGAACCGGAGATATCTTGGTTTCGGTCGAGTTTCAAGCTGAGATATGCATTTTCTACGATAGTATTGGTGAGACCTCTGTCAGAAGTATGCAGAATCTTCGAGAACGCTCTTTTCGAGCTACTTAATGCGAGAAACACGTTATCTGGTGTTTTGACCACTCCACAGTGCGTTTGATATGTAGAGCCGCCGATAACTTGGTTTTCGTGGGATTTCCAGCTGAAATATGCATTTTCTGCGATAATCTTGGTGTTTCATCTTTGAGAAGTATGCAGAATAATCGAGAACGCTCTTTTCGAGCTAGTTAATGCGAGAAACACGTTTTCTGGTGTTTTCAGCACTCCACAGTGCGTCTGATATGCAGAACCGGCGATATCTTGATTTTCGTGGTGTTACCAGCTGAGATATGCATTTTCTGCGATAATCTTGGTGGGTCTTTTGTCAGAAGAAAGCAGAATCATCTTGATCGCTCTTTTCGAGCTACTTAATGCAAGAAACACGTTTTCTGGTGTTTTCACCACTCCACAGTACGTTTGACATGCAGAACCGGAGATATCTTGGTTTCGGTCGTGTTTAAGGCTGAGATATGCATTTTCTACGATAACCCTGGTGAGACTTCTGTCAGAAGTATGCAGAATCTTCGAGAACGCTCTTTTCGAGCTAGTTAGTGCGAGAAACACGTTATCTGGTGTTTTCACCACTCCACAGTGCGTATGATATGCAGAACAGTACATATCTTGGTTTTCGTGGGGTTTCAAGCTGAGATATGCATTTTCTGCGATAATCTTGTGGAGAATTCTGTCCGAAGTATGCAGAATCATCGAGATCGCTCGTTTCGAGCTAGTTAGTGCGAGAAACACGTTATCTGGTGTTTTCAACACTCCACAGTGCGTTTGATATGCAGAACAGTACATATCTTGGTTTTCGTGGGGTTTCAAGCTGAGATATGCATTTTCTGCGATAATCTTGTGGAGACTTCTGTCCGAAGTATGCAGAAATGTCGAGAGCGCTCTTTTCGAGCTATTTAATGCTAGAAACACGTTTTCTGGGGTTTTCACCACTCCACAGTTCGTTGGATATGCAGAACAGTAGATATCTTGGTTTTCGTGGGGTTTCAAGCAGAGATATGCATTTTCTGCGATAATCTTGGTGAGACTTCTGTTAGAAGTATGCAGAATCATCGAGATCGCACTTTTCGAGCTATTTAATGCGAGAAACACGTTCTCTGGTTGTTTTCACCACTCCACAGTGCGTTTGATCTGCAGAACAGGCGATATCTTGATTTTCGTGGTGTTTCCAACTGAGATATGCATTTTTTGCGATAATCTTTGTGGGTCTTTTGTCAGAAGTATGCAGAATCATCTTGATCGCTCTTTTCGAGCTACTTAATGCACGAAACATGTTTTCTGGTGTTTTCACCACTCCAAGGTACGTTTGGTGTGCAGAACCGGAGATAACTCGGTTTTCGACGGGTTTCAAGCTGAGATATGCATTTTCTACGATAATCTTGGTGAGACTTCTGTCAGAAGTATGCAGGATCTTCGAGAACGCTCTTTTCGTGCTATTTAATGCGAGAAACACGTTATCTGGTGTTTTCACCACTCCACAGTGCGTTTGATATGCAGAACCGGCGATATCTTGATTTTCGTGGTGTTTCCAGCTGAGATATGCATTTTCTACGATAATGTTGGTGAGACTTCTGTCAGAAGTATGCAGAATCTTCGAGAACGCTCTTTTCGAGCTACTTAATGCGCGGAACACGTTTTCAGGTGTTTTCACCACTCCACGGTACGTTTGGTGTGCAGAACCGGAGATAACTCGGTTTTCGTCGGGTTTCAAGCTGAGATATGCATTTTCTACGATAATCTTGGAGAGACTTCTGTCACAAGTATGCAGGATCTTCGAGAACGCTCTGTTCTAGCTATTTAATGCGAGAAACACGTTATCTGGTGTTTTCACCACTCCACAGTGCGTTTGATATGCAGTACCAGCGATATCTTGGTTTTCGTGGGGTTTCAAGCTGAGATATGCATTTTTTACGATAATCTTGGTGAGACTTCTGTCCGAAGTATGCAGAATCATTGAGATCGCTCTATTCGAGCTATTTAATGCGAGAAACACGTTCTCTGGTTGTTTTCACCACTCCACAGTGCGTTTGATATGCAGAACCGGCAACATCTTGATTTTCGTGAGGTTTCGAGCTGAGATATGCATTTTCTGCGATAATATTGGTGAGACTTCAGTCAGAAGTATCCAGAATCATCTAGATCGCTCTTTTCGAGCTATTTAATGCGAAAAAACAAGTTTTCTGGTGTTTTGACCACTCCACAGTGCGTTTGATATGTAGATCCGCCGATAACTTGGTTTTCATGGGGTTTCCAGCTGATATATGCATTTTCTGCGATAATCTTGGTGTTTCATCTATGAGACGTATGCAGAATCATCGAGAACGCTCGTTTCGAGCTACTTAATGCGAGAAACACGTTATCTGGTGTTTTCCCCACACTACGGTACGTTTGATGTGCAGAACCGGAGATAACTCGGTTTTCGTCAGGTTTCAAGCTGAGATATGCATTTTCTACGATAATCTTGGTGAGACTTCTGTCAGAAGTATGCAGGATCTTCGAGAGCGCTTTTCCGAGCTATTTAATGCGAGAAACACGTTATCTGGTGTTTTCACCACTCCACAGTGCGTTTGATATGCAGAACAGGCGATATCTTGATTTTCGTGGTGTTTCCAGCAGAGATATGCATTTTGTGCGATAATCTTGGTGGGTCTTTTGTCAGAAGTATGCAGAATCATCTAGATCGCTCTTTTCGAGCTACTTAATGCACGAAACACGTTTTCTGGAGTTTTCACCACTCCACAGTACGTTTGACATGCAGAACCGGAGATATCTTGGTTTCGGTCGGGTTTCAAGCTGAGATATGCATTTTCTGCGATAATCTTGGTGAGACTTCTGTCCGAAGTATGCTGAATCATCGATATCGCTCTTTTCGAGCTAGTTAGTGCGAGAAACACGTTATCTGGTGTTTTCACCACTCCACAGTGCGTTCGATATGCAGAACAGTACATATCTTGGTTTTCGTGGGGTTTCAAGCTGAGATATGCATTTTCTGCGATAATCTTGTTGAGACTTCTGTCCGAAGTATGCAGAAAGGTCGAGAGCGCTCTTTTCGAGCTATTTACTGCTAGAAACACGTTTTCTGGGGTTTTCACCACTCGACATTTCGTTGGATATGCAGAACAGTAGATATCTTGGTTTTCGTGGGGTTTCAAGCTGAGATATGCATTTTCTGCGATAATCTTGGTGAGACTTCTGTCCGAAGGATGCTGAATCATCGATATCGCTCTTTTCGAGCTAGTTAGTGCGAGAAACACGTTATCTGGTGTTTTCGCCACTCCACAGTGCGTTCGATATGCAGAACAGTACATATCTTGGTTTTCGTGGGGTTTCAAGCTGAGATATGCATTTTCTGCGATAATCTTGTTGAGACTTCTGTCCGAAGTATGCAGAAAGGTCGAGTGCGCTCTTTTCGAGCTATTTACTGCTAGAAACACGTTTTCTGGGGTTTTCACCACTCCACGGTACGTTTGATGTGCAGAACCGGAGATAACTCGGTTTTCGTGAGGTTTCAAGCTGAGATATGCATTTTCTGCGATAATCTTGGTGAGACTTTTGTCCGAAGTATGCTGAATCATCGAGATCGCTCTTTTCGAGCTAGTTAGTGCGAGAAACACGTTATCTGGTGTTTTCACCACTCCACAGTGCGTTTGATATGCACAACAGTACATATCTTGATTTTCGTGGGGATTCAAGATGAGATATGCATTTTCTGCGATAATCTTGTTGAGACTTCTGGCCGAAGTATGCAGAATCATCGAGATCGCTCGTTTCGAGCTAGTTAGTGCGAGAAACACGTTATCTGGTGTTTTCACCACTCCACAGTGCGTTTGATATGCAGAACAGTACATATCTTGGTTTTCGTGGGGTTTCAAGCTGAGATATGCATTTTCTGCGATAATCTTGTTGAGACTTCTGTCCGAAGTATGCAGAAAGGTCGAGAGCGCCCTTTTCGAGCTATTTAATGCTAGAAACACGTTTTGTGGGGTTTTCACCACTCCACAGTTCGATGGATATGCAGAACAGTAGATATCTTGGTTTTCGTGGGGTTTCAAGCAGAGATATGCATTTTCTGCGATAATCTTGGTGAGACTTCTGTTAGAAGTATGCAGAATCACCTAGATCGCTCTTTTCGAGCTACTTAATGCACGAAACACGTCTTCTGGTGTTTTCACCAGTCCAAGGTACGTTTGGTGTGCAGAACCGGAGATAACTCGGTTTTCGTCGGGTTTCAAGCTGAGATATGCATTTTCTACGATAATCTTGGTGAGACTTCTGCCAGAAGTATGCAGAATAATCTAGATCGTTCGTTTCGAGCTATTTAATGCGAGAAACACGTTATCTGGTGTATTGACCACTCCACACTGCGTTTGATATGCAGTACCAGCGATATCTTGGTTTTCATGGGGTTTCAAGCTGAGATATGCATTTTTTACGATAATCTTGGTGAGACTTCTGTCCGAAGTATGCTGAATCATCGAGATCGCTCTTTTCGAGCTATTTAATGCGAGAAACACGTTCTCTGGTTGTTTTCACCACTCCACAGTGCGTTTGATCTGCAGAACAGGCGATATCTTGATTTTCGTGGTGTTTCCAACTGAGATATGCATTTTCTGCGATAATCTTGGTGGGTCTTTTGTCAGAAGTATGCAGAATCATCTTGATCGCTCTTTTCGAGCTACTTAATGCGAGAAACACGTTATCTGGTGTTTTCACCACTCCACAGTGCGTTTGATATGCAGAACCGGCGATATCTTGATTTTCGTGGTGTTTCCAGCTGAGATATGCATTTTCTACGATAATGTTGGTGAGACTTCTGTCAGAAGTATGCAGAATCTTCGAGAACGCTCTTTTCGAGCTACTTAATGCGCGAAACACGTTTTCTGGTGTTTTCACCACTCCACGGTACGTTTGGTGTGCAGAACCGGAGATAACTCGGTTTTCGTCGGGTTTCAAGCTGAGATATGCATTTTCTACGATAATCTTGGAGAGACTTCTGTCACAAGTATGCAGGATCTTCGAGAACGCTCTTTTCGTGCTATTTAATGCGAGAAACACGTTATCTGGTGTTTTCACCACTCCACAGTGCGTTTGATATGCAGAACCGGCGATATCTTGATTTTCGTGGTGTTTCCAGCTGAGATATGCATTTTCTACGACAATGTTGGTGAGACTTCTGTCAGAAGTATGCAGAATCTTCGAGAACGCTCTTTTCGAGCTACTTAATGCGCGAAACACGTTTTCTGGTGTTTTCACCACTCCACGGTACGTTTGGTGTGCAGAACCGGAGATAACTCGGTTTTCGTCGGGTTTCAAGCTGAGATATGCATTTTCTACGATAATCTTGGAGAGACTTCTGTCACAAGTATGCAGGATCTTCTAGAACGCTCTTTTCGAGCTATTTAATGCGAGAAACACGTTATCTGGTGTTTTCACCACTCCACAGTGCGTTTGATATGCAGTACCAGCGATATCTTGGTTTTCGTGGGGTTTCAAGCTGAGATATGCATTTTTTACGATAATCTTGGTGAGACTTCTGTCCGAAGTATGCAGAATCATCGAGATCGCTCTATTCGAGCTATTTAATGCGAGAGACACGTTCTCTGGTTGTTTTCACCACTCCACAGTGCGTTGGATATGCAGAACCGGCAACATCTTGATTTTCGTGAGGTTTCGAGCTGAGATATGCATTTTCTGCGATAATCTTGGTGAGACTTCAGTCAGAAGTATCCAGAATCATCTAGATCGCTCTTTTCGAGCTATTTAATGCGAAAAAACAAGTTTTCTGGTGTTTTGACCACTCCACAGTGCGTTTGATATGTTGATCCGCCGATAACTTGGTTTTCATGGGGTTTCCAGCTGATATATGCATTTTCTGCGATAATCTTGGTGTTTCATCTATGAGACGTATGCAGAATCATCGAGAACGCTCGTTTCGTGCTACTTAATGCGAGAAACACGTTATCTGGTGTTTTCACCACTCCACAGTGCGTTTGAGATGCAGAACCGGCGATATCTCGGTTTTTGTGGGGTTTCAATCTGAGATATGCATTTTCTGCGATAATCTTGGTGAGACTTCTGTTAGAAGGATGCAGAAGCATCGAGATCGCTCGTTTCGAGCTAGTTATTGCGAGAAAAACATTATGCGGTGTTTTCACCACTCCACAGTGCGTTTGATATGCAGAACCAGCGATATCTTGGTTTTCGTGGGGTTTCAAGCTGAGATATGCATTTTTTACGATAATTTTGGTGAGACTTCTGTCCGAAGTATGCAGAAGCATCGAGATCGCTCGTTTCGAGCTATTTAATGCGAGAAACACGTTATCTGGTGTTTTCACCACTCCACAGTGCGTTTGATATGCAAAACCGGCGACACCTTGGTTTTCGTGTGGTTTCAAGCTGAGATATGCATTTTCTGCGATAATCTTCGTGAGACTTCTGTTAGAAGTATGCAGAATCATCGAGATCGCACTTTTCGAGCTATTTAATGCGAGAAACACGTTATCTGGTGT
Organism: Anthophora plumipes; assembly: GCA_951804975.1. Lineage (NCBI taxonomy): Eukaryota > Metazoa > Arthropoda > Insecta > Hymenoptera > Apidae > Anthophora > Anthophora plumipes. The sequence goes on along the minus strand of CATORF010000790.1, from coordinate 988,281 downwards.
TTTCACCACTCCACAGTGCGTTTGATATGCAGAACCGGCGACATCTTGGTTTTCGTGTGGTTTCAAGCTGAGATATGCATTTTCTGCGATAATCTTGGTGAGACTTCTGTCCGAAGTATGCTGAATCATCAAGATCGCTCTTTTCGAGCTAGTTAGTGCGAGAAACACGTTTTGTGGGGTTTTCTCCACTCCACAGTTCGTTGGATATGCAGAACAGTAGATATCTTGGTTTTCGTGGGGTTTCAAGCAGAGATATGCATTTTCTGCGATAATCTTGGTGAGACTTCTGTTAGAAGTATGCAGCATCATCGAGATCGCACTTTTCGAGCTATTTAATGCGAGAAACACGTTATCTGGTGTTTTCACCACTCCACAGTGCGTTTGATATGCAGAACAGGCGATATCTTGATTTTCGTGGTGTTTCCAGCTGAGATATGCATTTTCTGCGATAATCTTGTTGAGACTTCTGGCCGAAGTATGCAGAATCATCGAGATCGCTCGTTTCGAGCTAGTTAGTGCGAGAAACACGTTATCTGGTGTTTTCACCACTCCACAGTGCGTTTGATATGCAGAACAGTACATATCTTGGTTTTCGTGGGGTTTCAAGCTGAGATATGCATTTTCTGCGATAATCTTGTTGAGACTTCTGTCCGAAGTATGCAGAAAGGTCGAGAGCGCCCTTTTCGAGCTATTTAATGCTAGAAACACGTTTTGTGGGGTTTTCACCACTCCACAGTTCGATGGATATGCAGAACAGTAGATATCTTGGTTTTCGTGGGGTTTCAAGCAGAGATATGCATTTTCTGCGATAATCTTGGTGAGACTTCTGTTAGAAGTATGCAGAATCACCTAGATCGCTCTTTTCGAGCTACTTAATGCACGAAACACGTCTTCTGGAGTTTTCACCACTACACAGTACGTTTGACATGCAGAACCGGAGATATCTTGGTTTCGGTCGGGTTTCAAGCTGAGATATGCATTTTCTACGATAATCTTGGTGAAACATCTGTCCGAAGTATGCAGAAACATCGAGAGCGCTCTTTTCGAGCTATTTAATGCGAGAAACACGTTCTCTGGTTGTTTTCACCACTCCACAGTGCGTTTGATCTGCAGAACAGGCGATATCTTGATTTTCGTGGTGTTTCCAACTGAGATATGCATTTTCTGCGATAATCTTGGTGGGTCTTTTGTCAGAAGTATGCAGAATCATCTTGATCGCTCTTTTCGAGCTACTTAATGCGAGAAACACGTTATCTGGTGTTTTCACCACTCCACAGTGCGTTTGATATGCAGAACCGGCGATATCTTGATTTTCGTGGTGTTTCCAGCTGAGATATGCATTTTCTACGATAATGTTGGTGAGACTTCTGTCAGAAGTATGCAGAATCTTCGAGAACGCTCTTTTCGAGCTACTTAATGCGCGAAACACGTTTTCTGGTGTTTTCACCACTCCACGGTACGTTTGGTGTGCAGAACCGGAGATAACTCGGTTTTCGTCGGGTTTCAAGCTGAGATATGCATTTGCTACGATAATCTTGGAGAGACTTCTGTCACAAGTATGCAGGATCTTCGAGAACGCTCTTTTCGTGCTATTTAATGCGAGAAACACGTTATCTGGTGTTTTCACCACTCCACAGTGCGTTTGATATGCAGAACCGGCGATATCTTGATTTTCGTGGTGTTTCCAGCTGAGATATGCATTTTCTACGATAATGTTGGTGAGACTTCTGTCAGAAGTATGCAGAATCTTCGAGAACGCTCTTTTCGAGCTACTTAATGCGCGAAACACGTTTTCTGGTGTTTTCACCACTCCACGGTACGTTTGGTGTGCAGAACCGGAGATAACTCGGTTTTCGTCGGGTTTCAAGCTGAGATATGCATTTTCTACGATAATCTTGGAGAGACTTCTGTCACAAGTATGCAGGATCTTCTAGAACGCTCTTTTCGAGCTATTTAATGCGAGAAACACGTTATCTGGTGTTTTCACCACTCCACAGTGCGTTTGATATGCAGTACCAGCGATATCTTGGTTTTCGTGGGGTTTCAAGCTGAGATATGCATTTTTTACGATAATCTTGGTGAGACTTCTGTCCGAAGTATGCAGAATCATCGAGATCGCTCTATTCGAGCTATTTAATGCGAGAGACACGTTCTCTGGTTGTTTTCACCACTCCACAGTGCGTTTGATATGCAGAACCGGCAACATCTTGATTTTCGTGACGTTTCGAGCTGAGATATGCATTTTCTGCGATAATCTTGGTGAGACTTCTGTTAGAAGTATGCAGCATCATCGAGATCGCACTTTTCGAGCTATTTAATGCGAGAAACACGTTATCTGGTGTTTTCACCACTCCACAGTGCGTTTGATATGCAGAACAGGCGATATCTTGATTTTCGTGGTGTTTCCAGCTGAGATATGCATTTTGTGCGATAATCTTGGTGGGTCTTTTGTCAGAAGTATGCAGAATCATCTAGATCGCTCTTTTCGTGCTACTTAATGCACGAAACACGTTTTCTGGAGTTTTCACCACTCCACAGTACGTTTGACATGCAGAACCGGAGATATCTTGGTTTCGGTCGGGTTTCAAGCTGAGATATGCATTTTCTGCGATAATCTTGGTGAGACTTCTGTCCGAAGTATGCTGAATCATCGATATCGCTCTTTTCGAGCTAGTTAGTGCGAGAAACACGTTATCTGGTGTTTGCACCACTCCACAGTGCGTTCGATATGCAGAACAGTACATATCTTGGTTTTCGTGGGGTTTCAAGCTGAGATATCCATTTTCTGCGATAATCTTGTTGAGACTTCTGTCCGAAGTATGCAGAAATGTCGAGAGCGCTCTTTTCGAGCTATTTACTGCTAGAAACACGTTTTCTGGGGTTTTCACCACTCGACATTTCGTTGGATATGCAGAACAGTAGATATCTTGGTTTTCGTGGGGTTTCAAGCCGAGATATGCATTTTCTGCGATAATCTTGGTGAGACTTCTGTTAGAAGTATGCAGAAGCATCGAGATCGCTCGTTTCGAGCCATTTAATGCGAGAAACACGTTATCTGGTGTTATCACCACACCACAGTGCGTTTGATATGCAGAACCGGCGATATCTTGGTTTTCGTGGGGTTTCAAGCTGAGATATGCATTTTCTGCGATAATCTTGGTGAGACTTCTGTCCGAAGGATGCTGAATCATCGATATCGCTCTTTTCGAGCTAGTTAGTGCGAGAAACACGTTATCTGGTGTTTTCGCCACTCCACAGTGCGGTCGATATGCAGAACAGTACATATCTTGGTTTTCGTGGGGTTTCAAGCTGAGATATGCATTTTCTGCGATAATCTTGTTGAGACTTCTGTCCGAAGTATGCAGAAAGGTCGAGAGCGCTCTTTTCGAGATATTTACTGCTAGAAACACGTTTTCTGGGGTTTTCACCACTCCACGGTACGTTTGATGTGCAGAACCGGAGATAACTCGGTTTTCGTGAGGTTTCAAGCTGAGATATGCATTTTCTGCGATAATCTTGGTGAGACTTTTGTCCTAAGTATGCTGAATCATCGAGATCGCTCTTTTCGAGCTAGTTAGTGCGAGAAACACGTTATCTGGTGTTTTCACCACTCCACCGTGCGTTTGATATGCAGAACAGTACATATCTTGATTTTCGTGGGGTTTCAAGCTGAGATATGCATTTTCTGCGATAATCTTGTTGAGACTTCTGGCCGAAGTATGCAGAATCATCGAGATCGCTCGTTTCGAGCTAGTTAGTGCGAGAAACACGTTATCTGGTGTTTTCACCACTCCACAGTGCGTTTGATATGCAGAACAGTACATATCTTGGTTTTCGTGGGGTTTCAAGCAGAGATATGCATTTTCTGCGATAATCTTGGTGAGACTTCTGTTAGAAGTATGCAGAATCATCGAGATCGCACTTTTCGAGCTATTTAATGCGAGAAACACGTTATCTGGTGTTTTCACCACTCCACAGTGCGTTTGATATGCAGAACAGGCGATATCTTGATTTTCGTGGTGTTTCAGGCTGAGATATGCATTTTGTGCGATAATCTTGGTGAGACTTTTGTCCGAAGTATGCTGAATCATCGAGATCGCTCTTTTCGAGCTAGTTAGTGCGAGAAACACGTTAGCTGGTGTTTTCACCACTCCACAGTGCGTTTGATATGCACAACAGTACATATCTTGATTTTCGTGGGGATTCAAGCTGAGATATGCATTTTCTGCGAGAATCTTGTTGAGACTTCTGGCCGAAGTGTGCAGAATCATCGAGATCGCTCGTTTCGAGCTAGTTAGTGCGAGAAACACGTTATCTGGTGTTTTCACCACTCCACAGTGCGTTCGATATGCAGAACAGTACATATCTTGGTTTTCGTGGGGTTTCAAGCAGAGATATGCATTTTCTGCGATAATCTTGATGAGACTTCTGTCAGAAGTATGCAGAATCATCTAGATCGCTCTTTTCGAGCTACTTAATGCACGAAACACGTTCTCTGGAGTTTTCACCACTCCACAGTACGTTTGACATGCAGAACCGGAGATATCTTGGTTTCGGTCGGGTTTCAAGCTGAGATATGCATTTTCTACGATAATCTTGGTGAAACATCTGTCCGAAGTATGCAGAAACATCGAGAGCGCTCTTTTCGAGCTATTTAATGCGAGAAACTCGTTTTCTGGGGTTTTCACCACTCCACAGTTCGTTGGATATGCAGAACCGGAGATATCTTGGTTTTCGTGGGGTTTCAAGCTGAGATATGCATTTTCTGCGATAATCTTGTTGAGACTTCTGGCCGAAGTGTGCAGAATCATCGAGATCGCTCGTTTCGAGCTAGTTAGTGCGAGAAACACGTTATCTGGTGTTTTCACCACTCCACAGTGCGTTCGATATGCAGAACAGTACATATCTTGGTTTTCGTGGGGTTTCAAGCTGAGATATGCATTTTCTGCGATAATCTTGTTGAGACTTCTGTCCGAAGTATGCAGAAAGTTCGAGAGCGCTCTTTTCGAGCTATTTACTGCTAGAAACACGTTTTCTGGGGTTTTCACCACTCCACGGTACGTTTGATGTGCAGAACCGGAGATAACTCGGTTTTCGTGAGGTTTCAAGCTGAGATATGCATTTTCTGCGATAATCTTGGTGAGACTTTTGTCCGAAGTATGCTGAATCATCGAGATCGCTCTTTTCGAGCTAGTTAGTGCGAGAAACACGTTAGCTGGTGTTTTCACCACTCCACAGTGCGTTTGATATGCACAACAGTACATATCTTGATTTTCGTGGGGATTCAAGCTGAGATATGCATTTTCTGCGAGAATCTTGTTGAGACTTCTGGCCGAAGTATGCAGAATCATCGAGATCGCTCGTTTCGAGCTAGTTAGTGCGAGAAACACGTTATCTGGTGTTTTCACCACTCCACAGTGCGTTTGATATGCAGAACAGTACATATCTTGGTTTTCGTGGGGTTTCAAGCTGAGATATGCATTTTCTGCAATAATCTTGTTGAGACTTCTGTCCGAAGTATGCAGAAAGGTCGAGAGCGCCCTTTTCGAGCTATTTAATGCTAGAAACACGTTTTGTGGGGTTTTCACCACTCCACAGTTCGATGGATATGCAGAACAGTAGATATCTTGGTTTTCGTGGGGTTTCAAGCAGAGATATGCATTTTCTGCGATAATCTTGATGAGACTTCTGTTAGAAGTATGCAGAATCACCTAGATCGCTCTTTTCGAGCTACTTAATGCACGAAACACGTCTTCTGGAGTTTTCACCACTACACAGTACGTTTGACATGCAGAACCGGAGATATCTTGGTTTCGGTCGGGTTTCAAGCTGAGATATGCATTTTCTACGATAATCTTGGTGAAACATCTGTCCGAAGTATGCAGAAACATCGAGAGCGCTCTTTTCGAGCTATTTAATGCGAGAAACACGTTCTCTGGTTGTTTTCACCACTCCACAGTGCGTTTGATCTGCAGAACAGGCGATATCTTGATTTTCGTGGTGTTTCCAACTGAGATATGCATTTTCTGCGATAATCTTGGTGGGTCTTTTGTCAGAAGTATGCAGAATCATCTTGATCGCTCTTTTCGAGCTACTTAATGCGAGAAACACGTTATCTGGTGTTTTCACCACTCCACAGTGCGTTTGATATGCAGAACCGGCGATATCTTGATTTTCGTGGTGTTTCCAGCTGAGATATGCATTTTCTACGATAATGTTGGTGAGACTTCTGTCAGAAGTATGCAGAATGTTCGAGAACGCTCTTTTCGAGCTACTTAATGCGCGAAACACGTTTTCTGGTGTTTTCACCACTCCACGGTACGTTTGGTGTGCAGAACCGGAGATAACTCGGTTTTCGTCGGGTTTCAAGCTGAGATATGCATTTTCTACGATAATCTTGGAGAGACTTCTGTCACAAGTATGCAGGATCTTCGAGAACGCTCTTTTCGTGCTATTTAATGCGAGAAACACGTTATCTGGTGTTTTCACCACTCCACAGTGCGTTTGATATGCAGAACCGGCGATATCTTGATTTTCGTGGTGTTTCCAGCTGAGATATGCATTTTCTACGATAATGTTGGTGAGACTTCTGTCAGAAGTATGCAGAATCTTCGAGAACGCTCTTTTCGAGCTACTTAATGCGCGAAACACGTTTTCTGGTGTTTTCACCACTCCACGGTACGTTTGGTGTGCAGAACCGAAGATAACTCGGTTTTCGTCGGGTTTCAAGCTGAGATATGCATTTTCTACGATAATCTTGGAGAGACTTCTGTCACAAGTATGCAGGATCTTCTAGAACGCTCTTTTCGAGCTATTTAATGCGAGAAACACGTTATCTGGTGTTTTCACCACTCCACAGTGCGTTTGATATGCAGTACCAGCGATATCTTGGTTTTCGTGGGGTTTCAAGCTGAGATATGCATTTTTTACGATAATCTTGGTGAGACTTCTGTCCGAAGTATGCAGAATCATCGAGATCGCTCTATTCGAGCTATTTAATGCGAGAGACACGTTCTCTGGTTGTTTTCACCACTCCACAGTGCGTTTGATATGCAGAACCGGCAACATCTTGATTTTCGTGACGTTTCGAGCTGAGATATGCATTTTCTGCGATAATCTTGGTGAGACTTCAGTCAGAAGTATCCAGAATCATCTAGATCGCTCTTTTCGAGCTATTTAATGCGAAAAAACAAGTTTTCTGGTGTTTTGACCACTCCACAGTGCGTTTGATATGTTGATCCGCCGATAACTTGGTTTTCATGGGGTTTCCAGCTGATATATGCATTTTCTGCGATAATCTTGGTGTTTCATCTATGAGACGTATGCAGAATCATCGAGAACGCTCGTTTCGTGCTACTTAATGCGAGAAACACGTTATCTGGTGTTTTCACCACTCCACAGTGCGTTTGAGATGCAGAACCGGCGATATCTCGGTTTTTGTGGGGTTTCAAGCTGAGATATGCATTTTCTGCGATAATCTTGGTGAGACTTCTGTTAGAAGGATGCAGAAGCATCGAGATCGCTCGTTTCGAGCTAGTTATTGCGAGAAAAACATTATGCGGTGTTTTCACCACTCCACAGTGCGTTTGATATGCAGAACCAGCGATATCTTGGTTTTCGTGGGGTTTCAAGCTGAGATATGCATTTTTTACGATAATTTTGGTGAGACTTCTGTCCGAAGGATGCTGAATCATCGATATCGCTCTTTTCGAGCTAGTTAGTGCGAGAAACACGTTATCTGGTGTTTTCGCCACTCCACAGTGCGGTCGATATGCAGAACAGTACATATCTTGGTTTTCGTGGGGTTTCAAGCTGAGATATGCATTTTCTGCGATAATCTTGTTGAGACTTCTGTCCGAAGTATGCAGAAAGGTCGAGAGCGCTCTTTTCGAGATATTTACTGCTAGAAACACGTTTTCTGGGGTTTTCACCACTCCACGGTACGTTTGATGTGCAGAACCGGAGATAACTCGGTTTTCGTGAGGTTTCAAGCTGAGATATGCATTTTCTGCGATAATCTTGGTGAGACTTTTGTCCTAAGTATGCTGAATCATCGAGATCGCTCTTTTCGAGCTAGTTAGTGCGAGAAACACGTTATCTGGTGTTTTCACCACTCCACCGTGCGTTTGATATGCAGAACAGTACATATCTTGATTTTCGTGGGGTTTCAAGCTGAGATATGCATTTTCTGCGATAATCTTGTTGAGACTTCTAGCCGAAGTATGCAGAATCATCGAGATCGCTCGTTTCGAGCTAGTTAGTGCGAGAAACACGTTTTCTGGTGTTTTCACCACTCCACAGTGCGTTTGATATGCAGAACAGTACATATCTTGGTTTTCGTGGGGTTTCAAGCAGAGATATGCATTTTCTGCGATAATCTTGGTGAGACTTCTGTTAGAAGTATGCAGAATCATCGAGATCGCACTTTTCGAGCTATTTAATGCGAGAATCACGTTATCTGGTGTTTTCACCACTCCACAGTGCGTTTGATATGCAGAACAGGCGATATCTTGATTTTCGTGGTGTTTCAGGCTGAGATATGCATTTTGTGCGATAATCTTGGTGGGTATTTTGTCAGAAGTATGCAGAATCATCTAGATCGCTCTTTTCGAGCTACTTAATGCACGAAACACGTTCTCTGGAGTTTTCACCACTCCACAGTACGTTTGACATGCAGAACCGGAGATATCTTGGTTTCGGTCGGGTTTCAAGCTGAGATATGCATTTTCTACGATAATCTTGGTGAAACATCTGTCCGAAGTATGCAGAAACATCGAGAGCGCTCTTTTCGAGCTATTTAATGCGAGAAACTCGTTTTCTGGGGTTTTCACCACTCCACAGTTCGTTGGATATGCAGAACCGGAGATATCTTGGTTTTCGTGGGGTTTCAAGCTGAGATATGCATTTTCTGCGATAATCTTGTTGAGACTTCTGGCCGAAGTGTTCAGAATCATCGAGATCGCTCGTTTCGAGCTAGTTAGTGCGAGAAACACGTTACCTGGTGTTTTCACCACTCCACAGTGCGTTCGATATGCAGAACAGTACATATCTTGGTTTTCGTGGGGTTTCAAGCTGAGATATCCATTTTCTGCGATAATCTTGTTGAGACTTCTGTCCGAAGTATGCAGAAAGGTCGAGAGCGCTCTTTTCGAGCTATTTACTGCTAGAAACACGTTTTCTGGGGTTTTCACCACTCGACATTTCGTTGGATATGCAGAACAGTAGATATCTTGGTTTTCGTGGGGTTTCAAGCAGAGATATGCATTTTCTGCGATAATCTTGGTGAGACTTCTGTTAGAAGTATGCAGAAGCATCGAGATCGCTCGTTTCGAGCCATTTAATGCGAGAAACACGTTATCTGGTGTTATCACCACACCACAGTGCGTTTGATATGCAGAACCGGCGATATCTTGGTTTTCGTGGGGTTTCAAGCTGAGATATGCATTTTCTGCGATAATCTTGGTGAGACTTCTGTCCGAAGGATGCTGAATCATCGATATCGCTCTTTTCGAGCTAGTTAGTGCGAGAAACACGTTATCTGGTGTTTTCGCCACTCCACAGTGCGTTCGATATGCAGAACAGTACATATCTTGGTTTTCGTGGGGTTTCAAGCTGAAATATGCATTTTCTGCGATAATCTTGTTGAGACTTCTGTCCGAAGTATGCAGAAAGTTCGAGAGCGCTCTTTTCGAGCTATTTACTGCTAGAAACACGTTTTCTGGGGTTTTCACCACTCCACGGTACGTTTGATGTGCAGAACCGGAGATAACTCGGTTTTCGTGAGGTTTCAAGCTGAGATATGCATTTTCTGCGATAATCTTGGTGAGACTTTTGTCCGAAGTATGCTGAATCATCGAGATCGCTCTTTTCGAGCTAGTTAGTGCGAGAAACACGTTATCTGGTGTTTTCACCACTCCACAGTGCGTTTGATATGCAGAACAGTACATATCTTGATTTTCGTGGGGATTCAAGCTGAGATATGCATTTTCTGCGATAATCTTGTTGAGACTTCTGGCCGAAGTATGCAGAATCATCGAGATCGCTCGTTTCGAGCTAGTTAGTGCGAGAAACACGTTTTCTGGAGTTTTCACCACTCCACAGTACGTTTGACATGCAGAACCGGAGATATCTTGGTTTCGGTCGGCTTTCAAGCTGAGATATGCATTTTCTACGATAATCTTGGTGAAACATCTGTCCGAAGTATGCAGAAACATCGAGAGCGCTCTTTTCGAGCTATTTAATGCGAGAAACTCGTTTTCTGGGGTTTTCACCACTCCACAGTTCGTTGGATATGCAGAACCGGAGATATCTTGGTCTTCGGGGGTTTCAAGCTGAGATATGCATTTTCTGCGATAATCTTGTTGAGACTTCTGGCCGAAGTGTGCAGAATCATCGAGATCGCTCGTTTCGAGCTACTTAATGCACGAAACACGTTTTCTGGAGTTTTCACCACTCCACAGTACGTTTGACATGCAGAACCGGAGATATCTTGGTTTCGGTCGGGTTTCAAGCTGAGATATGCATTTTCTACGATAATCTTGGTGAAACATCTATCCGAAGTATGCAGAAACATCGAGAGCGCTCTTTTCGAGCTATTTAATGCGAGAAACTCGTTTTCTGGGGTTTTCACCACTCCACAGTTCGTTGGATATGCAGAACCGGAGATATCTTGGTTTTCGTGGGGTTTCAAGCTGAGATATGCATTTTCTGCGATAATCTTGTTGAGACTTCTGTCCGAAGTATGCAGAAAGGTCGAGAGCGCTCGTTTCGAGCTATTTACTGCTAGAAACACGTTTTCTGGGGTTTTCACCACTCGACAGTTCGTTGGATATGCAGAACAGTAGATATCTTGGTTTTCGTGGGGTTTCAAGCAGAGATATGCATTTTCTGCGATAATCTTGGTGAGACTTCTGTTAGAAGAATGCAGAATCATCTTGATCGCTCTTTTCGAGCTACTTAATGCACGAAACAGGTTTTCTGGTGTTTTCACCACTCCACAGTACGTTTGAAATGCAGAACCGGAGATATCTTGGTTTCGGTCGGGTTTTAGGCTGAGATATCCATTTTCTACGATAACCCTGGTGAGACTTCTGTCAGAAGTATGCAGAATCTTCGAGAACGCTCTTTTCGAGCAACTTAATGCGACAAACACGTTATCTGGTGTTTTCACCACTCCACAGTGCGTTTGATATGCAGTACCAGCGATATCTTGGTTTTCGTGGGGTTTCAAGCTGAGATATGCATTTTTTACGATAATCTTGGTGAGACTTCTGTCAGAAGTATGCAGAATCTTCGAGAACGCTCTTTTCGAGCTACTTAATGCGCGAAACACGTTTTCTGGTGTTTTCACCACTCCACGGTACGTTTGGTGTGCAGAACCGGAGATAACTCGGTTTTCGTCGGGTTTCAAGCTGAGATATGCATTTTCTACGATAATCTTGGAGAGACTTCTGTCACAAGTATGCAGGATCTTCTAGAACGCTCTTTTCGAGCTATTTAATGCGACAAACACGTTATCTGGTGTTTTCACCACTCCACAGTGTGTTTGATATGCAGTACCAGCGATATCTTGGTTTTCGTGGGGTTTCAAGCTGAGATATGCATTTTTTACGATAATCTTGGTGAGACTTCTGTCCGAAGTATGCAGAATCTTCTAGAACGCTCTTTTCGAGCTATTTAATGCGACAAACACGTTATCTGGTGTTTTCACCACTCCACAGTGCGTTTGATATGCAGTACCAGCGATATCTTGGTTTTCGTGGGGTTTCAAGCTGAGATATGCATTTTTTACGATAATCTTGGTGAGACTTCTGTCCGAAGTATGCAGAATCATCGAGATCGCTCTATTCGAGCTATTTAATGCGAGAGACACGTTCTCTGGTTGTTTTCACCACTCTACAGTACGTTTGATATGCAGAACCGGCAACATCTTGATTTTCGTGAGGTTTCGAGCTGAGATATGCATTTTCTGCGATAATCTTGGTGAGACTTCAGTCAGAAGTATCCAGAATCATCTAGATCGCTCTTTTCGAGCTATTTAATGCGAAAAAACAAGTTTTCTGGTGTTTTGACCACTCCACAGTGCGTTTGATATGTTGATCCGCCGATAACTTGGTTTTCATGGGGTTTCCAGCTGATATATGCATTTTCTGCGATAATCTTGGTGTTTCATCTATGAGACGTATGCAGAATCATCGAGAACGCTCGTTTCGAGCTACTTAATGCGAGAAACACGTTATCTGGTGTTTTCACCACTCCACAGTGCGTTTGATATGCAGAACCGGCGATATCTCGGTTTTTGTGGGGTTTCAAGCTGAGATATGCATTTTCTGCGATAATCTTGGTGAGACTTCTGTTAGAAGGATGCAGAAGCATCGAGATCGCTCGTTTCGAGCTAGTTATTGCGAGAAAAACATTATGCGGTGTTTTCACCACTCCACAGTGCGTTTGATATGCAGAACCAGCGATATCTTGGTTTTCGTGGAGTTTCAAGCTGAGATATGCATTTTCTGCGATAATCTTGGTGAGACTTCTGTTAGAAGGATGCAGAAGCATCGAGATCGCTCGTTTCGAGCTAGTTATTGCGAGAAAAACATTATGCGGTGTTTTCACCACTCCACAGTGCGTTTGATATGCAGAACCAGCGATATCTTGGTTTTCGTGGGGTTTCAAGCTGAGATATGCATTTTCTGCGATAATCTTGGTGAGACTTCTGTCCGAAGTATGCTGAATCATCGAGATCGCTCTTTTCGAGCTAGTTAGTGCGAGAAACACGTTTTGTGGGGTTTTCTCCACTCCACAGTTCGTTGGATATGCAGAACAGTAGATATCTGGGTTTTCGTGGGGTTTCAAGCAGAGATATGCATTTTCTGCGATAATCTTGGTGAGACTTCTGTTAGAAGTATGCAGCATCATCGAGATCGCACTTTTCGAGCTATTTAATGCGAGAAACACGTTATCCTGGTGTTTTCACCACTCCACAGTGCGTTTGATATGCAGAACAGGCGATATCATCATTTTCGTGGTGTTTCCAGCTGAGATATGCATTTTGTGCGATAATCTTGGTGGGTCTTTTGTCAGAAGTATGCAGAATCATCTAGATCGCTCTTTTCGAGCTACTTAATGCACGAAACACGTTTTCTGGAGTTTTCACCACTCCACAGTACGTTTGACATGCAGAACCGGAGATATCTTGGTTTCGGTCGGGTTTCAAGCTGAGATATGCATTTTCTGCGATAATCTTGGTGAGACTTCTGTCCGAAGTATGCTGAATCATCGATATCGTTCTTTTCGAGCTAGTTAGTGCGAGAAACACGTTATCTGGTGTTTGCACCACTCCACAGTGCGTTCGATATGCAGAACAGTACATATCTTGGTTTTCGTGGGGTTTCAAGCTGAGATATCCATTTTCTGCGATAATCTTGTTGAGACTTCTGTCCGAAGTATGCAGAAAGGTCGAGAGCGCTCGTTTCGAGCTATTTACTGCTAGAAACACGTTTTCTGGGGTTTTCACCACTCGACATTTCGTTGGATATGCAGAACAGTAGATATCTTGGTTTTCGTGGGGTTTCAAGCAGAGATATGCATTTTCAGCGATAATCTTGGTGAGACTTCTGTTAGAAGTATGCAGAAGCATCGAGATCGCTCGTTTCGAGCCATTTAATGCGAGAAACACGTTATCTGGTGTTATCACCACACCACAGTGCGTTTGATATGCAGAACCGGCGATATCTTGGTTTTCGTGGGGTTTCAAGCTGAGATATGCATTTTCTGCGATAATCTTGGTGAGACTTCTGTCCGAAAGATGCTGAATCATCGATATCGCTCTTTTCGAGCTAGTTAGTGCGAGAAACACGTTATCTGGTGTTTTCGCCACTCCACAGTGCGTTCGATATGCAGAACAGTACATATCTTGGTTTTCGTGGGGTTTCAAGCTGAGATATGCATTTTCTGCGATAATCTTGTTGGGACTTCTGTCCGAAGTATGCAGAAAGGTCGAGAGCGCTCTTTTCGAGCTATTTACTGCTAGAAACACGTTTTCTGGGGTTTTCACCACTCGACATTTCGTTGAATATGCAGAACAGTAGATATCTTGGTTTTCGTGGGGTTTCAAGCAGAGATATGCATTTTCTGCGATAATCTTGGTGAGACTTCTGTTAGAAGTATGCAGAAGCATCGAGATCGCTCGTTTCGAGCCATTTAATGCGAGAAACACGTTATCTGGTGTTATCACCACACCACAGTGCGTTTGATATGCAGAACCGGCGATATCTTGGTTTTCGTGGGGTTTCAAGCTGAGATATGCATTTTCTGCGATAATCTTGGTGAGACTTCTGTTAGAAGTATGCAGAATCATCGAGATCGCACTTTTCGAGCTATTTAATGCGAGAAACACGTTATCTGGTGTTTTCACCACTCCACAGTGCGTTTGATATGCAGAACAGGCGATATCTTGATTTTCGTGGTGTTTCAGGCTGAGATATGCATTTTGTGCGATAATCTTGGTGGGTCTTTTGTCAGAAGTATGCAGAATCATCTAGATCGCTCTTTTCGAGCTACTTAATGCACGAAACACGTTTTCTGGAGTTTTCACCACTCCACAGTACGTTTGACATGCAGAACCGGAGATATCTTGGTTTCGGTCGGGTTTCAAGCTGAGATATGCATTTTCTACGATAATCTTGGTGAAACATCTGTCCGAAGTATGCAGAAACATCGAGAGCGCTCTTTTCGAGCTATTTAATGCGAGAAACTCGTTTTCTGGGGTTTTCACCACTCCACAGTTCGTTGGATATGCAGAACCGGAGATATCTTGGTTTTCGTGGGGTTTCAAGCTGAGATATGCATTTTCTGCGATAATCTTGTTGAGACTTCTGGCCGAAGTGTGCAGAATCATCGAGATCGCTCGTTTCGAGCTAGTTAGTGCGAGAAACACGTTATCTGGTGTTTTCACCACTCCACAGTGCGTTCGATATGCAGAACAGTACATATCTTGGTTTTCGTGGGGTTTCAAGCTGAGATATCCATTTTCTGCGATAATCTTGTTGAGACTTCTGTCCGAAGTATGCAGAAAGGTCGAGAGCGCTCTTTTCGAGCTATTTACTGCTAGAAACACGTTTTCTGGGGTTTTCACCACTCGACATATCGTTGGATATGCAGAACAGTAGATATCTTGGTTTTCGTGGGGTTTCAAGCAGAGATATGCATTTTCTGCGATAATCTTGGTGAGACTTCTGTTAGAAGTATGCAGAATCACCTAGATCGCTCTTTTCGAGCTACTTAATGCACGAAACACGTTTTCTGGAGTTTTCACCACTCCACAGTACGTTTGACATGCAGAACCGGAGATATCTTGGTTTCGGTCGGGTTTCAAGCTGAGATATGCATTTTCTACGATAATCTTGGTGAAACATCTGTCCGAAGTATGCAGAAACATCGAGAGCGCTCTTTTCGAGCTATTTAATGCGAGAAACTCGTTTTCTGGGGTTTTCACCACTCCACAGTTCGTTGGATATGCAGAACCGGAGATATCTTGGTTTTCGTGGGGTTTCAAGCTGAGATATGCATTTTCTGCGATAATCTTGTTGAGACTTCTGGCCGAAGTGTGCAGAATCATCTAGATCGCTCTTTTCGAGCTACTTAATGCACGAAACACGTTTTCTGGAGTTTTCACCACTCCACAGTACGTTTGACATGCAGAACCGGAGATATCTTGGTTTCGGTCGGGTTTCAAGCTGAGATATGCATTTTCTACGATAATCTTGGTGAAACATCTGTCCGAAGTATGCAGAAACATCGAGAGCGCTCTTTTCGAGCTATTTAATGCGAGAAACTCGTTTTCTGGGGTTTTCACCACTCCACAGTTCGTTGGATATGCAGAACCGGAGATATCTTGGTCTTCGGGGGTTTCAAGCTGAGATATGCATTTTCTGCGATAATCTTGTTGAGACTTCTGGCCGAAGTGTGCAGAATCATCGAGATCGCTCGTTTCGAGCTACTTAATGCACGAAACACGTTTTCTGGAGTTTTCACCACTCCACAGTACGTTTGACATGCAGAACCGGAGATATCTTGGTTTCGGTCGGGTTTCAAGCTGAGATATGCATTTTCTACGATAATCTTGGTGAAACATCTGTCCGAAGTATGCAGAAACATCGAGAGCGCTCTTTTCGAGCTATTTAATGCGAGAAACTCGTTTTCTGGGGTTTTCACCACTCCACAGTTCGTTGGATATGCAGAACAGGAGATATCTTGGTTTTCGTGGGGTTTCAAGCTGAGATATGCATTTTCTGCGATAATCTTGTTGAGACTTCTGTCCGAAGTATGCAGAAAGGTCGAGAGCGCTCGTTTCGAGCTATTTACTGCTAGAAACACGTTTTCTGGGGTTTTCACCACTCGACAGTTCGTTGGATATGCAGAACAGTAGATATCTTGGTTTTCGTGGGGTTTCAAGCAGAGATATGCATTTTCTGCGATAATCTTGGTGAGACTTCTGTTAGAAGAATGCAGAATCATCTTGATCGCTCTTTTCGAGCTACTTAATGAACGAAACAGGTTTTCTGGTGTTTTCACCACTCCACAGTACGTTTGAAATGCAGAACCGGAGATATCTTGGTTTCGGTCGGGTTTTAGGCTGAGATATCCATTTTCTACGATAACCCTGGTGAGACTTCTGTCAGAAGTATGCAGAATCTTCGAGAACGCTCTTTTCGAGCTACTTAATCCGCGAAACACGTTTTCTGGTGTTTTCACCAGTCCAAGGTACGTTTGGTGTGCAGAACCGGAGATAACTCGGTTTTCGTCGGGTTTCAAGCTGAGATATGCATTTTCTACGATAATCTTGGTGAGACTTCTGCCAGAAGTATGCAGAATAATCTAGATCGTTCGTTTCGAGCTATTTAATGCGAGAAACACGTTATCTGGTGTATTGACCACTCCACACTGCGTTTGATATGCAGTACCAGCGATATCTTGGATTTCATGGGGTTTCAAGCTGAGATATGCATTTTTTACGATAATCTTGGTCAGACTTCTGTCCGAAGTATGCTGAATCATCGAGATCGCTCTTTTCGAGCTATTTAATGCGAGAAACACGTTCTCTGGTTGTTTTCACCACTCCACAGTGCGTTTGATCTGCAGAACAGGCGATATCTTGATTTTCGTGGTGATTCCAACTGAGATATGCATTTTCTGCGATAATCTTGGTGGGTCTTTTGTCAGAAGTATGCAGAATCATCTTGATCGCTCTTTTCGAGCTACTTAATGCGAGAAACACGTTATCTGGTGTTTTCACCACTCCACAGTGCGTTTGATATGCAGAACCGGCGATATCTTGATTTTCGTGGTGTTTCCAGCTGAGATATGCATTTTCTACGATAATGTTGGTGAGACTTCTGTCAGAAGTATGCAGAATCTTCGAGAACGCTCTTTTCGAGCTACTTAATGCGCGAAACACGTTTTCTGGTGTTTTCACCACTCCACGGTACGTTTGGTGTGCAGAACCGGAGATAACTCGGTTTTCGTCGGGTTTCAAGCTGAGATATGCATTTTCTACGATAATCTTGGAGAGACTTCTGTCACAAGTATGCAGGATCTTCGAGAACGCTCTTTTCGTGCTATTTAATGCGAGAAACACGTTATCTGGTGTTTTCACCACTCCACAGTGCGTTTGATATGCAGAACCGGCGATATCTTGATTTTCGTGGTGTTTCCAGCTGAGATATGCATTTTCTACGATAATGTTGGTGAGACTTCTGTCAGAAGTATGCAGAATCTTCGAGAACGCTCTTTTCGAGCTACTTAATGCGCGAAACACGTTTTCTGGTGTTTTCACCACTCCACGGTACGTTTGGTGTGCAGAACCGGAGATAACTCGGTTTTCGTCGGGTTTCAAGCTGAGATATGCATTTTCTACGATAATCTTGGAGAGACTTCTGTCACAAGTATGCAGGATCTTCTAGAACGCTCTTTTCGAGCTATTTAATGCGAGAAACACGTTATCTGGTGTTTTCACCACTCCACAGTGCGTTTGATATGCAGTACCAGCGATATCTTGGTTTTCGTGGGGTTTCAAGCTGAGATATGCATTTTTTACGATAATCTTGGTGAGACTTCTGTCCGAAGTATGCAGAATCATCGAGATCGCTCTATTCGAGCTATTTAATGCGAGAGACACGTTCTCTGGTTGTTTTCACCACTCCACAGTGCGTTTGATATGCAGAACCGGCAACATCTTGATTTTCGTGAGGTTTCGAGCTGAGATATGCATTTTCTGCGATAATCTTGGTGAGACTTCAGTCAGAAGTATCCAGAATCATCGAGATCGCACTTTTCGAGCTATTTAATGCGAGAAACACGTTATCTGGTGTTTTCACCACTCCACAGTGCGTTTGATATGCAGAACCGGCGACATCTTGGTTTTCGTGTGGTTTCAAGCTGAGATATGCATTTTCTGCGATAATCTTGGTGAGACTTCTGTCCGAAGTATGCTGAATCATCGAGATCGCTCTTATCGAGCTAGTTAGTGCGGGAAACACGTTTTGTGGGGTTTTCTCCACTCCACAGTTCGTTGGATATGCAGAACAGTAGATATCTTGGTTTTCGTGGGGTTTCAAGCAGAGATATGCATTTTCTGCGATAATCTTGGTGAGACTTCTGTTAGAAGTATGCAGCATCATCGAGATCGCACTTTTCGAGCTATTTAATGCGAGAAACACGTTATCTGGTGTTTTCACCACTCCACAGTGCGTTTGATATGCAGAACAGGCGATATCTTGATTTTCGTGGTGTTTCCAGCTGAGATATGCATTTTGTGCGATAATCTTGGTGGGTCTTTTGTCAGAAGTATGCAGAATCATCTAGATCGCTCTTTTCGAGCTACTTAATGCACGAAACACGTTTTCTGGAGTTTTCACCACTCCACAGTACGTTTGACATGCAGAACCGGAGATATCTTGGTTTCGGTCGGGTTTCAAGCTGAGATATGCATTTTCTGCGATAATCTTGGTGAGACTTCTGTACGAAGTATGCTGAATCATCGATATCGCTCTTTTCGAGCTAGTTAGTGCGAGAAACACGTTATCTGGTGTTTGCACCACTCCACAGTGCGTTCGATATGCAGAACAGTACATATCTTGGTTTTCGTGGGGTTTCAAGCTGAGATATCCATTTTCTGCGATAATCTTGTTGAGACTTCTGTCCGAAGTATGCAGAAAGGTCGAGAGCGCTCTTTTCGAGCTATTTACTGCTAGAAACACGTTTTCTGGGGTTTTCACCACTCGACATTTCGTTGGATATGCAGAACAGTAGATATCTTGGTTTTCGTGGGGTTTCAAGCAGAGATATGCATTTTCTGCGATAATCTTGGTGAGACTTCTGTTAGAAGTATGCAGAAGCATCGAGATCGCTCGTTTCGAGCCATTTAATGCGAGAAACACGTTATCTGGTGTTATCACCACACCACAGTGCGTTTGATATGCAGAACCGGCGATATCTTGGTTTTCGTGGGGTTTCAAGCTGAGATATGCATTTTCTGCGATAATCTTGGTGAGACTTTTGTCCGAAGTATGCTGAATCATCGAGATCGCTCTTTTCGAGCTAGTTAGTGCGAGAAACACGTTATCTGGTGTTTTCACCACTCCACCGTGCGTTTGATATGCAGAACAGTACATATCTTGATTTTCGTGGGGTTTCAAGCTGAGATATGCATTTTCTGCGATAATCTTGTTGAGACTTCTGGCTGAAGTATGCAGAATCATCGAGATCGCTCGTTTCGAGCTAGTTAGTGCGAGAAACACGTTATCTGGTGTTTTCACCACTCCACAGTGCGTTTGATATGCAGAACAGTACATATCTTGGTTTTCGAGGGGTTTCAAGCAGAGATATGCATTTTCTGCGATAATCTTGGTGAGACTTCTGTTAGAAGTATGCAGAATCATCGAGATCGCACTTTTCGAGCTATTTAATGCGAGAAACACGTTATCTGGTGTTTTCACCACTCCACAGTGCGTTTGATATGCAGAACAGGCGATATCTTGATTTTCGTGGTGTTTCAGGCTGAGATATGCATTTTGTGCGATAATCTTGGTGGGTCTTTTGTCAGAAGTATGCAGAATCATCTAGATCGCTCTTTTCGAGCTACTTAATGCACGAAACACGTTTTCTGGAGATTTCACCACTCCACAGTACGTTTGACATGCAGAACCGGAGATATCTTGGTTTCGGTCGGGTTTCAAGCTGAGATATGCATTTTCTACGATAATCTTGGTGAAACATCTGTCCGAAGTATGCAGAAACATCGAGAGCGCTCTTTTCGAGCTATTTAATGCGAGAAACTCGTTTTCGGGGTTTTCACCACTCCACAGTTCGTTGGATATGCAGAACCGGAGATATCTTGGTTTTCGTGGGGTTTCAAGCTGAGATATGCATTTTCTGCGATAATCTTGTTGAGACTTCTGGCCGAAGTGTGCAGAATCATCGAGATCGCTCGTTTCGAGCTAGTTAGTGCGAGAAACACGTTATCTGGTGTTTTCACCACTCCACAGTGCGTTCGATATGCAGAACAGTACATATCTTGGTTTTCGTGGGGTTTCAAGCTGAGATATCCATTTTCTGCGATAATCTTGTTGAGACTTCTGTCCGAGGTATGCAGAAAGGTCGAGAGCGCTCTTTTCGAGCTATTTACTGCTAGAAACACGTTTTCTGGGGTTTTCACCACTCGACATTTCGTTGGATATGCAGAACAGTAGATATCTTGGTTTTCGTGGGGTTTCAAGCAGAGATATGCATTTTCTGCGATAATCTTTGTGAGACTTCTGTTAGAAGTATGCAGAAGCATCGAGATCGCTCGTTTCGAGCTAGTTATTGCGAGAAAAACATTATGCGGTGTTTTCACCACTCCACAGTGCGTTTGATATGCAGAACCAGCGATATCTTGGTTTTCGTGGGGTTTCAAGCTGAGATATGCATTTTTTACGATAATTTTGGTGAGACTTCTGTCCGAAGTATGCAGAAGCATCGAGATCGCTCGTTTCGAGCTATTTAATGCGAGAAACACGGTATCTGGTGTTTTCACCACTCCACAGTGCGTTTGATATGCAAAACCGGCGACATCTTGGTTTTCGTGTGGTTTCAAGCTGAGATATGCATTTTCTGCGATAATCTTCGTGAGACTTCTGTTAGAAGTATGCAGAATCATCGAGATCGCACTTTTCGAGCTATTTAATGCGAGAAACACGTTATCTGGTGTTTTCACCACTCCACAGTGCGTTTGATATGCAGAACCGGCGACATCTTGGTTTTCGTGTGGTTTCAAGCTGAGATATGCATTTTCTGCGATAATCTTGGTGAGACTTCTGTCCGAAGTATGCTGAATCATCGAGATCGCTCTTATCGAGCTAGTTAGTGCGGGAAACACGTTTTGTGGGGTTTTCTCCACTCCACAGTTCGTTGGATATGCAGAACAGTAGATATCTTGGTTTTCGTGGGGTTTCAAGCAGAGATATGCATTTTCTGCGATAATCTTGGTGAGACTTCTGTTAGAAGTATGCAGCATCATCGAGATCGCACTTTTCGAGCTATTTAATGCGAGAAACACGTTATCTGGTGTTTTCACCACTCCACAGTGCGTTTGATATGCAGAACAGGCGATATCTTGATTTTCGTGGTGTTTCCAGCTGAGATATGCATTTTGTGCGATAATCTTGGTGGGTCTTTTGTCAGAAGTATGCAGAATCATCTAGATCGCTCTTTTCGAGCTACTTAATGCACGAAACACGTTTTCTGGAGTTTTCACCACTCCACAGTACGTTTGACATGCAGAACCGGAGATATCTTGGTTTCGGTCGGGTTTCAAGCTGAGATATGCATTTTCTGCGATAATCTTGGTGAGACTTCTGTCCGAAGTATGCTGAATCATCGATATCGCTCTTTTCGAGCTAGTTAGTGCGAGAAACACGTTATCTGGTGTTTGCACCACTCCACAGTGCGTTCGATATGCAGAACAGTACATATCTTGGTTTTCGTGGGGTTTCAAGCTGAGATATCCATTTTCTGCGATAATCTTGTTGAGACTTCTGTCCGAAGTATGCAGAAAGGTCGAGAGCGCTCTTTTCGAGCTATTTACTGCTAGAAACACGTTTTCTGGGGTTTTCACCACTCGACATTTCGTTGGATATGCAGAACAGTAGATATCTTGGTTTTCGTGGGGTTTCAAGCAGAGATATGCATTTTCTGCGATAATCTTGGTGAGACTTCTGTTAGAAGTATGCAGAA
Source organism: Anthophora plumipes (assembly GCA_951804975.1). Classification (NCBI taxonomy): domain Eukaryota; kingdom Metazoa; phylum Arthropoda; class Insecta; order Hymenoptera; family Apidae; genus Anthophora; species Anthophora plumipes. Next base: position 966,009 of record CATORF010000790.1, on the reverse strand, counting down.
GCATCGAGATCGCTCGTTTCGAGCCATTTAATGCGAGAAACACGTTATCTGGTGTTATCACCACACCACAGTGCGTTTGATATGCAGAACCGGCGATATCATGGTTTTCGTGGGGTTTCAAGCTGAGATATGCATTTTCTGCGATAATCTTGGTGAGACTTTTGTCCGAAGTATGCTGAATCATCGAGATCGCTCTTTTCGAGCTAGTTAGTGCGAGAAACACGTTATCTGGTGTTTTCACCACTCCACCGTGCGTTTGATATGCAGAACAGTACATATCTTGATTTTCGTGGGGTTTCAAGCTGAGATATGCATTTTCTGCGATAATCTTGTTGAGACTTCTGGCTGAAGTATGCAGAATCATCGAGATCGCTCGTTTCGAGCTAGTTAGTGCGAGAAACACGTTATCTGGTGTTTTCACCACTCCACAGTGCGTTTGATATGCAGAACAGTACATATCTTGGTTTTCGAGGGGTTTCAAGCAGAGATATGCATTTTCTGCGATAATCTTGGTGAGACTTCTGTTAGAAGTATGCAGAATCATCGCGATCGCACTTTTCGAGCTATTTAATGCGAGAAACACGTTATCTGGTGTTTTCACCACTCCACAGTGCGTTTGATATGCAGAACAGGCGATATCTTGATTTTCGTGGTGTTTCAGGCTGAGATATGCATTTTGTGCGATAATCTTGGTGGGTCTTTTGTCAGAAGTATGCAGAATCATCTAGATCGCTCTTTTCGAGCTACTTAATGCACGAAACACGTTTTCTGGAGATTTCACCACTCCACAGTACGTTTGACATGCAGAACCGGAGATATCTTGGTTTCGGTCGGGTTTCAAGCTGAGATATGCATTTTCTACGATAATCTTGGTGAAACATCTGTCCGAAGTATGCAGAAACATCGAGAGCGCTCTTTTCGAGCTATTTAATGCGAGAAACTCGTTTTCGGGGTTTTCACCACTCCACAGTTCGTTGGATATGCAGAACCGGAGATATCTTGGTTTTCGTGGGGTTTCAAGCTGAGATATGCATTTTCTGCGATAATCTTGTTGAGACTTCTGGCCGAAGTGTGCAGAATCATCGAGATCGCTCGTTTCGAGCTAGTTTGTGCGAGAAACACGTTATCTGGTGTTTTCACCACTCCACAGTGCGTTCGATATGCAGAACAGTACATATCTTGGTTTTCGTGGGGTTTCAAGCTGAGATATCCATTTTCTGCGATAATCTTGTTGAGACTTCTGTCCGAGGTATGCAGAAAGGTCGAGAGCGCTCTATTCGAGCTATTTACTGCTAGAAACACGTTTTCTGGGGTTTTCACCACTCGACATTTCGTTGGATATGCAGAACAGTAGATATCTTGGTTTTCGTGGGGTTTCAAGCAGAGATATGCATTTTCTGCGATAATCTTTGTGAGACTTCTGTTAGAAGTATGCAGAAGCATCGAGATCGCTCGTTTCGAGCCATTTAATGCGAGAAACACGTTATCTGGTGTTATCACCACACCACAGTGCGTTTGATATGCAGAACCGGCGATATCTTGGTTTTCGTGGGGTTTCAAACTGAGATATGCATTTTCTGCGATAATCTTGGTGAGACTTCTGTCCGAAGGATGCTGAATCATCGATATCGCTCTTTTCGAGCTAGTTAGTGCGAGAAACACGTTATCTGGTGTTTTCGCCACTCCACAGTGCGTTCGATATGCAGAACAGTACATATCTTGGTTTTCGTGGGGTTTCAAGCTGAGATATGCATTTTCTGCGATAATCTTGTTGAGACTTCTGTCCGAGGTATGCAGAAAGGTCGAGAGCGCTCTATTCGAGCTATTTACTGCTAGAAACACGTTTTCTGGGGTTTTCACCACTCGACATTTCGTTGGATATGCAGAACAGTAGATATCTTGGTTTTCGTGGGGTTTCAAGCAGAGATATGCATTTTCTGCGATAATCTTTGTGAGACTTCTGTTAGAAGTATGCAGAAAGGTCGAGAGCGCTCTTTTCGAGCTATTTACTGCTAGAAACACGTTTTCTGGGGTTTTCACCACTCCACGGTACGTTTGATGTGCAGAACCGGAGATAACTCGGTTTTCGTGAGGTTTCAAGCTGAGATATGCATTTTCTGCGATAATCTTGGTGAGACTTTTGTCCGAAGTATGCTGAATCATCGAGATCGCTCTTTTCGAGCTAGTTAGTGCGAGAAACACGTTATCTGGTGTTTTCACCACTCCACAGTGCGTTTGATATGCAGAACAGGCGATATCTTGATTTTCGTGGTGTTTCAGGCTGAGATATGCATTTTGTGCGATAATCTTGGTGGGTCTTTTGTCAGAAGTATGCAGAATCATCTAGATCGCTCTTTTCGAGCTACTTAATGCACGAAACACGTTTTCTGGAGATTTCACCACTCCACAGTACGTTTGACATGCAGAACCGGAGATATCTTGGTTTCGGTCGGGTTTCAAGCTGAGATATGCATTTTCTACGATAATCTTGGTGAAACATTTGTCCGAAGTATGCAGAAACATCGAGAGCGCTCTTTTCGAGCTATTTAATGCGAGAAACTCGTTTTCGGGGTTTTCACCACTCCACAGTTCGTTGGATATGCAGAACCGGAGATATCTTGGTTTTCGTGGGGTTTCAAGCAGAGATATGCATTTTCTGCGATAATCTTGTTGAGACTTCTGGCCGAAGTGTGCAGAATCATCGAGATCGCTCGTTTCGAGCTAGTTAGTGCGAGAAACACGTTATCTGGTGTTTTCACCACTCCACAGTGCGTTCGATATGCAGAACAGTACATATCTTGGTTTTCGTGGGGTTTCAAGCTGAGATATCCATTTTCTGCGATAATCTTGTTGAGACTTCTGTCCGAGGTATGCAGAAAGGTCGAGAGCGCTCTATTCGAGCTATTTACTGCTAGAAACACGTTTTCTGGGGTTTTCACCACTCGACATTTCGTTGGATATGCAGAACAGTAGATATCTTGGTTTTCGTGGGGTTTCAAGCAGAGATATGCATTTTCTGCGATAATCTTTGTGAGACTTCTGTTAGAAGTATGCAGAAGCATCGAGATCGCTCGTTTCGAGCCATTTAATGCGAGAAACACGTTATCTGGTGTTATCACCACACCACAGTGCGTTTGATATGCAGAACCGGCGATATCTTGGTTTTCGTGGGGTTTCAAACTGAGATATGCATTTTCTGCGATAATCTTGGTGAGACTTCTGTCCGAAGGATGCTGAATCATCGATATCGCTCTTTTCGAGCTAGTTAGTGCGAGAAACACGTTATCTGGTGTTTTCGCCACTCCACAGTGCGTTCGATATGCAGAACAGTACATATCTTGGTTTTCGTGGGGTTTCAAGCTGAGATATGCATTTTCTGCGATAATCTTGTTGAGACTTCTGTCCGAAGTATGCAGAAAGGTCGAGAGCGCTCTTTTCGAGCTATTTACTGCTAGAAACACGTTTTCTGGGGTTTTCACCACTCCACGGTACGTTTGATGTGCAGAACCGGAGATAACTCGGTTTTCGTGAGGTTTCAAGCTGAGATATGCATTTTCTGCGATAATCTTGGTGAGACTTTTGTCCGAAGTATGCTGAATCATCGAGATCGCTCTTTTCGAGCTAGTTAGTGCGAGAAACACGTTATCTGGTGTTTTCACCACTCCACAGTGCGTTTGATATGCAGAACAGTACATATCTTGATTTTCGTGGGGTTTCAAGCAGAGATATGCATTTTCTGCGATAATCTTGTTGAGACTTCTGGCCGAAGTATGCAGAATCATCGAGATCGCTCGTTTCGAGCTAGTTAGTGCGAGAAACACGTTATCTGGTGTTTTCACCACTCCACAGTGCGGTTGATATGCAGAACAGTACATATCTTGGTTTTCGTGGGGTTTCAAGCTGCGATATGCATTTTCTGCGATAATCTTGATGAGACTTCTGTCCGAAGTATGCAGAAAGGTCGAGAGCGCCCTTTTCGAGCTATTTAATGCTAGAAACACGTTTTGTGGGGTTTTCACCACTCCACAGTTCGATGGATATGCAGAACAGTAGATATCTTGGTTTTCGTGGGGTTTCAAGCAGAGATATGCATTTTCTGCGATAATCTTGGTGAGACTTCTGTTAGAAGGATGCAGAATCATCGAGATCGCACTTTTCGAGCTATTTAATGCGAGAAACACGTTATCTGGTGTTTTCACCACTCCACAGTGCGTTTGATATGCAGAACAGGCGATATCTTGATTTTCGTGGTGTTTCCAGCTGAGATATGCATTTTGTGCGATAATCTTGGTGGGTCTTTTGTCAGAAGTATGCAGAATCATCTAGATCGCTCTTTTCGAGCTACTTAATGCACGAAACACGTTTTCTGGAGTTTTCACCACTCCACAGTACGTTTGACATGCAGAACCGGAGATATCTTGGTTTCGGTCGGGTTTCAAGCTGAGATATGCATTTTCTACGATAATCTTGGTGAAACATCTGTCCGAAGTATGCAGAAACATCGAGAGCGCTCTTTTCGAGCTATTTAATGCGAGAAACTCGTTTTCTGGGGTTTTCACCACTCCACAGTTCGTTGGATATGCAGAACCGGAGATATCTTGGTTTTCGTGGGGTTTCAAGCTGAGATATGCATTTTCTGCGATAATCTTGGTGGGTCTTTTGTCAGAAGTATGCAGAATCATCTAGATCGCTCTTTTCGAGCTACTTAATGCACGAAACACGTTTTCTGGAGTTTTCACCACTCCACAGTACGTTTGACATGCAGAACCGGAGATATCTTGGTTTCGGTCGGGTTTCAAGCTGAGATATGCATTTTCTACGATAATCTTGGTGAAACATCTGTCCGAAGTATGCAGAAACATCGAGAGCGCTCTTTTCGAGCTATTTAATGCGAGAAACTCGTTTTCTGGGTTTTTCACCACTCCACAGTTCGTTGGATATGCAGAACCGGAGATATCTTGGTTTTCGTGGGGTTTCAAGCTGAGATATGCATTTTCTGCGATAATCTTGTTGAGACTTCTGGCCGAAGTATGCAGAATCATCTAGATCGCTCCTTTCGAGCTACTTAATGCACGAAACACGTTTTCTGGAGTTTTCACCACTCCACAGTACGTTTGATATGCAGAACCGGCGATATCTTGGTTTTCGTGGGGTTTCAAGCTGAGATATGCATTTTCTGCGATAATCTTTGTGAGACTTCTGTCCGAAGTATGCTGAATCATCGAGATCGCCCTTTTCGAGCTAGTTAGTGCGAGAAACACGTTATCTGCTGTTTTCACCGCTCCACAGTGCGTTTGATATGCAGAACAGTACATATCTTGGTTTTCGTGGGGTTTCAAGCTGAGATATGCATTTTCTGCGATAATCTGGTTGAGACTTCTGGCCGAAGTGTGCAGAATCATCGAGATCGCTCGTTTCGAGCTAGTTAGTGCGAGAAACACGTTATCTGGTGTTTTCACCACTCCACAGTGCGTTTGATATGCAGAACAGTACATATCTTGGTTTTCGTGGGGTTTCAAGTTGAGATATGCATTTTCTGCGATAATCTTGTTGAGACTTCTGTCCGAAGTATGCAGAAAGGTCGAGAGCGCTCTTTTCGAGCTATTTAATGCTAGAAACACGCTTTGTGGGGTTTTCACCACTCCACAGTTCGTTGGATATGCAGAACAGTAGATATCTTGGTTTTCGTGGGGTTTGAAGCTGAGATATGCATTTCCTGCGATATTCTTGGTGAGACTTCTGTCGGAAGTATGCTGAATCATCGAGATCGCTCTTTTCGAGCAATTTAATGCGAGAAACACGTTCTCTGGTTGTTTTCACCACTCCACAGTGCGTTTGATATGCAGAACAGGCGATATCTTGATTTTCGTAGTGTTTCCAAATGAGATATGCATTTTCTGCGATAATCTTGGTGAGACTTCTGTTAGAAGTATGCAGAATCATCGAGATCGCACTTTTCGAGGTATTTAATGCGAGAAACACGATATCTGTTGTTTTCACCAACCCACAGTGCGTTTGATATGCAGAACATGCGATATCTTGATTTTCGTGGTGTTTCCAGCTGAGATATGCATTTTGTGCGATAATCTTGGTGGGTCTTTTGTCAGAAGTATGCAGAATCATCTAGATCGCTCTTTTCGAGCTACTTAATGCACGAAACACGTTTTCTGGAGTTTTCACCACTCCACAGTACGTTTGATATGCAGAACCGGCGATATCTTGGTTTTCGTGGGGTTTCAAGCTGAGATATGCATTTTGTGCGATAATCTTGGTGGGTCTTTTGTCAGAAGTATGCAGAATCATCTAGATCGCTCTTTTCGAGCTACTTAATGCACGAAACACGTTTTCTGGAGTTTTCACCACTCCACAGTACGTTTGATATGCAGAACCGGCGATATCTTGGTTTTCGTGGGGTTTCAAGCTGAGATATGCATTTTCTGCGATAATCTTTGTGAGACTTCTGTCCGATGTATGCTGAATCATCGAGATCGCCCTTTTCGAGCTAGTTAGTGCGAGAAACACGTTATCTGTTGTTTTCACCGCTCCACAGTGCGTTTGATATGCAGAACAGTACATATCTTGGTTTTCGTGGGGTTTCAAGCTGAGATATGCATTTTCTGCGATAATCTTGTTGAGACTTCTGGCCGAAGTGTGCAGAATCATCGAGATCGCTCGTTTCGAGCTAGTTAGTGCGAGAAACACGTTACCTGGTGTTTTCACCACTCCACAGTGCGTTTGATATGCAGAACAGTACATATCTTGGTTTTCGTGGGGTTTCAAGTTGAGATATGCATTTTCTGCGATAATCTTGTTGAGACTTCTGTCCGAAGTATGCAGAAAGGTCGAGAGCGCTCTTTTCGAGCTATTTAATGCTAGAAACACGCTTTGTGTGGTTTTCACCACTCCACAGTTCGTTGGATATGCAGAACAGTAGATATCTTGGTTTTCGTGGGGTTTGAAGCTGAGATATGCATTTCCTGCGATATTCTTGGTGAGACTTCTGTCGGAAGTATGCTGAATCATCGAGATCGCTCTTTTCGAGCAATTTAATGCGAGAAACACGTTCTCTGGTTGTTTTCACCACTCCACAGTGCGTTTGATATGCAGAACAGGCGATATCTTGATTTTCGTGGTGTTTCCAAATGAGATATGCATTTTCTGCGATAATCTTGGTGAGACTTCTGTTAGAAGTATGCAGAATCATCGAGATCGCACTTTTCGAGGTATTTAATGCGAGAAACACGATATCTGTTGTTTTCACCAACCCACAGTGCGTTTGATATGCAGAACATGCGATATCTTGATTTTCGTGGTGTTTCCAGCTGAGATATGCATTTTGTGCGATAATCTTGGTGGGTCTTTTGTCAGAAGTATGCAGAATCATCTAGATCGCTCTTTTCGAGCTACTTAATGCACGAAACACGTTTTCTGGAGTTTTCACCACTCCACAGTACGTTTGATATGCAGAACCGGCGATATCTTGGTTTTCGTGGGGTTTCAAGCTGAGATATGCATTTTGTGCGATAATCTTGGTGGGTCTTTTGTCAGAAGTATGCAGAATCATCTAGATCGCTCTTTTCGAGCTACTTAATGCACGAAACACGTTTTCTGGAGTTTTCACCACTCCACAGTACGTTTGATATGCAGAACCGGCGATATCTTGGTTTTCGTGGGGTTTCAAGCTGAGATATGCATTTTGTGCGATAATCTTGGTGGGTCTTTTGTCAGAAGTATGCAGAATCATCTAGATCGCTCTTTTCGAGCTACTTAATGCACGAAACACGTTTTCTGGAGTTTTCACCACTCCACAGTACGTTTGATATGCAGAACCGGCGATATCTTGGTTTTCGTGGGGTTTCAAGCTGAGATATGCATTTTCTGCGATAATCTTTGTGAGTCTTCTGTCCGAAGTATGCTGAATCATCGAGATCGCCCTTTTCGAGCTAGTTAGTGCGAGGAACACGTTATCTGGTGTTTTCACCGCTCCACAGTGCGTTTGATATGCAGAACAGTACATATCTTGGTTTTGGTGGGGTTTCAAGCTGAGATATGCATTTTCTGCGATAATCTTGTTGAGACTTCTGGCCGAAGTGTGCAGAATCATCGAGATCGCACGTTTCGAGCTAGTTAGTGCGAGAAACACGTTATCTGGTGTTTTCACCACTCCACAGTGCGTTTGATATGCAGAACCGGCGATATCTTGGTTTTCGTGGGGTTTCAAGCTGAGATATGCATTTTCTACGATAATCATGGTGAAACATCTGTCCGAAGTATGCAGAAACATCAAGAGCGCTCTTTTCGATCTATTTAATGCGAGAAACACGTTTTCTGGGGTTTTCACCACACCACAGTTCGTTGGATGTGCAGACCCGGAGATATCTTGGTTTTCGTGGGGTTTCAAGCTGAGATATGCATTTTCTGCGATAATCTTGGTGAGACCTCTGTCCGAAGTATGCAGAATCATCGAGATCCCTCTTTTCGACCTATTTAATGCGAGAAACACGTTATCTGGTGTTTTCACAACTCCACAGTGCGTTTGATATGCAGAACCAGCGATATCTTGGTTTTCGTGGGGTTTCAAGCTGAGATATGCATTTTTTACGATAATCTTGGTGAGACTTCTGTCCGAAGTATGCAGAATCATCGAGATCGCTCGTTTCGAGCTCTTTAATGCGAGAAACACGTTATCTGGTGTTTGCACCACTCCACAGTGCGTTGGATATGCAGAACCGGAGATATTTTGGTGTTCGTCGGGTTTCATGCTGAGATATGCAATTTCTGCGATAATCTTGGTGAGACATATGTCCGAAGTATGCAGGATCATCCAGATCGCTCTTTTCGAGCTACTTAATGCACGAAACACGTTTTCTGGAGTTTTCACCACTCCACAGTACGTTTGACATGCAGAACCGGAGATATCTTGGTTTCGGTCGGGTTTCAAGCTGAGATATGCATTTTCTACGATAATCTTGGTGAAACATCTGTCCGAAGTATGCAGAAACATCGAGAGCGCTCTTTTCGAGCTATTTAATGCGAGAAACTCGTTTTCTGGGTTTTTCACCACTCCACAGTTCGTTGGATATGCAGAACCGGAGATATCTTGGTTTTCGTGGGGTTTCAAGCTGAGATATGCATTTTCTGCGATAATCTTGTTGAGACTTCTGGCCGAAGTATGCAGAATCATCTAGATCGCTCCTTTCGAGCTACTTAATGCACGAAACACGTTTTCTGGAGTTTTCACCACTCCACAGTACGTTTGATATGCAGAACCGGCGATGTTTGGTTTTCGTCGGGTTTCAAGCTGAGATATGCATTTACTACGATAATCTTGGTGAAACATCTGTTCGAAGTATGCAGAAACATCAGGAGCGCTCTTTTCGAGCTATTTAATGCGAGAAACACGTTTTCTGGGGTTTTCACCACTCCACAGTTCGTTGGATATGCAGAACAGGAGATATCTTGGTTTTCGTGGGGTTTCAAGCTAAGATATGCAATTTCTGCGATAATCTTGGTGAGACTTCTTTCCGAAGTGTGCTTAATCATCGAGATCGCTCTATTCGAGCTATTTAATGAGAGATACACGTTGTCTGGTGTTTTCACCACTCCACAGTATGTTTGATATGCAGAACCGGCGATGTTTGGTTTTCGTCGGGTTTCAAGCTGAGATATGCATTTTTTACGATAATCTTGATGAGACTTCTGTCCGAAGTATGCTTAATCATCGAGATCGCTCGTTTCGACCAATTTAATGCGAGAAACACGTTATCTGGTGTTTTCACCACTCCACAGTGCGTTTGATATGCAGAACCGGAGATATCCTGGTTTTCGTGGGGTTTCAAGCTCAGATATGCACTTTCTGCGATAATCTTGGTGAGACTTCTGTCCGAAGTATGCAGAGTCATCGAGATCGTACTTTTCGAGCTATTTAATGCGAGAAACACGTTTTCTGGGGTTTTCACCACTCCACAGTTGGTTTGATATGCAGAACCGGCGATGTTTGGTTTTCGTGGGGTTTCAAGCTGAGATATGCAATTTCTGCGATAATCTTGGTGAGACTTCTTTCCGAAGTATGCTTAATCATCGAGATCGCTCTATTCGAGCTATTTAATGCGAGAAACACGTTGTTTGGTGTTTTCACCACTCCACAGTTGGTTTGATATGCAGAACCGGCGATGTTTGGTTTTCGTCGGGTTTCAAGCTGAGATATATGCATTTTTTACGATAATCTTGGTGAGACTTCTGTCCGAAGTATGCAGAATCATCGAGATCGCTCGTTTCGAGCTCTTTAATGCGAGAAACACGTTATCTGGTGTTTGCACCACTCCACAGTGCGTTGGATATGCAGAACCGGAGATATTTTGGTGTTCGTCGGGTTTCATGCTGAGATATGCAATTTCTGCGATAATCTTGGTGAGACATATGTCCGAAGTATGCGGAATCATCGATATCGCTCTTGTCGAGCTATTTAATGCGAGAACCACGTTATCTGGTGTTTTCACCACTCCACAGTGCGTTTGATATGCAGAACCAGCGATATCTTGGTTTTCGTGGGGTTTCAAGCTGAGATATGCAGTTTTTACGATAATCTTGGTGAGACTTCTGTCCGAAGTATGCTTAATCATCGAGATCGCTCTATTCGAGCTATTTAATGCGAGAAACACGTTGTCTGGTGTTTTCACCACACCACAGTTGGTTTGATATGCAGAACCGGCGATGTTTGGTTTTCGTCGGGTTTCAAGCTGAGATATGCATTTACTACGATAATCTTGGTGAAACATCTGTCCGAAGTATGCAGAAACATCAGGAGCGCTCTTTTCGAGCTATTTAATGCGAGAAACACGTTTTCTGGGGTTTTCACCACTCCACAGTTCGTTGGATATGCAGAACAGGAGATATCTTGGTTTTCGTGGGGTTTCAAGCTCAGATATGCACTTTCTGCGATAATCTTGGTGAGACTTCTTTCCGAAGTATGCTTAATCATCGAGATCGCTCTATTCGAGCTATTTAATGCGAGAAACACGTTGTCTGGTGTTTTCACCACTCCACAGTTGGTTTGATATGCAGAACCGGCGATGTTTGGTTTTCGTCGGGTTTCAAGCTGAGATATGCATTTACTACGATAATCTTGGTGAAACATCTGTCCGAAGTATGCAGAACATCAGGAGCGCTCTTTTCGAGCTATTTAATGCGAGAAACACGTTTTCTGGGGTTTTCACCACTCCACAGTTCGTTGGATATGCAGAACAGGAGATATCTTGGTTTTCGTGGGGTTTCAAGCTCAGATATGCACTTTCTGCGATAATCTTGGTGAGACTTCTGTCCGAAGTATGCAGAGTCATCGAGATCGTTCTTTTCGAGCTATTTAATGCGAGAAACACGTTTTCTGGGGTTTTCACCACTCCACAGTTGGTTTGATATGCAGAACCGGCGATGTTTGGTTTTCGTGGGGTTTCAAGCTGAGATATGCAATTTCTGCGATAATCTTGGTGAGACTTCTTTCCGAAGTATGCTTAATCATCGAGATCGCTCTATTCGAGCTATTTAATGCGAGAAACACGTTGTCTGGTGTTTTCACCACTCCACAGTTGGTTTGATATGCAGAACCGGCGATGTTTGGTTTTCGTCGGGTTTCAAGCTGAGATATATGCATTTTTTACGATAATCTTGGTGAGACTTCTGTCCGAAGTATGCAGGATCATCCAGATCGCTCTTTTCGAGCTATTTAATGCGAGAAACTAGTTTTCTGGGGTTTTCGCCACACCACAGTTCGCTGGATGTGCAGAACCAGAGATATCTTGGTTTTCGTGGGGTTTCAAGCTGAGATATGCATTTTCTGCGATAATCTTGGTGAGACCTCTGTCCGAAGTATGCAGAAACATCGAGATCGCTCTATTCGACCTATTTAATGCGAGAAACACGTTATCTGGTGTTTTCAGCACGCCACAGTGCGTTTGATATGCAGAACCAGCGATATCTGGGTTTTCGTGGGGTTTCAAGCTGAGATATGCATTTTTTACGATAATCTTGTTGAGACTTCTGTCCGAAGTATGCTTAATCATCGAGATCGCTCGTTTCGACCTATTTAATGCGAGAAACACGTTATCTGGTGTTTTCACCACTCCACAGTGCGTATGATATGCAGAACCGGCGATATCTTGGTTTTCGTGGGGTTTCAAGCTGAGATATGCATTTTTTACGATAATCTTGGTGAGACTTCTGTCCGAAGTATGCAGAGTCATCGAGATCGTAGTTTTCAAGCTATTTAATGCGAGAAACACGTTTTCTGGGGTTTTCACCACTCCACAGTTTGTTGGACATGCAGAACAGGAGATAGCTTGGTTTTCGTGGGGTTTCTAGCAGAGAAATGCATTTTCTGCGATAATCATGGTGAGACTTCTGTCCGAAGTATGCTCAATCATCGAGATCGCTCGTTTCGACCTATTTAATACGAGAAACACGTTATCTGGTGTTTTCACCACTCCACAGTGCGTTTGATATGCAGAACCAGCGATATCTTGGTTTTCGTGGGGTTCAAGCTCAGATATGCATTTTCTGCGATAATCTTAGTGAGACTTCTGTCCGAAGTATGCAGAATCATCGAGATACCTCTTTTCGACCTATTTAATGCGAGAAACACGTTATCTGGTGTTTTCACAACTCCACAGTGCGTTTGATATGCAGAACCAGCGACATCTTGGATTTCGTCGGGGTTCAAACTGAGATATGCATTTTCTGCGATAATCTTGGTGAGTCTTCTGTCAGAAGTATGCAGAATCATCGAGATCCCTGTTTGCGAGCAATTTAATGCGAGAAACTATTTATCTGGTGTTTTCACCACTTCACAGTACGTTTGATGTGCAGAACCGGAGATAACTTGGTTTTCGTGAGGTTTCAAGCTGAGATATGCATATTCTGCGATAATATTGGTGAGACTTCAGTCAGAAGTATGCAGAATCATCTAGATCGCTCGTTTCGAGCTATTTAATGCGAAAAAACAAGTTTTCTGGTGTTTTCAACATTCAACAGTGCGTTTGATATGCAGAACCGGTGACATCTTGGATTTCGTCGGGTTTCAAGCTGAGATATGCATTTTCTGCGATAATCTTGGTGAGACCTCTGTCCGAAGTATGCAGAATCATCGAGATCCCTCTTTTCGACCCATTTAATGCGAGAAACACGTTATCTGGTGTTTTCACAACTCCACAGTGCGTTTGATATGCAGAACCAGCGATATCTGGGTTTTCGTAGGGTTTCAAGCTGAGATATGCATTTTTTACGATAATCTTGATGAGACTTCTGTCCGAAGTATGCAGAATCATCGAGATCGCACTTTTCGATGTATTTAATGCGAGAAACACGTTGTCTGGTGTTTTCACCACTCCACAGTTGGTTTGATATGCAGAACCGGCGATGTTTGGTTTTCGTCGGGTTTCAAGCTGAGATATGCATTTTCTACGATAATTATGGTGAAACATTGTCCGAAGTATGCAGAAACATCAAGAGCGCTCTTTTCGAGCTATTTAATGCGAGAAACACGTTTTCTGGGGTTTTCACCACACCACAGTTCGTTGGATGTGCAGACCCGGAGATATCTTGGTTTTCGTGGGGTTTCCAGCTGAGATATGCATTTTCTGCGATAATCTTGGTGAGACCTCTGTCCGAAGTATGCAGAATCATCGAGATCCCTCTTTTCGACCTATTTAATGCGGGAAAAACACGTTATCTGGTGTTTTCACAACTCCACAGTGCGTTTGATATGCAGAACCAGCGATATCTTGGTTTTCATGGGGTTTCAAGCTGAGATATGCATTTTTTACGATAATCTTGGTGAGACTTCTGTCCGAAGTATGCAGAATCATCGAGATCGCTCGTTTCGAGCTCTTTAATGCGAGAAACACGATATCTGGTGTTTGCACCACTCCACAGTGCGTTGGATATGCAGAACCGGAGATATTTTGGTTTTCGTCGGGTTTCAAGCTGAGATATGCATTTACTACGATAATCTTGGTGAAACATCTGTCCGAAGTATGCAGAAACATCAGGAGCGCTCTTTTCGAGCTATTTAATGCGAGAAACACGTTTTCTGGGGTTTTCACCACTCCACAGTTCGTTGGATATGCAGAACAGGAGATATCTTGGTTTTCGTGGGGTTTCAAGCTCAGATATGCACTTTCTGCGATAATCTTGGTGAGACTTCTTTCCGAAGTATGCTTAATCATCGAGATCGCTCTATTCGAGCTATTTAATGCGAGAAACACGTTGTCTGGTGTTTTCACCACTCCACAGTTGGTTTGATATGCAGAACCGGCGATGTTTGGTTTTCGTCGGGTTTCAAGCTGAGATATGCATTTACTACGATAATCTTGGTGAAACATCTGTCCGAAGTATGCAGAACATCAGGAGCGCTCTTTTCGAGCTATTTAATGCGAGAAACACGTTTTCTGGGGTTTTCACCACTCCACAGTTCGTTGGATATGCAGAACAGGAGATATCTTGGTTTTCGTGGGGTTTCAAGCTCAGATATGCACTTTCTGCGATAATCTTGGTGAGACTTCTGTCCGAAGTATGCAGAGTCATCGAGATCGTTCTTTTCGAGCTATTTAATGCGAGAAACACGTTTTCTGGGGTTTTCACCACTCCACAGTTGGTTTGATATGCAGAACCGGCGATGTTTGGTTTTCGTGGGGTTTCAAGCTGAGATATGCAATTTCTGCGATAATCTTGGTGAGACTTCTTTCCGAAGTATGCTTAATCATCGAGATCGCTCTATTCGAGCTATTTAATGCGAGAAACACGTTGTCTGGTGTTTTCACCACTCCACAGTTGGTTTGATATGCAGAACCGGCGATGTTTGGTTTTCGTCGGGTTTCAAGCTGAGATATATGCATTTTTTACGATAATCTTGGTGAGACTTCTGTCCGAAGTATGCAGGATCATCCAGATCGCTCTTTTCGAGCTATTTAATGCGAGAAACTAGTTTTCTGGGGTTTTCGCCACACCACAGTTCGCTGGATGTGCAGAACCAGAGATATCTTGGTTTTCGTGGGGTTTCAAGCTGAGATATGCATTTTCTGCGATAATCTTGGTGAGACCTCTGTCCGAAGTATGCAGAAACATCGAGATCGCTCTATTCGACCTATTTAATGCGAGAAACACGTTATCTGGTGTTTTCAGCACGCCACAGTGCGTTTGATATGCAGAACCAGCGATATCTGGGTTTTCGTGGGGTTTCAAGCTGAGATATGCATTTTTTACGATAATCTTGTTGAGACTTCTGTCCGAAGTATGCTTAATCATCGAGATCGCTCGTTTCGACCTATTTAATGCGAGAAACACGTTATCTGGTGTTTTCACCACTCCACAGTGCGTATGATATGCAGAACCGGCGATATCTTGGTTTTCGTGGGGTTTCAAGCTGAGATATGCATTTTTTACGATAATCTTGGTGAGACTTCTGTCCGAAGTATGCAGAGTCATCGAGATCGTAGTTTTCAAGCTATTTAATGCGAGAAACACGTTTTCTGGGGTTTTCACCACTCCACAGTTTGTTGGACATGCAGAACAGGAGATAGCTTGGTTTTCGTGGGGTTTCTAGCAGAGAAATGCATTTTCTGCGATAATCATGGTGAGACTTCTGTCCGAAGTATGCTCAATCATCGAGATCGCTCGTTTCGACCTATTTAATACGAGAAACACGTTATCTGGTGTTTTCACCACTCCACAGTGCGTTTGATATGCAGAACCAGCGATATCTTGGTTTTCGTGGGGTTCAAGCTCAGATATGCATTTTCTGCGATAATCTTAGTGAGACTTCTGTCCGAAGTATGCAGAATCATCGAGATACCTCTTTTCGACCTATTTAATGCGAGAAACACGTTATCTGGTGTTTTCACAACTCCACAGTGCGTTTGATATGCAGAACCAGCGACATCTTGGATTTCGTCGGGGTTCAAACTGAGATATGCATTTTCTGCGATAATCTTGGTGAGTCTTCTGTCAGAAGTATGCAGAATCATCGAGATCCCTGTTTGCGAGCAATTTAATGCGAGAAACTATTTATCTGGTGTTTTCACCACTTCACAGTACGTTTGATGTGCAGAACCGGAGATAACTTGGTTTTCGTGAGGTTTCAAGCTGTGATATGCATATTCTGCGATAATATTGGTGAGACTTCAGTCAGAAGTATGCAGAATCATCTAGATCGCTCGTTTCGAGCTATTTAATGCGAAAAAACAAGTTTTCTGGTGTTTTCAACATTCAACAGTGCGTTTGATATGCAGAACCGGTGACATCTTGGATTTCGTCGGGTTTCAAGCTGAGATATGCATTTTCTGCGATAATCTTGGTGAGACCTCTGTCCGAAGTATGCAGAATCATCGAGATCCCTCTTTTCGACCCATTTAATGCGAGAAACACGTTATCTGGTGTTTTCACAACTCCACAGTGCGTTTGATATGCAGAACCAGCGATATCTGGGTTTTCGTAGGGTTTCAAGCTGAGATATGCATTTTTTACGATAATCTTGATGAGACTTCTGTCCGAAGTATGCAGAATCATCGAGATCGCACTTTTCGATGTATTTAATGCGAGAAACACGTTGTCTGGTGTTTTCACCACTCCACAGTTGGTTTGATATGCAGAACCGGCGATGTTTGGTTTTCGTCGGGTTTCAAGCTGAGATATGCATTTTCTACGATAATTATGGTGAAACATTGTCCGAAGTATGCAGAAACATCAAGAGCGCTCTTTTCGAGCTATTTAATGCGAGAAACACGTTTTCTGGGGTTTTCACCACACCACAGTTCGTTGGATGTGCAGACCCGGAGATATCTTGGTTTTCGTGGGGTTTCCAGCTGAGATATGCATTTTCTGCGATAATCTTGGTGAGACCTCTGTCCGAAGTATGCAGAATCATCGAGATCCCTCTTTTCGACCTATTTAATGCGGGAAAAACACGTTATCTGGTGTTTTCACAACTCCACAGTGCGTTTGATATGCAGAACCAGCGATATCTTGGTTTTCATGGGGTTTCAAGCTGAGATATGCATTTTTTACGATAATCTTGGTGAGACTTCTGTCCGAAGTATGCAGAATCATCGAGATCGCTCGTTTCGAGCTCTTTAATGCGAGAAACACGATATCTGGTGTTTGCACCACTCCACAGTGCGTTGGATATGCAGAACCGGAGATATTTTGGTTTTCGTCGGGTTTCATGCTGAGATATGCAATTTCTGCGATAATCTTGGTGAGACATATGTCCGAAGTATGCAGGATCATCCAGATCGCTCTTTTCGAGCTATTTAATGCGAGAAACTAGTTTTCTGGGGTTTTCGCCACACCACAGTTCGCTGGATGTGCAGAACCAGAGATATCTTGGTTTTCGTGGGGTTTCAAGCTGAGAAATGCATTTTCTGCGATAATCTTGGTGAGACCTCTGTCCGAAGTATGCGGAATCATCGATATCGCTCTTTTCGAGCTATTTAATGCGAGAACCACGTTATCTGGTGTTTTCACCACTCCACAGTTGGGTTGATATGCAGAACCGGCGATGTTTGGTTTTCGTGGGGTTTCAAGCTGAGATATGCAATTTCTGCGATAATCTTGGTGAGACTTCTTTCCGAAGTATGCTTAATCATCGAGATCGCTCTATTCGAGCTATTTAATGCGAAAAACACGTTGTCTGGTGTTTTCACCACTCCACAGTTGGTTTGATATGCAGAACCGGCGATGTTTGGTTTTCGTCTGGTTTCAAGCTGAGATATGCATTTTTTACGATAATCTTGGTGAGACTTCTGTCCGAAGTATGCTTAATCATCGAGACCGCTCTATTCGAGCTATTTAATGCGAGAAAAACCTTGTCTGGTGTTTTCACCACTCCACAGTGCGTTTGATATGCAGAACCAACGATATCTTGGCTTTCGTGGGGTTTCAAGCTGAGATATGCATTTTCTACGATAATCTTGGTGAGACTTCTGTCCGAAGTATGCAGGATCTTCGAGAACGCTCTTTTCGAGCTATTTAATGCGAGAAACACGTTATCTGGTGTTTTCACCACTCCACAGTGCGTTTGATATGCAGTACCAGCGATATCTTGGTTTTCGTGGGGTTTCAAGCTGAGATATGCATTTTATACGATAATCTTGGTGAGACTTCTGTCCGAAGTATGCAGAATCATCGAGATCGCACCATTCGAGCTATTTAATGCGAGAAACATGTTCTCTGGTTGTTTTCACCACTCCACAATGCGTTTGATATGCAGAACCGGCAACATCTTGATTTTCGTGAGGTTTCAAGCTGAGATATGCATTTTCTGCGATAATCCTGGTGAGACTTCTGTCAGAAGTATGCAGAATCCTCGAGAACGCTCTTTTCGAGCTACTTAATGCGCGAAATACGTTTTCTGGTGTTTTCACCACTCCACGGTACGTTTGATGTGCAGAACCGGAGATAACTCGGTTTTCGTCGGGTTTCAAGCTGAGATATGCATTTTCTTCGATAATCTTGGTGAGACTTCTGTCAGAAGTATGCAGAATCATCGAGATCCCTCTTTTCGACCTATTTAATGCGAGAAACACGTTATCTGGTGTTTTCACAACTCCACAGTGCGTTTGATATGCAGAACCAGCGACATCTTGGATTTCGTCGGGGTTCAAACTGAGATATGCATTTTCTGCGATAATCTTGGTGAGACCTCTGTCCGAAGTATGCAGAATCATCGAGATCCCGCTTTTCGACCTATTTAATGCGAGAAACTATTTATCTGCTATTTTTACCACTCCACAGTGCGTTTGATATGCGGAAACTGCGATATCTTCGTTTTCGTGGGGTTTCCAGCTGAGACATGCATTTTCTGCGATAATCTTGGATATTCTTCTGTGAGAAGTATGGAGAATCACCGAAATCGCAGTTTTCGTGCTATTGAATGCGAAAAACACGTTTTATGGTGTTTTCAGCACCCCACAGTGCGTTTGATGTGCAGAACCGGCGACATCTTGATTTTCGTGAGGTTTCGAGCTGAGATATGCATTTTCTGCGATAATATTGGTGAGACTTCAGTCAGAAGTATGCAGAATCACCTAGATCGCTCTTTTCGAGCTACTTAATGCACGAAACACGTATTCTGGTGTTTGCACCACTCCACAGTACGTTTGACATGCAGAACCGGAGATAACTCGGTTTTCGTCGGGTTTCAAGCTGAGATATGCATTTTCTTCGATAATCTTGGTGAGACTTCTGTCAGAAGTATGCAGGATCTTCGAGAACGCTCCTATCGAGCTATTTAATGCAAGAAACACGTTATCTGCTATTTTTACCACTCCACAGTGCGTTTGATATGCGGAAACTGCGATATCTTCGTTTTCGTGGGGTTTCCAGCTGAGACATGCATTTTCTGCGATAATCTTGGATATTCTTCTGTGAGAAGTATGGAGAATCACCGAAATCGCCGTTTTCGTGCTATTGAATGCGAAAAACACGTTTTATGGTGTTTTCAGCACCCCACAGTGCGTTTGATGTGCAGAACCGGCGACATCTTGATTTTCGTGAGGTTTCAAGCTGAGATATGCATTTTCTGCGATAATATTGATGAGACTTCTGTCCGAAGTATGCAGAATTATCGATATCGCTCTTTTCGAGCTATTTAATGCGAGAAACACGTTATCTGGTGTTTTGACCACTCCACAGTGCGTTTGATATGTAGAGCCGCCGATAACTTGGTTTTCGTGGGGTTTCCAGCTGAAATATGCATTTTCTGCGATAACATTGGTGAGACTTCAGTCCGAAGTATGCAGAATCATCTAGATCGCTCTTTGCGAGCTACTTAATGCAAGAAACACGTTTTCTGGTGTTTTCACCACTCCACGGTACGTTTGATGTGCAGAACCGGAGATAACTCGGTTTCGGTCGGGTTTCAAGCTGAGATATGCATTTTCTACGTTAATCTTGGTGAGACTTCTGACAGAAGTATGCAGGATCTTCGAGAACGCTCTTTTCGAGCTGCTTAATGCGAGAAACACTTTTTCTGGTGTTTTCACCACTCCACAGTGCGTTTGATATGCAGAACCGGCGACATCTTGGTTTTCGTGGGGTTTCAAGCTGAGATATGCATTTCCTGCGATAATCTTGGTGAGACTTCTGTCCGAAGTATGCTGAATCATATTGATCGCTCTTTTCGAGCTATTTAATGCGAGAAACACGTTGTCTGGTGTTTTCACCACTCCACAGTGCGTATGATATGCAGAACCGGCGATATCTTGGTTTTCGTGGGGTTTCAAGCTGAGATATGCATTTTCTGCTATAATCTTGGTGAGACTTCGGTCCAAAGTATGCTGAAACATCGAGATCGCTCTTTTCGAGCAAGTTAATGCGAGAAAAACCTTATCCGGTGTTTTCACCACTCCACAGTGCGTTTGACATGCAGAACCAGCGATATCTTGGCTTTCGTGGGGTTTTCTAGCTGAGATATGCATTTTTTACGATAATCTTGTTGATCCTTCTGTCCGAAGTATGCAGAATCATCGAGATCGGTCTTTTCGAGCTATTTAATGCGAGAAACACGTTGTCTGGTGTTTTCACCACTCCACAGTGCGTATGATATGCAGAACCGGCGATATCTTGATTTTCGTGAGGTTTCAAGCTGAGATATGCATTTTCTGCGATAATCTTTTTGAGGCTTCTGTCCGAAGTATGCAGAATCATCGAGATCGCTAGTTTCGAGCTGCTTAATGCGAGAAACACGTTATCTGGTGTTTTCACCACTCCACAGTGCGTTGGATATGCAGAACCGGAGATATTTTGGTTTTCGTCGGGTTTCAAGCTGAGATATGCATTTTCTACGATAAGCTTGGCGAAACATCTGTCCAAAGTATGCAGAAACATCGAGAGCGCTCTTTTCGAGCTACTTAATGCGAGAAACACGTTTTCTGGTGTTTTCACCACTCCACAGTGCGTTGGATATGCAGAACCGGAGATATCTTGGTTTTAGTCGAGTTTCAAGCTGAGATATGCATTTTCTGCGATAATATTGGTGAGACTTCAGTCAGAAGTATGCAGAATCACCTAGATCGCGGGTTTCGAGCTATTTAATGCGAGCAACACGTTATCTGGTTGTTTTCACCACTCCACAGTGCGTTTGATATGCAGAACCGGCGTCATCTTGATTTTCGTGAGGTTTCAAGCTGAGATATGCAGTTTGTACGATAATCTTGTTGAGACTTCTGTCCGAAGTATGAAGAATCATCGAGATCGCTCTATTCGTGCTATTTAATGCGAGAAACACGTTTTCTGGTGTTTTGACCACTCCACAGTGCGTTTGATATGTAGAGCCGCCGATAACTTGGTTTTCGTGGGGTATCCAGTTGAAATATGCATTTTCTGCGATACTCTTGGTGTTTCATCTATGAGAAGTATGCAGAATCATCGAGAACGCTCTTTTCGAGATAGTTAATGCGAGAAACACGTTTTCTGGTGTTTTCAACATTCCACAGTGCGTCTGATATGCAGAACCGACGATATCTTGGTTTTCGTCGGGTTTCAAGCTGAGATATGCATTTTCTGCGATAATATTGGTGAGACTTCAGTCAGAAGGATGCAGAATCACCTAAATCGCTCGTTTCGAGCTATTTAATGCGAGAAACACGTTATCTGGTTGTTTTCACCATTCCACAGTGCGTTTGATATGCAGAACCGGCGTCATCTTGATTTTCGTGAGGTTTCAAGCTGAGATATGCATTTTCTGCGATAATATTGGTGAGACTTCTGTCCGAAGTATGCAGAATTATAGATATCGCTCTTTTCGAGCTATTTAATGCGAGATACACGTTATCTGGTGTTTTGACCACTCCACAGTGCGTTTGATATGTAGAGCCGCCGATAACTTGGTTTTCGTGGGGTTTCCAGCTGAAATATGCATTTTCTGCGATAATCTTGGTGCTTCATCTATGAGAAGTATGCAGAATCATCGAGAACGCTCTTTTCGAGCTAGTTAACGCGAAAAACACGTTTTCTGGTGTTTTAACCACTCCACAGTGCGTCTGTTATGTAGAACCGGCGATATCTTGGTTTTCGTAGGGTTTCCAGCTGAGATATGCATTTTCTGCGATAATTTGGTGAGTCTTCTGTCAGAAGTATGCAGAATCATCGAGATCGCTCTTTTCGAGCTAGTTAATGCGAGAAAAATCTTATCCGGTGTTTCCACCACTCCACAGTGCGTTTGATATGCAGAACCAGCGATATCTTGGCTTTCGTGGGGTTTCAAGCTGAGATATGCATTTTGTACGATAATCTTGTTGAGACTTCTGTCCGAAGTATGAAGAATCATCGAGATAGCTCTATTGGAGCTCTTTAATGCGAGAAACACGTTTTCTGGTGTTTTGACCACTCCACAGTGCGTTTGATATGTAGAGCCGCCGATAACTTGGTTTTCGTGGGGTTTCCAGTTGAAATATGCATTTTCTGCGATACTCTTGGTGTTTCATCTATGAGAAGTATGCACAATCATCGAGAACGCTCTTTTCGAGATAGTTAATGCGAGAAACACGTTTTCTGGTGTTTTCAACATTCCACAGTGCGTCTGATATGCAGAACCGACGATATCTTGGTTTTCGTCGGGTTTCAAGCTGAGATATGCATTTTCTGCGATAATATTGGTGAGACTTCAGTCAGAAGTATGCAGAATCACCTAGATCGCTCGTTTCGAGCTATTTAATGCGAGAAACACGTTATCTGGTTGTTTTCACCACTCCACAGTGCGTTTGATATGCAGAACCGGCGTCATCTTGATTTTCGTGAGGTTTCAAGCTGAGATATGCATTTTCTGCGATAATATTGGTGAGACTTCTGTCCGAAGTATGCAGAATTATAGATATCGCTCTTTTCGAGCTATTTAATGCGAGAAACACGTTATCTGGTGTATTGAACACTCCACAGTGCGTTTGATATGTAGAGCCGCCGATAACTTGGTTTTCGTGGGGTTTCCAGCTGAAATATGCATTTTCTGCGATAATCTTGGTGAGTCTTCTGTCAGAAGTATGCATAATCATCGATATCGCTCTTTTCGAGTTATTTAATGCGAGAAACACGTTATCTGGTGTTTTGACCACTCCACAGTGCGTTTGATATGTAGAGCCGCCGATAACTTGGTTTTCGTGGGGTTTCCAGCTGAAATATGCATTTTCTGCGATAATCTTGGTGTTTCATCTATGAGAAGTATGCAGAATCATCGAGAACGCTCTTTTCGAGCTAGTTAATGCGAGAAACACGTTTTCTGGTGTTTTCACCACTCCACAGTGCGTCTGTTATGGAGAACCGGCGATATCTTGGTTTTCGTAGAGTTTCCAGATGAGATATGCATTTTCTGCGATAATCTTGGTGAGTCTTCTGTCAGAAGTATGCAGAATCATCTAGATCGCTCTTTTCGAACTATTTAATGCGAGTAACACGTTTTCTGGTGTTTTCACCACCCCACAGTGCGTTTGATATGCAGAACCGGCGACATCTTGATTTTCGTGGTGTTTCGAGCTGAGATATGCATTTTCTGCGATAATCTTGGTGAGTCTTCTGCCAGAAGTATGCATAATCATCGATATCGCTCTTTTCGAGTTATTTAATGCGAGAAACACGTTATCTGGTGTTTTGACCACTCCACAGTGCGTTTGATATGTAGAGCCGCCGATAACTTGGTTTTCGTGGGGTTTCCAGCTGAAATATGCATTTTCTGCGATAATCTTGGTGTTTCATCTATGAGAAGTGTGCAGAATCATCGAGAACGCTCTTTTCGAGCTAGTTAATGCGAGAAACACGTTTTCTGGTGTTTTCACCACTCCACAGTGCGTCTGTTATGCAGAACCGGCGATATCTTGGTTTTCGTAGGGTTTCCAGCTGAGATATGCATTTTCTGCGATACTCTTGGTGAGACTTCAGTCAGAAGAATGCAGAATAATCTAGATCGTTCGTTTCGAGCTATTTAATGCGAGAAACACGTTATCTGGTGTATTGACCACTCCACACTGCGTTTGATATGCAGAACCGGCGTCATCTTAATTTTCGTGAGGTTTCAAGCTGAGATATGCATTTTCTGCGATAATCTTGTTGAGACTTCTGTCCGAAGTATGCTGAATCATCGATATCGCTCTTTTCGAGCTATTTAATGCGAGAAACACGTTCTCTGGTTGTTTTCACCACTCCACAGTGCGTTTGATCTGCAGAACAGGCGATATCTTGATTTTCGTGGTGTTTCCAACTGAGATATGCATTTTTTGCGATAATCTTTGTGGGTCTTTTGTCAGAAGTATGCAGAATCATCTTGATCGCTCGTTTCGAGCTAGTTAGTGCGAGAAACACGTTATCTGGTGTTTTCAACACTCCACAGTGCGTTTGATATGCAGAACAGTACATATCTTGGTT
Source organism: Anthophora plumipes (assembly GCA_951804975.1). Lineage (NCBI taxonomy): Eukaryota > Metazoa > Arthropoda > Insecta > Hymenoptera > Apidae > Anthophora > Anthophora plumipes. The sequence goes on along the minus strand of CATORF010000790.1, from coordinate 941,607 downwards.
TTCGTGGGGTTTCAAGCTGAGATATGCATTTTCTGCGATAATCTTGGTGTGTCTTTTGTCAGAAGAATGCAGAATCATCTTGATCGCTCTTTTCGAGCTACTTAATGCACGAAACAGGTTTTCTGGTGTTTTCACCACTCCACAGTACGTTTGAAATGCAGAACCGGAGATATCTTGGTTTCGGTCGGGTTTTAGGCTGAGATATGCATTTTCTACGATAACCCTGGTGAGACTTCTGTCAGAAGTATGCAGAATCTTCGAGAACGCTCTTTTCGAGCTACTTAATGCGCGAAACACGTTTTCTGGTGTTTTCACCAGTCCAAGGTACGTTTGGTGTGCAGAACCGGAGATAACTCGGTTTTCGTCGGGTTTCAAGCTGAGATATGCATTTTCTACGATAATCTTGGTGAGACTTCTGTCAGAAGTATGCAGAATAATCTAGATCGTTCGTTTCGAGCTATTTAATGCGAGAAACACGTTATCTGGTGTATTGACCACTCCACACTGCGTTTGATATGCAGTACCAGCGATATCTTGGTTTTCATGGGGTTTCAAGCTGAGATATGCATTTTTTACGATAATCTTGGTGAGACTTCTGTCCGAAGTATGCTGAATCATCGATATCGCTCTTTTCGAGCTATTTAATGCGAGAAACACGTTCTCTGGTTGTTTTCACCACTCCACAGTGCGTTTGATCTGCAGAACAGGCGATATCTTGATTTTCGTGGTGTTTCCAACTGAGATATGCATTTTTTGCGATAATCTTTGTGGGTCTTTTGTCAGAAGTATGCAGAATCATCTTGATCGCTCGTTTCGAGCTAGTTAGTGCGAGAAACACGTTATCTGGTGTTTTCAACACTCCACAGTGCGTTTGATATGCAGAACAGTACATATCTTGGTTTTCGTGGGGTTTCAAGCTGAGATATGCATTTTCTGCGATAATCTTGGTGTGTCTTTTGTCAGAAGAATGCAGAATCATCTTGATCGCTCTTTTCGAGCTACTTAATGCACGAAACAGGTTTTCTGGTGTTTTCACCACTCCACAGTACGTTTGAAATGCAGAACCGGAGATATCTTGGTTTCGGTCGGGTTTTAGGCTGAGATATGCATTTTCTACGATAACCCTGGTGAGACTTCTGTCAGAAGTATGCAGAATCTTCGAGAACGCTCTTTTCGAGCTACTTAATGCGCGAAACACGTTTTCTGGTGTTTTCACCAGTCCAAGGTACGTTTGGTGTGCAGAACCGGAGATAACTCGGTTTTCGTCGGGTTTCAAGCTGAGATATGCATTTTCTACGATAATCTTGGTGAGACTTCTGTCAGAAGTATGCAGAATAATCTAGATCGTTCGTTTCGAGCTATTTAATGCGAGAAACACGTTATCTGGTGTATTGACCACTCCACACTGCGTTTGATATGCAGTACCAGCGATATCTTGGTTTTCATGGGGTTTCAAGCTGAGATATGCATTTTTTACGATAATCTTGGTGAGACTTCTGTCCGAAGTATGCTGAATCATCGATATCGCTCTTTTCGAGCTATTTAATGCGAGAAACACGTTCTCTGGTTGTTTTCACCACTCCACAGTGCGTTTGATCTGCAGAACAGGCGATATCTTGATTTTCGTGGTGTTTCCAACTGAGATATGCATTTTTTGCGATAATCTTTGTGGGTCTTTTGTCAGAAGTATGCAGAATCATCTTGATCGCTCGTTTCGAGCTAGTTAGTGCGAGAAACACGTTATCTGGTGTTTTCAACACTCCACAGTGCGTTTGATATGCAGAACAGTACATATCTTGGTTTTCGTGGGGTTTCAAGCTGAGATATGCATTTTCTGCGATAATCTTGGTGTGTCTTTTGTCAGAAGAATGCAGAATCATCTTGATCGCTCTTTTCGAGCTACTTAATGCACGAAACAGGTTTTCTGGTGTTTTCACCACTCCACAGTACGTTTGAAATGCAGAACCGGAGATATCTTGGTTTCGGTCGGGTTTTAGGCTGAGATATGCATTTTCTACGATAACCCTGGTGAGACTTCTGTCAGAAGTATGCAGAATCTTCGAGAACGCTCTTTTCGAGCTACTTAATGCGCGAAACACGTTTTCTGGTGTTTTCACCAGTCCAAGGTACGTTTGGTGTGCAGAACCGGAGATAACTCGGTTTTCGTCGGGTTTCAAGCTGAGATATGCATTTTCTACGATAATCTTGGTGAGACTTCTGTCAGAAGTATGCAGAATAATCTAGATCGTTCGTTTCGAGCTATTTAATGCGAGAAACACGTTATCTGGTGTATTGACCACTCCACACTGCGTTTGATATGCAGTACCAGCGATATCTTGGTTTTCATGGGGTTTCAAGCTGAGATATGCATTTTCTACGATAACACTGGTGAGAATTCTGTCAGAAGTATGCAGAATCTTCGAGAACGCTCTTTTCGAGCTTCTTAATGCGCGAAACACGTTTTCTGGTGTTTTCACCACTCCACGGTACGTTTGATGTGCAGAACCGGAGATAACTCGGTTTTCGTCGGGTTTCAAGCTGAGATATGCATTTTCTGCGATAATCTTGGATATTCTTCTGTGAGAAGTATGGAGAATCACCGAAATCGCCGTTTTCGTGCTATTGAATGCGAAAAACACGTTTTATGGTGTTTTCAGCACCCCACAGTGCGTTTGATGTGCAGAACCGGCGACATCTTGATTTTCGTGAGGTTTCAAGCTGAGATATGCATTTTCTGCGATAATATTGATGAGACTTCTGTCCGAAGTATGCAGAATTATCGATATCGCTCTTTTCGAGCTATTTAATGCGAGAAACACGTTATCTGGTGTTTTGACCACTCCACAGTGCGTTTGATATGTAGAGCCGCCGATAACTTGGTTTTCGTGGGGTTTCCAGCTGAAATATGCATTTTCTGCGATAACATTGGTGAGACTTCAGTCCGAAGTATGCAGAATCATCTAGATCGCTCTTTGCGAGCTACTTAATGCAAGAAACACGTTTTCTGGTGTTTTCACCACTCCACGGTACGTTTGATGTGCAGAACCAGAGATAACTCGGATTCGGTCGGGTTTCAAGCTGAGATATGCATTTTCTACGATAATCTTGGTGAGACTTCTGACAGAAGTATGCAGGATCTTCGAGAACGCTCTTTTCGAGCTACTTAATGCGAGAAACACGTTTTCTGGTGTTTTCACCACTCCACAGTGCGTTTGATATGCAGAACCGGCGACATCTTGGTTTTAGTCGAGTTTCAAGCTGAGATATGCATTTTCTGCGATAATATTGGTGAGACTTCAGTCAGAAGTATGCAGAATCACCTAGATCGCGGGTTTCGAGCTATTTAATGCGAGCAACACGTTATCTGGTTGTTTTCACCACTCCACAGTGCGTTTGATATGCAGAACCGGCGTCATCTTGATTTTCGTGAGGTTTCAAGCTGAGATATGCAGTTTGTACGATAATCTTGTTGAGACTTCTGTCCAAAGTATGCAGAAACATCGAGAGCGCTCTTTTCGAGCTACTTAATGCGAGAAACACGTTTTCTGGGGTTTCACCACTCCACAGTTCGTTGGATATGCAAAACCGGAGATATCTTGGTTTTCGTGGGGTTTCAAGCTGAGATATGCATTTCCTGCGATAATCTTGGTGAGACTTCTGTCCGAAGTATGCTGAATCATATTGATCGCTCTTTTCGAGCTATTCAATGCGAGAAACACGTTTTCTGGTGTTTTCACCACTCCACAGTGCGTTTGATATGCAGAACCGGCGACATCTCGGTTTTCGTGGGGGTTCAAGCTGAGATATGCATTTTCTGCGATAATCTTGGTGAGACTTCTGTCCGAAGTATGCAGAATCATCGAGATCGGTCTTTTCGAGCTATTTAATGCGAGAAACACGTTGTCTGGTGTTTTCACCACTCCACAGTGCGTATGATATGCAGAACCGGCGATATCTTGATTTTCGTGAGGTTTCAAGCTGAGATATTCATTTTCTGCGATAATCTTTTTGAGGCTTCTGTCCGAAGTATGCAGAATCATCGAGATCGCTAGTTTCGAGCTGCTTAATGCGAGAAACACGTTATCTGGTGTTTTCACCACTCCACAGTGCGTTGGATATGCAGAACCGGAGATATTTTGGTTTTCGTCGGGTTTCAAGCTGAGATATGCATTTTCTACGATAAGCTTGGCGAAACATCTGTCCAAAGTATGCAGAAACATCGAGAGCGCTCTTTTCGAGCTACTTAATGCGAGAAACACGTTTTCTGGTGTTTTCACCACTCCACAGTGCGTTTGATATGCAGAACCGGCGACATCTTGGTTTCCGTGGGGTTTCAAGCTGAGATATGCATTTTCTGCGATAATCTTGGTGAGACTTCTGTCAGAAGTATGCAGGATCTTCGAGAACGCTCCTATCGAGCTATTTAATGCAAGAAACACGTTATCTGCTATTTTTACCACTCCACAGTGCGTTTGATATGCGGAAACTGCGATATCTTCGTTTTCGTGGGGTTTCCAGCTGAGACATGCATTTTCTGCGATAATCTTGGATATTCTTCTGTGAGAAGTATGGAGAATCACCGAAATCGCCGTTTTCGTGCTATTGAATGCGAAAAACACGTTTTATGGTGTTTTCAGCACCCCACAGTGCGTTTGATGTGCAGAACCGGCGACATCTTGATTTTCGTGAGGTTTCAAGCTGAGATATGCATTTTCTGCGATAATATTGATGAGACTTCTGTCCGAAGTATGCAGAATTATCGATATCGCTCTTTTCGAGCTATTTAATGCGAGAAACACGTTATCTGGTGTTTTGACCACTCCACAGTGCGTTTGATATGTAGAGCCGCCGATAACTTGGTTTTCGTGGGGTTTCCAGCTGAAATATGCATTTTCTGCGATAACATTGGTGAGACTTCAGTCCGAAGTATGCAGAATCATCTAGATCGCTCTTTGCGAGCTACTTAATGCAAGAAACACGTTTTCTGGTGTTTTCACCACTCCACGGTACGTTTGATGTGCAGAACCGGAGATAACTCGGTTTCGGTCGGGTTTCAAGCTGAGATATGCATTTTCTACGATAATCTTGGTGAGACTTCTGACAGAAGTATGCAGGATCTTCGAGAACGCTCTTTTCGAGCTACTTAATGCGAGAAACACGTTTTCTGGTGTTTTCACCACTCCACAGTGCGTTTGATATGCAGAACCGGCGACATCTCGGTTTTCGTGGGGGTTCAAGCTGAGATATGCATTTTCTGCGATAATCTTGGTGAGACTTCTGTCCGAAGTATGCAGAATCATCGAGATCGGTCTTTTCGAGCTATTTAATGCGAGAAACACGTTGTCTGGTGTTTTCACCACTCCACAGTGCGTATGATATGCAGAACCGGCGATATCTTGATTTTCGTGAGGTTTCAAGCTGAGATATTCATTTTCTGCGATAATCTTTTTGAGGCTTCTGTCCGAAGTATGCAGAATCATCGAGATCGCTAGTTTCGAGCTGCTTAATGCGAGAAACACGTTATCTGGTGTTTTCACCACTCCACAGTGCGTTGGATATGCAGAACCGGAGATATTTTGGTTTTCGTCGGGTTTCAAGCTGAGATATGCATTTTCTACGATAAGCTTGGCGAAACATCTGTCCAAAGTATGCAGAAACATCGAGAGCGCTCTTTTCGAGCTACTTAATGCGAGAAACACGTTTTCTGGTGTTTTCACCACTCCACAGTGCGTTTGATATGCAGAACCGGCGACATCTTGGTTTCCGTGGGGTTTCAAGCTGAGATATGCATTTTCTGCGATAATCTTGGTGAGACTTCTGTCAGAAGTATGCAGGATCTTCGAGAACGCTCCTATCGAGCTATTTAATGCAAGAAACACGTTATCTGCTATTTTTACCACTCCACAGTGCGTTTGATATGCGGAAACTGCGATATCTTCGTTTTCGTGGGGTTTCCAGCTGAGACATGCATTTTCTGCGATAATCTTGGATATTCTTCTGTGAGAAGTATGGAGAATCACCGAAATCGCCGTTTTCGTGCTATTGAATGCGAAAAACACGTTTTATGGTGTTTTCAGCACCCCACAGTGCGTTTGATGTGCAGAACCGGCGACATCTTGATTTTCGTGAGGTTTCAAGCTGAGATATGCATTTTCTGCGATAATATTGATGAGACTTCTGTCCGAAGTATGCAGAATTATCGATATCGCTCTTTTCGAGCTATTTAATGCGAGAAACACGTTATCTGGTGTTTTGACCACTCCACAGTGCGTTTGATATGTAGAGCCGCCGATAACTTGGTTTTCGTGGGGTTTCCAGCTGAAATATGCATTTTCTGCGATAACATTGGTGAGACTTCAGTCCGAAGTATGCAGAATCATCTAGATCGCTCTTTGCGAGCTACTTAATGCAAGAAACACGTTTTCTGGTGTTTTCACCACTCCACGGTACGTTTGATGTGCAGAACCGGAGATAACTCGGTTTCGGTCGGGTTTCAAGCTGAGATATGCATTTTCTACGATAATCTTGGTGAGACTTCTGACAGAAGTATGCAGGATCTTCGAGAACGCTCTTTTCGAGCTACTTAATGCGAGAAACACGTTTTCTGGTGTTTTCACCACTCCACAGTGCGTTTGATATGCAGAACCGGCGACATCTCGGTTTTCGTGGGGGTTCAAGCTGAGATATGCATTTTCTGCGATAATCTTGGTGAGACTTCTGTCCGAAGTATGCAGAATCATCGAGATCGGTCTTTTCGAGCTATTTAATGCGAGAAACACGTTGTCTGGTGTTTTCACCACTCCACAGTGCGTATGATATGCAGAACCGGCGATATCTTGATTTTCGTGAGGTTTCAAGCTGAGATATTCATTTTCTGCGATAATCTTTTTGAGGCTTCTGTCCGAAGTATGCAGAATCATCGAGATCGCTAGTTTCGAGCTGCTTAATGCGAGAAACACGTTATCTGGTGTTTTCACCACTCCACAGTGCGTTGGATATGCAGAACCGGAGATATTTTGGTTTTCGTCGGGTTTCAAGCTGAGATATGCATTTTCTACGATAAGCTTGGCGAAACATCTGTCCAAAGTATGCAGAAACATCGAGAGCGCTCTTTTCGAGCTACTTAATGCGAGAAACACGTTTTCTGGTGTTTTCACCACTCCACAGTGCGTTTGATATGCAGAACCGGCGACATCTTGGTTTCCGTGGGGTTTCAAGCTGAGATATGCATTTTCTGCGATAATCTTGGTGAGACTTCTGTCAGAAGTATGCAGGATCTTCGAGAACGCTCCTATCGAGCTATTTAATGCAAGAAACACGTTATCTGCTATTTTTACCACTCCACAGTGCGTTTGATATGCGGAAACTGCGATATCTTCGTTTTCGTGGGGTTTCCAGCTGAGACATGCATTTTCTGCGATAATCTTGGATATTCTTCTGTGAGAAGTATGGAGAATCACCGAAATCGCCGTTTTCGTGCTATTGAATGCGAAAAACACGTTTTATGGTGTTTTCAGCACCCCACAGTGCGTTTGATGTGCAGAACCGGCGACATCTTGATTTTCGTGAGGTTTCAAGCTGAGATATGCATTTTCTGCGATAATATTGATGAGACTTCTGTCCGAAGTATGCAGAATTATCGATATCGCTCTTTTCGAGCTATTTAATGCGAGAAACACGTTATCTGGTGTTTTGACCACTCCACAGTGCGTTTGATATGTAGAGCCGCCGATAACTTGGTTTTCGTGGGGTTTCCAGCTGAAATATGCATTTTCTGCGATAACATTGGTGAGACTTCAGTCCGAAGTATGCAGAATCATCTAGATCGCTCTTTGCGAGCTACTTAATGCAAGAAACACGTTTTCTGGTGTTTTCACCACTCCACGGTACGTTTGATGTGCAGAACCGGAGATAACTCGGTTTCGGTCGGGTTTCAAGCTGAGATATGCATTTTCTACGATAATCTTGGTGAGACTTCTGACAGAAGTATGCAGGATCTTCGAGAACGCTCTTTTCGAGCTACTTAATGCGAGAAACACGTTTTCTGGTGTTTTCACCACTCCACAGTGCGTTTGATATGCAGAACCGGCGACATCTTGGTTTTCGTGGGGTTTCAAGCTGAGATATGCATTTTCTGCGATAATCTTTTTGAGACTTCTGTCCGAAGTATGCAGAATCATCGAGATCGCTAGTTTCGAGGTACTTAATGCGAGAAACACGTTATCTGGTGTTTTCACCACTCCACAGTTCGTTGGATATGCAGAACCGGAGATATCTTGGTTTTCGTGGGGTTTCAAGCTGAGATATGCATTTCCTGCGATAATCTTGGTGAGACTTCTGTCCGAAGTATGCTGAATCATATTGATCGCTCTTTTCGAGCTATTTAATGCGAGAAACACGTTTTCTGGTGTTTTCACCACTCCACAGTGCGTTTGATATGCAGAACCGGCGACATCTCGGTTTTCGTGGGGTTTCAAGCTGAGATATGCATTTTCTGCGATAATCTTGGTGAGACTTCTGTCCGATGTATGCAGAATCATCGAGAGCGCTCTTTTCTAGCTATTTAATGCGAGAAACACGTTATCTGGTGTTTTCACCACTCCACTGTGCGTTTGATATGCAGTACCAGCGATATCTTGGTTTTCGTGGGGTTTCATGCTGAGATATGCATTTTTTACGATAATCTTGGTTAGACTTCTGTCCGAAGTATGCTGAATCATATTGATCGCTCTTTTCGAGCTATTTAATGCGAGAAACACGTTGTCTGGTGTTTTCACCACTCCACAGTGCGTATGATATGCAGAACCGGCGATATCTTGGTTTTCGTGGGGTTTCAAGCTGAGATATGCATTTTCTGCTATAATCTTGGTGAGACTTCGGTCCAAAGTATGCTGAAACATCGAGATCGCTCTTTTCGAGCAAGTTAATGCGAGAAAAACCTTATCCGGTGTTTTCACCACTCCACAGTGCGTTTGACATGCAGAACCAGCGATATCTTGGCTTTCGTGGGGTTTTCTAGCTGAGATATGCATTTTTTACGATAATCTTGTTGAGCCTTCTGTCCGAAGTATGCAGAATCATCGAGATCGGTCTTTTCGAGCTATATAATGCGAGAAACACGTTGTCTGGTGTTTTCACCACTCCACAGTGCGTATGATATGCAGAACCGGCGATATCTTGATTTTCGTGAGGTTTCAAGCTGAGATATGCATTTTCTGCGATAATCTTTTTGAGGCTTCTGTCCGAAGTATGCAGAATCATCGAGATCGCTAGTTTCGAGCTGCTTAATGCGAGAAACACGTTATCTGGTGTTTTCACCACTCCACAGTGCGTTGGATATGCAGAACCGGAGATATTTTGGTTTTCGTCGGGTTTCAAGCTGAGATATGCATTTTCTACGATAAGCTTGGCGAAACATCTGTCCAAAGTATGCAGAAACATCGAGAGCGCTCTTTTCGAGCTACTTAATGCGAGAAACACGTTTTCTGGTGTTTTCACCACTCCACAGTGCGTTGGATATGCAGAACCGGAGATATCTTGGTTTTAGTCGAGTTTCAAGCTGAGATATGCATTTTCTGCGATAATATTGGTGAGACTTCAGTCAGAAGTATGCAGAATCACCTAGATCGCGGGTTTCGAGCTATTTAATGCGAGCAACACGTTATCTGGTTGTTTTCACCACTCCACAGTGCGTTTGATATGCAGAACCGGCGTCATCTTGATTTTCGTGAGGTTTCAAGCTGAGATATGCAGTTTGTACGATAATCTTGTTGAGACTTCTGTCCGAAGTATGAAGAATCATCGAGATCGCTCTATTCGAGCTATTTAATGCGAGAAACACGTTTTCTGGTGTTTTGACCACTCCACAGTGCGTTTGATATGTAGAGCCGCCGATAACTTGGTTTTCGTGGGGTATCCAGTTGAAATATGCATTTTCTACGATACTCTTGGTGTTTCATCTATGAGAAGTATGCAGAATCATCGAGAACGCTCTTTTCGAGATAGTTAATGCGAGAAACACGTTTTCTGGTGTTTTCAACATTCCACAGTGCGTCTGATATGCAGAACCGACGATATCTTGGTTTTCGTCGGGTTTCAAGCTGAGATATGCATTTTCTGCGATAATATTGGTGAGACTTCAGTCAGAAGTATGCAGAATCACCTAAATCGCTCGTTTCGAGCTATTTAATGCGAGAAACACGTTATCTGGTTGTTTTCACCTCTCCACAGTGCGTTTGATATGCAGAACCGGCGTCATCTTGGCTTTCGTGGGGTTTCAAGCTGAGATATGCATTTTGTACGATAATCTTGTTGAGACTTCTGTCCGAAGTATGAAGAATCATCGAGATCGCTCTATTCGAGCTATTTAATGCGAGAAACACGTTTTCTGGTGTTTTGACCAGTCCACAGTGCGTTTGATATGTAGAGCCGCCGATAACTTGGTTTTCGTGGGGTATCCAGTTGAAATATGCATTTTCTGCGATACTCTTGGTGTTTCATCTATGAGAAGTATGCAGAATCATCGAGAACGCTCTTTTCGAGATAGTTAATGCGAGAAACACGTTTTCTGGTGTTTTCAACATTCCACAGTGCGTCTGATATGCAGAACCGACGATATCTTGGTTTTCGTCGGGTTTCAAGCTGAGATATGCATTTTCTGCGATAATATTGGTGAGACTTCAGTCAGAAGTATGATGAATCACCTAGATCGCTCGTTTCGAGCTATTTAATGCGAGAAACACGTTATGTGGTTGTTTTCACCACTCCACAGTGCGTTTGATATGCAGAACCGGCGTCATCTTGATTTTCGTGAGGTTTCAAGCTGAGATATGCATTTTCTGCGATAATATTGGTGAGACTTCTGTTAGAAGTATGCAGCATCATCGAGATCGCACTTTTCGAGCTATTTAATGCGAGAAACACGTTATCTGGTGTTTTCACCACTCCACAGTGCGTTTGATATGCAGAACAGGCGATATCTTGGTTTTCGTGGGGTTTCAAGCTGAGATATGCATTTTTTACGATAATCTTGGTGAGACTTCTGTCCGAAGTATGCAGAATTATCGAGATCGCTCTGTTCGAGCTATTTAATACGAGAAACAGGTTCTCTGGTTGTTTTCACCACTCCACAGTGCGTTTGATATGCAGAACCAGCAACATCTTGATTTTCGTGAGGTTTCGAGCTGATATATGCATTTTCTGCGATAATATTGGTGAGACTTCAGTCAGAAGTATCCAGAATCATCTAGATCGCTCTTTTCGAGCTATTTAATGCGAAAAAACAAGTTTTCTGGTGTTTTGACCACTCCACAGTGCGTTTGAAATGTAGATCCGCCGATAACTTGGTTTTCATGGGGTTTCCAGCTGATATATGCATTTTCTGCGATAATCTTGGTGTTTCATCTATGAGACGTATGCAGAATCATCGAGAACGCTCGTTTCGAGCTACTTAATGCGAGAAACACGTTATCTGGTGTTTTCATCACTCCACAGTGCGTTTGATATGCAGAACCGGCGATATCTCGGTTTTTGTGGGGTTTCAAGCTGAGATATGCATTTTCTGCGATAATCTTGGTGAGACTTCTGTTAGAAGGATGCAGAAGCATCGAGATCGCTCGTTTCGAGCTAGTTATTGCGAGAAAAACATTATGCGGTGTTTTCACCACTCCACAGTGCGTTTGATATGCAGAACCAGCGATATCTTGGTTTTCGTGGGGTTTCAAGCTGAGATATGCATTTTTTACGATAATCTTGGTGAGACTTCTGTTAGAAGTATGCAGCATCATCGAGATCGCACTTTTCGAGCTATTTAATGCGAGAAACACGTTATCTGGTGTTTTCACCACTCCACAGTGCGTTTGATATGCAGAACAGGCGATATCTTGATTTTCGTGGTGTTTCCAGCTGAGATATGCATTTTGTGCGATAATCTTGGTGGGTCTTTTGTCAGAAGTATGCAGAATCATCTAGATCGCTCTTTTCGAGCTACTTAATGCACGAAACACGTTTTCTGGAGTTTTCACCACTCCACAGTACGTTTGACATGCAGAACCGGAGATATCTTGGTTTCGGTCGGGTTTCAAGCTGAGATATGCATTTTCTGGGATAATCTTGGTGAGACTGCTGTCCGAAGTATGCTGAATCATCGATATCGCTCTTTTCGAGCTAGTTAGTGCGAGAAACACGTTATCTGGTGTTTTCACCACTCCACAGTGCGTTCGATATGCTGAACAGTACATATCTTGGTTTTCGTGGGGTTTCAAGCTGAGATATGCATTTTCTGCGATAATCTTGTTGAGACTTCTGTCCGAAGTATGCAGAAAGGTCGAGAGCGCTCTTTTCGAGCTATTTACTGCTAGAAACACGTTTTCTGGGGTTTTCACCACTCGACATTTCGTTGGATATGCAGAACAGTAGATATCTTGGTTTTCGTGGGGTTTCAAGCAGAGATATGCATTTTCTGCGATAATCTTGGTGAGACTTCTGTTTTTGAAGTATGCAGAAGCATCGAGATCGCTCGTTTCGAGCCATTTAATGCGAGAAACACGTTATCTGGTGTTATCACCACACCACAGTGCGTTTGATATGCAGAACCGGCGATATCTTGGTTTTCGTGGGGTTTCAAGCTGAGATATGCATTTTCTGCGATAATCTTGGTGAGACTTCTGTCCGAAGGATGCTGAATCATCGATATCGCTCTTTTCGAGCTAGTTAGTGCGAGAAACACGTTATCTGGTGTTTTCGCCACTCCACAGTGCGATCGATATGCAGAACAGTACATATCTTGGTTTTCGTGGGGTTTCAAGCTGAGATATGCATTTTCTGCGATAATCTTGTTGAGACTTCTGTCCGAAGTATGTAGAAAGGTCGAGAGCGCTCTTTTCGAGCTATTTACTGCTAGAAACACGTTTTCTGGGGTTTTCACCACACCACGGTACGTTTGATGTGCAGAACCGGAGATAACTCGGTTTTCGTGAGGTTTCAAGCTGAGATATGCATTTTCTGCGATAATCTTGGTGAGACTTTTGTCCGAAGTATGCTGAATCATCGAGATCGCTCTTTTCGAGCTAGTTAGTGCGAGAAACACGTTATCTGGTGTTTTCACCACTCCACAGTGCGTTTGATATGCAGAACAGTACATATCTTGATTTTCGTGGGGTTTCAAGCTGAGATATGCATTTTCTGCGATAATCTTGTTGAGACTTCTGGCCGAAGTATGCAGAATCATCGAGATCGCTCGTTTCGAGCTAGTTAGTGCGAGAAACACGTTATCTGGTGTTTTCACCACTCCACAGTGCGTTTGAAATGCAGAACAGTACATATCTTGGTTTTCGTGGGGTTTCTAGCTGAGATATGCATTTTCTATGATAATCTTGTTGAGACTTCTGTCCGAAGTATGCAGAAAGGTCGAGAGCGCCCTTTTCGAGCTATTTAATGCTAGAAACACGTTTTGTGGGGTTTTCACCACTCCACAGTACGATGGATATGCAGAACAGTAGATATCTTGGTTTTCGTGGGGTTTCAAGCAGAGATATGCATTTTCTGCGATAATCTTGGTGAGACTTCTGTCCGAAGGATGCTGAATCATCGATATCGCTCTTTTCGAGCTAGTTAGTGCGAGAAACACGTTATCTGGTGTTTTCACCACTCCACAGTGCGTTTGATATGCAGAACAGTACATATCTTGGTTTTCGTGGGGTTTCAAGCTGAGATATGCATTTTCTGCGATAATCTTGTTGAGACTTCTGTCCGAAGTATGCAGAAAGGTCGAGAGCGCTCTTTTCGAGCTATTTAATGCTAGAAACACGCTTTGTGGGGTTTTCACCACTCCACAGTTCGTTGGATATGCAGAACAGTAGATATCTTGGTTTTCGTGGGGTTTCAAGCTGAGATATGCATTTCCTGCGATATTCTTGGTGAGACTTCTGTCCGAAGTATGCTGAATCATCGAGATCGCTCTTTTCGAGCAATTTAATGCGAGAAACACGTTCTCTGGTTGTTTTCACCACTCCACAGTGCGTTTGATATGCAGAACAGGCGATATCTTGATCTTCGTGGTGTTTCCAAATGAGATATGCATTTTCTGCGATAATCTTGGTGAGACTTCTGTTAGAAGTATGCAGAATCATCGAGATCGCACTTTTCGAGGTATTTAATGCGAGAAACGCGATATCTGTTGTTTTCACCAACCCACAGTGCGTTTGATATGCAGAACAGGCGATATCTTGATTTTCGTGGTGTTTCCAGCTGAGATATGCATTTTGTGCGATAATCTTGGTGGGTCTTTTGTCAGAAGTATGCAGAATCATCTAGATCGCTCTATTCGAGCTACTTAATGCACGAAACACGTTTTCTGGAGTTTTCACCACTCCACAGTACGTTTGATATGCAGATCCGGCGATATCTTGGTTTTCGTGGGGTTTCAAGCTGAGATATGCATTTTCTGCGATAATCTTTGTGAGACTTCTGTCCGAAGTATGCTGATTCATCGAGATCGCCCTTTACGAGCTAGTTAGTGCGAGAAACACGTTATCTGTTGTTTTCACCGCACCACAGTGCGTTTGATATGCAGAACAGTACATATCTTGGTTTTCGTGGGGTTTCAAGCTGAGATATGCATTTTCTGCGATAATCTTGTTGAGACTTCTGGCCGAAGTGTGCAGAATCATCGAGATCGCTCGTTTCGAGCTAGTTAGTGCGAGAAACACGTTATCTGGTGTTTTGACCAGTCCACAGTGCGTTTGATATGTAGAGCCGCCGATAACTTGGTTTTCGTGGGGTATCCAGTTGAAATATGCATTTTCTGCGATACTCTTGGTGTTTCATCTATGAGAAGTATGCAGAATCATCGAGAACGCTCTTTTCGAGATAGTTAATGCGAGAAACACGTTTTCTGGTGTTTTCAACATTCCACAGTGCGTCTGATATGCAGAACCGACGATATCTTGGTTTTCGTCGGGTTTCAAGCTGAGATATGCATTTTCTGCGATAATATTGGTGAGACTTCAGTCAGAAGTATGCAGAATCACCTAGATCGCGGGTTTCGAGCTATTTAATGCGAGCAACACGTTATCTGGTTGTTTTCACCACTCCACAGTGCGTTTGATATGCAGAACCGGCGTCATCTTGATTTTCGTGAGGTTTCAAGCTGAGATATGCATTTTCTGCGATAATATTGGTGAGACTTCTGTCCGAAGTATGCAGAATTATAGATATCGCTCTTTTCGAGCTATTTAATGCGAGATACACGTTATCTGGTGTTTTGACCACTCCACAGTGCGTTTGATATGTAGAGCCGCCGATAACTTGGTTTTCGTGGGGTTTCCAGCTGAAATATGCATTTTCTGCGATAATCTTGGTGCTTCATCTATGAGAAGTATGCAGAATCATCGAGAACGCTCTTTTCGAGCTAGTTAACGCGAAAAACACGTTTTCTGGTGTATTAACCACTCCACAGTGCGTCTGTTATGTAGTACCGGCGATATCTTGGTTTTCGTAGGGTTTCCAGCTGAGATATGCATTTTCTGCGATAATTTGGTGAGTCTTCTGTCAGAAGTATGCAGAATCATCGAGATCGCTCTTTTCGAGCTAGTTAATGCGAGAAAAATCTTATCCGGTGTTTCCACCACTCCACAGTGCGTTTGATATGCAGAACCAGCGATATCTTGGCTTTCGTGGGGTTTCAAGCTGAGATATGCATTTTGTACGATAATCTTGTTGAGACTTCTGTCCGAAGTATGAAGAATCATCGAGATAGCTCTATTGGAGCTCTTTAATGCGAGAAACACGTTTTCTGGTGTTTTGACCACTCCACAGTGCGTTTGATATGTAGAGCTGCCGATAACTTGGTTTTCGTGGGGTTTCCAGTTGAAATATGCATTTTCTGCGATACTCTTGGTGTTTCATCTATGAGAAGTATGCACAATCATCGAGAACGCTCTTTTCGAGATAGTTAATGCGAGAAACACGTTTTCTGGTGTTTTCAACATTCCACAGTGCGTCTGATATGCAGAACCGACGATATCTTGGTTTTCGTCGGGTTTCAAGCTGAGATATGCATTTTCTGCGATAATATTGGTGAGACTTCAGTCAGAAGTATGATGAATCACCTAGATCGCTCGTTTCGAGCTATTTAATGCGAGAAACACGTTATGTGGTTGTTTTCACCACTCCACAGTGCGTTTGATATGCAGAACCGGCGTCATCTTGATTTTCGTGAGGTTTCAAGCTGAGATATGCATTTTCTGCGATAATATTGGTGAGACTTCTGTTAGAAGTATGCAGCATCATCGAGATCGCACTTTTCGAGCTATTTAATGCGAGAAACACGTTATCTGGTGTTTTCACCACTCCACAGTGCGTTTGATATGCAGAACAGGCGATATCTTGGTTTTCGTGGGGTTTCAAGCTGAGATATGCATTTTTTACGATAATCTTGGTGAGACTTCTGTCCGAAGTATGCAGAATTATCGAGATCGCTCTGTTCGAGCTATTTAATACGAGAAACAGGTTCTCTGGTTGTTTTCACCACTCCACAGTGCGTTTGATATGCAGAACCAGCAACATCTTGATTTTCGTGAGGTTTCGAGCTGATATATGCATTTTCTGCGATAATATTGGTGAGACTTCAGTCAGAAGTATCCAGAATCATCTAGATCGCTCTTTTCGAGCTATTTAATGCGAAAAAACAAGTTTTCTGGTGTTTTGACCACTCCACAGTGCGTTTGATATGTAGATCCGCCGATAACTTGGTTTTCATGGGGTTTCCAGCTGATATATGCATTTTCTGCGATAATCTTGGTGTTTCATCTATGAGACGTATGCAGAATCATCGAGAACGCTCGTTTCGAGCTACTTAATGCGAGAAACACGTTATCTGGTGTTTTCATCACTCCACAGTGCGTTTGATATGCAGAACCAGCGATATCTTGGCTTTCGTGGGGTTTCAAGCTGAGAAATGCATTTTCTGCGATAATATTGGTGAGACATCAGTCAGAAGTATGCAGAATCTTCGAGAACGCTCTTTTCGAGCTACTTAATGCGCGAAACACGTTTTCTGGTGTTTTCCCCACTCCACGGTACGTTTGATGTGCAGAACCGGAGATAACTTCGTTTTCGTCAGGTTTCCAGCTGAGATATGCATTTTCTACGATAACCTTGGTGAGACTTCTGTCAGAAGTATGCAGGATCTTCGAGAACGCTCTTTTCGAGCTATTTAATGCGAGAAACACGTTATCTGGTGTTTTCACCACTCCACAGTGCGTTTGATATGCAGAACCGGCGATATCTCGGTTTTTGTGGGGTTTCAAGCTGAGATATGCATTTTCTGCGATAATCTTGGTGAGACTTCTGTTAGAAGGATGCAGAAGCATCGAGATCGCTCGTTTCGAGCTAGTTATTGCGAGAAAAACATTATGCGGTGTTTTCACCACTCCACAGTGCGTTTGATATGCAGAACCAGCGATATCTTGGTTTTCGTGGGGTTTCAAGCTGAGATATGCATTTTTTACGATAATCTTGGTGAGACTTCTGTTAGAAGTATGCAGCATCATCGAGATCGCACTTTTCGAGCTATTTAATGCGAGAAACACGTTATCTGGTGTTTTCACCACTCCACAGTGCGTTTGATATGCAGAACAGGCGATATCTTGATTTTCGTGGTGTTTCCAGCTGAGATATGCATTTTGTGCGATCATCTTGGTGGGTCTTTTGTCAGAAGTATGCAGAATCATCTAGATCGCTCTTTTCGAGCTACTTAATGCACGAAACACGTTTTCTGGAGTTTTCACCACTCCACAGTACGTTTGACATGCAGAACCGGAGATATCTTGGTTTCGGTCGGGTTTCAAGCTGAGATATGCATTTTCTGGGATAATCTTGGTGAGACTGCTGTCCGAAGTATGCTGAATCATCGATATCGCTCTTTTCGAGCTAGTTAGTGCGAGAAACACGTTATCTGGTGTTTTCACCACTCCACAGTGCGTTCGATATGCTGAACAGTACATATCTTGGTTTTCGTGGGGTTTCAAGCTGAGATATGCATTTTCTGCGATAATCTTGTTGAGACTTCTGTCCGAAGTATGCAGAAAGGTCGAGAGCGCTCTTTTCGAGCTATTTACTGCTAGAAACACGTTTTCTGGGGTTTTCACCACTCGACATTTCGTTGGATATGCAGAACAGTAGATATCTTGGTTTTCGTGGGGTTTCAAGCAGAGATATGCATTTTCTGCGATAATCTTGGTGAGACTTCTGTTTTTGAAGTATGCAGAAGCATCGAGATCGCTCGTTTCGAGCCATTTAATGCGAGAAACACGTTATCTGGTGTTATCACCACACCACAGTGCGTTTGATATGCAGAACCGGCGATATCTTGGTTTTCGTGGGGTTTCAAGCTGAGATATGCATTTTCTGCGATAATCTTGGTGAGACTTCTGTCCGAAGGATGCTGAATCATCGATATCGCTCTTTTCGAGCTAGTTAGTGCGAGAAACACGTTATCTGGTGTTTTCGCCACTCCACAGTGCGATCGATATGCAGAACAGTACATATCTTGGTTTTCGTGGGGTTTCAAGCTGAGATATGCATTTTCTGCGATAATCTTGTTGAGACTTCTGTCCGAAGTATGTAGAAAGGTCGAGAGCGCTCTTTTCGAGCTATTTACTGCTAGAAACACGTTTTCTGGGGTTTTCACCACACCACGGTACGTTTGATGTGCAGAACCGGAGATAACTCGGTTTTCGTGAGGTTTCAAGCTGAGATATGCATTTTCTGCGATAATCTTGGTGAGACTTTTGTCCGAAGTATGCTGAATCATCGAGATCGCTCTTTTCGAGCTAGTTAGTGCGAGAAACACGTTATCTGGTGTTTTCACCACTCCACAGTGCGTTTGATATGCAGAACAGTACATATCTTGATTTTCGTGGGGTTTCAAGCTGAGATATGCATTTTCTGCGATAATCTTGTTGAGACTTCTGGCCGAAGTATGCAGAATCATCGAGATCGCTCGTTTCGAGCTAGTTAGTGCGAGAAACACGTTATCTGGTGTTTTCACCACTCCACAGTGCGTTTGAAATGCAGAACAGTACATATCTTGGTTTTCGTGGGGTTTCTAGCTGAGATATGCATTTTCTATGATAATCTTGTTGAGACTTCTGTCCGAAGTATGCAGAAAGGTCGAGAGCGCCCTTTTCGAGCTATTTAATGCTAGAAACACGTTTTGTGGGGTTTTCACCACTCCACAGTACGATGGATATGCAGAACAGTAGATATCTTGGTTTTCGTGGGGTTTCAAGCAGAGATATGCATTTTCTGCGATAATCTTGGTGAGACTTCTGTCCGAAGGATGCTGAATCATCGATATCGCTCTTTTCGAGCTAGTTAGTGCGAGAAACACGTTATCTGGTGTTTTCACCACTCCACAGTGCGTTTGATATGCAGAACAGTACATATCTTGGTTTTCGTGGGGTTTCAAGCTGAGATATGCATTTTCTGCGATAATCTTGTTGAGACTTCTGTCCGAAGTATGCAGAAAGGTCGAGAGCGCTCTTTTCGAGCTATTTAATGCTAGAAACACGCTTTGTGGGGTTTTCACCACTCCACAGTTCGTTGGATATGCAGAACAGTAGATATCTTGGTTTTCGTGGGGTTTCAAGCTGAGATATGCATTTCCTGCGATATTCTTGGTGAGACTTCTGTCCGAAGTATGCTGAATCATCGAGATCGCTCTTTTCGAGCAATTTAATGCGAGAAACACGTTCTCTGGTTGTTTTCACCACTCCACAGTGCGTTTGATATGCAGAACAGGCGATATCTTGATCTTCGTGGTGTTTCCAAATGTGATATGCATTTTCTGCGATAATCTTGGTGAGACTTCTGTTAGAAGTATGCAGAATCATCGAGATCGCACTTTTCGAGGTATTTAATGCGAGAAACGCGATATCTGTTGTTTTCACCAACCCACAGTGCGTTTGATATGCAGAACAGGCGATATCTTGATTTTCGTGGTGTTTCCAGCTGAGATATGCATTTTGTGCGATAATCTTGGTGGGTCTTTTGTCAGAAGTATGCAGAATCATCGAGAACGCTCGTTTCGAGCTACTTAATGCGAGAAACACGTTATCTGGTGTTTTCATCACTCCACAGTGCGTTTGATATGCAGAACCGGCGATATCTCGGTTTTTGTGGGGTTTCAAGCTGAGATATGCATTTTCTGCGATAATCTTGGTGAGACTTCTGTTAGAAGGATGCAGAAGCATCGAGATCGCTCGTTTCGAGCTAGTTATTGCGAGAAAAACATTATGCGGTGTTTTCACCACTCCACAGTGCGTTTGATATGCAGAACCAGCGATATCTTGGTTTTCGTGGGGTTTCAAGCTGAGATATGCATTTTTTACGATAATCTTGGTGAGACTTCTGTTAGAAGTATGCAGCATCATCGAGATCGCACTTTTCGAGCTATTTAATGCGAGAAACACGTTATCTGGTGTTTTCACCACTCCACAGTGCGTTTGATATGCAGAACAGGCGATATCTTGATTTTCGTGGTGTTTCCAGCTGAGATATGCATTTTGTGCGATAATCTTGGTGGGTCTTTTGTCAGAAGTATGCAGAATCATCTAGATCGCTCTTTTCGAGCTACTTAATGCACGAAACACGTTTTCTGGAGTTTTCACCACTCCACAGTACGTTTGACATGCAGAACCGGAGATATCTTGGTTTCGGTCGGGTTTCAAGCTGAGATATGCATTTTCTGGGATAATCTTGGTGAGACTGCTGTCCGAAGTATGCTGAATCATCGATATCGCTCTTTTCGAGCTAGTTAGTGCGAGAAACACGTTATCTGGTGTTTTCACCACTCCACAGTGCGTTCGATATGCTGAACAGTACATATCTTGGTTTTCGTGGGGTTTCAAGCTGAGATATGCATTTTCTGCGATAATCTTGTTGAGACTTCTGTCCGAAGTATGCAGAAAGGTCGAGAGCGCTCTTTTCGAGCTATTTACTGCTAGAAACACGTTTTCTGGGGTTTTCACCACTCGACATTTCGTTGGATATGCAGAACAGTAGATATCTTGGTTTTCGTGGGGTTTCAAGCAGAGATATGCATTTTCTGCGATAATCTTGGTGAGACTTCTGTTTTTGAAGTATGCAGAAGCATCGAGATCGCTCGTTTCGAGCCATTTAATGCGAGAAACACGTTATCTGGTGTTATCACCACACCACAGTGCGTTTGATATGCAGAACCGGCGATATCTTGGTTTTCGTGGGGTTTCAAGCTGAGATATGCATTTTCTGCGATAATCTTGGTGAGACTTCTGTCCGAAGGATGCTGAATCATCGATATCGCTCTTTTCGAGCTAGTTAGTGCGAGAAACACGTTATCTGGTGTTTTCGCCACTCCACAGTGCGATCGATATGCAGAACAGTACATATCTTGGTTTTCGTGGGGTTTCAAGCTGAGATATGCATTTTCTGCGATAATCTTGTTGAGACTTCTGTCCGAAGTATGTAGAAAGGTCGAGAGCGCTCTTTTCGAGCTATTTACTGCTAGAAACACGTTTTCTGGGGTTTTCACCACACCACGGTACGTTTGATGTGCAGAACCGGAGATAACTCGGTTTTCGTGAGGTTTCAAGCTGAGATATGCATTTTCTGCGATAATCTTGGTGAGACTTTTGTCCGAAGTATGCTGAATCATCGAGATCGCTCTTTTCGAGCTAGTTAGTGCGAGAAACACGTTATCTGGTGTTTTCACCACTCCACAGTGCGTTTGATATGCAGAACAGTACATATCTTGATTTTCGTGGGGTTTCAAGCTGAGATATGCATTTTCTGCGATAATCTTGTTGAGACTTCTGGCCGAAGTATGCAGAATCATCGAGATCGCTCGTTTCGAGCTAGTTAGTGCGAGAAACACGTTATCTGGTGTTTTCACCACTCCACAGTGCGTTTGAAATGCAGAACAGTACATATCTTGGTTTTCGTGGGGTTTCTAGCTGAGATATGCATTTTCTATGATAATCTTGTTGAGACTTCTGTCCGAAGTATGCAGAAAGGTCGAGAGCGCCCTTTTCGAGCTATTTAATGCTAGAAACACGTTTTGTGGGGTTTTCACC
Source organism: Anthophora plumipes (assembly GCA_951804975.1). Lineage (NCBI taxonomy): Eukaryota > Metazoa > Arthropoda > Insecta > Hymenoptera > Apidae > Anthophora > Anthophora plumipes. The sequence continues at coordinate 919,492 of CATORF010000790.1, read as the reverse complement.
ACTCCACAGTACGATGGATATGCAGAACAGTAGATATCTTGGTTTTCGTGGGGTTTCAAGCAGAGATATGCATTTTCTGCGATAATCTTGGTGAGACTTCTGTCCGAAGGATGCTGAATCATCGATATCGCTCTTTTCGAGCTAGTTAGTGCGAGAAACACGTTATCTGGTGTTTTCACCACTCCACAGTGCGTTTGATATGCAGAACAGTACATATCTTGGTTTTCGTGGGGTTTCAAGCTGAGATATGCATTTTCTGCGATAATCTTGTTGAGACTTCTGTCCGAAGTATGCAGAAAGGTCGAGAGCGCTCTTTTCGAGCTATTTAATGCTAGAAACACGCTTTGTGGGGTTTTCACCACTCCACAGTTCGTTGGATATGCAGAACAGTAGATATCTTGGTTTTCGTGGGGTTTCAAGCTGAGATATGCATTTCCTGCGATATTCTTGGTGAGACTTCTGTCCGAAGTATGCTGAATCATCGAGATCGCTCTTTTCGAGCAATTTAATGCGAGAAACACGTTCTCTGGTTGTTTTCACCACTCCACAGTGCGTTTGATATGCAGAACAGGCGATATCTTGATCTTCGTGGTGTTTCCAAATGAGATATGCATTTTCTGCGATAATCTTGGTGAGACTTCTGTTAGAAGTATGCAGAATCATCGAGATCGCACTTTTCGAGGTATTTAATGCGAGAAACGCGATATCTGTTGTTTTCACCAACCCACAGTGCGTTTGATATGCAGAACAGGCGATATCTTGATTTTCGTGGTGTTTCCAGCTGAGATATGCATTTTGTGCGATAATCTTGGTGGGTCTTTTGTCAGAAGTATGCAGAATCATCTAGATCGCTCTATTCGAGCTACTTAATGCACGAAACACGTTTTCTGGAGTTTTCACCACTCCACAGTACGTTTGATATGCAGATCCGGCGATATCTTGGTTTTCGTGGGGTTTCAAGCTGAGATATGCATTTTCTGCGATAATCTTTGTGAGACTTCTGTCCGAAGTATGCTGATTCATCGAGATCGCCCTTTACGAGCTAGTTAGTGCGAGAAACACGTTATCTGTTGTTTTCACCGCACCACAGTGCGTTTGATATGCAGAACAGTACATATCTTGGTTTTCGTGGGGTTTCAAGCTGAGATATGCATTTTCTGCGATAATCTTGTTGAGACTTCTGGCCGAAGTGTGCAGAATCATCGAGATCGCTCGTTTCGAGCTAGTTAGTGCGAGAAACACGTTATCTGGTGTTTTGACCAGTCCACAGTGCGTTTGATATGTAGAGCCGCCGATAACTTGGTTTTCGTGGGGTATCCAGTTGAAATATGCATTTTCTGCGATACTCTTGGTGTTTCATCTATGAGAAGTATGCAGAATCATCGAGAACGCTCTTTTCGAGATAGTTAATGCGAGAAACACGTTTTCTGGTGTTTTCAACATTCCACAGTGCGTCTGATATGCAGAACCGACGATATCTTGGTTTTCGTCGGGTTTCAAGCTGAGATATGCATTTTCTGCGATAATATTGGTGAGACTTCAGTCAGAAGTATGCAGAATCACCTAGATCGCGGGTTTCGAGCTATTTAATGCGAGCAACACGTTATCTGGTTGTTTTCACCACTCCACAGTGCGTTTGATATGCAGAACCGGCGTCATCTTGATTTTCGTGAGGTTTCAAGCTGAGATATGCATTTTCTGCGATAATATTGGTGAGACTTCTGTCCGAAGTATGCAGAATTATAGATATCGCTCTTTTCGAGCTATTTAATGCGAGATACACGTTATCTGGTGTTTTGACCACTCCACAGTGCGTTTGATATGTAGAGCCGCCGATAACTTGGTTTTCGTGGGGTTTCCAGCTGAAATATGCATTTTCTGCGATAATCTTGGTGCTTCATCTATGAGAAGTATGCAGAATCATCGAGAACGCTCTTTTCGAGCTAGTTAACGCGAAAAACACGTTTTCTGGTGTATTAACCACTCCACAGTGCGTCTGTTATGTAGTACCGGCGATATCTTGGTTTTCGTAGGGTTTCCAGCTGAGATATGCATTTTCTGCGATAATTTGGTGAGTCTTCTGTCAGAAGTATGCAGAATCATCGAGATCGCTCTTTTCGAGCTAGTTAATGCGAGAAAAATCTTATCCGGTGTTTCCACCACTCCACAGTGCGTTTGATATGCAGAACCAGCGATATCTTGGCTTTCGTGGGGTTTCAAGCTGAGATATGCATTTTGTACGATAATCTTGTTGAGACTTCTGTCCGAAGTATGAAGAATCATCGAGATAGCTCTATTGGAGCTCTTTAATGCGAGAAACACGTTTTCTGGTGTTTTGACCACTCCACAGTGCGTTTGATATGTAGAGCTGCCGATAACTTGGTTTTCGTGGGGTTTCCAGTTGAAATATGCATTTTCTGCGATACTCTTGGTGTTTCATCTATGAGAAGTATGCACAATCATCGAGAACGCTCTTTTCGAGATAGTTAATGCGAGAAACACGTTTTCTGGTGTTTTCAACATTCCACAGTGCGTCTGATATGCAGAACCGACGATATCTTGGTTTTCGTCGGGTTTCAAGCTGAGATATGCATTTTCTGCGATAATATTGGTGAGACTTCAGTCAGAAGTATGATGAATCACCTAGATCGCTCGTTTCGAGCTATTTAATGCGAGAAACACGTTATGTGGTTGTTTTCACCACTCCACAGTGCGTTTGATATGCAGAACCGGCGTCATCTTGATTTTCGTGAGGTTTCAAGCTGAGATATGCATTTTCTGCGATAATATTGGTGAGACTTCTGTTAGAAGTATGCAGCATCATCGAGATCGCACTTTTCGAGCTATTTAATGCGAGAAACACGTTATCTGGTGTTTTCACCACTCCACAGTGCGTTTGATATGCAGAACAGGCGATATCTTGGTTTTCGTGGGGTTTCAAGCTGAGATATGCATTTTTTACGATAATCTTGGTGAGACTTCTGTCCGAAGTATGCAGAATTATCGAGATCGCTCTGTTCGAGCTATTTAATACGAGAAACAGGTTCTCTGGTTGTTTTCACCACTCCACAGTGCGTTTGATATGCAGAACCAGCAACATCTTGATTTTCGTGAGGTTTCGAGCTGATATATGCATTTTCTGCGATAATATTGGTGAGACTTCAGTCAGAAGTATCCAGAATCATCTAGATCGCTCTTTTCGAGCTATTTAATGCGAAAAAACAAGTTTTCTGGTGTTTTGACCACTCCACAGTGCGTTTGATATGTAGATCCGCCGATAACTTGGTTTTCATGGGGTTTCCAGCTGATATATGCATTTTCTGCGATAATCTTGGTGTTTCATCTATGAGACGTATGCAGAATCATCGAGAACGCTCGTTTCGAGCTACTTAATGCGAGAAACACGTTATCTGGTGTTTTCATCACTCCACAGTGCGTTTGATATGCAGAACCAGCGATATCTTGGCTTTCGTGGGGTTTCAAGCTGAGAAATGCATTTTCTGCGATAATATTGGTGAGACATCAGTCAGAAGTATGCAGAATCTTCGAGAACGCTCTTTTCGAGCTACTTAATGCGCGAAACACGTTTTCTGGTGTTTTCCCCACTCCACGGTACGTTTGATGTGCAGAACCGGAGATAACTTCGTTTTCGTCAGGTTTCCAGCTGAGATATGCATTTTCTACGATAACCTTGGTGAGACTTCTGTCAGAAGTATGCAGGATCTTCGAGAACGCTCTTTTCGAGCTATTTAATGCGAGAAACACGTTATCTGGTGTTTTCACCACTCCACAGTGCGTTTGATATGCAGAACCGGCGATATCTCGGTTTTTGTGGGGTTTCAAGCTGAGATATGCATTTTCTGCGATAATCTTGGTGAGACTTCTGTTAGAAGGATGCAGAAGCATCGAGATCGCTCGTTTCGAGCTAGTTATTGCGAGAAAAACATTATGCGGTGTTTTCACCACTCCACAGTGCGTTTGATATGCAGAACCAGCGATATCTTGGTTTTCGTGGGGTTTCAAGCTGAGATATGCATTTTTTACGATAATCTTGGTGAGACTTCTGTTAGAAGTATGCAGCATCATCGAGATCGCACTTTTCGAGCTATTTAATGCGAGAAACACGTTATCTGGTGTTTTCACCACTCCACAGTGCGTTTGATATGCAGAACAGGCGATATCTTGATTTTCGTGGTGTTTCCAGCTGAGATATGCATTTTGTGCGATCATCTTGGTGGGTCTTTTGTCAGAAGTATGCAGAATCATCTAGATCGCTCTTTTCGAGCTACTTAATGCACGAAACACGTTTTCTGGAGTTTTCACCACTCCACAGTACGTTTGACATGCAGAACCGGAGATATCTTGGTTTCGGTCGGGTTTCAAGCTGAGATATGCATTTTCTGGGATAATCTTGGTGAGACTGCTGTCCGAAGTATGCTGAATCATCGATATCGCTCTTTTCGAGCTAGTTAGTGCGAGAAACACGTTATCTGGTGTTTTCACCACTCCACAGTGCGTTCGATATGCTGAACAGTACATATCTTGGTTTTCGTGGGGTTTCAAGCTGAGATATGCATTTTCTGCGATAATCTTGTTGAGACTTCTGTCCGAAGTATGCAGAAAGGTCGAGAGCGCTCTTTTCGAGCTATTTACTGCTAGAAACACGTTTTCTGGGGTTTTCACCACTCGACATTTCGTTGGATATGCAGAACAGTAGATATCTTGGTTTTCGTGGGGTTTCAAGCAGAGATATGCATTTTCTGCGATAATCTTGGTGAGACTTCTGTTTTTGAAGTATGCAGAAGCATCGAGATCGCTCGTTTCGAGCCATTTAATGCGAGAAACACGTTATCTGGTGTTATCACCACACCACAGTGCGTTTGATATGCAGAACCGGCGATATCTTGGTTTTCGTGGGGTTTCAAGCTGAGATATGCATTTTCTGCGATAATCTTGGTGAGACTTCTGTCCGAAGGATGCTGAATCATCGATATCGCTCTTTTCGAGCTAGTTAGTGCGAGAAACACGTTATCTGGTGTTTTCGCCACTCCACAGTGCGATCGATATGCAGAACAGTACATATCTTGGTTTTCGTGGGGTTTCAAGCTGAGATATGCATTTTCTGCGATAATCTTGTTGAGACTTCTGTCCGAAGTATGTAGAAAGGTCGAGAGCGCTCTTTTCGAGCTATTTACTGCTAGAAACACGTTTTCTGGGGTTTTCACCACACCACGGTACGTTTGATGTGCAGAACCGGAGATAACTCGGTTTTCGTGAGGTTTCAAGCTGAGATATGCATTTTCTGCGATAATCTTGGTGAGACTTTTGTCCGAAGTATGCTGAATCATCGAGATCGCTCTTTTCGAGCTAGTTAGTGCGAGAAACACGTTATCTGGTGTTTTCACCACTCCACAGTGCGTTTGATATGCAGAACAGTACATATCTTGATTTTCGTGGGGTTTCAAGCTGAGATATGCATTTTCTGCGATAATCTTGTTGAGACTTCTGGCCGAAGTATGCAGAATCATCGAGATCGCTCGTTTCGAGCTAGTTAGTGCGAGAAACACGTTATCTGGTGTTTTCACCACTCCACAGTGCGTTTGAAATGCAGAACAGTACATATCTTGGTTTTCGTGGGGTTTCTAGCTGAGATATGCATTTTCTATGATAATCTTGTTGAGACTTCTGTCCGAAGTATGCAGAAAGGTCGAGAGCGCCCTTTTCGAGCTATTTAATGCTAGAAACACGTTTTGTGGGGTTTTCACCACTCCACAGTACGATGGATATGCAGAACAGTAGATATCTTGGTTTTCGTGGGGTTTCAAGCAGAGATATGCATTTTCTGCGATAATCTTGGTGAGACTTCTGTCCGAAGGATGCTGAATCATCGATATCGCTCTTTTCGAGCTAGTTAGTGCGAGAAACACGTTATCTGGTGTTTTCACCACTCCACAGTGCGTTTGATATGCAGAACAGTACATATCTTGGTTTTCGTGGGGTTTCAAGCTGAGATATGCATTTTCTGCGATAATCTTGTTGAGACTTCTGTCCGAAGTATGCAGAAAGGTCGAGAGCGCTCTTTTCGAGCTATTTAATGCTAGAAACACGCTTTGTGGGGTTTTCACCACTCCACAGTTCGTTGGATATGCAGAACAGTAGATATCTTGGTTTTCGTGGGGTTTCAAGCTGAGATATGCATTTCCTGCGATATTCTTGGTGAGACTTCTGTCCGAAGTATGCTGAATCATCGAGATCGCTCTTTTCGAGCAATTTAATGCGAGAAACACGTTCTCTGGTTGTTTTCACCACTCCACAGTGCGTTTGATATGCAGAACAGGCGATATCTTGATCTTCGTGGTGTTTCCAAATGTGATATGCATTTTCTGCGATAATCTTGGTGAGACTTCTGTTAGAAGTATGCAGAATCATCGAGATCGCACTTTTCGAGGTATTTAATGCGAGAAACGCGATATCTGTTGTTTTCACCAACCCACAGTGCGTTTGATATGCAGAACAGGCGATATCTTGATTTTCGTGGTGTTTCCAGCTGAGATATGCATTTTGTGCGATAATCTTGGTGGGTCTTTTGTCAGAAGTATGCAGAATCATCTAGATCGCTCTATTCGAGCTACTTAATGCACGAAACACGTTTTCTGGAGTTTTCACCACTCCACAGTACGTTTGATATGCAGATCCGGCGATATCTTGGTTTTCGTGGGGTTTCAAGCTGAGATATGCATTTTCTGCGATAATCTTTGTGAGACTTCTGTCCGAAGTATGCTGATTCATCGAGATCGCCCTTTACGAGCTAGTTAGTGCGAGAAACACGTTATCTGTTGTTTTCACCGCACCACAGTGCGTTTGATATGCAGAACAGTACATATCTTGGTTTTCGTGGGGTTTCAAGCTGAGATATGCATTTTCTGCGATAATCTTGTTGAGACTTCTGGCCGAAGTGTGCAGAATCATCGAGATCGCTCGTTTCGAGCTAGTTAGTGCGAGAAACACGTTATCTGGTGTTTTCACCACTCCACAGTGCGTTTGATATGCAGAACAGTACATATCTTGGTTTTCGTGGGGTTTCAAGCTGAGATATGCATTTTCTGCGATAATCTTGTTGAGACTTCTGTCCGAAGTATGCAGAAAGGTCGAGAGCGCTCTTTGCGAGCTATTTAATGCTAGAAACACGCTTTGTGGGGTTTTCACCACTCCACAGTTCGTTGGATATGCAGAACAGTAGATATCTTGGTTTTCGTGGGGTTTCAAGCTGAGATATGCATTTCCTGCGATATTCTTATTGAGACTTCTGTCGGAAGTATGCTGAATCATCGAGATCGCTCTTTTCGAGCAATTTAATGCGAGAAACACGTTCTCTGGTTGTTTTCACCAATCCACAGTGCGTTTGATATTTGCAGAACAGGCGATATCTTGATTTTCGTGGTGTTTCCAAATGAGATATGCATTTTCTGCGATAATCTTGGTGAGACTTCTGTTAGAAGTATGCAGAATCATCGAGATCGCACTTTTCGAGGTATTTAATGCGAGAAACACGATATCTGTTGTTTTCACCAACCCACAGTGCGTTTGATATGCAGAACATGCGATATCTTGATTTTCGTGGTGTTTCCAGCTGAGATATGCATTTTGTGCGATAATCTTGGTGGGTCTTTTGTCAGAAGTATGCAGAATCATCTAGATCGCTCTTTTCGAGCTACTTAATGCACGAAACACGTTTTCTGGAGTTTTCACCACTCCACAGTACGTTTGATATGCAGAACCGGCGATATCTTGGTTTTCGTGGGGTTTCAAGCTGAGATATGCATTTTCTGCGATAATCTTTGTGAGTCTTCTGTCCGAAGTATGCTGAATCATCGAGATCGCCCTTTTCGAGCTAGTTAGTGCGAGGAACACGTTATCTGGTGTTTTCACCGCTCCACAGTGCGTTTGATATGCAGAACAGTACATATCTTGGTTTTGGTGGGGTTTCAAGCTGAGATATGCATTTTCTGCGATAATCTTGTTGAGACTTCTGGCCGAAGTGTGCAGAATCATCGAGATCGCTCGTATCGAGCTAGTTAGTGCGAGAAACACGTTATCTGGTGTTTTCACCACTCCACAGTGCGTTTGATATGCAGTACCGGCGATATCTTGGTTTTCGTGGGGTTTCAAGCTGAGATATGCATTTTCTGCGATAATCTTGGTGAGACTTCTGTTAGAAGTATGCAGAAGCATCGAGATCGCTCGTTTCGAGCCATTTAATGCGAGAAACACGTTCTCTGGTTGTTTTCTCCACTCCACAGTGCGTTTGATATGCAGAACAGGCGATATCTTGATTTTCGTGGTGTTTCCAACTGAGATATGCATTTTCTGCGATAATCTTGGTGAGACTTCTGTCAGAAGTATGCAGGATCTTCGAGAACGCTCTTTTCGAGCTATTTAATGCGAGAAACACGTTATCTGGTGTTTTCACCACTCCACAGTGCGTTTGATATGCAGTACCAGCGATATCTTGGTTTTCGTGGGGTATCAAGCTGAGATATGCATTTCCTGCGATATTCTTGGTGAGACTTCTGTTCGAAGTATGCTGAATCATCGAGATCGCTCTTTTCGAGCTATTTAATGCGAGAAACACGTTCTCCGGTTTTTTTCACCACTCCACAGTGCGTTTGATATGCAGAACAGGCGATATCTTGATTTTCGTGGTGTTTCCAACTGAGATATGCATTTTCTGCGATAATCTTGGTGAGACTTCTGTCCGACGTATGCTGAATCATCGAGATCGCTCTTTTCGAGCTATTTAATGTGAGAAACACGTTTTCTGGTGTTTTCACCACACCACAGTCCGTTTTATGTGCACAACCGGAGATAACTTGGTTTTCGTGAGGTTTCAAGCTGAGATATGCATTTTCTGCGATAATCTTGGTGAGACTTCAGTCAGAAGTATGCAGAATCTTCGAGAACGCTCTTTTCGAGCTACTTAATGCGAGAAACACGTTTTCTGGTGGTTTCACCACTCCACAGTGCGTTTGATATGCAGAACCGGCGACATCTTGGATTTCGTCGGGGTTCATGCTGAGATATGCACATTCTACGATAATCTTGGTGAGACTTCTGTCAGAAGTATGCAGAATCATCTAGATCGATCTTTTCGAGCTATTTAATGCCAGACACACGTTTTCTGGTGTATTCCCCACTCCACAGTACGTTTGACATGCAGAACCGTAGATATCTTGGTTTCGGTCGGGTTTCAAGCTGAGATATGCATTTTCTACGATAATCTTGGTGAGACGTCTGTCAGAAGTATGCAGAATCATCGGGATCGCTCTTTTCGAGCTACATAATGCGAGAATCACGTTTTCTGGTGTTTTCACCACTCCACAGTGCGTTTGATATGCAGAACCGGAGATATCTTGGTTTCGGTCGGGTTTCAAGCTGAGATATGCATTTTCTGCGATAATATTGGTGAGACTTCAGTCATATGGATGCAGAATCATCTAGATCTCTCGTTTCGAGCTATTTAATGCGAAAAAACAAGTTTTCTGGTGTTTTCACCACTCCTCAGTACGTTTGACATGCAGAACCGGCGACATCTTGATTTTCGTGAGATTTCAAGCTGAGATATGCATTTTCTGTGATAATCTTGGTGAGACTTCAGTCAGAAGTATGCAGAATCTTCGAGAACGCTCTTTTCGAGCTACTTAATGCGAGAAACACGTTTTCTGGTGATTTCACCACTCCACAGTGCGGTTGATTTGCAGAACCGGCGACATCTTAGATTTCGTCTGGTTTCAAGCTGAGATATGCATTTTCTACAATAATCTTGGTGAGACTTCAGTCAGAAGTATGCAGAATCATCTAGATCGTTCTTTTCGAGTTACTTAATGCGAGAAACACGTTTTCTGGTGTATTCACCACTCCACTGTACGTTTGACATGCAGAACCGGAGATATCTTGGTTTCGGTCGGGTTTCAAGCAGAGATATGCATTTTCTACGATAATCTTGGTGAGACGTCTGTCAGAAGTATGCAGAATCATCGGGATCGCTGTTTTCGAGCTATTTAATGCGAGAAACACGTTATCTGGTGTATTCACCACTCCACAGTGCGTTTGATATGCAGAACCGGCGACATCTTGATTTTTGTGAGATTTCAAGCTGAGGTATGCATTTTCTGCGATAATCTTGGTGAGACTTCTGTCCGAAGTATGCTGAATCATCGAGATCGCACTTTTCGAGCTAGTTACTGCGAGAAAAACCTTATCTGGTGTTTTCACCACTCCACAGTGCGTTTGATATGCAGAACCAGCGATATCTTGGCTTTCGTGGGGTTTCAAGCTGAGATATGCATTTTTCACGATAATCTTGGTGAGACTTCTGTCCGAAGTATGCAGAATCATCGAGATCGCTCTTTTCGAGCTATTTAATGCGAGAAATACGTTATCTAGTGTTTTCACCACTCCACAGAGCGTTTGATATGCAGTACCAGCGATATCATGGTTTTCGTGGGGTTTCAAGCTGAGATATGCATTTTCTAGGATAATCTTGGTGAGACTTCCGTCCGAAGTATGCTGAATCATCTAGATCGCTCTTTTCGAGCTATTTAATGCGAGAAACACGTTTTCAGGGGTTTTCACCACTCCACAGTTCGTTGGATATGCAGAACAGGATATATCTTGGTTTTCGTGGGGTTTCTAGCAGAGATATGCATTTTCAGCGATAATCTTGGTGAGTCTTTTGTCAGAAGTATGCAGAATCATCTAGATCGCTCTTTTCGAGCTATTTAATGCGAAAAAACAAGTTTTCTGGTGTTTTCAACATTCCACAGTGCGTTTGATATGCAGAACCGGCGATATCTTGATTTTCGTGGTGTTTCCAGCTGAGATATGCATTTTCTGCGATAATCTAGGTGAGTCTTCTGTCCGAAGTGTGCAGAATCATCAAGATCGGTCTTTTCGAGCTGTTTAATGCGAGAATCACGTTTTCTGGGGTTTTCTCCACACCACAGTTCGTTGGATATGCAGAACACGTGATATCTTGGTTTTCGAGGGGTTTCAAGCTGAGATATGCATTTTCTGCGATAAACTTGGAGAGACTTCAGTCAGAAGTATTCAGAATCATCGGAATCAGTCTTTTCGAGCTACTTAATGCGAGAAACACGTTTTCTGGTGTTTTCACCACTCCACAGTCCGTTTTATGTGCACAACCGGAGATAACTTGGTTTTCGTGAGGTTTCAAGCTGAGATATGCATTTTCTGCGATAATCTAGGTGAGACTTCAGTCAGAAGTATGCAGAATCTTCGAGAACGCTCTTTTCGAGCTACTTAATGCGAGAAACACGTTTTCTGGTGGTTTCACCACTCCACAGTGCGTTTGATATGCAGAACCGGGGACATCTTGGATTTCGTCGGGGTTCAAGCTGAGATATGCATTTTCTACAATAATCTTGGTGAGACTTCAGTCAGAAGTATGCAGAATCATCTAGATCGCTCTTTTCGAGCTACTTGATTCGAGAAACACGTTTTCTGGTGTTTTCACCACACCACAGTCCGTTTTATGTGCACAACCGGAGATAACTTGGTTTTCGTGAGGTTTCAAGCTGAGATATGCATTTTCTGCGATAATCTTGGTGAGACTTCAGTCAGAAGTATGCAGAATCTTCGAGAACGCTCTTTTCGAGCTACTTAATGCGAGAAACACGTTTTCTGGTGGTTTCACCACTCCACAGTGCGTTTGATATGCAGAACCGGCGACATCTTGGATTTCGTCGGGGTTCAAGCTGAGATATGCACATTCTACGATAATCTTGGTGAGACTTCTGTCAGAAGTATGCAGAATCATCTAGATCGCTCTTTTCGAGCTATGTAATGCGAAAAAACAAGTTTTCTGGTGTTTTCACCACTCCACAGTGCGTTTGATATGCAGAACCGGCGACATCTTGGATTTCGTCGGGGTTCAAGCTGAGATATGCACATTCTACGATAATCTTGGTGAGACTTCTGTCAGTAGTATGCAGAATCATCTAGATCGCTCTTTTCGAGCTTTTTAATTCGAGAAACACGTTTTCTGGTGTTTTCACCACACCACAGTCCGTTTGATGTGCAGAACCGGAGATAACTTGGTTTCGGTCGGGTTTCAAGCTGAGATATGCATTTTCTGCGATAATCTTTGTGAGACTTCTGTCAGAAGTATGCAGAATCATCTAGATCGCTCTTTTCGAGCTTTTTAATTCGAGAAACACGTTTTCTGGTGTTTTCACCTCACCACAGTCCGTTTGATGTGCAGAACCGGAGATAACTTGGTTTCGGTCGGGTTTCAAGCTGAGATATGCATTTTCTACGATAATCTTGGTGAGACGTCTGTCAGAAGTATGCAGAATCATCTAGATCGCTCTTTTCCAGCTTTTTAATTCGAGAAACACGTTTTCTGGTGTTTTCACCACACCACAGTCCGTTTGATGTGCAGAACCGGAGATAACTTGGTTTTCGTGAGGATTCAAGCTGAGATATGCATTTTCTGTGATAATCTTGGTGAGACTTCAGTCAGAAGTATGCAGAATCTTCGAGAACGCTCTTTTCGAGCTACTTATTGCGAGAAACACGTTTTCTGGTGATTTCACCACTCCACAGTGCGATTGATTTGCAGATCCGGCGACATCTTAGATTTCGTCGGGTTTCAAGCTGAGATATGCATTTTCTACAATAATCTTGGTGAGACTTCAGTCAGAAGTATGCAGAATAATCTAGATCGTTCTTTTCGAGCTACTTAATGCGAGAAACACGTTTTCTGGTGTATTCACCACTCCACAGTACGTTTGACATGCAGAACCGGAGATATCTTGGTTTCGGTCGGGTTTCAAGCTGAGATATGCATTTTCTACGATTATCATGGTGAGACGTCTGTCAGAAGTATGCAGAATCATCGGGATCGCTGTTTTCGAGCTATTTAATGCGAGAAACACGTTATCTGGTGTTTTCACCACTCCACAGTGCGTTTGATATGCAGAACCGGCGACATCTTGGCTGTCTTCGGGTATCAAGCTGAGATATGCATTTTCTGCGATAATCTTGGTGAGACTTCAGTCAGAAGTATGCAGAATCTTCGAGAACGCTCTTTTCGAGCTACTTAATGCGAGAAACACGTTTTCTGGTGTATTCACCACTCCACAGTACGTTTGACATGCAGAACCGGAGATATCTTGGATTTCGTCGGGGTTCAAGCTGAGAAATGCATTTTCTACGATAATCTTGGTGAGACTTCTGTCAGAAGTATGCAGAATCATCTAGATCGTTCTTTTCGAGCTATTTAATTCGAGAAACACGTTATCTGGTTGTTTTGACCACTCCACAGTGCGTTTGATATGCAGAAGCTGCGATATCTTGATATTCGTGGTGTTTCCAGCTGAGATATGCATTTTGTGCGATAATCTTGGTGAGTCATCTGTCAGAAGTATGCAGAATCATCGAGATCCCGCTATTCGAGCTAGTTACTGCGAGAAAAACCTTATCTGGTGTTTTCACCACTCCACAGTGCGTTTGATATGCAGAACCAGCGATATCTAGGCTTTCGTGGGGTTTCAAGCTGAGATATGCATTTTTTACGATAATCTTGGTGAGACTTCTGTCCGAAGTATGCAGAATCATCGAGATCGCTCTTTTCGAGCTATTTAATGCGAGAAATACGTTATCTGGTGTTTTCACCACTCCACAGAGCGTTTGATATGCAGTACCAGCGATATCATGGTTTTCGTGGGGTTTCAAGCTGAGATATGCATTTTCTAGGATAATCTTGGTGAGACTTCCGTCCGAAGTATGCTGAATCATCTAGATCGCTCTTTTCGAGCTATTTAATGCGAGAAACACGTTTTCAGGGGTTTTCACCACTCCACAGTTCGTTGGGTATGCAGAACAGGATATATCTTGGTTTTCGTGGGGTTTCTAGCAGAGATATGCATTTTCTGCGATAATCATGGTGAGACTTCTGTTAGAAGTATGCAGAATCATCGAGATCGCACTTTTCGATCTATTTCATGCGAGAAACACGTTGTCTGGTGTTTTCACCACTCCACAGTTGGTTTGATACGCAGAAACCGCGATGTTTGGTTTTCGTCGGGTTTCAAGTTGAGATATGCATTTTCTACGATAATCTTGGTGAAACATCTGTCCGAAGTATGCAGAAACATCAAGAGCGCACTTTTCGAGCTATTTAATGCGAGAAACACGTTTTCTGGGGTTTTCACCACACCACAGTGCGTTTGATATGCAGAACCAGCGATATCTCAGTTTTCGTGGGGTTTCAAGCTGAGATATGCACTTTTTACGATAATCTTGGTGAGACTTCTGTCCGAAGTATGCTTAATCATCGAGATCGCTCTATTCGAGCTATTTAATGTGAGAAACACGTTATCTGGTGTTTCCAGCACTCAACACTGCGTTTAATATGCAGAACCAGCGATATCTAGGTTTTCGTGTGGTTTCAAGCTGAGATATGCATTTTCAGCGATAATCTTGGTGAGTCTTTTGTCAGAAGTATGCAGAATCATCTAGATCGCTCTTTTCGAGCTATTTAATGCGAAAAAACAAGTTTTCTGGTGTTTTCAACATTCCACAGTGCGTTTGATATGCAGAACCGGCGATATCTTGATTTTCGTGGTGTTTCCAGCTGAGATATGCATTTTCTGCGATAATCTAGGTGAGTCTTCTGCCAGAATTATGCAGAATCATCTAGATCGCTCTTTGCGAGCTATTTATTGCGACAAAGACGTTATCTGGTTGTTTTCACCACTCTACAGTGCGTTTGATATGCAGAACCGGCGACATCTTGATTTTCGTGAGGTTTCAAGCTGAGATATGCATTTTCTGCGATAATCTTGGTGAGACTTCAGTCAGAAGTATGCTGAATCATCTAGATCGCTCTTTTCGAGCTATTGAATGCGAGAAACACGTTTTCTGGGGTTTTCACCACTCCACAGTTCGTTGGATATACAGAACAGGAGTTATCTTGGTTTTCGAGGGGTTTCAAGCTGAGATATGCATTTTCTGCGATAAACTTGGTGAGACTTCTGTCCGAAGTAAGCTGAATCATCGAGATCGCTCTTTTCGAGCTAGTTACTGCGAGAAAAACCTTGTCTGGTGTTTTCACCACTCCACAGTGCGTTTGATATGCAGAACCAGCGATATCTTGGCTTTCGTTGGGTTTCAAGCTGAGATATGCATTTTTTACGATAATCTTGGTGACACTTCTGTCCGAAGTATGCAGATTCATCGAGATCGCTCTTTTCGAGCTAGTTAATGCGAGAAAAACCTTGTCTGGTGTTTTCACCACTCCACAGTGCGTTTGACATGCAGAACCATCGATATCTTGGTTTTCGTGGGGTTTCAAGCTGTGATATGCATTTTCTAGGATAATCTTGGTGAGACTTCTGTCCGAAGTATGCTGAATCATCTAGATCGCTCTTTTCGAGCTATTTAATGCGAGAAACACGTTATCTGGCGTTTTCACCACTCCACAGTGCGTTTGATATGCAGAACCGGCGACATCTTGGCTGTCGTAGGGTATCAAGCTGAGATATGCATTTTCTACGATAATCTTGGTCAGACTTCTGTCAGAAGTATGCAGAATCATCTACATCGCCCGTTTCGAGCTATCTAATGCTAAAAAACAAGTTTTCTGGTGTTTTCACAACACCACAGTCCGTTTGATGCGCAGAACCGGAGATAACTTGGATTTCGTGAGGTTTCAAGCTGAGATATGCATTTTCTGCGATAATCTTGGTGAGACTTCAGTCAGAAGTATGCAGAATCATCTAGATCGCTCTTTTCGAGGTATTTAAATCGAGAAACACGTTTTCTGGTGATTTCGCCACCCCACAGTGCGTTTGATATGCAGAACCGGAGATATCTTGGTTTCGGTCGGGTTTCAAGCTGAGGTATGCATTTTCAGCGATAATCTTGGTGAGTCTTTTGTCAGAAGTATGCAGAATCATCGGGATCGCTCTTTTCGAGCTATTTAATGCGAGAAACACGTTATCTGGTGTTTTCACCACTCCACAGTGCGTTTGATATGCAGAACCGGCGACATCTTGGCTGTCGTAGGGTATCAAGCTGAGATATGCATTTTCTACGATAATCTTGGTCAGACTTCTGTCAGAAGTATGCAGAATCATCTACATCGCCCGTTTCGAGCTATCTAATGCTAAAAAACAAGTTTTCTGGTGTTTTCACAACACCACAGTCCGTTTGATGCGCAGAACCGGAGATAACTTGGATTTCGTGAGGTTTCAAGCTGAGATATGCATTTTCTGCGATAATCTTGGTGAGACTTCAGTCAGAAGTATGCAGAATCATCGAGACCCCTCTTTTCGAGCTATATAATGCGAGAAACACGTTTTCTGGTGTATTCACCACTCCACAGTACGTTTGACATGCAGAACCGGAGATATCTTGGTTTCGGTCGGGTTTCAAGCTGAGATATGCATTTTCTACGATAATCTTGGTGAGACGTCTGTCAGAAGTATTCAGAATCATCGGAATCAGTCTTTTCGAGCTACTTAATGCGAGAAACACGTTTTCTGGTGTTTTCACCACTCCACAGTGCGTTTGATATGCAGAACCGGCGACATCTTGGATTTCGCGGGGTTCAAGCTGAGATATGCATTTTCTACAATAATCTTGGTGAGACTTCAGTCAGAAGTATGCAGAATCATCTAGATCGCACTTTTCGAGCTATGTAATGCGAAAAAACAAGTTTTCTGGTGTTTTCAACATTCCACAGTGCGTTTGATATGCAGAACCGGAGATATCTTGGTATCGGTCGGGTTTCAAGCTGAGATATGCATTTTCTGCGATAATCTTGGTGAGACTTCTGTCAGAAGTATGCAGAATCATCTAGATTTCTCTTTTCGAGCTATTTGATTCGAGAAACACGTTTTCTGATGTTTTCACCACACCACAGTCCGTTTTATGTGCACAACCGGAGATAACTTGGTTTTCGTGAGGTTTCAAGCTGAGATATGCATTTTCTGCGATAATCTTGGTGAGACTTCAGTCAGAAGTATGCAGAATCTTCGAGAACGCTCTTTTCGAGCTACTTAATGCGAGAAACACGTTTTCTGGTGGTTTCACCACTCCACAGTGCGTTTGATATGCAGAACCGGCGACATCTTGGATTTCGTCGGGGTTCATTTTGAGATATGCACATTCTACGATAATCTTGGTGAGACTTCTATCAGAAGTATGCAGAATCATCTAGATCGCTCTTTTCGAGCTATGTAATGCGAAAAAACAAGTTTTCTGGTGTTTTCACCACTCCACAGTGCGTTTGATATGCAGAACCGGCGACATCTTGGATTTCGTCGGGGTTCAAGCTGAGATATGCACATTCTACGATAATCTTGGTGAGACTTCTGTCAGTAGTATGCAGAATCATCGAGACCCCTCCTTTCGAGCTATTTAATGCGAGAAACACGTTATCTGGTGTTTTCACCACTCCACAATGCGTTTGATATGCAGAACCGGCGACATCTTGGATTTCGTCGGGGTTCAAGCTGAGATATGCACATTCTACGATAATCTTGGTGAGACTTCTGTCAGTAGTATGCAGAATCATCGAGACCCCTCTTTTCGAGCTATTTAATGCGAGAAACACGTTATCTGGTGTTTTCACCACTCCACAGTGCGTTTTATATGCAGAACCGGCGACATCATGATTTTGGTGAGGTTTCAAGCTGAGATATGCATTTTCTGCGATAATATTGGTGAGACTTCAGTCATATGGATGCAGAATCATCTAGATCTCTCGTTTCGAGCTATGTAATGCGAAAAAACAAGTTTTCTGGTGTTTTCATCATTCCACAGTGCGTTTGATATGCAAAACCGGAGATATCTTGGTATCGGTCGGGTTTCAAGCTGAGATATGCATTTTCTGCGATAATCTTGGTGAGACTTCTGTCAGAAGTATGCAGAATCATCTAGATCGCTCTTTTCGAGCTATTTGATTCGAGAAACACGTTTTCTGGTGTTTTCACCACACCACAGTCCGTTTTATGTGCACAACCGGAGATAACTTGGTTTTCGTGAGGTTTCAAGCTGAGATATGCATTTTCAGCGATAATCTTGGTGAGACTTCAGTCAGAAGTATGCAGAATCTTCGAGAACGCTCTTTTCGAGCTACTTAATGCGAGAAACACGTTTTCTGGTGGTTTCACCACTCCACAGTGCGTTTGATATGCAGAACCGGCGACATCTTGGATTTCGTCGGGGTTCATGCTGAGATATGCACATTCTACGATAATCTTGGTGAGACTTCTGTCAGAAGTATGCAGAATCATCTAGATCGATCTTTTCGAGCTATTTAATGCGAGACACACGTTATCTGGTGTATTCACCACTCCACAGTACGTTTGACATGCAGAACCGTAGATATCTTGGTTTCGGTCGGGTTTCAAGCTAAGATATGCATTTTCTACGATAATCTTGGTGAGACGTCTGTCAGAAGTATGCAGAATCATCGGGATCGCTCTTTTCGAGCTACATAATGCGAGAATCACGTTTTCTGGTGTTTTCACCACTCCACAGTGCGTTTGATATGCAGAACCGGCGACATCTTGGATTTCGTCGGGGTTCAAGCTGAGATATGCACATTGTACGATAATCTTGGTGAGACTTCTGTCAGTAGTATGCAGAATCATCGATACCCCTCTTTTCGAGCTATTTAATGCGAGAAACACGTTATCTGGTGTTTTCACCACTCCACAGTGCGTTTTATATGCAGAACCGGCGACATCTTGATTTTCGTGA
Source organism: Anthophora plumipes (assembly GCA_951804975.1). Taxonomy (NCBI): domain Eukaryota; kingdom Metazoa; phylum Arthropoda; class Insecta; order Hymenoptera; family Apidae; genus Anthophora; species Anthophora plumipes. The sequence continues at coordinate 900,700 of CATORF010000790.1, read as the reverse complement.
GATTTCAAGCTGAGATATGCATTTTCTGTGATAATCATGGTGAGACTTCTGTCAGTAGTATGCAGAATCATCGAGACCCCTCTTTTCGAGCTATTTAATGCGAGAAATACGTTATCTGGTGTTTTCACCACTCCACAGAGCGTTTGATATGCAGTACCAGCGATATCATGGTTTTCGTGGGGTTTCAAGCTGAGATATGCATTTTCTAGGATAATCTTGGTGAGACTTCCGTCCGAAGTATGCTGAATCATCTAGATCGCTCTTTTCGAGCTATTTAATGCGAGAAACACGTTTTCAGGTGTTTTCACCACTCCACAGTGCGTTTGATATGCAGAACAGTAGATATCTTGGTTTTCGTGGGGTTTCAAGCAGAGATATGCATTTTCTGCGATAATCTTGGTGAGACTTCTGTTAGAAGTATGCAGAATCATCCAGATCGCACTTTTCGAGCTATTTAATGCGAGAAACACGTTATCTGGTGTTTTCACCACTCCACAGTTGGTTTGATATGCAGAACCGCCGATATTTTGGTTTTCGTCGGGTTTCAAGCTGAGATATGCATTTTCTACGATAAGCTTGGTGAAACATCTGTCCGAAGTATGCAGAAAAGTCGAGAACGCTCTTTTCGTGCTACTTAATACGAGAAACACGTTTTCTGGTGTTTTCACCACTCCACAGTGCGTTTGATATGCAGAACCGGCGAAATCTTGGTTTTCGTGGGGTTTCAAGCTGAGATATGCATTTTCTGCGATAATCTTGGTGAGACTTCTGTCCGAAGAATGCTGAATCATCGAGATCGCTCTTTTCGAGCTAGGTAGTGCGAGAAACACGTTATCTGGTGTTTTCACCACTCCACAGTGCGTTTGATATGCAGAACAGTAGATATCTTGGTTTTCGTGGGGTTTCAAGCTGAGATATGCATTTTCTGCGATAATCTTGGTGAGACTTCTGTCAGAAGTATGCAGAATCATCGTGATCGGCCTTTTCGAGCTATTTAATGCGAGAAACACGTTATCTGGTGTTTTCACCACTCCACAGTGCGTTTGATATGCAGAACCGGAGATATCCTGGTTTCGGTCGGGTTTCACGAATGAGATATGCATTTTCTACGATAATCCTGGTGAGACTTCTGTCTGAAGTATGCAGAATCTTCGAGAACGCTATTTTCGAGCTACTTACTGCGCGAAACTTGTTTTCTGGTGTTTTCACCACTCCACGGTACGTTTGATGTGCAGAACCGGAGATAACTCGGTTTTCGTTGGGTTTCAAGCTGAGATATGCATTTTCTACGATAATCTTGGTGAGACTTCTGTCAGAAGTATGCAGAATCATCTAGATCGCTCTTTTCGAGCTATTTAATGCGAGAAACACGTTATCTGGTGTTTTCACCACTCCACAGTGCGTTTGATATGCAGTACCAGCGATATCTTGGTTTTCGTGGGGTTTCAAGCTTAGATATGCATTTTTTACGATAATCTTGGTGAGACTTCTGTCCGATGTAGGCAGAATCATCGAGATCGCTCTATTCGAGCTATTTAATGCGACAAACACGTTATCTGGTGTTTTCAGCACTCCACAGTGCGTTTGATATGCAGAACCAGCGATAGCTTGGTTTTCGTGGGGTTTCAAGCTGAGATATGCATTTTTTACGATAATCTTGGTGAGACTTCTGTCCGAAGTATGCAGAAACATCGAGAGCCCTCTTTTCGAGCTATTTAATGCGAGAAACACGTTTTCTGGGGTTTTCACCACACCACAGTTCGTTGGATATGCAGAACAGTAGATATCTTGGTTTTCGTGGGGTTTCAAGCTGAGTTATGCATTTTCTACGTCAATCCTGGTGAGACTTCTGTCAGAAGTATGCAGAACCTTCGAAAACGCTCTCCTCGAGCTACTTAATGCGAGAAACACGTTTTCTGGGGTTTTCACCACACCACAGTTCGTTGGATATGCAGAACAGTAGATATCTTGGTTTTCGTGGGGTTTCAAGCTGAGTTATGCATTTTCTACGACAATCCTGGTGAGACTTCTGTCAGAAGTATGCAGAATCTTCGAAAACGCTCTTTTCGAGCTACTTAATGCACGAAAAACGTTTTCTGGTTTTTTCACCACTCCACGGTACGTTTGATGTGCAGAACCGGAGATAACTCGGTTTTCGTCGGGTTTCAAGCTGAGATATGCATTTTCTACGATAATCTTGGTGAGACTTCTGTCCGAAGTAAGAAGAATCATCGAGATAGCTCTATTCGAGCTATTTAATGCGAGAAACACGTTATCTGGTGTTTTCACCACTCCACAGTGCGTTGGATATGCAGAACCGGAGATATTTTGGTTTTCGTGGGGTTTCAAGCTGAGATATGCATTTTCTGCGATAATCTTGTTGAGACTTCTGTCCGAAGTATGCAGAATCATCGAGATCGCTCATTTCGAGCTATTTAATGCGAGAAACACGTTATCTGGTGTTTTCACCACTCCACAGTGCGTTGGATATGCAGAACCGGAGATATTTTGGTTTTCGTCGGGTTTCAAGCTGAGATATGCATTTTCTACGATAAGCTATGTGAAACATCTGTCCGAAGTATGCAGAAGCATCGAGAGCGCTCTTTTCGAGCTGTTTAATGCGAGAAACACGTTTTCTGGGGTTTTCACCACTCCACAGTTCGTTGGATATGCAGAACAGTAGATGTCTTGGTTTTCGTGGGGTTTCAAGCAGAGATGTGCATTTTCTGCGATATTCTTGGTGAGACTTCTGTCCAAAGTATGCAGAACTATCGAGATCGCACTTTTCGAGATATTTAATGCGAGAAACACGTTATCTGGGGTTTTCACCACTCCACAGTTGGTTTGATATGCAGAACCGGCGATATTTTGGTTTTCGTCGGGTTTCAAGCTGAGATATGCATTTTCTACGATAATCTTGGTGGCACATCTGTCCGAAGTATGCAGAAACATCGAGAGCGCTCTTTTCGAGCTATTTAATGCGAGAAACACGTTATCTGGAGTTTTCACCACTCCACAGTGCGTTTGATATGCAGAACCGGAGATATCCTGGTTTCGGTCGGGTTTCAAGCTGAGATATGCATTTTCTGCGATAATCTTGGTGCGTCTTTTGTCAGAAGTATGCAGAATCATCTAGATCGCTCTTTTCGAGCTATTTAATGCGAGAAACACGTTCTCTGGTGTTTTCACCACTCCACAGTGCGTTTGATATGCAGAACCGGCTACATCTTGATTTTCGTAAGGTTTCGAGCTGAGATATGCATCTTCTGCTATAATACTGGTGAGACTTCAGTCAGAAGTATGCAGAATCATCTAGATCGCTCTTTTCGAGCTACTTAATGCACGAAACACGTTTTCTGGTGTTTTTACCACTCCACAGTACGTTTGACATGCAGAACCGGAGATATCTTGGTTTCGGTCGGGTTTCAAGCTGAGATATGCATTTTCTACGATAATCCTGGTGAGACTTCTGTCAGCAGTATGCAGAATCATCGAGATCGCTCGTTTCGAGCTACTTGCTGCGAGAAACACGTTATCTGGTGTTTTCACCACTCCACAGTGCTTTTGATACGCAGTACCAGCGATATCTTGGTTTTCGTGGGGTTTCAAGCTGAGATATGCATTTTTTACGATAATCTTAGTGAGACTTCTGTCCGAAGTATGCAGAATCATCGAGATCGCTCTATTCGAGCTATTTAATGCGAGAAACACGTTCTCTGGTTGTTTTCACCACTCCACAGTGCTTTTGATATGTAGAGCCGCCGATAACTTCGTTTTCGTGGGGTTTCCAGCTGAAGTATGCATTTTCTGCGATAATCTTTGTGTTTCATCTACGAGAAGTATGCACAATCATCCAGAACGCTCTTTTCGAGCTAGTTAATGCGAGTAACACGTTAGCTGGTGTTTTGTCCACTACACAGTGCGTTTGATATGCGGAAACTGCGATATCTTCGTTTTCGTGGGGTTTCCGGCTGAGAAAAGAATTTTCTGCGATAATCTTGGATATTCTTCTGTGAGAAGGATGCAGAATCACCGAAATCGCAGTTTTCGTGCTATTTAATACGAAAAACTCGTTTTCTGGTGTTTTCAGCACTCCACAGTGCCTTTGATATGCGGAAACTGCGATATCTTCGGTTTCATTGGATTTCCAGATGAGATATGCATTTTCTACGATAATCTTGGATATTCTTCTGTGAGAAGTTTGCAGAATCACAGAAATCGCTCTATTCCAGCTATTTAATGCGAGAAACACGTTATCTGGTAGTTCTCACTACTCCACGGTGCGTCTGATATGCAGAACCGGCGATATGTTGGTTTTCGCGGGGTTTCCAGCTGAGATATGCATTTTCTGGGATAATCTTGGTGAGTCTTCTGTCAGAAGTATGCAGAATCACCGAAATCGCTGTTTTCGTGCTATTGAATGCGAGAAACACGTATTCTGGTGTTTTCATCACTCCACAGGACGTTTGATATGCACAACCGGCGATATCTTGGTTTTCGTGGGGTATCCAGATGAGATATGCATTTTCAGTGATAATCCTCATGATTCTTCTGTGACTAGTATGCAGAATCACCGAAATCGCTGTTTTCGTGCTATTGAATGCGGAAAACAGGTTTTGTAGTGTTTTCAGCACTCCACAGTGCGTTTGACATGCGGAAACTGCAATATATTCGGTTTCGTTGGGTTTCCAGATGAGATATGCATTTTCTGCGATAATATTGGTGAGACTTCAGTCAGAAGTATGCAGAATCGTCTAGATCGCTCGTTTCGAGCTATTTAATGCGAAGAAACACGTTTTCTGGGGTTTTCACCACCCCACAGTGCGTTTGATATGTAGAGCCGCCGATAACTTGGTTTTCGTGGGGTTTCCAGGTGAAATATGCATTTTCTGCGATAATCTTGGTGAGTCTTCTGTCAGAAGTATGCAGAATTATCTAGATCGCTCGTTTCGAGCTACTTAATGCGAAAAAACAAGTTTTCTGGTGTTTTGACCACTCCACAGTTGGTTTGATATGCAGAACCGGCGATATTTTGGTTTTCGTCGGGTTTCAAGCTGAGATATGCATTTTCTACGACAATCATGGTGAAACATCTGTCCGAAGTATGCAGAAACATCGAGAGCGCTCTTTGCGAGCTATTTAATGCGAGAAACTCGTTTTCTGGGGTTTTCACCACTCCACAGTTCGTTGGATATGCAGAACCGGAGATATCTTGGTTTTCGTGGGGTTTCCAGCTGAAATATGCATTTTCTGCGATAATCTTGGTGAGTCTTCTGTCAGAAGTATGCAGAATCATCGAGATCGCTCTATTCGAGCTATTTAATGCGAGAAACACGTTATCTGGTGTTTTTATCACTCCACAGGGCGTCTGATATGCAGAACCGGCGATATCTTGGTTTTCGTGGGGTTTCCAGCTGAGATATGCATTTTCTGCGATAATCTTGGTGAGACTATAGTCAGAAGTATGCAGAATCATCTAGATCGCTCGTTTCGAGCTACTTAATGCGAAAAAACAAGTTTTCTGGTGTTTTGACCACTCCACAGTGCGTTTGATATGTAGAGCCGCCGATAACTTGGTTTTCGTGGGATTTCCAGCTGAAATATGCATTTTCTGCGATAATCTTGGTGAGACTATAGTCAGAAGTATGCAGAATCATCTAGATCGCTCGTTTCGAGCTACTTAATGCGAAAAAACAAGTTTTCTGGTGTTTTGACCACTCCACAGTGCGTTTGATATGTAGAGCCGCCGATAACTTGGTTTTCGTGGGATTTCCAGCTGAAATATGCATTTTCTGCGATAATATTGGTGAGACTTCTGTCCGAAGTATGCAGAATCATCGAGATCGCACTTTTCGATCTATTTCATGCGAGAAACACGTTGTCTGGTGTTTTCTCCACTCCACAGTTGGTTTGATACGCAGAACCCCGCGATGTTTGTTTTTCGTCGGGTTTCAAGCTGAGATATGCATTTTCTACGATAAGCTTGGTGAGTCATCTGTCAGAAGTATGCAGAATCATCGAGATCCCGCTTTTCGAGCTACTTAATGCGAGAAACACGTTATCTGATGTTTTCACGACTCCACAGTGCGTTTGATATGCAGAACAGTAGATATCTTGGTTTTCGTGGGGTTTCAAGCAGAGATATGCATTTTCTGCGATAATCTTGGTGAGACTTCTGTTAGAAGTATGCAGAATCATCCAGATCGCACTTTTCGAGCTATTTAATGCGAGAAACACGTTATCTGGTGTTTTCACCACTCCACAGTTGGTTTCATATGCAGAACCGGCGATATTTTGGTTTTCGTCGGGTTTCAAGCTGAGATATGCATTTTCTACGATAAACTTGGTGAAACATCTGTCCGAAGTATGCAGAAAAGTCGAGAACGCTCTTTTCGTGCTACTTAATACGAGAAACACGTTTTCTGGTGTTTTCACCACTCCACAGTGCGTTTGATATGCAGAACCGGCGACATCTTGGTTTTCGTGGGGTTTCAAGCTGAGATATGCATTTTCTGCGATAATCTTGGTGAGACTTCTGTCCGAAGAATGCTGAATCATCGAGATCGCTCTTTTCGAGCTAGGTAGTGCGAGAAACACGTTATCTGGTGTTTTCCCCACTCCACAGTGCGTTTGATATGCAGAACAGTAGATATCTTGGTTTTCGTGGGGTTTCAAGCTGAGATATGCATTTTCTGCGATAATCTTGTTGAGACTTCTGTCCGAAGTATGCTGAAACATCGAGATCGCTCTTTTCGAGCTAGTTAATGCGAGAAAAAACTTATCCGCTGTATTCACCACTCCACAGTGCGTTTGATATGCAGAACACAGCGATATCTTGGTTTTCGTGGGGTTTCAAGCTGAGATATGCATTTTCTGCGATAATCTTGGTGAGACTTCTGTCCGAAGTATGCTGAATCATCGAGATCGCTCTTTTCGAGCTATTTAATGCGAGAAACACGTTTTCTGGGGTTTTCACCACCCCACAGTGCGTTTGATATGTAGAGCCGCCGATAACTTCGTTTTCGTTGGGTTTCCAGCTGAAATATGCATTTTCTGCGATAATCTTGGTGAGTCTTCTGTCAGAAGTATGCAGAATTATCTAGATCGCTCGTTTCGAGCTACTTAATGCGAAAAAACAAGTTTTCTGGTGTTTTGACCACTCCACAGTTGGTTTGATATGCAGAACCGGCGATATTTTGGTTTTCGTCGGGTTTCAAGCTGAGATATGCATTTTCTACGACAATCATGGTGAAACATCTGTCCGAAGTATGCAGAAACATCGAGAGCGCTCTTTGCGAGCTATTTAATGCGAGAAACTCGTTTTCTGGGGTTTTCACCACTCCACAGTTCGTTGGATATGCAGAACCGGAGATATCTTGGTTTTCGTGGGGTTTCCAGCTGAAATATGCATTTTCAGTGATAATCTTCATGATTCTGCTGTTACAGGTGTGCAGAATCACCGAAATCGCTGTTTCCGTGCTTTTGAATGCGAAAAACACGTTTTCTGGTGTTTTCAGCACTCCACAGTTCGTTTGATATGCGGAAACTGCGATATCTTCGGTGTCGTTGTTGTTTCCAGCTGAGATATGCACTTTCAGTGATAATCTTCACGATTCTGCTGTTACAAGTGTGCAGAATCACCGAAATCGCTGTTTTCGTGCTTTTGAATGCGAAAAACACGTTTTCTGGTGTTTTCAGCACTCCACAGTGCGTTTGATATGCGGAAACTACGATATCTTCGGTATCGTTGTTGTTTCCAGCTGAGATATGCATTTTCAGTGATAATCTTCATGATTCTGCTGTTACAAGTGTGCAGAATCACCGAAATCGCTGTTTTCGTGCTTTTGAATGCGAAAAACACGTTTTCTGGTGTTTTCAGCACTCCACAGTGCGTTTGATATGCGGAAACTGCGATATTTTCGGTATCGTTGGGTTTCCAGCTGAGATATGCATTTTCACTGATAATCTTCACGATTCTGCTGTTACAAGTGTGCAGAATCACCGAAATCGCTGTTTTCGCGCTATTCAATGCGAAAAACACGTTTTCTGGTGTTTTCAGCACTCCACAGTGCGTTTGATATGCAGAAACTACGATATCTTCGGTATCGTTGTTGTTTCCAGCTGAGACATGCATTTTCAGTGATAATCTTCATGATTCTGCTGTTACAAGTGTGCAGAATCACCGAAATCGCTGTTTTCGTGCTTTTGAATGCGAAAAACACGTTTTCTGGTGTTTTCAGCACTCCACAGTGCGTTTGATATGCGGAAACTACGATATCTTCGGTATCGTTGTTGTTTCCAGCTGAGATATGCATTTTCAGTGATAATCTTCGTGATTCTGCTGTTACAAGTGTGCAGAATCACCGAAATCGCTGTTTTCGCGCTATTCAATGCGAAAAACACGTTTTCTGGTGTTTTCAGCACTCCACAGTGCGTTTGATATGCGGAAACTACGATATCTTCGGTATCGTTGTTGTTTCCAGCTGAGATATGCATTTTCAGTGATAATCTTCATGATTCTGCTGTTACAAGTGTGCAGAATCACCGAAATCGCTGTTTTCGTGCTTTTGAATGCGAAAAACACGTTTTCTGGTGTTTTCAACACTCCACAGTGCGTTTGATATGCGGAAACTGCGATATCTTCGGTATCGTTGTTGTTTCCAGTTGAGATATGCACTTTCAGTGATAATCTTCACGATTCTGCAGTACAAGTGTGCAGAATCACCGAAATCGCTGTTTTCGTGCTTTTGAATGCGAAAAACACGTTTTCTGGTGTTTTCAGCACTCCACAGTGCGTTTGAAATGCTGAAACTACGATATCTTCGGTATCGTTGTTGTTTCCAGCTGAGATATGCATTTTCAGTGATAATCTTCATGATTCTGCTGTTACAAGTGTGCAGAATCACCGAAATCGCTGTTTTCGTGCTTTTGAATGCGAAAAACACGTTTTCTGGTGTTTTCAGCACTCCACAGTGCGTTTGATATGCGGAAACTGCGATATCTTCGGTGTTACGTCTAGCGACGTTGGACTTAGACACTTACCTGTGACAGTGAGAGTGAGAAGCAACGAACGCTATTAGCATGTAAGATAGCGTAGAACATTCTAGAATATTAAGATAGCAAGTAAGCACGTAACCAATAACCTTAAGACCGCATTAACCACAACATAGATATTAAGCACTACCATATCCTATTACCGACATACGCTCTCACGACATATTCTTATCTATAAACACATTCCTTCATTATCTCCAGACTAAACCTCGACTATCGACATCCGCTCTCACGACCAACTCTTATCTATAAACACATTCCTCCAATATCTCCAGACGAAACGTCAACTACCGACATCCGCTCTCACGACCAACTCCTTATCTTATCTCATAAACACCAGATCTTGTAACATACGAATTCCTCTCCTATCTTATAAACATCCTCCTCGACTCCAACTCCTTATCTTATCTCATAAACACCGGATCCAGTAACATACGAATTCTTCTCCTATCTTATAAACATCCACCTACCTAATCTACCCCGGTCTCACGCTCCTCATATCTTATCTCCATACTCCACTAGTATAAAACAAGCAAGCGCCCAGGCCTCAAAGACAGTTCCACTCCGGAACTCCCGGAGTGTACATCGCGTTTCTACATCAAGTGTTTCTATTTCCAAGCGTTACTATTTCTAAGTGTTTCTATTTCTAAGTGTTACTATTTCTAAGTGTTTCTATATCCAAGTGTTACTATTTCATTGTATTCCTATATCTTATATTATATTACTATTACCATATTCAATTGTATTCCATATCTTATATAACCTACATCGTGAAGTATATTAAATAGATTATTCATATTATAATTCCATATTCACTTATTATAACCATTTATCAAAGTGCGCGATTCACATACCAACTGCTACGCTATTATCATCCAGCCTGCAGTTAACAAGGAGTCTAGGTAAGTACCATTTACAATCGACTGAATTAGCGAAAGTCCCCGTTAGACGCAGACGTACGCGCTGCGTGAACGCAAAGAACAGTATATTATTGTGCTCCGTCTCGATTTTGCCAAAATAGCGCGATCCGGGACGTAACAATTGGTGACAGCGGTGGGATAGCTGTTCACTTTCGCGAATTATTTGGTTAGATCAAACATTGGTGATCCTTACCATCTCCTTTCCACATTTCCAGTTCTTGCATTTGCTTATTGACGCAAGCGCTGACGCTAGTGCTACTGTTCTTGATCTGATGGAATCTCGCAGTTACCTTGCGACTGATCCGGATGTCTTGCACAGAGTCAAGAAGGTGAGTGTCTAGAGCTACTTTCCAAAAAAATTTTTTTTTTTTATTCAAACATACCATAACCAATCTCAACCCGACCAGAATCGGAAACGAGGACGCCGTGGTGGTAGAAAGGTGCAAGTGAGGAGGCTTGCAGCTATTCAGCGGGAGTTGAAGGAAATCCAAGCGCAGCAGCCTGCGCCGGAAATCCTGAAACCTTGCGAAAGCGCAGGAGCCGAGCGAAACATCGAGACGATCACCATCGGCGACTCTGACGACGAAACGGTCGATATTCCAATTCCCCCGCCGCCAATAGAGATCATCGACACAAATACGGCGCTTAAGGTGCGGCACCACCGCGAAATTCCAAGGAAGGTGTTACTGTCCTTCATTCGTGACTTTTCAAAGGAGGATCTACCGAACTTACCGAAAGAAATCGCCGATTGGTGTAACTTCCAATTCATATACCAATAAATTATATCTCATCTACATACATAGATTCAATTTCCCTCCTAAAAATGGATACGCGATCAAAGAAACTCGCGGAAAACGGCGAGGCAAACCGCGCGGAGCATGATTGTACGACCTTGCGGCAGGAGCGCGACGCTGCGCTGGCGGAGATAGACGCAATCAGGAGAGAATACAAAGTACATCGCCCCGTTAGCGACATTATTCAAACAGATTCATTCACGCTCAAAGAAGCGCTAGCGTTAGTACCCACCTTTAATGGGTTGCAACCACCGGTACTTACGTTTACTCGCGCATGCAACCGTGCACGCGATCTTCTACCTCCCAGTGCCGAAAGCACTCTTACTCGGTTAATATTAACGCGGTTAAGCGGACGCGCGGCAACCGCAGTCGAAGACGAACGATATCTGAGCATTTCGGACCTCTGTAACCGATTGAAAAGGGTATTCGGCCCTCAGAAAACGGTGGATCACTACCGCGGCGATCAGGCCAACATTTACATGCGCGGAGACGAACATATACTAGATTTCATTACGCGCGTCAAGGATATTCGCAACGCCATAATAGATTGCGATACAAACCCAATTAGTGAGATTGACAATCTCACCGCCGACTGTTTCATCCGCGGCGTCAACCCACAAATACGAACAGAACTCCGTCACCTTCGTAGAAGTCCGCTCTCCAGTATATTCAACGAGGCTATAGAAATCCACAAGGAGCTGGAACGCGATAGCCTCCGCTACGGGCGCACAGTGGAGCAAAAACATGTGCAATTCCGCGACCCAACGCCGGAAAGAAAACCATACCAAACCAACTTTCAATCGCGGTCGTCATGGAGAGACGTGTCACCCAGACCGACGTATAACAACCAATACAGGGAAACACGCGCCCCGCCGCGTGAGAATTACCGCGATAACCGCTCTTACCGCGACGTGGTAGAACCGTCGCGTAGACCCACAAGTCCCGGCAGACCTACCAAACTCTGTTCATATTGCAAATTCACTGGGCACGATATTCACGAGTGCCGCAAACGCGAATTCAATAACAAACGCAGCCAGGGAAAAGAGCACGGCCTCCCGTCCAACCAGGACCGAAGGCGGGAGGCTTCGCCAAAGGCGGTCCGCGCAATCATAACGAACGAGGACGAATCGCAAAATGCGAATTAAACCAAAAGGGTAGAGCTCCTCACGTGGAGGTCCTATCGCCAGGACTTCCACGACAAACGACCCTGATGATCGACACGGGGTCAGAACCGAACCTGATCAAAAGATCAGCACTTCATCCCCGATATCGGATAGGGGATGAAGAGATACTACAGCTATATGGCATCACGGAGGAAGCGGTGGCTACAATGGGTTCCGTCGGAATCCCTCTATATGGAACGATAATCAAGTTCCATGTAGTTCCCTCCAACTTCCCTATCCTCACAGACGGAATCCTGGGTGCCCACTTCCTCGAGGAAGGGGCCGAGATATCCTTCCTAAAGAGGAAAATATTGTGGAAAGGGATAGAAATTCCCTTCGCGAACCCCCCGCATAATGAGCGGAATCGCGAAAGAAACCCCAACTCCCAAAAACCCAAATATAACATGCCCACTAACACCCCACCTCCTACTAATGCCACCCCTACTAATTCGGGCGAACCAAGCCCGAAGCGTACCAAATCAAATGCGACGACGCATAATTATTCTAGTTCTTCCAAATCAAATGCGACGACGCATAATTATTCTAGTTCTTCCAAATCAAATGCGACGACGCATAACCATTCTAGTTCTTCCAAATCAAATGCGACGACGCATAATAATTCCAGTCCTTCCAAATCAAATGCGACGACGCATAATCATTCTAGTTCTTCCACATCGAATGCGACGACGCATAATAATTCTAGTTCTTCCAAATCAAATGCGACGACGCATAACAATTCTAGTTCTACCAAATCAAAAGCGACATCGCAAAACTATTCCAGTTCTACTAAATCAAAGACGGCAACGACAAAATCGCCAACATCTGTATCTTGCGGATCTGCTGTCGCGCCCAAGAAAGGAGGGCACGAGCACCGAGCACGCACGGTCGAGGGCCGAACGGCCAAAGTCATTCAAATTATGACGACTGGGCCAAAAGTAGGTTATCTCCCTCGACAAGAATTGGCACCGGGAGTGCTCGTGTTCGACTCCCTCGTCAAGTCGGCCCACGGCAGAACTCACGTACGCGTCGTCAACACGACTAACGGCACAGTTTCATTCGTCCTACCCACTGTAAAGGTGGAAGAAATCGCCGAACTCAGCGACGAGCCAAAAACAACGAAGCCTTACCACATCTTCCCAATTCAAAACCCCCGATCGCATCGGGAACGCGAAAAAGAAATTACCGATACAATAAATCTCGACCATCTAAACGACGAAGAACGCGAGCATGTCGAAAGTCTCATACAGGAGAACAGCGACATCTTTCACCTACAGGGCGAGAAACTGTGTAAAACGAGAATAGTCGAACATACGATCCCCACAAAGGACGACAAGCCGATCCACGTGAAGCAATACAGGTATCCACCGATCCACAAGGAAGAAATCAACAACCAAATGAAGGAGTTGTTGGGTAGCGACATTGTGAGTCCCTCAACATCTCCTTATAACTCCCCCTTGTGGATTGTTCCCAAAAAGCCGGATGCAGACGGGAACAAGAGGTGGAGAATGGTGATCGATTTCAGGCAATTAAATGAAAAAACCGAGCCAGACGCGTATCCGTTGCCCAGTATCGTAGAAATACTAGACCAACTGGGCTCAGCAAAGTACTTCTCCACTTTCGACCTTGCGTCCGGTTTCCATCAAATAGGGATGGGCGCTGAAGACGCGCGGAAAACAGCATTCTCAACCCCATATGGGCATTACGAATTCAACCGCATGCCGTTCGGGCTGCGGAACGCACCAGCAACCTTTCAGCGCCTAATGGATTCTGTACTGAGCGGTCTGCAAGGTACAGAAATGTTCGTCTACCTGGACGACATAGTCATTTATGCTTCGTCTCTTTCGGAACACAAATCCAAATTCACCAAGCTAGCGAAACGCCTCCGCAAGGCAAACTTAAAGTTACAACCGTCCAAGTGCACGTTCCTCCGCCGGGAAGTCGCCTATTTAGGCCATATAATAAGCGACGAAGGTGTCAAACCATGCCCGAATAAAATCAGCGCCGTTAAAGAGTTCCCTAAGCCTAAAAATTCCAAACTGGTCCGGGAATTCCTCGGTCTGGCAGGCTACTATAGACGGTTCATATGCAAATTCTCACACATTTCTAAACCACTAACGTCACTATTGCGCAAAGACGCCAAGTTCGAGTGGAATCTTAAACAGGAGAAAGCATTCGAAACGTTGCGAACAGCATTGTGCACTGAACCGGTGCTCCGTTATCCTGATTTTACCAAACCGTTCCATATCACAACCGACGCGTCCAATTACGCAATAGGTGCCATACTAAGTCAGGGCGAGATCAACCGAGATCAGCCGATCGCTTACGCGTCACGCCTACTCCACGGTGCAGAATTAAACTACGCCACGATAGAGAAAGAATGCTTAGCCATTATTTACGCCGTCCAGCACTTCAGATCCTATGTCTACGGGAAGCAGTTTAATCTCATCACAGACCACCAGCCGCTGGTCTGGATGAATTCCGTAAAGGATCCGTCATCGCGATTACTCCGCTGGCGATTAAAACTAGCCGAGTACGAATACCAAATCATATACAAAGCAGGAAAGATCAACACTAACGCAGACGCTCTTTCCCGAAACCCAATCCAAACTCCTATATATCCACTAACATCAGACTCCACTGCATCTCCATTACTATTCCAATCCCAACCTTCCACCTCCTCTTCTACATCACCAGCTGCCGACGACGAAATCGATATATCAAGTCCAACAATAACACCGACAAACGTACGATACACACGAGACAGACTCATAATGAAGAACGACAATCTGGCCTGTTTTATGTCCCTCGCGAACGACCCATTAGACGAAGGCGCGATAGACCTACTCAAGCACGGAAAACTACCCAATCTGACAAACGCGACTATTGGCAGAGCAAAAGTTCACTCGGGAAAATTCACTCTGATACAGCTACCGATAAAACAATCATTGACACACACAGCAACGCACGAAGACGTTATCGAATCACTCAGAGCCCTACGCGACGCAATCATAGAATTAAACCTGCAAACAATAACGATATCTCGAGCCTCGTTAGACGACATCCACTGGACAATAATACGCGACGCATTGATAGAACTTTTAGTCGACACCGGTCGAGAGAAGATCGTGCACAAAAATAAACTAAAGCGCGCGAAAACTACGACTCCCTCAATGTCACCCTCACCCAATCTCGCATGACTAGTATATAAGGGGCGGAGAAGAGCCGAAGAAACCAGTATTCGACGAACCGCCACCACCATGCACATCAGGGCAGCCATTCTATTCATCACAGCATCCTCAGCTACGAGCCTCATCGGCTACGACTGTAGCGGACCGACACTGAACCTTACAACTTACTCCATTACCGACCCGATACGATGCGGAGCAGACACCGCAAAACCAACAGTCACCTCTAAACCTATCCAATTACTCCAACTGTCGGACTTCCACGCGACACCAGTGATCCAGTGCCAGGTCGAAGTCGACAGAACCATATACCACTGCGGCATGCACTCCCATGTTTCGGCGGTGGAAAACGGGAGACAGATCTACCTCCTCAACACCCCGAGGGACATATGTCGTATGCTACACAACACAGGCACGCTCTTCATTACGCCTGCATCGCAAGTCACAGGTATACAACCAAACTCAACTGCATCGCGTAGCCTGACACTTTCGGGTAAACTCGAAAACGACGGGACATGCCACGGGTCCACCTTCAGCGACCCATTCGGCACCTGGACAGATGTCGTGGTCCAAGCCGTGATTAGGATAAAGATCACGGATTACACGGCATCGATCAAGCTATCCACCGACGAAATCATTCTGCACTCCGGACAGCGGTGCCCCGTACAACGAGGATCCTGCCTCGACGTGGAAAACAGTTACTCCTTCTGGCAGACTTCGCCAAAGGATAGCTGTAACTTCGAGAAATACGACGTGCTATACCAAGGACAAGCGACGATCCTCCAACAAGAAAAGGGACTAACCTTGTATTCAGTGACCTCCCAGGATACCACATTCGCATTGGCACAGACCACAGAATCGAAAATTTGCGGCTACATCTTGATTCACACCGAGCACCCAAAATTGTTCATACTCGAGACAGCAGCCGGAGAGCAACCTAGAACACGGAAGCCAATATCAGTAAACAATCTCGACATTTTCACATACGTCAACTCTAAATTTATATACGTAGAAAAACATTTCAAAACGCAAATCACGCAACTATACGACGACGTCGTAAAACAGCGCTGCGCGCTCGAGAAGCAGATACTCCACAACGCGCTCACACTCATACATCTCGCACCCGCAGAAGTCGCCACCATGGTAACAAGAGAACCGGGCTACATGGCCATCCCAACGGGAGAAACGATCCACATCATCAAGTGCATCCCCGTCATATGCCAGCTAAGGCAGTCAACCCACTGCTATGACGAACTCCCGGTTACCTACAAAAATAATTCCTTATTTCTAACGCCAATCCACAGAATTTTAACCACCACCGGAACCAGGAGGGAATGTAGCGACCTCCTGCCCACCATGTACAAAATTCACGGACAATGGTATAAACTATCTCCAAAACCGATAGAAACATCACCACCAACCCAGCTCAAACCCTTGGCACAGTCAACATGGAAATACATAGACCCTCACAACCTCGCAGACGGAGGCATCTACTCGCACGATGATGTCCAGAAACTCAAGGACCGCATCATGTTTCCTATAGAACGCCCAACTATCATCAACAGACTAGCCCAAGGAGCCACCGGACGACAATACGAAACCAGCGACGTGAACCTGTACAACCTCCTGGACGACAGGACCCTGGACCACATTGCCGCTTCGACCGCCAAACGGATCTGGTCAGGCTTCGTAACCTTCGGATCCTTCACAGCCGGGTTCATCGGCATCTACCTAGCAATCCGTGCCGTGAAAGCAGCCATCAGCGTGGTGATAAACGGCATCGCGCTGCATTCCATCTACGGGTGGAGCTTGAAACTCCTCGGAGCTGCATGGAGCTCCGTCACAAACTTCCTGCTGTACCTAAACCAGAGGAAGACCCCCAACATCGTGGAACTTCAGGGAACCGGAACAGCCCCTACTGAGGACACCGCACCCCTGAACCCTAACCCCAAACCAGACCCCAACACAGACGGAGAAACGTCCGTCACACCTCATAGAGCTAACAAGCTCTACCCCCAGTGCCATCTCTCAGACCCCTATGAACATTGAGGAAAATTCTCTACAAGAATTTTCTCCCCAGGGAGGGAGGTGTTACGTCTAGCGACGTTGGACTTAGACACTTACCTGTGACAGTGAGAGTGAGAAGCAACGAACGCTATTAGCATGTAAGATAGCGTAGAACATTCTAGAATATTAAGATAGCAAGTAAGCACGTAACCAATAACCTTAAGACCGCATTAACCACAACATAGATATTAAGCACTACCATATCCTATTACCGACATACGCTCTCACGACATATTCTTATCTATAAACACATTCCTTCATTATCTCCAGACTAAACCTCGACTATCGACATCCGCTCTCACGACCAACTCTTATCTATAAACACATTCCTCCAATATCTCCAGACGAAACGTCAACTACCGACATCCGCTCTCACGACCAACTCCTTATCTCATAAACACCAGATCTTGTAACATACGAATTCCTCTCCTATCTTATAAACATCCTCCTCGACTCCAACTCCTTATCTTATCTCATAAACACCGGATCCAGTAACATACGAATTCATCTCCTATCTTATAAACATCCACCTACCTAATCTACCCCGGTCTCACGCTCCTCATATCTTATCTCCATACTCCACTAGTATAAAACAAGCAAGCGCCCAGGCCTCAAAGACAGTTCCACTCCGGAACTCCCGGAGTGTACATCGCGTTTCTACATCAAGTGTTTCTATTTCCAAGCGTTACTATTTCTAAGTGTTTCTATTTCTAAGCGTTACTATTTCTAAGTGTTTCTATATCCAAGTGTTACTATTTCATTGTATTCCTATATCTTATATTATATTACTATTACCATATTCAATTGTATTCCATATCTTATATAACCTACATCGTGAAGTATATTAAATAGATTATTCATATTATAATTCCATATTCAATTATTATAACCATTTATCAAAGTGCGCGATTCACATACCAACTGCTACGCTATTATCATCCAGCCTGCAGTTAACAAGGAGTCTAGGTAAGTACCATTTACAATCGACTGAATTAGCGAAAGTCCCCGTTAGACGCAGACGTACGCGCTGCGTGAACGCAAAGAACAGGATATTATTGTGCTCCGTCTCGATTTTGCCAAAATAGCGCGATCCGGGACGTAACAGCTGAAAACACCAGAAAACGTGTTTTTCGCATTCAATAGCACGAAAACAGCGATTTCGGTGATTCTGCACACTTGTAACAGCAGAATCGTGAAGATTATCACTGAAAGTGCATATCTCAGCTGGAAACAACAACGATACCGAAGATATCGCAGTTTCCGCATATCAAACGCACTGTGGAGTGTTGAAAACACCAGAAAACGTGTTTTTCGCATTCAAAAGCACGAAAACAGCGATTTCGGTGATTCTGCACACTTGTAACAGCAAAATCGTGAAGATTATCACTGAAAGTGCATATCTCAGCTGGAAACAACAACGATACCGAAGATATCTTAGTTTCCGCATATCAAACGCACTGTGGAGTGCTGAAAACACCAGAAAACGCGTTTTTCGCATTCAAAAGCACGAAAACAGCGATTTCGGTGATTCTGCACACTTGTAACAGCAGAATCGTGAAGATTATCACTGAAAGTGCATATCTCAGCTGGAAACAACAACGATACCGAAGATATCGCAGTTTCCGCATATCAAACGCACTGTGGAGTGTTGAAAACACCAGAAAACGTGTTTTTCGCATTCAAAAGCACGAAAACAGCGATTTCGGTGATTCTGCACACTTGTAACAGCAGAATAGTGAAGATTATCACTGAAAGTGCATATCTCAGCTGGAAACAACAACGATACCGAAGATATCGCAGTTTCCGCATATCAAACGCACTGTGGAGTGTTGAAAACACCAGAAAACGTGTTTTTCGCATTCAAAAGCACGAAAACAGCGATTTCGGTGATTCTGCACACTTGTAACAGCAGAATTATGAAGATTATCACTGATAATGCATATCTCAGCTGGAAACAACAACGATACCGAAGATACGGCAGTTTCCGCATATCAAACGCACTGTGGAGTGCTGAAAACACCAGAAAACGTGTTTTTCGCATTGAATAGCGCGAAAACAGCGATTTCGGTGATTCTGCACACTAGTAACAGCAGAATCATGAAGATTATCACTGCTAAATCATATCTCAGCTGGAAACAACAACGATACCGAAGATATGGCAGTTTCCGCATATCAAACGCACTGTGGAGTGCTGAAAACACCAGAAAACGTGTTTTTCGCATTCAAAAGCACGAAAACAGCGATTTCGGTGATTCTGCACACTTGTAACAGCAGAATCGTGAAGATTATCACTGAAAGTGCATATCTCAGCTGGAAACAACAACGATACCGAAGATATCGCAGTTTCCGCATATCAAACGCACTGTGGAGTGCTGAAAACACCAGAAAACGTGTTTTTCGCATTCAAAAGCACGAAAACAGCGTTTTCGGTGATTCTGCACACTTGTAACAGCAGAATCGTGAAGATTATCACTGAAAGTGCATATCTCAGCTGGAAACAACAACGATACCGAAGATATCGCAGTTTCCGCATATCAAACGCACTGTGGAGTGTTGAAAACACCAGAAAACGTGTTTTTCGCATTGAATAGCGCGAAAACAGCGATTTCGGTGATTCTGCACACTTGTAACAGCAGAATCATGAAGATTATCACTGCTAATTCATATCTCAGCTGGAAACAACAACGATACCGAAGATATGGCAGTTTCCGCATATCAAACGCACTGTGGAGTGCTGAAAACACCAGAAAACGTGTTTTTCGCATTGAATAGCGCGAGAACAGCGATTTCGGTGATTCTGCACACTTGTAACAGCAGAATCATGAAGATTATCACTGATAATGCATATCTCAGCTGGAAACAACAACGATACCGAAGATATGGCAGTTTCCGCATATGAAACGCACTGTGGAGTGTTGAAAACACCAGAAAACGTGTTTTTCGCATTCAAAAGCACGAAAACAGCGATTTCGGTGATTCTGCACACTTGTAACCGCAGAATCGTGAAGATTATCACTGAAAGTGCATATCTCAGCTGGAAACAACAACGATACCGAAGATATCGTAGTTTCCGCATATCAAACGCACTGTGGAGTGCTGAAAACACCAGAAAACGTGTTTTTCGCATTCAAAAGCACGAAAACAGCGTTTTCGGTGATTCTGCACACTTGTAACAGCAGAATCGTGAAGATTATCACTGAAAGTGCATATCTCAGCTGGAAACAACAACGATACCGAAGATATCGCAGTTTCCGCATATCAAACGCACTGTGGAGTGTTGAAAACACCAGAAAACGTGTTTTTCGCATTCAAAAGCACGAAAACAGCGATTTCGGTGATTCTGCACACTTGTAACAGCAGAATAGTGAAGATTATCACTGAAAGTGCATATCTCAGCTGGAAACAACAACGATACCGAAGATATCGCAGTTTCCGCATATCAAACGCACTGTGGAGTGTTGAAAACACCAGAAAACGTGTTTTTCGCATTCAAAAGCACGAAAACAGCGATTTCGGTGATTCTGCACACTTGTAACAGCAGAATTATGAAGATTATCACTGATAATGCATATCTCAGCAGGAAACAACAACGATACCGAAGATATGGCAGTTTCCGCATATCAAACGCACTGTGGAGTGCTGAAAACACCAGAAAACGTGTTTTTCGCATTGAATAGCGCGAAAACAGCGATTTCGGTGATTCTGCACACTTGTAACAGCAGAATCATGAAGATTATCACTGCTAAATCATATCTCAGCTGGAAACAACAACGATACCGAAGATATGGCAGTTTCCGCATATCAAACGCACTGTGGAGTGCTGAAAACACCAGAAAACGTGTTTTTCGCATTGAATAGCGCGAGAACAGCGATTTCGGTGATTCTGCACACTTGTAACAGCAGAATCATGAAGATTACCACTGATAATGCATATCTCAGCTGGAAACAACAACGATACCGAAGATATGGCAGTTTCCGCATATGAAACGAACTGTGGAGTGTTGAAAACACCAGAAAACGTGTTTTTCGCATTCAAAAGCACGAAAACAGCGATTTCGGTGATTCTGCACACTTGTAACAGCAGAATCGTGAAGATTATCACTGAAAGTGCATTTCTCAGCTGGAAACAACAACGATACCGAAGATATCGTAGTTTCCGCATATCAAACGCACTGTGGAGTGCTGAAAACACCAGAACACGTGTTTTTCGCATTCAAAAGCACGAAAACAGCGATTTCGGTGATTCTGCACACTTGTAACAGCAGAATCGTGAAGATTATCACTGAAAGTGCATATCTCAGCTGGAAACAACAACGATACCGAAGATATCGCAGTTTCCGCATATCAAACGCACTGTGGAGTGCTGAAAACACCAGAAAACGTGTTTTTCGCATTCAAAAGCACGAAAACAGCGATTTCGGTGATTCTGCACACTTGTAACAGCAGAATCATGAAGATTATCACTGAAAATGCATGTCTCAGCTGGAAACAACAACGATACCGAAGATATCGTAGTTTCCGCATATCAAACGCACTGTGGAGTGCTGAAAACACCAGAAAACGTGTTTTTCGCATACAAAAGCACGAAAACAGCGATTTCGGTGATTCTGCACAATTGTAACAGCAGAATCATGAAGATTATCACTGAAGATGCATATCTCAGCTGGAAACAACAACGATACCGAAGATATCGTAGTTTCCGCATATCAAACGCACTGTGGAGTGCTGAAAACACCAGAAAACGTGTTTTTCGCATTCAAAAGCACGAAAACAGCGATTTCGGTGATTCTGCACACTTGTAACAGCAGAATCGTGAAGATTATCACTGAAAGTGCATATCACAGCTGGAAACAACAACGATACCGAAGATATCGCAGTTTCCGCATATCAAACGAACTGTGGAGTGCTGAAAACACCAGAAAACGTGTTTTTCGCATTCAAAAGCACGAAAACAGCGATTTCGGTGATTCTGCACACTTGTAACAGCAGAATCGTGAAGATTATCACTGAAAGTGCATATCTCAGCTGGAAACAATAACGATACCGAAGATATCGCAGTTTCCGCATATCAAACGCACTGTGGAGTGTTGAAAACACCAGAAAACGTGTTTTTCGCATTCAAAAGCACGAAAACAGCGATTTCGGTGATTCTGCACACTTGTAACAGCAGAATCATGAAGATTATCACTGCTAAATCATATCTCAGCTGGAAACAACAACGATACCGAAGATATGGCAGTTTCCGCATATCAAACGCACTGTGGAGTGCTGAAAACACCAGAAAACGTGTTTTTCGCATTGAATAGCGCGAGAACAGCGATTTCGGTGATTCTGCACACTTGTAACAGCAGAATCATGAAGATTATCACTGACAATGCATATCTCAGCTGGAAACAACAACGATACCGAAGATATGGCAGTTTCCGCATATGAAACGCACTGTGGAGTGTTGAAAACACCAGAAAACGTGTTTTTCGCATTCAAAAGCACGAAAACAGCGATTTCGGTGATTCTGCACACTTGTAACAGCAGAATCGTGAAGATTATCACTGAAAGTGCATATCTCAGCTGGAAACAACAACGATACCGAAGATATCGCAGTTTCCGCATATCAAACGCACTGTGGAGTGCTGAAAACACCAGAAAACGTGTTTTTCGCATTCAAAAGCACGAAAACAGCGATTTCGGTGATTCTGCACACTTGTAACAGCAGAATCATGAAGATTATCACTGAAAATGCATGTCTCAGCTGGAAACAACAACGATACCGAAGATATCGTAGTTTCCGCATATCAAACGCACTGTGGAGTGCTGAAAACACCAGAAAACGTGTTTTTCGCATTCAATAGCACGAAATCAGCGATTTCGGTGATTCTGCACACTTGTAACAGCAGAATCGTGAAGATTATCACTGAAAGTGCATATCTCAGCTGGAAACAACAACGATACCGAAGATATCGCAGTTTCCGCATATCAAACGCACTGTGGAGTGCTGAAAACACCAGAAAACGTGTTTTTCGCATTCAAAAGCACGAAAACAGCGTTTTCGGGGATTCTGCACACTTCTAACAGCAGAATCGTGAAGATTATCACTGAAAGTGCATATCTCAGCTGGAAACAACAACGATACCGAAGATATCGCAGTTTCCGCATATCAAACGCACTGTGGAGTGTTGAAAACACCAGAAAACGTGTTTTTCGCATTCAAAAGCACGAAAACAGCGATTTCGGTGATTCTGCACACTTGTAACAGCAAAATCGTGAAGATTATCACTGAAAGTGCATATCTCAGCTGGAAACAACAACGATACCGAAGATATCTTAGTTTCAGCATATCAAACGCACTGTGGAGTGCTGAAAACACCAGAAAACGTGTTTTTCGCATTCAAAAGCACGAAAACAGCGATTTCGGTGATTCTGCACACTTGTAACAGCAGAATCGTGAAGATTATCACTGAAAGTGCATATCTCAGCTGGAAACAACAACGATACCGAAGATATCGTAGTTTCCGCATATCAAACGCACTGTGGAGTGCTGAAAACACCAGAAAACGTGTTTTTCGCATTCAAAAGCTCGAAAACAGCGATTTCGGTGATTCTGCACACTTGTAACAGCAGAATCGTGAAGATTATCACTGAAAGTGCATATCTCAGCTGGAAACAACAACGATACCGAAGATATCGTAGTTTCCGCATATCAAACGCACTGTGGAGTGCTGAAAACACCAGAACACGTGTTTTTCGCATTCAAAAGCACGAAAACAGCGATTTCGGTGATTCTGCACACTTGTAACAGCAGAATCGTGAAGATTATCACTGAAAGTGCATATCTCAGCTGGAAACAACAACGATACCGAAGATATCGCAGTTTCCGCATATCAAACGCACTGTGGAGTGCTGAAAACACCAGAAAACGTGTTTTTCGCATTCAAAAGCACGAAAACAGCGATTTCGGTGATTCTGCACACTTGTAACAGCAGAATCATGAAGATTATCACTGAAAATGCATGTCTCAGCTGGAAACAACAACGATACCGAAGATATCGTAGTTTCCGCATATCAAACGCACTGTGGAGTGCTGAAAACACCAGAAAACGTGTTTTTCGCATACAAAAGCACGAAAACAGCGATTTCGGTGATTCTGCACAATTGTAACAGCAGAATCATGAAGATTATCACTGAAGATGCATATCTCAGCTGGAAACAACAACGATACCGAAGATATCGTAGTTTCCGCATATCAAACGCACTGTGGAGTGCTGAAAACACCAGAAAACGTGTTTTTCGCATTCAAAAGCACGAAAACAGCGATTTCGGTGATTCTGCACACTTGTAACAGCAGAATCGTGAAGATTATCACTGAAAGTGCATATCACAGCTGGAAACAACAACGATACCGAAGATATCGCAGTTTCCGCATATCAAACGAACTGTGGAGTGCTGAAAACACCAGAAAACGTGTTTTTCGCATTCAAAAGCACGAAAACAGCGATTTCGGTGATTCTGCACACTTGTAACAGCAGAATCGTGAAGATTATCACTGAAAGTGCATATCTCAGCTGGAAACAATAACGATACCGAAGATATCGCAGTTTCCGCATATCAAACGCACTGTGGAGTGTTGAAAACACCAGAAAACGTGTTTTTCGCATTCAAAAGCACGAAAACAGCGATTTCGGTGATTCTGCACACTTGTAACAGCAGAATCATGAAGATTATCACTGCTAAATCATATCTCAGCTGGAAACAACAACGATACCGAAGATATGGCAGTTTCCGCATATCAAACGCACTGTGGAGTGCTGAAAACACCAGAAAACGTGTTTTTCGCATTGAATAGCGCGAGAACAGCGATTTCGGTGATTCTGCACACTTGTAACAGCAGAATCATGAAGATTATCACTGACAATGCATATCTCAGCTGGAAACAACAACGATACCGAAGATATGGCAGTTTCCGCATATGAAACGCACTGTGGAGTGTTGAAAACACCAGAAAACGTGTTTTTCGCATTCAAAAGCACGAAAACAGCGATTTCGGTGATTCTGCACACTTGTAACAGCAGAATCGTGAAGATTATCACTGAAAGTGCATATCTCAGCTGGAAACAACAACGATACCGAAGATATCGCAGTTTCCGCATATCAAACGCACTGTGGAGTGCTGAAAACACCAGAAAACGTGTTTTTCGCATTCAAAAGCACGAAAACAGCGATTTCGGTGATTCTGCACACTTGTAACAGCAGAATCATGAAGATTATCACTGAAAATGCATGTCTCAGCTGGAAACAACAACGATACCGAAGATATCGTAGTTTCCGCATATCAAACGCACTGTGGAGTGCTGAAAACACCAGAAAACGTGTTTTTCGCATTCAATAGCACGAAATCAGCGATTTCGGTGATTCTGCACACTTGTAACAGCAGAATCGTGAAGATTATCACTGAAAGTGCATATCTCAGCTGGAAACAACAACGATACCGAAGATATCGCAGTTTCCGCATATCAAACGCACTGTGGAGTGCTGAAAACACCAGAAAACGTGTTTTTCGCATTCAAAAGCACGAAAACAGCGTTTTCGGGGATTCTGCACACTTCTAACAGCAGAATCGTGAAGATTATCACTGAAAGTGCATATCTCAGCTGGAAACAACAACGATACCGAAGATATCGCAGTTTCCGCATATCAAACGCACTGTGGAGTGTTGAAAACACCAGAAAACGTGTTTTTCGCATTCAAAAGCACGAAAACAGCGATTTCGGTGATTCTGCACACTTGTAACAGCAAAATCGTGAAGATTATCACTGAAAGTGCATATCTCAGCTGGAAACAACAACGATACCGAAGATATCTTAGTTTCAGCATATCAAACGCACTGTGGAGTGCTGAAAACACCAGAAAACGTGTTTTTCGCATTCAAAAGCACGAAAACAGCGATTTCGGTGATTCTGCACACTTGTAACAGCAGAATCGTGAAGATTATCACTGAAAGTGCATATCTCAGCTGGAAACAACAACGATACCGAAGATATCGTAGTTTCCGCATATCAAACGCACTGTGGAGTGCTGAAAACACCAGAAAACGTGTTTTTCGCATTCAAAAGCTCGAAAACAGCGATTTCGGTGATTCTGCACACTTGTAACAGCAGAATCGTGAAGATTATCACTGAAAGTGCATATCTCAGCTGGAAACAACAACGATACCGAAGATATCGTAGTTTCCGCATATCAAACGCACTGTGGAGTGCTGAAAACACCAGAACACGTGTTTTTCGCATTCAAAAGCACGAAAACAGCGATTTCGGTGATTCTGCACACTTGTAACAGCAGAATCGTGAAGATTATCACTGAAAGTGCATATCTCAGCTGGAAACAACAACGATACCGAAGATATCGCAGTTTCCGCATATCAAACGCACTGTGGAGTGCTGAAAACACCAGAAAACGTGTTTTTCGCATTCAAAAGCACGAAAACAGCGATTTCGGTGATTCTGCACACTTGTAACAGCAGAATCATGAAGATTATCACTGAAAATGCATGTCTCAGCTGGAAACAACAACGATACCGAAGATATCGTAGTTTCCGCATATCAAACGCACTGTGGAGTGCTGAAAACACCAGAAAACGTGTTTTTCGCATTCAATAGCACGAAATCAGCGATTTCGGTGATTCTGCACACTTGTAACAGCAGAATCGTGAAGATTATCACTGAAAGTGCATATCTCAGCTGGAAACAACAACGATACCGAAGATATCGCAGTTTCCGCATATCAAACGCACTGTGGAGTGCTGAAAACACCAGAAAACGTGTTTTTCGCATTCAAAAGCACGAAAACAGCGTTTTCGGGGATTCTGCACACTTCTAACAGCAGAATCGTGAAGATTATCACTGAAAGTGCATATCTCAGCTGGAAACAACAACGATACCGAAGATATCGCAGTTTCCGCATATCAAACGCACTGTGGAGTGTTGAAAACACCAGAAAACGTGTTTTTCGCATTCAAAAGCACGAAAACAGCGATTTCGGTGATTCTGCACACTTGTAACAGCAAAATCGTGAAGATTATCACTGAAAGTGCATATCTCAGCTGGAAACAACAACGATACCGAAGATATCTTAGTTTCAGCATATCAAACGCACTGTGGAGTGCTGAAAACACCAGAAAACGTGTTTTTCGCATTCAAAAGCACGAAAACAGCGATTTCGGTGATTCTGCACACTTGTAACAGCAGAATCGTGAAGATTATCACTGAAAGTGCATATCTCAGCTGGAAACAACAACGATACCGAAGATATCGTAGTTTCCGCATATCAAACGCACTGTGGAGTGCTGAAAACACCAGAAAACGTGTTTTTCGCATTCAAAAGCACGAAAACAGCGATTTCGGTGATTCTGCACACTTGTAACAGCAGAATCGTGAAGATTATCACTGAAAGTGCATATCTCAGCTGGAAACAACAACGATACCGAAGATATCGTAGTTTCCGCATATCAAACGCACTGTGGAGTGCTGAAAACACCAGAAAACGTGTTTTTCGCATTCAAAAGCACGAAAACAGCGATTTCGGTGATTCTGCACACTTGTAACAGCAGAATCGTGAAGATTATCACTGAAAGTGCATATCTCAGCTGGAAACAACAACGATACCGAAGATATCGTAGTTTCCGCATATCAAACGCACTGTGGAGTGCTGAAAACACCAGAACACGTGTTTTTCGCATTCAAAAGCACGAAAACAGCGATTTCGGTGATTCTGCACACTTGTAACAGCAGAATCGTGAAGATTATCACTGAAGATGCATATCTCAGCTGGAAACAACAACGATACCGAAGATATCGTAGTTTCCGCATATCAAACGCACTGTGGAGTGCTGAAAACACCAGAAAACGTGTTTTTCGCATTCAAAAGCACGAAAACAGCGATTTCGGTGATTCTGCACACTTGTAACAGCAGAATCGTGAAGATTATCACTGAAAGTGCATATCACAGCTGGAAACAACAACGATACCGAAGATATCGCAGTTTCCGCATATCAAACGAACTGTGGAGTGCTGAAAACACCAGAAAACGTGTTTTTCGCATTCAAAAGCACGAAAACAGCGATTTCGGTGATTCTGCACACTTGTAACAGCAGAATCGTGAAGATTATCACTGAAAGTGCATATCTCAGCTGGAAACAATAACGATACCGAAGATATCGCAGTTTCCGCATATCAAACGCACTGTGGAGTGTTGAAAACACCAGAACACGTGTTTTTCGCATTCAAAAGCACGAAAACAGCGATTTCGGTGATTCTGCACACTTGTAACAGCAGAATCGTGAAGATTATCACTGAAAGTGCATATCTCAGCTGGAAACAACAACGATACCGAAGATATCGCAGTTTCCGCATATCAAACGCACTGTGGAGTGCTGAAAACACCAGAAAACGTGTTTTTCGCATTCAAAAGCACGAAAACAGCGATTTCGGTGATTCTGCACACTTGTAACAGCAGAATCATGAAGATTATCACTGAAAATGCATGTCTCAGCTGGAAACAACAACGATACCGAAGATATCGTAGTTTCCGCATATCAAACGCACTGTGGAGTGCTGAAAACACCAGAAAACGTGTTTTTCGCATTCAATAGCACGAAATCAGCGATTTCGGTGATTCTGCACACTTGTAACAGCAGAATCGTGAAGATTATCACTGAAAGTGCATATCTCAGCTGGAAACAACAACGATACCGAAGATATCGCAGTTTCCGCATATCAAACGCACTGTGGAGTGCTGAAAACACCAGAAAACGTGTTTTTCGCATTCAAAAGCACGAAAACAGCGTTTTCGGGGATTCTGCACACTTCTAACAGCAGAATCGTGAAGATTATCACTGAAAGTGCATATCTCAGCTGGAAACAACAACGATACCGAAGATATCGCAGTTTCCGCATATCAAACGCACTGTGGAGTGTTGAAAACACCAGAAAACGTGTTTTTCGCATTCAAAAGCACGAAAACAGCGATTTCGGTGATTCTGCACACTTGTAACAGCAAAATCGTGAAGATTATCACTGAAAGTGCATATCTCAGCTGGAAACAACAACGATACCGAAGATATCTTAGTTTCAGCATATCAAACGCACTGTGGAGTGCTGAAAACACCAGAAAACGTGTTTTTCGCATTCAAAAGCACGAAAACAGCGATTTCGGTGATTCTGCACACTTGTAACAGCAGAATCGTGAAGATTATCACTGAAAGTGCATATCTCAGCTGGAAACAACAACGATACCGAAGATATCGTAGTTTCCGCATATCAAACGCACTGTGGAGTGCTGAAAACACCAGAAAACGTGTTTTTCGCATTCAAAAGCACGAAAACAGCGATTTCGGTGATTCTGCACACTTGTAACAGCAGAATCGTGAAGATTATCACTGAAAGTGCATATCTCAGCTGGAAACAACAACGATACCGAAGATATCGTAGTTTCCGCATATCAAACGCACTGTGGAGTGCTGAAAACACCAGAACACGTGTTTTTCGCATTCAAAAGCACGAAAACAGCGATTTCGGTGATTCTGCACACTTGTAACAGCAGAATCGTGAAGATTATCACTGAAGATGCATATCTCAGCTGGAAACAACAACGATACCGAAGATATCGTAGTTTCCGCATATCAATCGCACTGTGGAGTGCTGAAAACACCAGAAAACGTGTTTTTCGCATTCAAAAGCACGAAAACAGCGATTTCGGTGATTCTGCACACTTGTAACAGCAGAATCGTGAAGATTATCACTGAAAGTGCATATCACAGCTGGAAACAACAACGATACCGAAGATATCGCAGTTTCCGCATATCAAACGAACTGTGGAGTGCTGAAAACACCAGAAAACGTGTTTTTCGCATTCAAAAGCACGAAAACAGCGATTTCGGTGATTCTGCACACTTGTAACAGCAGAATCGTGAAGATTATCACTGAAAGTGCATATCTCAGCTGGAAACAATAACGATACCGAAGATATCGCAGTTTCCGCATATCAAACGCACTGTGGAGTGTTGAAAACACCAGAAAACGTGTTTTTCGCATTCAAAAGCACGAAAACAGCGATTTCGGTGATTCTGCACACTTGTAACAGCAGAATCATGAAGATTATCACTGAAAATGCATGTCTCAGCTGGAAACAACAACGATACCGAAGATTTCGTAGTTTCCGCATATCAAACGCACTGTGGAGTGCTGAAAACACCAGAAAACGTGTTTTTCGGATACAAAAGCACGAAAACAGCGATTTCGGTGATTCTGCACACTTGAAACAGCAGAATCATGAAGATTATCACTGAAGATGCATATATCAGCTGGAAACAACAACGATACCGAAGATATCGTAGTTTCCGCATATCAAACGCACTGTGGAGTGCTGAAAACACCAGAAAACGTGTTTTTCGCATTCAAAAGCACGAAAACAGCGATTTCGGTGATTCTGCACACTTGTAACAGCAGAATCGTGAAAATTATCACTGAAAGTGCATATCTGAGCTGGAAACAACAACGATACCGCAGATATCGCAGTTTCCGCATATCAAACGCACTGTGGTGTGCTGAAAACACCAGAAAACGTGTTTTTCGCATTCAAAAGCACGAAAACAGCGATTTCGGTGATTCTGCACACTAGTAACAGCAGAATCATGAAGATTATCACTGAAAATGCATGTCTCATCTTGAAACAACAACGATACCGAAGATATCGTAGTTTGCGCATATCAAACGCACTGTGGTGTGCTGAAAACACCAGAAAACGTGTTTTTCGCATTCAAAAGCACGAAAACAGCGATTTCGGTGATTCTGCACACTAGTAACAGCAGAATCATGAAGATTATCACTGAAAATGCATGTCTCAGCTTGAAACAACAACGATACCGAAGATATCGTAGTTTGCGCATATCAAACGCACTGTAGAGTGCTGAAAACACCAGAAAACGTGTTTTTCGCATTCAAAAGCACGAAAACAGCGATTTCGGTGATTCTGCACACTTGTAACAGCAGAATCGTGAAGATTATCACTGAAAGTGCATATCTCAGCTGGAAACAACAACGATACCGAAGATATCGCAGTTTCCGCATATCAAACGCACTGTGGAGTGCTGAAAACACCAGAAAACGTGTTTTTCGCATTCAAAAGCACGAAAACAGCGATTTCGGTGATTCTGCACACTAGTAACAGCAGAATCATGAAGATTATCACTGAAAATGCATGTCTCAGCTTGAAACAACAACGATACTGAAGATATCGTAGTTTGCGCATATCAAACGCACTGTGGTGTGCTGAAAACACCAGAAAACGTGTTTTTCGCAATCAAAAGCACGAAAACAGCGATTTCGGTGATTCTGCACACTTGTAACAGCAGAATCGTGAAGATTATCACTGAAAGTGCATATCTCATATGGAAACAACAACGATACCGAAGATATCGTAGTTTCCGCATATCAAACGCACTGTGGAGTGCTGAAAACACCAGAAAACGTGTTATTCGCATTCAAAAGCACGAAAACAGCGATTTCGGTGATTCTGCACACTTGTAACAGCAGAATCATGAAGATTATCACTGAAGATGCATATCTCAGCTGGAAACAACAACGATACCGAAGATATGGCAGTTTCCGCATATCAAACGCACTGTGGAGTGCTGAAAACACCAGAAAACTTGTTTTTCGCATTCAATAGCACGAAAACAGCGATTTCGGTGATTCTGCACACTTGTAACAGCAGAATCATGAAGATTATCACTGAAAATGCATGTCTCAGCTGGAAACAACAACGATACCGAAGATATCGTAGTTTCCGCATATCAAACGCACTGTGGAGTGCTGAAAACACCAGAAAACGTGTTTTTCGCATTCAAAAGCACGAAAACAGCGATTTCGGTGATTCTGCCCACTTGTAACAGCAGAATCATGAAGATTATCACTGAAGATGCATATCTCAGCTGGAAACAACAACGATACCGAAGATATCGTAGTTTCCGCATATCAAACGCACTGTGGAGTGCTGAAAACACCAGAAAACGTGTTTTTCGCATTCAAAAGAACGAAAACAGCGATTTCGGTGATTCTGCACACTAGTAACAGCAGAATCATGAAGATTATCACTGAAAATGCATGTCTCAGCTTGAAACAAAGACGATACCGAAGATATCGTAGTTTGCGCATATCAAACGCACTGTGGAGTGCTGAAAACACCAGAAAACGTGTTTTTCGCATTCAAAAGCACGAAAACAGCGATTTCGGTGATTCTGCACACTTGTAACAGCAGAATCGTGAAGATTATCACTGAAAGTGCATATCTCAGCTGGAAACAACAACGATTCCGAAGATATCGCAGTTTCCGCATATCAAACGCACTGTGAAGTGCTGAAAACACCAGAAAACGTGTTATTCGCATTCAAAAGCACGAAAACAGCGATTTCGGTGATTCTGCACACTAGTAACAGCAGAATCATGAAGATTATCACTGAAAATGCATGTCTCAGCTTGAAACAAAAACGATACCGAAGATATCGTAGTTTGCGCATATCAAACGCACTGTGGAGTGCTGAAAACACCAGAAAACGTGTTTTTCGCATTCAAAAGCACGAAAACAGCGATTTCGGTGATTCTGCACACTTGTAACAGCAGAATCGTGAAGATTATCACTGAACGTGCATATCTCATCTGGAAACAACAACGATACCGAAGATATCGTAGTTTCCGCATATCAAACGCACTGTGGAGTGCTGAAAACACCAGAAAACGTGTTTTTCGCATTCAAAAGCACGAAAACAGCGATTTCGGTGATTCTGCACACTAGTAACAGCAGAATCATGAAGATTACCACTGAAAATGCATGTCTCAGCTTGAAACAACAACGATACCGAAGATATCGTAGTTTGCGCATATCAAACGCACTGTGGAGTGCTGAAAACACCAGAAAACGTGTTTTTCGCATTCAAAAGCACGAAAACAGCGATTTCGGTGATTCTGCACACTTGTAACAGCAGAATCATGAAGATTATCACTGAAGATGCATATCTCAGCTGGAAACAACAACGATACCGAAGATATCGTAGTTTCCGCATATCAAACGCACTGTGGAGTGCTGAAAACACCAGAAAACGTGTTTTTCGCATTCAAAAGCACGAAAACAGCGATTTCGGTGATTCTGCACACTTGTAACAGCAGAATCGTGAAAATTATCACTGAAAGTGCATATCTGAGCTGGAAACAACAACGATACCGAAGATATCGCAGTTTCCGCATATCAAACGCACTGTGGTGTGCTGAAAACACCAGAAAACGTGTTTTTCGCATTCAAAAGCACGAAAACAGCGATTTCGGTGATTCTGCACACTAGTAACAGCAGAATCATGAAGATTATCACTGAAAATGCATGTCTCAGCTTGAAACAACAACGATACCGAAGATATCGTAGTTTGCGCATATCAAACGCACTGTAGAGTGCTGAAAACACCAGAAAACGTGTTTTTCGCATTCAAAAGCACGAAAACAGCGATTTCGGTGATTCTGCACACTTGTAACAGCAGAATCGTGAAGATTATCACTGAAAGTGCATATCTCAGCTGGAAACAACAACGATACCGAAGATATCGCAGTTTCCGCATATCAAACGCACTGTGGAGTGCTGAAAACACCAGAAAACGTGTTTTTCGCATTCAAAAGCACGAAAACAGCGATTTCGGTGATTCTGCACACTAGTAACAGCAGAATCATGAAGATTATCACTGAAAATGCATGTCTCAGCTTGAAACAACAACGATACTGAAGATATCGTAGTTTGCGCATATCAAACGCACTGTGGTGTGCTGAAAACACCAGAAAACGTGTTTTTCGCAATCAAAAGCACGAAAACAGCGATTTCGGTGATTCTGCACACTTGTAACAGCAGAATCGTGAAGATTATCACTGAAAGTGCATATCTCATATGGAAACAACAACGATACCGAAGATATCGTAGTTTCCGCATATCAAACGCACTGTGGAGTGCTGAAAACACCAGAAAACGTGTTATTCGCATTCAAAAGCACGAAAACAGCGATTTCGGTGATTCTGCACACTTGTAACAGCAGAATCATGAAGATTATCACTGAAGATGCATATCTCAGCTGGAAACAACAACGATACCGATGATATGGCAGTTTCCGCATATCAAACGCACTGTGGAGTGCTGAAAACACCAGAAAACTTGTTTTTCGCATTCAATAGCACGAAAACAGCGATTTCGGTGATTCTGCACACTTGTAACAGCAGAATCATGAAGATTATCACTGAAAATGCATGTCTCAGCTGGAAACAACAACGATACCGAAGATATCGTAGTTTCCGCATATCAAACGCACTGTGGAGTGCTGAAAACACCAGAAAACGTGTTTTTCGCATTCAAAAGCACGAAAACAGCGATTTCGGTGATTCTGCCCACTTGTAACAGCAGAATCATGAAGATTATCACTGAAGATGCATATCTCAGCTGGAAACAACAACGATACCGAAGATATCGTAGTTTCCGCATATCAAACGCACTGTGGAGTGCTGAAAACACCAGAAAACGTGTTTTTCGCATTCAAAAGAACGAAAACAGTGATTTCGGTGATTCTGCACACTTGTAACAGCAGAATCGTGAAGATTATCACTGAAAGTACATATCTCAGCTGGAAACAACAACGATACCGAAGATATCGTAGTTTCCGCATATCAAACGCACTGTGGAGTGCTGAAAACACCAGAAAACGTGTTTTTCGCATTCAAAAGCACGAAAACAGCGATTTCGGTGATTCTGCACACTTGTAACAGCAGAATCGTGAAGATTATCACTGAAAGTGCATATCTCTGCTGGAAATAACAACTATACCGAAGATATCGTTGTTTCCGCATATCAAACGCACTGTGGAGTGCTGAAAACACCAGAAAACGTGTTTTTCGCATTCAAAAGCACGAAAACAGCGATTTCGGTGATTCTGCACACTTGTAACAGCAGAATCGTGAAGATTATCACTGAAAGTGCATATCTCAGCTGGATACAACAACGATACCGAAGATATCGTAGTTTCCGCATATCAAACGCACTGTGGAGTGCTGAAAACACCAGAAAACGTGTTTTTCGCATTCAAAAGCACGAAAACAGCGATTTCGGTGATTCTGCACACTTGTAACAGCAGAATCGTGAAGATTATCACTGAAAGTGCATATCTCAGCTGGAAACAACAACGATACCGAAGATATCGTAGTTTCCGCATATCAAACGCACTGTGGAGTGCTGAAAACACCAGAGAACGTGTTTTTCGCATTCAAAAGCACGAAAACAGCGATTTCGGTGATTCCGCACACTTGTAACAGCAGAATCGTGAAGATTATCACTGAAAGTGCATATCTCAGCTGGAAACAACAACGATACCGAAGATATCGCAGTTTCCGCATATCAAACGCACTGTGGAGTGCTGAAAACCCCTGAAAACGTGTTTTTCGCATTCAAAAGCACGAAAACAGCGTTTTCGGTGATTCTGCACA
Source organism: Anthophora plumipes (assembly GCA_951804975.1). Classification (NCBI taxonomy): domain Eukaryota; kingdom Metazoa; phylum Arthropoda; class Insecta; order Hymenoptera; family Apidae; genus Anthophora; species Anthophora plumipes. Next base: position 864,966 of record CATORF010000790.1, on the reverse strand, counting down.
CTTGTAACAGCAGAATCGTGAAGATTATCACTGAAAATGCATATCTCAGCAGGAAACAACAACGATACCGAAGATATCGTAGTTTCCGCATATCAAACGCACTGTGGAGTGCTGAAAACACCAGAAAACGTGTTTTTCGCATTCAATAGCACGAAAACAGCGATTTCGGTGATTCTGCACACTTGTAACAGCAGAATCATAAAGATTATCACTGAAAATGCATATCTCAGGTGGAAACAACAACGATACCGAAGATATCGTAGTTTCCGCATGTCAAACGCTCTGTGGCGTGCTGAAAACACCAGAAAACGTGTTTTTCGCATTCAAAAGCACAAAACAGCGATTTCGGTGATTCTGCACACTTGTAACAGCAGAATCGTGAAGATTATCACTGAAAATGCATATCTCAGCTGGAAACAACAACGATACCGAAGATATGGCAGTTTCCGCATATCAAACGGACTGTGGAGTGCTGAAAACACCAGAAAACGTGTTTTTCGCATTGAATAGCGCGAGAACAGCGATTTCGGTGATTCTGCACACTTGTAACAGCAGAATCATGAAGATTATCACTGAAAGTGCATGTCTCAGCTGGAAACAACAACGATACCGAAGATATCGTAGTTTCCGCATATCAAACGCACTGTGGAGTGCTGAAAACACCAGAAAACGTGTTTTTCGCATTCTATAGCACAAAAACAGCGATTTCGGTGATTCTGCACACTTGTAACAGCAGAATCGTGAAGATTATCACTGAAAGTGCATATCTCAGCTGGAAACAACAACGATACCGAAGATATCGTAGTTTCCGCATATCAAACGCACTGTGGAGTGCTGAAAACACCAGAAAACGTGTTTTTCGCATTCAAAAGCACGAAAACAGCGATTTCGGTGATTCTGCACACTTGTAACAGCAGAATCGTGAAGATTCTCACTGAAAGTGCATATCTCAGCTGGAAACAACAACGATACCGAAGATATCGTAGTTTCCGCATATCAAACGCACTGTGGAGTGCTGAAAACACCAGAAAACGTGTTTTTCGCATTCAAAAGCACGAAAACAGCGATTTCGGTGATTCTGCACACTTGTAACAGCAGAATCGTGAAGATTATCACTGAAAGTGCATATCTCAGCTGGAAACAACAACGATACCGAAGATATCGTAGTTTCCGCATATTAAACGCACTGTGGAGTGCTGAAAACACCAGAAAACGTGTTTTTCGCATTGAATAGCGCGAGAACAGCGATTTCGGTGATTCTGCACACTTGTAACAGCAGAATCATGAAGATTATCACTGATAATGCATATCTCAGGTGGAAACAACAACGATACCGAAGATATCGTAGTTTCCGCATGTCAAACGCTCTGTGGCGTGCTGAAAACACCAGAAAACGTGTTTTTCGCATTCAAAAGCACGAAAACAGCGATTTCGGTGATTCTGCACACTTGTAACAGCAGAATCGTGAAGATTATCACTGAAAATGCATATCTCAGCTGGAAACAACAACAATTCCGAAGATATGGCAGTTTCCGCATATCAAACGCACTGTGGAGTGCTGAAAACACCAGAAAACGTGTTTTTCGCATTGAATAGCGCGAGAACAGCGATTTCGGTGATTCTGCACACTTGTAACAGCAGAATCATGAAGATTATCACTGATAATGCATATCTCAGCTGGAAACAACAACGATACCGAAGATATGGCAGTTTCCGCATATGAAACGCACTGTGGAGTGTTGAAAACACCAGAAAACGTGTTTTTCGCATTCAAAAGCACGAAAACAGCGATTTCGGTGATTCTGCACACTTGTAACAGCAGAATCATGAAGATTATCACTGAAAATGCATGTCTCAGCTGGAAACAACAACGATACCGAAGATATCGTAGTTTCCGCATATCAAACGCACTGTGGAGTGCTGAAAACACCAGAAAACGTGTTTTTCGCATTCAAAAGCACGAGAACAGCGATTTCGGTGATTCTGCACACTTGTAACAGCAGAATTATGAAGATTATCACTGATAATGCATATCTCAGCTGGAAACAACAACGATACCGAAGATATGGCAGTTTCCGCATATCAAACGCACTGTGGAGTGCTGAAAACACCAGAAAACGCGTTTTTCGCATTCAAAAGCACGAAAACAGCGAATTCGGTGATTCTGCACACTTGTAACAGCAGAATCGTGAAGATTATCACTGAAAGTGCATATCTCAGCTGGAAACAACAACGATACCGAAGATATCGTAGTTTCCGCATATCAAACGCACTGTGGAGTGCTGAAAACACCAGAAAACGTGTTTTTCGCATTCAAAAGCACGAAAACAGCGATTTCGGTGATTCTGCACACTTGTAACAGCAGAATCGTGAAGATTATCACTGAAAGTGCATATCTCAGCTGGAAACAACAACAATACCGAAGATATCGCAGTTTCCGCATATCAAACGCACTGTGGAGTGCTGAAAACACCAGAAAACGTGTTTTTCGCATTCAAAAGCACGAAAACAGCGTTTTCGGTGATTCTGCACACTTGTAACAGCAGAATCGTGAAGATTATCACTGAAAGTGCATATCTCAGCTGGAAACAACAACGATACCGAAGATATCGCAGTTTCCGCATATCAAACGCACTGTGGGGTGTTGAAAACACCAGAAAACGTGTTTTTCGCATTCAATAGCACGAAAACAGCGATTTCGGTGATTCTGCACACTTGTAACAGCAGAATCGTGAAGATTATCACTGAAAGTGCATATCTCAGCTGGAAACAACAACGATACCGAAGATATCGCAGTTTCCGCATATCAAACGCACTGTGGAGTGCTGAAAACACCAGAAAACGTGTTTTTCGCATTCAAAGCACGAAAACAGCGTTTTCGGTGATTCTGCACACTTGTAACAGCAGAATCGTGAAGATTATCACTGAAAGTGCATATCTCAGCTGGAAACAACAACGATACCGAAGATATCGCAGTTTCCGCATATCAAACGCACTGTGGAGTGTTGAAAACAGCAGAAAACGTGTTTTTCGCATTCAATAGCACGAAAACAGCGATTTCGGTGATTCTGCACACTTGTAACAGCAGAATCGTGAAGATTATCACTGAAAGTGCATATCTCAGCTGGAAACAACAACGATACCGAAGATATCGCAGTTTCCGCATATCAAACGCACTGTGGAGTGCTGAAAACACCAGAAAACGTGTTTTTCGCATTCAAAAGCACGAAAACAGCGTTTTCGGTGATTCTGCACACTTCTAACAGCAGAATCGTGAAGATTATCACTGAAAGTGCATATCTCAGCTGGAAACAACAACGATACCGAAGATATCGTAGTTTCCGCATATCAAACGCACTGTGGAGTGCTGAAAACACCAGAAAACGTGTTTTTCGCATTCAAAAGCACGAAAACAGCGATTTCGGTGATTCTGCACACTTGTAACAGCAGAATCGTGAAGATTATCACTGAAAGTGCATATCTCAGCTGGAAACAACAACGATACCGAAGATATCGTAGTTTCCGCATATCAAACGCACTGTGGAGTGCTGAAAACACCAGAAAACGTGTTTTTCGCATTCAAAAGCACGAAAACAGCGATTTCGGTGATTCTGCACACTTGTAACAGCAGAATCGTGAAGATTATCACTGAAAGTGCATATCTCAGCTGGAAACAACAACGATACCGAAGATATCGCAGTTTCCGCATATCAAACGCACTGTGGAGTGCTGAAAACACCAGAAAACGTGTTTTTCGCATTCAAAAGCACGAAAACAGCGTTTTCGGTGATTCTGCACACTTGTAACAGCAGAATCGTGAAGATTATCACTGAAAGTGCATATCTCAGCTGGAAACAACAACGATACCGAAGATATCGCAGTTTCCGCATACAAACGCACTGTGGAGTGTTGAAAACACCAGAAAACGTGTTTTTCGCATTGAATAGCGCGAAAACAGCGATTTCGGTGATTCTGCACACTTGTAACAGCAGAATCATGAAGATTATCACTGATAATGCATATCTCAGCTGGAAACAACAACGATACCGAAGATATGGCAGTTTCCGCATATCAAACGCACTGTGGAGTGCTGAAAACACCAGAAAACGTGTTTTTCGCATTCAAAAGCACGAAAACAGCGATTTCGGTGATTCTGCACACTTGTAACAGCAGAATCGTGAAGATTATCACTGAAAGTGCATATCTCAGCTGGAAACAACAACGATACCGAAGATATCGCAGTTTCCGCATATCAAACGCACTGTGGAGTGCTGAAAACACCAGAAAACGTGTTTTTCGCATTCAAAAGCACGAAAACAGCGATTTCGGTGATTCTGCACACTAGTAACAGCAGAATCATGAAGATTATCACTGAGAATGCATGTCTCAGCTTGAAACAACAACGATACCGAAGATATCGTAGTTTGCGCATATCAAACGCACTGTGGAGTGCTGAAAACACCAGAAAACGTGTTTTTCGCATTCAAAAGCACGAAAACAGCGATTTCGGTGATTCTGCACACTTGTAACAGCAGAATCGTGAAGATTATCACTGAAAGTGCATATCTCAGCTGGAAACAACAACGATACCGAAGATATCGTAGTTTCCGCATATCAACCGCACTGTGGAGTGCTGAAAACACCAGAAAACGTGTTTTTCGCATTCAAAAGCACGAAAACAGCGATTTCGGTGATTCTGCACACTTGTAACAGCAGAATCGTGAAGATTATCACTGAAAGTGCATATCTCAGCTGGAAACAACAACGATACCGAAGATATGGCAGTTTCCGCATATCAAACGCACTGTGGAGTGCTGAAAACACCAGAAAACGTGTTTTTCGCATTCAAAAGCACGAAAACAGCGATTTCGGTGATTCTGAACACTTGTAACAGCAGAATCGTGAAGATTATCACTGAAAGTGCATATCTCATCTGGAAACAACAACGATACCGAAGATATCGCAGTTTCCGCATATCAAACGCACTGTGGAGTGCTGAAAACACCAGAAAACGTGTTTTTCGCATTCAAAAGCACGAAAACAGCGATTTCGGTGATTCTGCACACTAGTAACAGCAGAATCATGAAGATTATCACTGAGAATGCATGTCTCAGCTTGAAACAACAACGATACCGAAGATATGGCAGTTTCCGCATATCAAACGCACTGTGGAGTGCTGATAACACCAGAAAACGTGTTTTTCGCATTCAATAGCACAAAAACAGCGATTTCGGTGATTCTGCACACTTGTAACAGCAGAATCGTGAAGATTATCACTGAAAGTGCATATCTAAGCTGGAAACAACAACGATACCGAAGATATCGTTGTTTCCGCATATCAAACGCACTGTGGAGTGCTGAAAACACCAGAAAACGTGTTTTTCGCATTCAAAAGCACGAAAACAGCGATTTCGGTGATTCTGCACACTTGTAACAGCAGAATCGTGAAGATTATCACTGAAAGTGCATATCTCAGCTGGAAACAACAACGATACCGAAGATATCGTAGTTTCCGCATATCAAACGCACTGTGGAGTGCTGAAAACACCAGAAAACGTGTTTTTCGCATTCAAAAGCACGAAAACAGCGATTTCGGTGATTCTGCACACTTGTAACAGCAGAATCGTGAAGATTATCACTGAAAGTGCATATCTAAGCTGGAAACAACAACGATACCGAAGATATCGTTGTTTCCGCATATCAAACGCACTGTGGAGTGCTGAAAACACCAGAAAACGTGTTTTTCGCATTCAAAAGCACGAAAACAGCGATTTCGGTGATTCTGCACACTTGTAACAGCAGAATCGTGAAGATTATCACTGAAAGTGCATATCTCAGCTGGAAACAACAACGATACCGAAGATATCGCAGTTTCCGCATATCAAACGCACTGTGGAGTGCTGAAAACACCAGAAAACGTGTTTTTCGCATTCAAAAGCACGAAAACAGCGTTTTCGGTGATTCTGCACACTTGTAACAGCAGAATCGTGAAGATTATCACTGAAAGTGCATATCTCAGCTGGAAACAACAACGATACCGAAGATATCGCAGTTTCCGCATACAAACGCACTGTGGAGTGTTGAAAACACCAGAAAACGTGTTTTTCGCATTGAATAGCGCGAAAACAGCGATTTCGGTGATTCTGCACACTTGTAACAGCAGAATCATGAAGATTATCACTGATAATGCATATCTCAGCTGGAAACAACAACGATACCGAAGATATGGCAGTTTCCGCATATCAAACGCACTGTGGAGTGCTGAAAACACCAGAAAACGTGTTTTTCGCATTCAAAAGCACGAAAACAGCGATTTCGGTGATTCTGCACACTTGTAACAGCAGAATCGTGAAGATTATCACTGAAAGTGCATATCTCAGCTGGAAACAACAACGATACCGAAGATATCGCAGTTTCCGCATATCAAACGCACTGTGGAGTGCTGAAAACACCAGAAAACGTGTTTTTCGCATTCAAAAGCACGAAAACAGCGATTTCGGTGATTCTGCACACTAGTAACAGCAGAATCATGAAGATTATCACTGAGAATGCATGTCTCAGCTTGAAACAACAACGATACCGAAGATATCGTAGTTTGCGCATATCAAACGCACTGTGGAGTGCTGAAAACACCAGAAAACGTGTTTTTCGCATTCAAAAGCACGAAAACAGCGATTTCGGTGATTCTGCACACTTGTAACAGCAGAATCGTGAAGATTATCACTGAAAGTGCATATCTCAGCTGGAAACAACAACGATACCGAAGATATCGTAGTTTCCGCATATCAACCGCACTGTGGAGTGCTGAAAACACCAGAAAACGTGTTTTTCGCATTCAAAAGCACGAAAACAGCGATTTCGGTGATTCTGCACACTTGTAACAGCAGAATCGTGAAGATTATCACTGAAAGTGCATATCTCAGCTGGAAACAACAACGATACCGAAGATATGGCAGTTTCCGCATATCAAACGCACTGTGGAGTGCTGAAAACACCAGAAAACGTGTTTTTCGCATTCAAAAGCACGAAAACAGCGATTTCGGTGATTCTGAACACTTGTAACAGCAGAATCGTGAAGATTATCACTGAAAGTGCATATCTCATCTGGAAACAACAACGATACCGAAGATATCGCAGTTTCCGCATATCAAACGCACTGTGGAGTGCTGAAAACACCAGAAAACGTGTTTTTCGCATTCAAAAGCACGAAAACAGCGATTTCGGTGATTCTGCACACTAGTAACAGCAGAATCATGAAGATTATCACTGAGAATGCATGTCTCAGCTTGAAACAACAACGATACCGAAGATATGGCAGTTTCCGCATATCAAACGCACTGTGGAGTGCTGATAACACCAGAAAACGTGTTTTTCGCATTGAATAGCGCGAAAACAGCGATTTCGGTGATTCTGCACACTTGTAACAGCAGAATCATGAAGATTATCACTGATAATGCATATCTCAGCTGGAAACAACAACGATACCGAAGATATGGCAGTTTCCGCATATCAAACGCACTGTGGAGTGCTGAAAACACCAGAAAACGTGTTTTTCGCATTCAATAGCACGAAAACAGCGATTTCGGTGATTCTGCACACTTGTAACAGCAGAATCATGAAGATTATCACTGAAAATGCATGTCTCAGCTGGAAACAACAACGATACCGAAGATATCGTAGTTTCCGCATATCAAACGCACTGTGGAGTGCTGAAAACACCAGAAAACGTGTTTTTCGCATTCAATAGCACAAAAACAGCGATTTCGGTGATTCTGCACACTTGTAACAGCAGAATCGTGAAGATTATCACTGAAAGTGCATATCTAAGCTGGAAACAACAACGATACCGAAGATATCGTTGTTTCCGCATATCAAACGCACTGTGGAGTGCTGAAAACACCAGAAAACGTGTTTTTCGCATTCAAAAGCACGAAAACAGCGATTTCGGTGATTCTGCACACTTGTAACAGCAGAATCGTGAAGATTATCACTGAAAGTGCATATCTCAGCTGGAAACAACAACGATACCGAAGATATCGTAGTTTCCGCATATCAAACGCACTGTGGAGTGCTGAAAACACCAGAAAACGTGTTTTTCGCATTCAAAAGCACGAAAACAGCGATTTCGGTGATTCTGCACACTTGTAACAGCAGAATCGTGAAGATTATCACTGAAAGTGCATATCTCAGCTGGAAACAACAACGATACCGAAGATATCGTAGTTTCCGCATATCAGACGCACTGTGGAGTGCTGAAAACACCAGAAAACGTGTTTTTCGCATTCAAAAGCACGAAAACAGCGATTTCGGTGATTCTGCACACTTGTAACAGCAGAATCGTGAAGATTATCACTGAAAGTGCATATCTCAGCTGGAAACAACAACGATACCAAAGATATCGTAGTTTCCGCATATCAAACGCACTGTGGAGTGCTGAAAACACCAGAAAACGTGTTTTTCGCATTCAAAAGCACGAAAACAGCGATTTCGGTGATTCTGCACACTTGTAACAGCAGAATCGTGAAGATTATCACTGAAAGTGCATATCTCAGCTGGAAACAACAACGATACCGAAGATATCGTAGTTTCCGCATATCAGACGCACTGTGGAGTGCTGAAAACACCAGAAAACGTGTTTTTCGCATTCAAAAGCACGAAAACAGCGATTTCGGTGATTCTGCACACTTGTAACAGCAGAATCGTGAAGATTATCACTGAAAGTGCATATCTCAGCTGGAAACAACAACGATACCGAAGATATCGTAGTTTCCGCATATCAAACGCACTGTGGAGTGCTGAAAACACCAGAAAACGTGTTTTTCAGATACAAAAGCACGAAAACAGCGATTTCGGTGATTCTGCACACTTGTAACAGCAGAATCATGAAGATTATCACTGAAAATGCATGTCTCAGCTGGAAACAACAACGATACCGAAGATATCGTAGTTTCCGCATATCAAACGCACTGTGGAGTGCTGAAAACACCAGAAAACGTGTTTTTCGCATTCTATAGCACAAAAACAGCGATTTCGGTGATTCTGCACACTTGTAACAGCAGAATCGTGAAGATTATCACTGAAAGTGCATATCTCAGCTGGAAACAACAACGATACCGAAGATATCGTAGTTTCCGCATATCAAACGCACTGTGGAGTGCTGAAAACACCAGAAAACGTGTTTTTCGCATTCAAAAGCACGAAAACAGCGATTTCGGTGATTCTGCACACTTGTAACAGCAGAATCGTGAAGATTCTCACTGAAAGTGCATATCTCAGCTGGAAACAACAACGATACCGAAGATATCGTAGTTTCCGCATATCAAACGCACTGTGGAGTGCTGAAAACACCAGAAAACGTGTTTTTCGCATTCAAAAGCACGAAAACAGCGATTTCGGTGATTCTGCACACTTGTAACAGCAGAATCGTGAAGATTATCACTGAAAGTGCATATCTCAGCTGGAAACAACAACGATACCGAAGATATCGTAGTTTCCGCATATCAAACGCACTGTGGAGTGCTGAAAACACCAGAAAACGTGTTTTTCGCATTCAATAGCACGAAAACAGCGATTTCGGTGATTCTGCACACTTGTAACAGCAGAATCATGAAGATTATCACTGAAAATGCATATCTCAGGTGGAAACAACAACGATACCGAAGATATCGTAGTTTCCGCATATCAAACGCACTGTGGAGTGCTGAAAACACCAGAGAACGTGTTTTTCGCATTCAAAAGCACGAAAACAGCGATTTCGGTGATTCCGCACACTTGTAACAGCAGAATCGTGAAGATTATCACTGAAAGTGCATATCTCAGCTGGAAACAACAACGATACCGAAGATATCGCAGTTTCCGCATATCAAACGCACTGTGGAGTGCTGAAAACACCAGAAAACGTGTTTTTCGCATTCAAAAGCACGAAAACAGCGTTTTCGGTGATTCTGCACACTTGTAACAGCAGAATCGTGAAGATTATCACTGAAAGTGCATATCTCAGCTGGAAACAACAACGATACCGAAGATATCGTAGTTGCCGCATATCAAACGCACTGTGGAGTGCTGAAAACACCAGAAAACGTGTTTTTCGCATTCAATAGCACGAAAACAGCGATTTCGGTGATTCTGCACACTTGTAACAGCAGAATCATGAAGATTATCTCTGAAAATGCATATCTCAGGTGGAAACAACAACGATACCGAAGATATCGTAGTTTCCGCATGTCAAACGCTCTGTGGCGTGCTGAAAACACCAGAAAACGTGTTTTTCGCATTCAAAAGCACGAAAACAGCGATTTCGGTGATTCTGCACACTTGTAACAGCAGAATCGTGAAGATTATCACCGAAAGTGCATATCTCAGCTGGAAACAACAACGATACCGAAGATATCGTAGTTTCCGCATATCAAACGCACTGTGGAGTGCTGAAAACACCAGAAAACGTGTTTTTTGCATTGAATAGCGCGAGAACAGCGATTTCGGTGATTCTGCACACTTGTAACAGCAGAATCATGAAGATTATCACTGATAATGCATATCTCAGGTAGAAACAACAACGATACCGAAGATATCGTAGTTTCCGCATGTCAAACGCTCTGTGGCGTGCTGAAAACACCAGAAAACGTGTTTTTCGCATTCAAAAGCACGAAAACAGCGATTTCGGTGATTCTGCACACTTGTAACAGCAGAATCGTGAAGATTATCACTGAAAATGCATATCTCAGCTGGAAACAACAACAATTCCGAAGATATGGCAGTTTCCGCATATCAAACGCACTGTGGAGTGCTGAAAACACCAGAAAACGTGTTTTTCGCATTTAATAGCGCGAGAACAGCGATTTCGGTGATTCTGCACACTTGTAACAGCAGAATCATGAAGATTATCACTGATAATGCATATCTCAGCTGGAAACAACAACGATACCGAAGATATGGCAGTTTCCGCATATGAAACGCACTGTGGAGTGTTGAAAACACCAGAAAACGTGTTTTTCGCATTCAAAAGCACGAAAACAGCGATTTCGGTGATTCTGCACACTTGTAACAGCAGAATCGTGAAGATTATCACTGAAAGTGCATATCTCAGCTGGAAACAACAACGATACCGAAGATATCGTAGTTTCCGCATATCAAACGCACTGTGGAGTGCTGAAAACACCAGAAAACGTGTTTTTCGCATTCAAAAGCACGAAAACAGCGATTTCGGTGATTCTGCACACTTGTATCAGCAGAATCGTGAAGATTATCACTGAAAGTGCATATCTCAGCTGGAAACAACAACGATACCGAAGATATCGTAGTTTCCGCATATCAAACGCACTGTGGAGTGCTGAAAACACCAGAAAACGTGTTTTTCGCATTCAATAGCACGAAAACAGCGATTTCGGTGATTCTGCACACTTGTAACAGCAGAATCATGAAGATTATCACTGAAAATGCATATCTCAGGTGGAAACAACAACGATACCGAAGATATCGTAGTTTCCGCATATCAAACGCACTGTGGAGTGCTGAAAACACCAGAGAACGTGTTTTTCGCATTCAAAAGCACGAAAACAGCGATTTCGGTGATTCCGCACACTTGTAACAGCAGAATCGTGAAGATTATCACTGAAAGTGCATATCTCAGCTGGAAACAACAACGATACCGAAGATATCGCAGTTTCCGCATATCAAACGCACTGTGGAGTGCTGAAAACACCAGAAAACGTGTTTTTCGCATTCAAAAGCACGAAAACAGCGTTTTCGGTGATTCTGCACACTTGTAACAGCAGAATCGTGAAGATTATCACTGAAAGTGCATATCTCAGCTGGAAACAACAACGATACCGAAGATATCGTAGTTGCCGCATATCAAACGCACTGTGGAGTGCTGAAAACACCAGAAAACGTGTTTTTCGCATTCAATAGCGCGAGAACAGCGATTTCGGTGATTCTGCACACTTGTAACAGCAGAATCATGAAGATTATCACTGATAATGCATATCTCAGCTGGAAACAACAACGATACCGAAGATATGGCAGTTTCCGCATATCAAACGCACTGTGGAGTGCTGAAAACACCAGAAAACGTGTTTTTCGCATTCAATAGCACGAAAACAGCGATTTCGGTGATTCTGCACACTTGTAACAGCAGAATCGTGAAGATTATCACTGCAAGTGCATATCTCAGCTGGAAACAACAACGATACCGAAGATATCGCAGTTTCCGCATATCAAACGCACTGTGGAGTGTTGAAAACACCGGAAAACGTGTTTTTCGCATTCAAAAGCACGAAAACAGCGATTTCGGTGATTCTGCACACTTGTAACAGCAGAATTATGAAGATTATCACTGATAATGCATATCTCAGCTGGAAACAACAACGATACCGAAGATATGGCAGTTTCCGCATATCAAACGCACTGTGGAGTGCTGAAAACACCAGAAAACGCGTTTTTCGCATTCAAAAGCACGAAAACAGCGAATTCGGTGATTCTGCACACTTGTAACAGCAGAATCGTGAAGATTATCACTGAAAGTGCATATCTCAGCTGGAAACAACAACGATACCGAAGATTCGTAGTTTCCGCATATCAAACGCACTGTGGAGTGCTGAAAACACCAGAAAACGTGTTTTTCGCATTCAAAAGCACGAAAACAGCGATTTCGGTGATTCTGCACACTTGTAACAGCAGAATCGTGAAGATTATCACTGAAAGTGCATATCTCAGCTGGAAACAACAACAATACCGAAGATATCGCAGTTTCCGCATATCAAACGCACTGTGGAGTGCTGAAAACACCAGAAAACGTGTTTTTCGCATTCAAAAGCACGAAAACAGCGTTTTCGGTGATTCTGCACACTTGTAACAGCAGAATCGTGAAGATTATCACTGAAAGTGCATATCTCAGCTGGAAACAACAACGATACCGAAGATATCGCAGTTTCCGCATATCAAACGCACTGTGGGGTGTTGAAAACACCAGAAAACGTGTTTTTCGCATTCAATAGCACGAAAACAGCGATTTCGGTGATTCTGCACACTTGTAACAGCAGAATCATGAAGATTATCACTGAAAATGCATACCTCAGGTGGAAACAACAACGATACCGAAGATATCGTAGTTTCCGCATGTCAAACGCTCTGTGGCGTGCTGAAAACACCAGAAAACGTGTTTTTCGCATTCAAAAGCACAAAACAGCGATTTCGGTGATTCTGCACACTTGTAACAGCAGAATCGTGAAGATTATCACTGAAAATGCATATCTCAGCTGGAAACAACAACGATACCGAAGATATGGCAGTTTCCGCATGTCAAACGCTCTGTGGCGTGCTGAAAACACCAGAAAACGTGTTTTTCGCATTCAAAAGCACGAAAACAGCGATTTCGGTGATTCTGCACACTTGTAACAGCAGAATCGTGAAGATTATCACCGAAAGTGCATATCTCAGCTGGAAACAACAACGATACCGAAGATATCGTAGTTTCCGCATATCAAACGCACTGTGGAGTGCTGAAAACACCAGAAAACGTGTTTTTCGCATTGAATAGCGCGAGAACAGCGATTTCGGTGATTCTGCACACTTGTAACAGCAGAATCATGAAGATTATCACTGATAATGCATATCTCAGGTAGAAACAACAACGATACCGAAGATATCGTAGTTTCCGCATGTCAAACGCTCTGTGGCGTGCTGAAAACACCAGAAAACGTGTTTTTCGCATTCAAAAGCACGAAAACAGCGATTTCGGTGATTCTGCACACTTGTAACAGCAGAATCGTGAAGATTATCACTGAAAATGCATATCTCAGCTGGAAACAACAACAATTCCGAAGATATGGCAGTTTCCGCATATCAAACGCACTGTGGAGTGCTGAAAACACCAGAAAACGTGTTTTTCGCATTTAATAGCGCGAGAACAGCGATTTCGGTGATTCTGCACACTTGTAACAGCAGAATCATGAAGATTATCACTGATAATGCATATCTCAGCTGGAAACAACAACGATACCGAAGATATGGCAGTTTCCGCATATGAAACGCACTGTGGAGTGTTGAAAACACCAGAAAACGTGTTTTTCGCATTCAAAAGCACGAAAACAGCGATTTCGGTGATTCTGCACACTTGTAACAGCAGAATCGTGAAGATTATCACTGAAAGTGCATATCTCAGCTGGAAACAACAACGATACCGAAGATATCGTAGTTTCCGCATATCAAACGCACTGTGGAGTGCTGAAAACACCAGAAAACGTGTTTTTCGCATTCAAAAGCACGAAAACAGCGATTTCGGTGATTCTGCACACTTGTATCAGCAGAATCGTGAAGATTATCACTGAAAGTGCATATCTCAGCTGGAAACAACAACGATACCGAAGATATCGTAGTTTCCGCATATCAAACGCACTGTGGAGTGCTGAAAACACCAGAAAACGTGTTTTTCGCATTCAATAGCACGAAAACAGCGATTTCGGTGATTCTGCACACTTGTAACAGCAGAATCATGAAGATTATCACTGAAAATGCATATCTCAGGTGGAAACAACAACGATACCGAAGATATCGTAGTTTCCGCATATCAAACGCACTGTGGAGTGCTGAAAACACCAGAGAACGTGTTTTTCGCATTCAAAAGCACGAAAACAGCGATTTCGGTGATTCCGCACACTTGTAACAGCAGAATCGTGAAGATTATCACTGAAAGTGCATATCTCAGCTGGAAACAACAACGATACCGAAGATATCGCAGTTTCCGCATATCAAACGCACTGTGGAGTGCTGAAAACACCAGAAAACGTGTTTTTCGCATTCAAAAGCACGAAAACAGCGTTTTCGGTGATTCTGCACACTTGTAACAGCAGAATCGTGAAGATTATCACTGAAAGTGCATATCTCAGCTGGAAACAACAACGATACCGAAGATATCGTAGTTGCCGCATATCAAACGCACTGTGGAGTGCTGAAAACACCAGAAAACGTGTTTTTCGCATTCAATAGCGCGAGAACAGCGATTTCGGTGATTCTGCACACTTGTAACAGCAGAATCATGAAGATTATCACTGATAATGCATATCTCAGCTGGAAACAACAACGATACCGAAGATATGGCAGTTTCCGCATATCAAACGCACTGTGGAGTGCTGAAAACACCAGAAAACGTGTTTTTCGCATTCAATAGCACGAAAACAGCGATTTCGGTGATTCTGCACACTTGTAACAGCAGAATCGTGAAGATTATCACTGCAAGTGCATATCTCAGCTGGAAACAACAACGATACCGAAGATATCGCAGTTTCCGCATATCAAACGCACTGTGGAGTGTTGAAAACACCGGAAAACGTGTTTTTCGCATTCAAAAGCACGAAAACAGCGATTTCGGTGATTCTGCACACTTGTAACAGCAGAATTATGAAGATTATCACTGATAATGCATATCTCAGCTGGAAACAACAACGATACCGAAGATATGGCAGTTTCCGCATATCAAACGCACTGTGGAGTGCTGAAAACACCAGAAAACGCGTTTTTCGCATTCAAAAGCACGAAAACAGCGAATTCGGTGATTCTGCACACTTGTAACAGCAGAATCGTGAAGATTATCACTGAAAGTGCATATCTCAGCTGGAAACAACAACGATACCGAAGATATCGTAGTTTCCGCATATCAAACGCACTGTGGAGTGCTGAAAACACCAGAAAACGTGTTTTTCGCATTCAAAAGCACGAAAACAGCGATTTCGGTGATTCTGCACACTTGTAACAGCAGAATCGTGAAGATTATCACTGAAAGTGCATATCTCAGCTGGAAACAACAACAATACCGAAGATATCGCAGTTTCCGCATATCAAACGCACTGTGGAGTGCTGAAAACACCAGAAAACGTGTTTTTCGCATTCAAAAGCACGAAAACAGCGTTTTCGGTGATTCTGCACACTTGTAACAGCAGAATCGTGAAGATTATCACTGAAAGTGCATATCTCAGCTGGAAACAACAACGATACCGAAGATATCGCAGTTTCCGCATATCAAACGCACTGTGGGGTGTTGAAAACACCAGAAAACGTGTTTTTCGCATTCAATAGCACGAAAACAGCGATTTCGGTGATTCTGCACACTTGTAACAGCAGAATCATGAAGATTATCACTGAAAATGCATACCTCAGGTGGAAACAACAACGATACCGAAGATATCGTAGTTTCCGCATGTCAAACGCTCTGTGGCGTGCTGAAAACACCAGAAAACGTGTTTTTCGCATTCAAAAGCACAAAACAGCGATTTCGGTGATTCTGCACACTTGTAACAGCAGAATCGTGAAGATTATCACTGAAAATGCATATCTCAGCTGGAAACAACAACGATACCGAAGATATGGCAGTTTCCGCATATCAAACGGACTGTGGAGTGCTGAAAACACCAGAAAACGTGTTTTTCGCATTGAATAGCGCGAGAACAGCGATTTCGGTGATTCTGCACACTTGTAACAGCAGAATCATGAAGATTATCACTGAAAGTGCATATCTCAGCTGGAAACAACAACGATACCGAAGATATCGTAGTTTCCGCATATCAAACGCACTGTGGAGTGCTGAAAACACCAGAAAACGTGTTTTTCGCATTCAAAAGCACGAAAACAGCGATTTCGGTGATTCTGCACACTTGTAACAGCAGAATCGTGAAGATTATCACTGAAAATGCATATCTCAGGTGGAAACAACAACGATACCGAAGATATCGTAGTTTCCGCATGTCAAACGCTCTGTGGCGTGCTGAAAACACCAGAAAACGTGTTTTTCGCATTCCAAAGCACGAAAACAGCGATTTCGGTGATTCTGCACACTTGTAACAGCAGAATCGTGAAGATTATCACTGAAAGTGCATATCTCAGCTGGAAACAACAACGATACCGAAGATATCGTAGTTTCCGCATATCAAACGCACTGTGGAGTGCTGAAAACACCAGAAAACGTGTTTTTCGCATTGAATAGCGCGAGAACAGCGATTTCGGTGATTCTGCACACTTGTAACAGCAGAATCATGAAGATTATCACTGATAATGCATATCTCAGGTAGAAACAACAACGATACCGAAGATATCGTAGTTTCCGCATGTCAAACGCTCTGTGGCGTGCTGAAAACACCAGAAAACGTGTTTTTCGCATTCAAAAGCACGAAAACAGCGATTTCGGTGATTCTGCACACTTGTAACAGCAGAATCGTGAAGATTATCACTGAAAATGCATATCTCAGCTGGAAACAACAACAATTCCGAAGATATGGCAGTTTCCGCATATCAAACGCACTGTGGAGTGCTGAAAACACCAGAAAACGTGTTTTTCGCATTTAATAGCGCGAGAACAGCGATTTCGGTGATTCTGCACACTTGTAACAGCAGAATCATGAAGATTATCACTGATAATGCATATCTCAGCTGGAAACAACAACGATACCGAAGATATGGCAGTTTCCGCATATGAAACGCACTGTGGAGTGTTGAAAACACCAGAAAACGTGTTTTTCGCATTCAAAAGCACGAAAACAGCGATTTCGGTGATTCTGCACACTTGTAACAGCAGAATCGTGAAGATTATCACTGAAAGTGCATATCTCAGCTGGAAACAACAACGATACCGAAGATATCGTAGTTTCCGCATATCAAACGCACTGTGGAGTGCTGAAAACACCAGAAAACGTGTTTTTCGCATTCAAAAGCACGAAAACAGCGATTTCGGTGATTCTGCACACTTGTAACAGCAGAATCGTGAAGATTATCACTGAAAGTGCATATCTCAGCTGGAAACAACAACGATACCGAAGATATCGTAGTTTCCGCATATCAAACGCACTGTGGAGTGCTGAAAACACCAGAAAACGTGTTTTTCGCATTCAATAGCACGAAAACAGCGATTTCGGTGATTCTGCACACTTGTAACAGCAGAATCATGAAGATTATCACTGAAAATGCATATCTCAGGTGGAAACAACAACGATACCGAAGATATCGTAGTTTCCGCATATCAAACGCACTGTGGAGTGCTGAAAACACCAGAGAACGTGTTTTTCGCATTCAAAAGCACGAAAACAGCGATTTCGGTGATTCCGCACACTTGTAACAGCAGAATCGTGAAGATTATCACTGAAAGTGCATATCTCAGCTGGAAACAACAACGATACCGAAGATATCGCAGTTTCCGCATATCAAACGCACTGTGGAGTGCTGAAAACACCAGAAAACGTGTTTTTCGCATTCAAAAGCACGAAAACAGCGTTTTCGGTGATTCTGCACACTTGTAACAGCAGAATCGTGAAGATTATCACTGAAAGTGCATATCTCAGCTGGAAACAACAACGATACCGAAGATATCGTAGTTGCGGCATATCAAACGCACTGTGGAGTGCTGAAAACACCAGAAAACGTGTTTTTCGCATTCAATAGCACGAAAACAGCGTTTTCGGTGATTCTGCACACTTGTAACAGCAGAATCGTGAAGATTATCACTGAAAGTGCATATCTCAGCTGGAAACAACAACGATACCGAAGATATCGTAGTTGCCGCATATCAAACGCACTGTGGAGTGCTGAAAACACCAGAAAACGTGTTTTTCGCATTCAATAGCACGAAAACAGCGATTTCGGTGATTCTGCACACTTGTAACAGCAGAATCATGAAGATTATCTCTGAAAATGCATATCTCAGGTGGAAACAACAACAATACCGAAGATATCGTAGTTTCCGCATGTCAAACGCTCTGTGGCGTGCTGAAAACACCAGAAAACGTGTTTTTCGCATTCAAAAGCACGAAAACAGCGATTTCGGTGATTCTGCACACTTGTAACAGCAGAATCGTGAAGATTATCACTGAAAGTGCATATCTCAGCTGGAAACAACAACGATACCGAAGATATCGTAGTTTCCGCATATCAAACGCACTGTGGAGTGCTGAAAACACCAGAAAACGTGTTTTTCGCATTGAATAGCGCGAGAACAGCGATTTCGGTGATTCTGCACACTTGTAACAGCAGAATCATGAAGATTATCACTGATAATGCATATCTCAGGTGGAAACAACAACGATACCGAAGATATCGTAGTTTCCGCATGTCAAACGCTCTGTGGCGTGCTGAAAACACCAGAAAACGTGTTTTTCGCATTCAAAAGCACGAAAACAGCGATTTCGGTGATTCTGCACACTTGTAACAGCAGAATCGTGAAGATTATCACTGAAAATGCATATCTCAGCTGGAAACAACAACAATTCCGAAGATATGGCAGTTTCCGCATATCAAACGCACTGTGGAGTGCTGAAAACACCAGAAAACGTGTTTTTCGCATTTAATAGCGCGAGAACAGCGATTTCGGTGATTCTGCACACTTGTAACAGCAGAATCATGAAGATTATCACTGATAATGCATATCTCAGCTGGAAACAACAACGATACCGAAGATATGGCAGTTTCCGCATATGAAACGCACTGTGGAGTGTTGAAAACACCAGAAAACGTGTTTTTCGCATTCAAAAGCACGAAAACAGCGATTTCGGTGATTCTGCACACTTGTAACAGCAGAATCGTGAAGATTATCACTGAAAGTGCATATCTCAGCTGGAAACAACAACGATACCGAAGATATCGCAGTTTCCGCATATCAAACGCACTGTGGAGTGCTGAAAACACCAGAAAACATGTTTTTCGCATTCAATAGCACGAAAACAGCGATTTCGGTGATTCTGCACACTTGTAACAGCAGAATCATGAAGATTATCACTGAAAATGCATGTCTCAGCTGGAAACAACAACGATACCGAAGATATCGTAGTTTCCGCATATCAAACGCACTGTGGAGTGCTGAAAACACCAGAAAACGTGTTTTTCGCATTCAATAGCACGAAAACAGCGATTTCGGTGATTCTGCACACTTGTAACAGCAGAATCGTGAAGATTATCACTGCAAGTGCATATCTCAGCTGGAAACAACAACGATACCGAAGATATCGTAGTTTCCGCATATCAAACGCACTGTGGAGTGCTGAAAACACCAGAAAACGTGTTTTTCGCATTCAAAAGCACGAAAACAGCGATTTCGGTGATTCTGCACACTTGTAACAGCAGAATCGTGAAGATTATCACTGAAAGTGCATATCTCAGCTGGAAACAACAACAATACCGAAGATATCGCAGTTTCCGCATATCAAACGCACTGTGGAGTGCTGAAAACACCAGAAAACGTGTTTTTCGCATTCAAAAGCACGAAAACAGCGTTTTCGGTGATTCTGCACACTTGTAACAGCAGAATCATGAAGATTATCACTGAAAATGCATACCTCAGGTGGAAACAACAACGATACCGAAGATATCGTAGTTTCCGCATGTCAAACGCTCTGTGGCGTGCTGAAAACACCAGAAAACGTGTTTTTCGCATTCAAAAGCACAAAACAGCGATTTCGGTGATTCTGCACACTTGTAACAGCAGAATCGTGAAGATTATCACTGAAAATGCATATCTCAGCTGGAAACAACAACGATACCGAAGATATGGCAGTTTCCGCATATCAAACGGACTGTGGAGTGCTGAAAACACCAGAAAACGTGTTTTTCGCATTGAATAGCGCGAGAACAGCGATTTCGGTGATTCTGCACACTTGTAACAGCAGAATCATGAAGATTATCACTGAAAGTGCATATCTCAGCTGGAAACAACAACGATACCGAAGATATCGTAGTTTCCGCATATCAAACGCACTGTGGAGTGCTGAAAACACCAGAAAACGTGTTTTTCGCATTCAAAAGCACGAAAACAGCGATTTCGGTGATTCTGCACACTTGTAACAGCAGAATCGTGAAGATTATCACTGAAAGTGCATATCTCAGCTGGAAACAACAACGATACCGAAGATATCGTAGTTGCCGCATATCAAACGCACTGTGGAGTGCTGAAAACACCAGAAAACGTGTTTTTCGCATTCAATAGCACGAGAACAGCGATTTCGGTGATTCTGCACACTTGTAACAGCAGAATCATGAAGATTATCACTGATAATGCATATCTCAGGTAGAAACAACAACGATACCGAAGATATCGTAGTTTCCGCATGTCAAACGCTCTGTGGCGTGCTGAAAACACCAGAAAACGTGTTTTTCGCATTCAAAAGCACGAAAACAGCGATTTCGGTGATTCTGCACACTTGTAACAGCAGAATCGTGAAGATTATCACTGAAAATGCATATCTCAGCTGGAAACAACAACAATTCCGAAGATATGGCAGTTTCCGCATATCAAACGCACTGTGGAGTGCTGAAAACACCAGAAAACGTGTTTTTCGCATTTAATAGCACGAGAACAGCGATTTCGGTGATTCTGCACACTTGTAACAGCAGAATCATGAAGATTATCACTGATAATGCATATCTCAGCTGGAAACAACAACGATACCGAAGATATGGCAGTTTCCGCATATGAAACGCACTGTGGAGTGTTGAAAACACCAGAAAACGTGTTTTTCGCATTCAAAAGCACGAAAACAGCGATTTCGGTGATTCTGCACACTTGTAACAGCAGAATCGTGAAGATTATCACTGAAAGTGCATATCTCAGCTGGAAACAACAACGATACCGAAGATATCGTAGTTTCCGCATATCAAACGCACTGTGGAGTGCTGAAAACACCAGAAAACGTGTTTTTCGCATTCAAAAGCACGAAAACAGCGATTTCGGTGATTCTGCACACTTGTAACAGCAGAATCGTGAAGATTATCACTGAAAGTGCATATCTCAGCTGGAAACAACAACGATACCGAAGATATCGTAGTTTCCGCATATCAAACGCACTGTGGAGTGCTGAAAACACCAGAAAACGTGTTTTTCGCATTCAATAGCACGAAAACAGCGATTTCGGTGATTCTGCACACTTGTAACAGCAGAATCATGAAGATTATCACTGAAAATGCATATCTCAGGTGGAAACAACAACGATACCGAAGATATCGTAGTTTCCGCATATCAAACGCACTGTGGAGTGCTGAAAACACCAGAGAACGTGTTTTTCGCATTCAAAAGCACGAAAACAGCGATTTCGGTGATTCCGCACACTTGTAACAGCAGAATCGTGAAGATTATCACTGAAAGTGCATATCTCAGCTGGAAACAACAACGATACCGAAGATATCGCAGTTTCCGCATATCAAACGCACTGTGGAGTGCTGAAAACACCAGAAAACGTGTTTTTCGCATTCAAAAGCACGAAAACAGCGTTTTCGGTGATTCTGCACACTTGTAACAGCAGAATCGTGAAGATTATCACTGAAAGTGCATATCTCAGCTGGAAACAACAACGATACCGAAGATATCGTAGTTGCCGCATATCAAACGCACTGTGGAGTGCTGAAAACACCAAAAAACGTGTTTTTCGCATTCAATAGCACGAAAACAGCGATTTCGGTGATTCTGCACACTTGTAACAGCAGAATCATGAAGATTATCTCTGAAAATGCATATCTCAGGTGGAAACAACAACGATACCGAAGATATCGTAGTTTCCGCATGTCAAACGCTCTGTGGCGTGCTGAAAACACCAGAAAACGTGTTTTTCGCATTCAAAAGCACGAAAACAGCGATTTCGGTGATTCTGCACACTTGTAACAGCAGAATCGTGAAGATTATCACTGAAAGTGCATATCTCAGCTGGAAACAACAACGATACCGAAGATATCGTAGTTTCCGCATATCAAACGCACTGTGGAGTGCTGAAAACACCAGAAAACGTGTTTTTCGCATTGAATAGCGCGAGAACAGCGATTTCGGTGATTCTGCACACTTGTAACAGCAGAATCATGAAGATTATCACTGATAATGCATATCTCAGGTGGAAACAACAACGATACCGAAGATATCGTAGTTTCCGCATGTCAAACGCTCTGTGGCGTGCTGAAAACACCAGAAAACGTGTTTTTCGCATTCAAAAGCACGAAAACAGCGATTTCGGTGATTCTGCACACTTGTAACAGCAGAATCGTGAAGATTATCACTGAAAATGCATATCTCAGCTGGAAACAACAACAATTCCGAAGATATGGCAGTTTCCGCATATCAAACGCACTGTGGAGTGCTGAAAACACCAGAAAACGTGTTTTTCGCATTTAATAGCGCGAGAACAGCGATTTCGGTGATTCTGCACACTTGTAACAGCAGAATCATGAAGATTATCACTGATAATGCATATCTCAGCTGGAAACAACAACGATACCGAAGATATGGCAGTTTCCGCATATGAAACGCACTGTGGAGTGTTGAAAACACCAGAAAACGTGTTTTTCGCATTCAAAAGCACGAAAACAGCGATTTCGGTGATTCTGCACACTTGTAACAGCAGAATCGTGAAGATTATCACTGAAAGTGCATATCTCAGCTGGAAACAACAACGATACCGAAGATATCGCAGTTTCCGCATATCAAACGCACTGTGGAGTGCTGAAAACACCAGAAAACATGTTTTTCGCATTCAATAGCACGAAAACAGCGATTTCGGTGATTCTGCACACTTGTAACAGCAGAATCATGAAGATTATCACTGAAAATGCATGTCTCAGCTGGAAACAACAACGATACCGAAGATATCGTAGTTTCCGCATATCAAACGCACTGTGGAGTGCTGAAAACACCAGAAAACGTGTTTTTCGCATTCAAAAGCACGAAAACAGCGATTTCGGTGATTCTGCACACTTGTAACAGCAGAATCGTGAAGATTATCACTGAAAGTGCATATCTCAGCTGGAAACAACAACGATACCGAAGATATCGTAGTTGCCGCATATCAAACGCACTGTGGAGTGCTGAAAACACCAGAAAACGTGTTTTTCGCATTCAAAAGCACGAAAACAGCGATTTCGGTGATTCTGCACACTTGTAACAGCAGAATCGTGAAGATTATCACTGAAAGTGCATATCTCAGCTGGAAACAACAACGATATCGAAGATATCGTAGTTTCCGCATATCAAACGCACTGTGGAGTGCTGAAAACACCAGAAAACGTGTTTTTCGCATTGAATAGCGCGAGAACAGCGATTTCGGTGATTCTGCACACTTGTAACAGCAGAATCATGAAGATTATCACTGATAATGCATATCTCAGGTGGAAACAACAACGATACCGAAGATATCGTAGTTTCCGCATGTCAAACGCTCTGTGGCGTGCTGAAAACACCAGAAAACGTGTTTTTCGCATTCAAAAGCACGAAAACAGCGATTTCGGTGATTCTGCACACTTGTAACAGCAGAATCGTGAAGATTATCACTGAAAATGCATATCTCAGCTGGAAACAACAACAATTCCGAAGATATGGCAGTTTCCGCATATCAAACGCACTGTGGAGTGCTGAAAACACCAGAAAACGTGTTTTTCGCATTGAATAGCGCGAGAACAGCGATTTCGGTGATTCTGCACACTTGTAACAGCAGAATCATGAAGATTATCACTGATAATGCATATCTCAGCTGGAAACAACAACGATACCGAAGATATGGCAGTTTCCGCATATGAAACGCACTGTGGAGTGTTGAAAACACCAGAAAACGTGTTTTTCGCATTCAAAAGCACGAAAACAGCGATTTCGGTGATTCTGCACACTTGTAACAGCAGAATCGTGAAGATTATCACTGAAAGTGCATATCTCAGCTGGAAACAACAACGATACCGAAGATATCGCAGTTTCCGCATATCAAACGCACTGTGGAGTGCTGAAAACACCAGAAAACATGTTTTTCGCATTCAATAGCACGAAAACAGCGATTTCGGTGATTCTGCACACTTGTAACAGCAGAATCATGAAGATTATCACTGAAAATGCATGTCTCAGCTGGAAACAACAACGATACCGAAGATATGGCAGTTTCCGCATATCAAACGCACTGTGGAGTGCTGAAAACACCAGAAAACGTGTTTTTCGCATTGAATAGCGCGAGAACAGCGATTTCGGTGATTCTGCACACTTGTAACAGCAGAATCATGAAGATTATCACTGATAATGCATATCTCAGCTGGAAACAACAACGATACCGAAGATATGGCAGTTTCCGCATATCAAACGCACTGTGGAGTGCTGAAAACACCAGAAAACGTGTTTTTCGCATTCAAAAGCACGAAAACAGCGATTTCGGTGATTCTGCACACTTGTAACAGCAGAATCGTGAAGATTATCACTGAAAGTGCATATCTCAGCTGGAAACAACAACAATACCGAAGATATCGCAGTTTCCGCATATCAAACGCACTGTGGAGTGCTGAAAACACCAGAAAACGTGTTTTTCGCATTCAAAAGCACGAAAACAGCGTTTTCGGTGATTCTGCACACTTGTAACAGCAGAATCGTGAAGATTATCACTGAAAGTGCATATCTCAGCTGGAAACAACAACGATACCGAAGATATCGCAGTTTCCGCATATCAAACGCACTGTGGGGTGTTGAAAACACCAGAAAACGTGTTTTTCGCATTCAATAGCACGAAAACAGCGATTTCGGTGATTCTGCACACTTGTAACAGCAGAATCGTGAAGATTATCACTGAAAGTGCATATCTCAGCTGGAAACAACAACGATACCGAAGATATCGCAGTTTCCGCATATCAAACGCACTGTGGAGTGCTGAAAACACCAGAAAACGTGTTTTTCGCATTCAAAGCACGAAAACAGTGTTTTCGGTGATTCTGCACACTTGTAACAGCAGAATCGTGAAGATTATCACTGAAAGTGCATATCTCAGCTGGAAACAACAACGATACCGAAGATATCGCTGTTTCCGCATATCAAACGCACTGTGGAGTGTTGAAAACACCAGAAAACGTGTTTTTCGCATTCAATAGCACGAAAACAGCGATTTCGGTGATTCTGCACACTTGTAACAGCAGAATCGTGAAGATTATCACTGAAAGTGCATATCTCAGCTGGAAACAACAACGATACCGAAGATATCGCAGTTTCCGCATATCAAACGCACTGTGGAGTGCTGAAAACACCAGAAAACGTGTTTTTCGCATTCAAAAGCACGAAAACAGCGTTTTCGGTGATTCTGCACACTTCTAACAGCATAATCGTGAAGATTATCACTGAAAGTGCATATCTCAGCTGGAAACAACAACGATACCGAAGATATCGTAGTTTCCGCATATCAAACGCACTGTGAAGTGCTGAAAACACCAGAAAACGTGTTTTTCGCATTCAAAAGCACGAAAACAGCGATTTCGGTGATTCTGCACACTTGTAACAGCAGAATCGTGAAGATTATCACTGAAAGTGCATATCTCAGCTGGAAACAACAACGATACCGAGGATATCGTAGTTTCCGCATATCAAACGCACTGTGGAGTGCTGAAAACACCAGAAAACGTGTTTTTCGCATTCAAAAGCACGAAAACAGCGATTTCGGTGATTCTGCACACTTGTAACAGCAGAATCGTGAAGATTATCACTGAAAGTGCATATCTCAGCTGGAAACAACCACGATACCGAAGATATCGCAGTTTCCGCATATCAAACGCACTGTGGAGTGCTGAAAACACCAGAAAACGTGTTTTTCGCATTCAAAAGCACGAAAACAGTGTTTTCGGTGATTCTGCACACTTGTAACAGCAGAATCGTGAAGATTATCACTGAAAGTGCATATCTCAGCTGGAAACAACAACGATACCGAAGATATCGCAGTTTCCGCATACAAACGCACTGTGGAGTGTTGAAAACACCAGAAAACGTGTTTTTCGCATTGAATAGCGCGAAAACAGCGATTTCGGTGATTCTGCACACTTGTAACAGCAGAATCATGAAGATTATCACTGATAATGCATATCTCAGCTGGAAACAACAACGATACTGAAGATATGGCAGTTTCCGCATATCAAACGCACTGTGGAGTGCTGAAAACACCAGAAAACGTGTTTTTCGCATTGAATAGCGCGAGAACAGCGATTTCGGTGATTCTGCACACTTGTAACAGCAGAATCATGAAGATTATCACTGATAATGCATATCTCAGCTGGAAACAACAACGATACCGAAGACATGGCAGTTTCCGCATATCAAACGCACTGTGGAGTGCTGAAAACACCAGAAAACGTGTTTTTCGCATTCAATAGCACGAAAACAGCGATTTCGGTGATTCTGCACACTTGTAACAGCAGAATCATGAAGATTATCACTGAAAATGCATGTCTCAGCTGGAAACAACAACGATACCGAAGATATCGTAGTTTCCGCATATCAAACGCACTGTGGAGTGCTGAAAACACCAGAAAACGTGTTTTTCTTCATTCAATAGCACAAAAACAGCGATTTCGGTGATTCTGCACACTTGTAACAGCAGAATCGTGAAGATTATCACTGAAAGTGCATATCTAAGCTGGAAACAACAACGATACCGAAGATATCGTTGTTTCCGCATATCAAACGCACTGTGGAGTGCTGAAAACACCAGAAAACGTGTTTTTCGCATTCAAAAGCACGAAAACAGCGATTTCGGTGATTCTGCACACTTGTAACAGCAGAATCGTGAAGATTATCACTGAAAGTGCATATCTCAGCTGGAAACAACAACGATACCGAAGATATCGTAGTTTCCGCATATCAAACGCACTGTGGAGTGCTGAAAACACCAGAAAACGTGTTTTTCGCATTCAAAAGCACGAAAACAGCGATTTCGGTGATTCTGCACACTTGTAACAGCAGAATCGTGAAGATTATCACTGAAAGTGCATATCTCAGCTGGAAACAACAACGATACCGAAGATATCGTAGTTTCCGCATATCAGACGCACTGTGGAGTGCTGAAAACACCAGAAAACGTGTTTTTCGCATTCAAAAGCACGAAAACAGCGATTTCGGTGATTCTGCACACTTGTAACAGCAGAATCGTGAAGATTATCACTGAAAGTGCATATCTCAGCTGGAAACAACAACGATACCGAAGATATCGTAGTTTCCGCATATCAAACGCACTGTGGAGTGCTGAAAACACCAGAAAACGTGTTTTTCAGATTCAAAAGCACGAAAACAGCGATTTCGGTGATTCTGCACACTTGTAACAGCAGAATCGTGAAGATTATCACTGAAAGTGCATATCTCAGCTGGAAACAACAACGATACCGAAGATATCGCAGTTTCCGCATATCAAACGCACTGTGGAGTGCTGAAAACACCAGAAAACGTGTTTTTCGTATTGAATAGCGCGAGAACAGCGATTTCGGTGATTCTGCACACTTGTAACAGCAGAATCATGAAGATTATCACTGATAATGCATATCTCAGCTGGAAACAACAACGATACCGAAGATATGGCAGTTTCCGCATATCAAACGCACTGTGGAGTGTTGAAAACACCAGAAAACGTGTTTTTCGCATTGAATAGCGCGAAAACAGCGATTTCGGTGATTCTGCACACTTGTAACAGCAGAATCATGAAGATTATCACTGATAATGCATATCTCAGCTGGAAACAACAACGATACCGAAGATATGGCAGTTTCCGCATATCAAACGCACTGTGGAGTGCTGAAAACACCAGAAAACGTGTTTTTCGCATTCAATAGCACGAAAACAGCGATTTCGGTGATTCTGCACACTTGTAACAGCAGAATCATGAAGATTATCACTGAAAATGCATGTCTCAGCTGGAAACAACAACGATACCGAAGATATCGTAGTTTCCGCATATCAAACGCACTGTGGAGTGCTGAAAACACCAGAAAACGTGTTTTTCGCATTCTATAGCACAAAAACAGCGATTTCGGTGATTCTGCACACTTGTAACAGCAGAATCGTGAAGATTATCACTGAAAGTGCATATCTCAGCTGGAAACAACAACGATCCCGAAGATATCGTAGTTTCCGCATATCAAACGCACTGTGGAGTGCTGAAAACACCAGAAAACGTGTTTTTCGCATTCAAAAGCACGAAAACAGCGATTTCGGTGATTCTGCACACTTGTAACAGCAGAATCGTGAAGATTCTCACTGAAAGTGCATATCTCAGCTGGAAACAACAACGATACCGAAGATATCGTAGTTTCCGCATATCAAACGCACTGTGGAGTGCTGAAAACACCAGAAAACGTGTTTTTCGCATTCAAAAGCACGAAAACAGCGATTTCGGTGATTCTGCACACTTGTAACAGCAGAATCGTGAAGATTATCACTGAAAGTGCATATCTCAGCTGGAAACAACAACGATACCGAAGATATCGTAGTTTCCGCATATCAAACGCACTGTGGAGTGCTGAAAACACCAGAAAACGTGTTTTTCGCATTCAAAAGCACGAAAACAGCGATTTCGGTGATTCTGCACACTTGTAACAGCAGAATCGTGAAGATTATCACTGAAAGTGCATATCTCAGCTGGAAACAACAACGATACCGAAGATATCGTAGTTTCCGCATATCAAACGCACTGTGGAGTGCTGAAAACACCAGAAAACGTGTTTTTCGCATTGAAAAGCACGAAAACAGCGATTTCGGTGATTCTGCACACTTGTAACAGCAGAATCGTGAAGATTATCACTGAAAGTGCATATCTCAGCTGGAAACAACAACGATACCGAAGATATCGCAGTTTCCGCATATCAAACGCACTGTGGAGTGCTGAAAACACCAGAAAACGTGTTTTTCGCATTCAAAAGCACGAAAACAGCGTTTTCGGTGATTCTGCACACTTGTAACAGCAGAATCGTGAAGATTATCACTGAAAGTGCATATCTCAGCTGGAAACAACAACGATACCGAAGATATCGCAGTTTCCGCATATCAAACGCACTGTGGAGTGTTGAAAACACCAGAAAACGTGTTTTTCGCATTCAAAAGCACGAAAACAGCGATTTCGGTGATTCTGCACACTTGTAACAGCAGAATTATGAAGATTATCACTGATAATGCATATCTCAGCTGGAAACAACAACGATACCGAAGATATGGCAGTTTCCGCATATCAAACGCACTGTGGAGTGCTGAAAACACCAGAAAACGTGTTTTTCGCATTGAATAGCGCGAAAACAGCGATTTCGGTGATTCTGCACACTTGTAACAGCAGAATCATGAAGATTATCACTGATAATGCATATCTCTGCTGGAAACAACAACCATACCGAAGATATGGCAGTTTCCGCATATCAAACGCACTGTGGAGTGCTGAAAACACCAGAAAACGTGTTTTTCGCATTCAAAAGCACGAAAACAGCGATTTCGGTGATTCTGCACACTTGTAACAGCAGAATCGTGAAGATTATCACTGAAAGTGCATATCTCAGCAGGAAACAACAACGATACCGAAGATATCGTAGTTTCCGCATATCAAACGCACTGTGGAGTGCTGAAAACACCAGAAAACGTGTTTTTCGCATTCAAAAGCACGAAAACAGCGATTTCGGTTATTCTGCACACTTGTAACAGCAGAATCGTGAAGATTATCACTGAAAGTGCATATCTCAGCTGGAAACAACAACGATACCGAAGATATCGTAGTTTCCGCATATCAAACGCACTGTGGAGTGCTGAAAACACCAGAAAACGTGTTTTTCGCATTCAAAAGCACGAAAACAGCGATTTCGGTGATTCTGCACACTTGTAACAGCAGAATCGTGAAGATTATCACTGAAAGTGCATATCTCAGCTGGAAACAACAACGATACCGAAGATATCGTAGTTTCCGCATATCAAACGCACTGTGGAGTGCTGAAAACACCAGAAAACGTGTTTTTCGCATTCAAAAGCACGAAAACAGCGATTTCGGTGATTCTGCACACTTGTAACAGCAGAATCGTGAAGATTATCACTGAAAGTGCATATCTTAGCTGGAAACAACAACGATACCGAAGATATCGCAGTTTCCGCATATCAAACGCACTGTGGAGTGCTGAAAACACCAGAAAACGTGTTTTTCGCATTCAATAGCACGAAAACAGCGATTTCGGTGATTCTGCACACTTGTAACAGCAGAATCATGAAGATTATCACTGAAAATGCATGTCTCAGCTGGAAACAACAACGATACCGAAGATATCGTAGTTTCCGCATATCAAACGCACTGTGGAGTGCTGAAAACACCAGAAAACGTGTTTTTCGCATTCTATAGCACAAAAACAGCGATTTCGGTGATTCTGCACACTTGTAACAGCAGAATCGTGAAGATTATCACTGATAGTGCATATCTCAGCTGGAAACACCAACGATACCGAAGATATCGCAGTTTCCGCATATCAAACGCACTGTGGAGTGCTGAAAACACCAGAAAACGTGTTTTTCGCATTCAAAAGCACGAAAACAGCGTTTTCGGTGATTCTGCACACTTCTAACAGCAGAATCGTGAAGATTATCACTGAAAGTGCATATCTCAGCTGGAAACAACAACGATACCGAAGATATCGCAGTTTCCGCATATCAAACGCACTGTGGAGTGTTGAAAACACCAGAAAACGTGTTTTTCGCATTCAAAAGCACGAAAACAGCGATTTCGGTGATTCTGCACACTTGTAACAGCAGAATCGTGAAGATTATCACTGAAAGTGCATATCTCAGCTGGAAACAACAACGATACCGAAGATATCGTAGTTTCCGCATATCAAACGCACTGTGGAGTACTGAAAACACCAGAAAACGTGTTTTTCGCATTCAAAAGCACGAAAACAGCGATTTCGGTGATTCTGCACACTTGTAACAGCAGAATCGTGAAGATTATCACTGAAAGTGCATATCTCAGCTGGAAACAACAACGATACCGAAGATATCGCAGTTTCCGCATATCAAACGCACTGTGGAGTGCTGAAAACACCAGAAAACGTGTTTTTCGCATTCAAAAGCACGAAAACAGCGATTTCGGTGATTCTGCACACTTGTAACAGCAGAATCGTGAAGATTATCACTGAAAGTGCATATCTCAGCTGGAAACAACAACGATACCGAAGATATCGCAGTTTCCGCATATCAAACGCACTGTGGAGTGCTGAAAACACCAGAAAACGTGTTTTTCGCATTGAATAGCGCGAGAACAGCGATTTCGGTGATTCTGCACACTTGTAATAGCAGAATCATGAAGATTATCACTGATAATGCATATCTCAGCTGGAAACAACAACGATACCGAAGATATGGCAGTTTCCGCATATGAAACGCACTGTGGAGTGTTGAAAACACCAGAAACCGTGTTTTTCGCATTCAAAAGCTCGAAAACAGCGATTTCGGTGATTCTGCACACTTGTAACAGCAGAATCGTGAAGATTATCACTGAAAGTGCATATCTCAGCTGGAAACAACAACGATACCGAAGATATCGCAGTTTCCGCATATCAAACGCACTGTGGAGTGCTGAAAACACCAGAAAACGTGTTTTTCGCATTCAATAGCACGAAAACAGCGATTTCGGTGATTCTGCACACTTGTAACAGCAGAATCATGAAGATTATCACTGAAAATGCATGTCTCAGCTCGAAACAACAACGATACCGAAGATATCGTAGTTTCCGCATATCAAACGCACTGTGGAGTGCTGAAAACACCAGAAAACGTGTTTTTCGCATTCAATAGCACAAAAACAGCGATTTCGGTGATTCTGCACACTTGTAACAGCAGAATCGTGAAGATTATCACTGAAAGTGCATATCTCAGCTGGAAACAACAACGATACCGAAGATATCGTAGTTTCCGCATATCAAACGCACTGTGGAGTGCTGAAAACACCAGAAAACGTGTTTTTCGCATTCAAAAGCACGAAAACAGCGATTTCGGTGATTCTGCACACTTGTAACAGCAGAATCGTGAAGATTATCACTGAAAGTGCATATCTCAGCTGGAAACAACAACGATACCGAAGATATCGCAGTTTCCGCATATCAAACGCACTGTGGAGTGCTGAAAACACCAGAAAACGTGTTTTTCGCATTCAATAGCACGAAAACAGCGATTTCGGTGATTCTGCACACTTGTAACAGCAGAATCATGAAGATTATCACTGAAAATGCATGTCTCAGCTGGAAACAACAACGATACCGAAGATATCGTAGTTTCCGCATATCAAACGCACTGTGGAGTGCTGAAAACACCAGAAAACGTGTTTTTCGCATTCAATAGCACAAAAACAGCGATTTCGGTGATTCTGCACACTTGTAACAGCAGAATCGTGAAGATTATCACTGAAAGTGCATATCTCAGCTGGAAACAACAACGATACCGAAGATATCGTAGTTTCCGCATATCAAACGCACTGTGGAGTGCTGAAAACACCAGAAAACGTGTTTTTCGCATTCAAAAGCACGAAAACAGCGATTTCGGTGATTCTGCACACTTGTAACAGCAGAATCGTGAAGATTATCACTGAAAGTGCATATCTCAGCTGGAAACAACAACGATACCGAAGATATCGTAGTTTCCGCATATCAAACGCACTGTGGAGTGCTGAAAACACCAGAAAACGTGTTTTTCGCATTCAAAAGCACGAAAACAGCGATTTCGGTGATTCTGCACACTTATAACAGCAGAATCGTGAAGATTATCACTGAAAGTGCATATCTCAGCTGGAAACAACAACGATACCGAAGATATCGCAGTTTCCGCATGTCAAACGCTCTGTGGCGTGCTGAAAACACCAGAAAACGTGTTTTTGGCATTCAAAAGCACGAAAACAGCGATTTCGGTGTTACTGCACACTTGTAACAGCAGAATCGTGAAGATTATCACTGAAAATGCATATCTCAGCTGGAAACAATAACGATACCGAAGATATGGCAGTTTCCGCATATCAAACGCACTGTGGAGTGCTGAAAACACCAGAAAACGTGTTTTTCGCATTCAAAAGCACGAAAACAGCGATTTCGGTGATTCTGCACACTTGTAACAGCAGAATCGTGAAGATTATCACTGAAAGTGCATATCTCAGCTGGAAACAACAACGATACCGAAGATATCGCAGTTTCCGCATATCAAACGCATTGTGGAATGTTGAAAACACCAGAAAACGTGTTTTTCGCATTCAAAAGCACGAAAACAGCGATTTCGGTGATTCTGCACACTTGTAACAGCAGAATTTTGAAGATTATCACTGATAATGCATATCTCAGCTGGAAACAATAACGATACCGAAGATATGGCAGTTTCCGCATATCAAACGCACTGTGGAGTGCTGAAAACACCAGAAAACGTGTTTTTCGCATTCAAAAGCACGAAAACAGCGATTTCGGTGATTCTGCACACTTGTAACAGCAGAATCGTGAAGATTATCACTGAAAGTGCATATCTCAGCTGGAAACAACAACGATACCGAAGATATCGCAGTTTCCGCATATCAAACGCACTGTGGAGTGCTGAAAACATCAGAAAACGTGTTTTTCGCATTGAATAGCGCGAGAACAGCGATTTCGGTGATTCTGCACACTTGTAACAGCAGAATCATGAAGATTATCACTGATAATGCATATCTCAGCTGGAAACAACAACGATACCGAAGATATGGCAGTTTCCGCATATGAAACGCACTGTGGAGTGTTGAAAACACCAGAAACCGTGTTTTTCGCATTCAAAAGCTCGAAAACAGCGATTTCGGTGATTCTGCACACTTGTAACAGCAGAATCGTGAAGATTATCACTGAAAGTGCATATCTCAGCTGGAAACAACAACGATACCGAAGATATCGCAGTTTCCGCATATCAAACGCACTGTGGAGTGCTGAAAACACCAGAAAACGTGTTTTTCGCATTCAATAGCACGAAAACAACGATTTCGGTGATTCTGCACACTTGTAACAGCAGAATCATGAAGATTATCACTGAAAATGCATGTCTCAGCTGGAAACAACAACGATACCGAAGATATCGTAGTTTCCGCATATCAAACGCACTGTGGAGTGCTGAAAACACCAGAAAACGTGTTTTTCGCATTCAAAAGCACGAAAACAGCGATTTCGGTGATTCTGCACACTTGTAACAGCAGAATCGTGAAGATTATCACTGAAAGTGCATATCTCAGCTGGAAACAACAACGATACCGAAGATATCGTAGTTTCCGCATATCAAACGCACTGTGGAGTGCTGAAAACACCAGAAAACGTGTTTTTCGCATTCAAAAGCACGAAAACAGCGATTTCGGTGATTCTGCACACTTATAACAGCAGAATCGTGAAGATTATCACTGAAAGTGCATATCTCAGCTGGAAACAACAACGATACCGAAGATATCGCAGTTTCCGCATATCAAACGCACTGTGGAGTGCTGAAAACACCAGAAAACGTGTTTTTCGCATTCAAAAGCACGAAAACAGCGTTTTCGGTGATTCTGCACACTTGTAACAGCAGAATCGTGAAGATTATCACTGAAAGTGCATATCTCAGCTGGAAACAACAACGATACCGAAGATATCGCAGTTTCCGCATATCAAACGCATTGTGGAATGTTGAAAACACCAGAAAACGTGTTTTTCGCATTCAAAAGCACGAAAACAGCGATTTCGGTGATTCTGCACACTTGTAACAGCAGAATTTTGAAGATTATCTCTGATAATGCATATCTCAGCTGGAAACAATAACGATACCGAAGATATGGCAGTTTCCGCATATCAAACGCACTGTGGAGTGCTGAAAACACCAGAAAACGTGTTTTTCGCATTCAAAAGCACGAAAACAGCGATTTCGGTGATTCTGCACACTTGTAACAGCAGAATCGTGAAGATTATCACTGAAAGTGCATATCTCAGCTGGAAACAACAACGATACCGAAGATATCGCAGTTTCCGCATATCAAACGCACTGTGGAGTGCTGAAAACACCAGAAAACGTGTTTTTCGCATTGAATAGCGCGAGAACAGCGATTTCGGTGATTCTGCACACTTGTAACAGCAGAATCATGAAGATTATCACTGATAATGCATATCTCAGCTGGAAACAACAACGATACCGAAGATATGGCAGTTTCCGCATATGAAACGCACTGTGGAGTGTTGAAAACACCAGAAACCGTGTTTTTCGCATTCAAAAGCTCGAAAACAGCGATTTCGGTGATTCTGCACACTTGTAACAGCAGAATCGTGAAGATTATCACTGAAAGTGCATATCTCAGCTGGAAACAACAACGATACCGAAGATATCGCAGTTTCCGCATATCAAACGCACTGTGGAGTGCTGAAAACACCAGAAAACGTGTTTTTCGCATTCAATAGCACGAAAACAGCGATTTCGGTGATTCTGCACACTTGTAACAGCAGAATCATGAAGATTATCACTGAAAATGCATGTCTTAGCTGGAAACAACAACGATACCGAAGATATCGTAGTTTCCGCATATCAAACGCACTGTGGAGTGCTGAAAACACCAGAAAACGTGTTTTTCGCATTCAATAGCACAAAAACAGCGATTTCGGTGATTCTGCACACTTGTAACAGCAGAATCGTGAAGATTATCACTGAAAGTGCATATCTCAGCTGGAAACAACAACGATACCGAAGATATCGTAGTTTCCGCATATCAAACGCACTGTGGAGTGCTGAAAACACCAGAAAACGTGTTTTTCGCATTCAAAAGCACGAAAACAGCGATTTCGGTGATTCTGCACACTTGTAACAGCAGAATCGTGAAGATTATCACTGAAAGTGCATATCTCAGCTGGAAACAACAACGATACCGAAGATATCGCAGTTTCCGCATATCAAACGCACTGTGGAGTGCTGAAAACACCAGAAAACGTGTTTTTCGCATTCAATAGCACGAAAACAGCGATTTCGGTGATTCTGCACACTTGTAACAGCAGAATCATGAAGATTATCACTGAAAATGCATGTCTCAGCTGGAAACAACAACGATACCGAAGATATCGTAGTTTCCGCATATCAAACGCACTGTGGAGTGCTGAAAACACCAGAAAACGTGTTTTTCGCATTCAATAGCACAAAAACAGCGATTTCGGTGATTCTGCACACTTGTAACAGCAGAATCGTGAAGATTATCACTGAAAGTGCATATCTCAGCTGGAAACAACAACGATACCGAAGATATCGTAGTTTCCGCATATCAAACGCACTGTGGAGTGCTGAAAACACCAGAAAACGTGTTTTTCGCATTCAAAAGCACGAAAACAGCGATTTCGGTGATTCTGCACACTTGTAACAGCAGAATCGTGAAGATCATCACTGAAAGTGCATATCTCAGCTGGAAACAACAACGATACCGAAGATATCGTAGTTTCCGCATATCAAACGCACTGTGGAGTGCTGAAAACACCAGAAAACGTGTTTTTCGCATTCAAAAGCACGAAGACAGCGATTTCGGTGATTCTGCACACTTGTAACAGCAGAATCGTGAAGATTATCACTGAAAGTGCATATCTCAGCTGGAAACAACAACGATACCGAAGATATCGTAGTTTCCGCATATCAAACGCACTGTGGAGTGCTGAAAACACCAGAAAACGTGTTTTTCGCATTCAAAAGCACGAAAACAGCGATTTCGGTGATTCTGCACACTTGTAACAGCAGAATCGTGAAGATTATCACTGAAAGTGCATATCTCAGCTGGAAACAACAACGATACCGAAGATATCGCAGTTTCCGCATATTAAACGCACTGTGGAGTGTTGAAAACACCAGAAAACGTGTTTTTCGCATTGAACAGCGCGAAAACAGCGATTTCGGTGATTCTGCACACTTGTAACAGCAGAATCATGAAGATTATCACTGATAATGCATATCTCAGCTGGAAACAACAACGATACCGAAGATATGGCAGTTTCCGCATATCAAACGCACTGTGGAGTGCTGAAAACACCAGAAAACGTGTTTTTCGCATTCAAAAGCACGAAAACAGCGATTTCGGTGATTCTGCACACTTGTAACAGCAGAATCGTGAAGATTATCACTGAAAGTGCATATCTCAGCTGGAAACAACAACGATACCGAAGATATCGCAGTTTCCGCATATCAAACGCACTGTGGAGTGCTGAAAACACCAGAAAACGTGTTTTTCGCATTGAATAGCGCGAGAACAGCGATTTCGGTGATTCTGCACACTTGTAACAGCAGAATCATGAAGATTATCACTGATAATGCATATCTCAGCTGGAAACAACAACGATACCGAAGATATGGCAGTTTCCGCATATGAAACGCACTGTGGAGTGTTGAAAACACCAGAAACCGTGTTTTTCGCATTCAAAAGCTCGAAAACAGCGATTTCGGTGATTCTGCACACTTGTAACAGCAGAATCGTGAAGATTATCACTGAAAGTGCATATCTCAGCTGGAAACAACAACGATACCGAAGATATCGCAGCTTCCGCATATCAAACGCACTGTGGAGTGCTGAAAACACCAGAAAACGTGTTTTTCGCATTCAATAGCACGAAAACAGCGATTTCGGTGATTCTGCACACTTGTAACATCAGAATCATGAAGATTATCACTGAAAATGCATGTCTCAGCTGGAAACAACAACGATACCGAAGATATCGTAGTTTCCGCATATCAAACGCACTGTGGAGTGCTGAAAACACCAGAAAACGTGTTTTTCGCATTCAATAGCACAAAAACAGCGATTTCGGTGATTCTGCACACTTGTAACAGCAGAATCGTGAAGATTATCACTGAAAGTGCATATCTCAGCTGGAAACAACAACGATACCGAAGATATCGTAGTTTCCGCATATCAAACGCACTGTGGAGTGCTGAAAACACCAGAAAACGTGTTTTTCGCATTCAAAAGCACGAAAACAGCGATTTCGGTGATTCTGCACACTTGTAACAGCAGAATCGTGAAGATTATCACTGAAAGTGCATATCTCAGCTGGAAACAACAACGATACCGAAGATATCGCAGTTTCCGCATATCAAACGCACTGTGGAGTGCTGAAAACACCAGAAAACGTGTTTTTCGCATTCAATAGCACGAAAACAGCGATTTCGGTGATTCTGCACACTTGTAACAGCAGAATCATGAAGATTATCACTGAAAATGCATGTCTCAGCTGGAAACAACAACGATACCGAAGATATCGTAGTTTCCGCATATCAAACGCACTGTGGAGTGCTGAAAACACCAGAAAACGTGTTTTTCGCATTCAATAGCACAAAAACAGCGATTTCGGTGATTCTGCACACTTGTAACAGCAGAATCGTGAAGATTATCACTGAAAGTGCATATCTCAGCTGGAAACAACAACGATACCGAAGATATCGTAGTTTCCGCATATCAAACGCACTGTGGAGTGCTGAAAACACCAGAAAACGTGTTTTTCGCATTCAAAAGCACGAAAACAGCGATTTCGGTGATTCTGCACACTTGTAACAGCAGAATCGTGAAGATCATCACTGAAAGTGCATATCTCAGCTGGAAACAACAACGATACCGAAGATATCGTAGTTTCCGCATATCAAACGCACTGTGGAGTGCTGAAAACACCAGAAAACGTGTTTTTCGCATTCAAAAGCACGAAGACAGCGATTTCGGTGATTCTGCACACTTGTAACAGCAGAATCGTGAAGATTATCACTGAAAGTGCATATCTCAGCTGGAAACAACAACGATACCGAAGATATCGTAGTTTCCGCATATCAAACGCACTGTGGAGTGCTGAAAACACCAGAAAACGTGTTTTTCGCATTCAAAAGCACGATAACAGCGATTTCGGTGATTCTGCACACTTGTAACAGCAGAATCGTGAAGATTATCACTGAAAGTGCATATCTCAGCTGGAAACAACAACGATACCGAAGATATCGCAGTTTCCGCATATTAAACGCACTGTGGAGTGTTGAAAACACCAGAAAACGTGTTTTTCGCATTGAATAGCGCGAAAACAGCGATTTCGGTGATTCTGCACACTTGTAACAGCAGAATCATGAAGATTATCACTGAAAATGCATGTCTCAGCTGGAAACAACAACGATACCGAAGATATCGTAGTTTCCGCATATCAAACGCACTGTGGAGTGCTGAAAACACCAGAAAACGTGTTTTTCGCATTCAAAAGCACGAAAACAGCGTTTTCGGTGATTCTGCACACTTCTAACAGCAGAATCATGAAGATTATCACTGATAATGCATATCTCAGCTGGAAACAACAACGATACCGAAGATATGGCAGTTTCCGCATATCAAACGCACTGTGGAGTGCTGAAAAC
This sequence comes from Anthophora plumipes, assembly GCA_951804975.1. Taxonomy (NCBI): domain Eukaryota; kingdom Metazoa; phylum Arthropoda; class Insecta; order Hymenoptera; family Apidae; genus Anthophora; species Anthophora plumipes. The sequence goes on along the minus strand of CATORF010000790.1, from coordinate 824,855 downwards.
ACCAGAAAACGTGTTTTTCGCATTCAAAAGCACGAAAACAGCGATTTCGGTGATTCTGCACACTTGTAACAGCAGAATCATGAAGATTATCACTGAAAATGCATATCTCAGCTGGAAACAACAACGATACCGAAGATATGGCAGTTTCCGCATATCAAACGCACTGTGGAGTTCTGAAAACTCCAGAAAACGTGTTTTTCGCATTCTAAAGCACGAAAACAGCGATTTCGGTGTTTCTGCACACTTGTAACAGCAGAATCGTGAAGATTATCACTGATAATGCATATCTCAGCTGGAAACAACAACGATACCGAAGATATGGCAGTTTCCGCATATCAAACGCACTGTGGAGTGCTGAAAACAGCAGAAAACGTGTTTTTCGCATTCAGAAGCACGAAAACAGCGATTTCGGTGATTCTGCGCATTTGTAACAGCAGAATCATGAAGATTATCACTGAAAATGCATATCTCAGCTGGAAACAACAACGATACCGAAGATATGGCAGTTTCCGCATATCAAACGCACTGTGGAGTGCTGAAAACACTAGAAAACGTGTTTTTCGAATTGAATAGCACGAAAACAGCGATTTCGGTGATTCTGCACACGTGTAACAGCAGAATCATGAAGATTATCACTGATAATGCATATCTCAGCTGGAAACAACAACGATACCGAAGATATCGCAGTTTCCGCATATCAAACGCACTGTGGAGTGCTGAAAACACCAGAAAACGTGTTTTTCGCATTCAAAAGCACGAAAACAGCGATTTCGGTGATTCTGCACACTTGTAACAGCAGAATCATGAAGATTATCACTGAAAATGCATATCTGAGCTGGAAACAACAACGATACCGAATATATGGCAGTTTCCGCATATCAAACGCACTGTGGAGTGCTGAAAACACCAGAAAACGTGTTTTTCGCATTCAAAATCACGAAAACAGCGATTTCGGTGATTCTGCACACTTGTAACAGCAGAATCATGAAGATTATCACTGAAAATGCATATCTCAGCTGGAAACAACAATGATACCGAAGGTATGGCAGTTTCCGCATATCAAACGCACTGTGGAGTGCTGAAAACACCAGAAAACGTGTTTTTCGCATTGAATAGCACGAAAACAGCGATTTCGGTGATTCTGCACACGTGTAACAGCAGAATCATGAAGATTATCACTGAAAATGCATATCTCAGCTGGAAACAACAACGATACCGAAGATATCGCAGTTTCCGCATATCAAACGCACTGTGGAGTGCTGAAAACTCCAGAAAACGTGTTTTTCGCATTCAAAAGCACGAAAACAGCGATTTCGGTGTTTCTGCACACTTGTAACAGCAGAATCGTGAAGATTATCACTGAAAATGCATATCTCATCTGGAAACCCAACGATACCGAAGATATCGCAGTTTCCGCATGCCAAACGTTCTGTGGAGTGCTAAAAACACCAGAAAACGTGTTTTTCGCATTCAAAACCACGAAAACAGCGATTTCGGGGATTCTGCACATTTGTAACAGCAGAATCATGAAGATTATCACTGAAAATGCATATCTCAGCTGGAAACAACAACGATACCGAAGATATCGCAGTTTCCGCATATCAAACGCACTGTGGAGTGCTGAAAACACCAGAAAACGTGTTTTTGGCATTCAAAAGCACGAAAACAGCGATTTCGGTGATTCTGCACACTTGTAACAGCAGAATCATGAAGATTATCACTGAAAATGCATATATCAGCTGGAAACAACAACGATACCGAAGATATCGCAGTTTCCGCATATCATACGCACTGTGGAGTGCTGAAAACACCAGAAAACGTGTTTTTCGCATTCAAAAGCACGAAAACATCGATTTCGGTGATTCTGCACACTTGTAACAGCAGAATCATGAAGATTATCACTGAAAATGCATATCTCAGCTGGAATCAACAACGATACCGAAGATATCGTAGTTTCCGCGTATCAAACGCACTGTGGAGTGCTGAAAACACCAGAAAACGTGTTTTTCGCATTCAAAAGCACGAAAACAGCGATTTCGGTGATTCTGCACATTTGTTACAGCAGAATCATGAAGATTATCACTGAAAATGCATATCTCAGCTGGAAACAACAACGATACCGAAGATATGGCAGTTTCCGCATATCAAACGCTCTGTGGCGGGCTGAAACCACCAGAAAACGTGTTTTTCGCATTCAAAAGCACGAAAACAGCGATTTCGGTGATTCTGCACATTTGTAACAGCAGAATCATGAAGATTATCACTGAAAATGCATATCTCAGCTGCAATCAACAACGATACCGAAGATATCGTAGTTTCCGCATATCAAACGCACTGTGGAGTGCTGAAAACACCTGAAAACGTGTTTTTCGCATTCAAAAGCACGAAACCAGCAATTTCGGTGATTCTGCACATTTGTAACAGCAGAATCATGAAGATTATCACTGAAAATGCATATCTCAGCTGGAAACAACAACGATACCGAAGATATGGCAGTTTCCGCATATCAAACGCACTGTGGCGTGCTGAAAACACCAGCAAACGTGTTTTTCGCATTCAAAAGCACGAAAACAGCGATTTCGGTGATTCTGCACACGTGTAACAGCAGAATCATGAAGATTATCACTGATAATGCATATCTCAGCTGGAAACAACAACGATACCGAAGATATCGCAGTTTCCGCATATCAAACGCACTGTGGAGTGCTGAAAACACCAGAAAACGTGTTTTTCGCATTCAAAAGCACGAAAACAGCGATTTCGGTGATTCTGCGCATTTGTAACAGCAGAATCATGAAGATTATCACTGAAAATGCATATCTCAGCTGGAAACAACAACGATACCGAAGATATGGCAGTTTCCGCATATCAAACGCACTGTGGAGTGCTGAAAACACCAGAAAACGTGTTTTTCGAATTGAATAGCACGAAAACAGCGATTTCGGTGATTCTGCACACGTGTAACAGCAGAATCATGAAGATTATCACTGATAATGCATATCTCAGCTGGAAACAACAACGATACCGAAGATATCGCAGTTTCCGCATATCAAACGCACTGTGGAGTGCTGAAAACACCAGAAAACGTGTTTTTCGCATTTAGAAGCACGAAAACAGCGATTTCGGTGATTCTGCACACTTGTAACAGCAGAATCATGAAGATTATCACTGAAAATGCATATCTGAGCTGGAAACAACAACGATACCGAATATATGGCAGTTTCCGCATATCAAACGCACTGTGGAGTGCTGAAAACACCAGAAAACGTGTTTTTCGCATTCAAAAGCACGAAAACAGCGATTTCGGTGATTCTGCACACGTGTAACAGCAGAATCATGAAGATTATCACTGATAATGCATATCTCAGCTGGAAACAACAACGATACCGAAGATATCGCAGTTTCCGCATATCAAACGCACTGTGGAGTGCTGAAAACACCAGAAAACGTGTTTTTCGCATTCAAAACCACGAAAACAGCGATTTCGTTGATTCTGCACATTTGTAACAGCAGAATCATGAAGATTATCACTGAAAATGCATATCTAAGCTGGAAACAACAACGATACCGAAGATATCGCAGTTTCCGCATATCAAACGCACTGTGGAGTGCTGAAAACACCAGAAAACGTGTTTTTCGCATTCAAAAGCACGAAAACAGCGATTCCGGTGATTTTGCACACTTGTAACAACAGAATCATGAAGATTATCACTGAAAATTCATATCTCAGCTGGAAACAACAACGATACCGAAGATATCGCAGTTTCCGCATATCAACCGCACTGTGGAGTGCTGAAAGCACCAGAAAACGTGTTTTTCGCATTCAAAAGCACGAAAACAGCGATTTCGGTGATTCTGCACACGTGTAACAGCAGAATCATGAAGATTATCACTGATAATGCATATCTCAGCTGGAAACAACAACGATACCGAAGATATCGCAGTTTCCGCATGTCAAACGCTCTGTGGCGTGCTGAAAACACCAGAAAACGTGTTATTCGCATTCAAAAGCACGAAACCAGCGATTTCGGTGATTCTGCACATTTGTAACAGCAGAATCATGAAGATTATCACTGAAAATGCATATCTCAGATGGAAACAACAACGATACCGAAGATATGGCAGTTTCCGCATATCAAGCGCACTGTGTAGTGCTGAAAACACCAGAAAACGTGTTTTTGCATTGAATAGCACGAAAACAGCGATTTCGGTGATTCTGCACACGTGTAACAGCAGAATCATGAAGATTATCACTGATAATGCATATCTCAGCTGGAAACAACAACGATACCGAAGATATCGCAGTTTCCGCATATCAAACGCACTGTGGAGTGCTGAAAACACCAGAAAACGTGTTTTTCGCATTGAATAGCACGAAAACAGCGATTTCGGTGATTCTGCACACTTGTAACAGCAGAATCACGAAGATTATCACTGAAAATGCATATCTCAGCTGGAAACAACATCGATACCGAGGATATGGACGTTTCCGCATATCAAACGCACTGTGGAGTGCTGAAAACACCAGAAAACGTGTTTTTCGCATTCAATAGCACGAAAACAGCGATTTCGGTGATTCTGCACACTTGTAACAGCAGAATCATGAAGATTATCACTGAAAATGCATATCTCATCTGGAAACCCAAGGATACCGAAGATATCGCAGTTTCCGCATGCCAAACGTTCTGTGGAGTGCTAAAAACACCAGAAAACGTGTTTTTCGCATTCAAAACCACGAAAACAGCGATTTCGGGGATTCTGCACATTTGTAACAGCAGAATCATGAAGATTATCACTGAAAATGCATATCTCAGCTGGAAACAACAACGATACCGAAGATATCGCAGTTTCCGCATATCAAACGCACTGTGGAGTGCTGAAAACACCAGAAAACGTGTTTTTGGCATTCAAAAGCACGAAAACAGCGATTTCGGTGATTCTGCACACTTGTAACAGCAGAATCATGAAGATTATCACTGAAAATGCATATATCAGCTGGAAACAACAACGATACCGAAGATATCGCAGTTTCCGCATATCATACGCACTGTGGAGTGCTGAAAACACCAGAAAACGTGTTTTTCGCATTCAAAAGCACGAAAACATCGATTTCGGTGATTCTGCACACTTGTAACAGCAGAATCATGAAGATTATCACTGAAAATGCATATCTCAGCTGGAATCAACAACGATACCGAAGATATCGTAGTTTCCGCGTATCAAACGCACTGTGGAGTGCTGAAAACACCAGAAAACGTGTTTTTCGCATTCAAAAGCACGAAAACAGCGATTTCGGTGATTCTGCACATTTGTAACAGCAGAATCATGAAGATTATCACTGAAAATGCATATCTCAGCTGGAAACAACAACGATACCGAAGATATCGCAGTTTCTGCATGTCAAACGCTCTGTGGCGTGCTGAAAACACCAGCAAACGTGTTTTTCGCATTCAAAAGCACGAAAACAGCGATTTCGGTGATTCTGCACACTTGTAACAGCAGAATCATGAAGATAATCACTGAAAATGCATATCTCAGCTGGAAACAACAACGATACCGAAGATATGGCAGTTTCCGCATATCAAACGCACTGTGGAGTGCTGAAAACAGCAGAAAACGTGTTTTTCGCATTCAAAAGCACGAAAACAGCGATTTCGGTGATTCTGCGCATTTGTAACAGCAGAATCATGAAGATTATCACTGAAAATGCATATCTCAGCTGGAAACAACAACGATACCGAAGATATGGCAGTTTCCGCATATCAAACGCACTGTGGAGTGCTGAAAACACCAGAAAACGTGTTTTTCGAATTGAATAGCACGAAAACAGCGATTTCGGTGATTCTGCACACGTGTAACAGCAGAATCATGAAGATTATCACTGATAATGCATATCTCAGCTGGAAACAACAACGATACCGAAGATATCGCAGTTTCCGCATATCAAACGCACTGTGGAGTGCTGAAAACACCAGAAAACGTGTTTTTCGCATTCAAAAGCACGAAAACAGCGATTTCGGTGATTCTGCACACTTGTAACAGCAGAATCATGAAGATTATCACTGAAAATGCATATCTGAGCTGGAAACAACAACGATACCGAATATATGGCAGTTTCCGCATATCAAACGCACTGTGGAGTGCTGAAAACACCAGAAAACGAGTTTTTCGCATTCAAAATCACGAAAACACCGATTTCGGTGATTCTGCACACTTGTAACAGCAGAATCATGAAGATTATCACTGAAAATGCATATCTAAGCTGGAAACAACAACGATACCGAAGATATCGCAGTTTCCGCATATCAAACGCACTGTGGAGTGCTGAAAACACCAGAAAACGTGTTTTTCGCATTCAAAAGCACGAAAACAGCGATTCCGGTGATTTTGCACACTTGTAACAACAGAATCATGAAGATTATCACTGAAAATTCATATCTCAGCTGGAAACAACAACGATACCGAAGATATCGCAGTTTCCGCATATCAACCGCACTGTGGAGTGCTGAAAGCACCAGAAAACGTGTTTTTCGCATTCAAAAGCACGAAAACAGCGATTTCGGTGATTCTGCACACGTGTAACAGCAGAATCATGAAGATTATCACTGATAATGCATATCTCAGCTGGAAACAACAACGATACCGAAGATATCGCAGTTTCCGCATGTCAAACGCTCTGTGGCGTGCTGAAAACACCAGAAAACGTGTTTTTCGCATTCAAAAGCACGAAACCAGCGATTTCGGTGATTCTGCACATTTGTAACAGCAGAATCATGAAGATTATCACTGAAAATGCATATCTCAGCTGGAAACAACAACGATACCGAAGATATGGCAGTTTCCGCATATCAAGCGCACTGTGTAGTGCTGAAAACACCAGAAAACGTGTTTTTGCATTGAATAGCACGAAAACAGCGATTTCGGTGATTCTGCACACGTGTAACAGCAGAATCATGAAGATTATCACTGATAATGCATATCTCAGCTGGAAACAACAACGATACCGAAGATATCGCAGTTTCCGCATATCAAACGCACTGTGGAGTGCTGAAAACACCAGAAAACGTGTTTTTCGCATTGAATAGCACGAAAACAGCGATTTCGGTGATTCTGCACACTTGTAACAGCAGAATCACGAAGATTATCACTGAAAATGCATATCTCAGCTGGAAACAACATCGATACCGAGGATATGGACGTTTCCGCATATCAAACGCACTGTGGAGTGCTGAAAACACCAGAAAACGTGTTTTTCGCATTCAATAGCACGAAAACAGCGATTTCGGTGATTATGCACACTTGTAACAGCAGAATCGTGAAGATTATCACTGAAAATGCATATCTCAGCTGGAAACCCAACGATACCGAAGATATCGCAGTTTCCGCATGCCAAACGTTCTGTGGAGTGCTAAAAACACCAGAAAACGTGTTTTTCGCATTCAATAGCACGAAAACAGCGATTTTGGAGATTCTGCGCACTTGTAACAGCAGACTCATGAGGATTATCACTGAAAATGCATATCTCAGCTGGAAACAACAACGATACCGAAGATATCGCAGTTTCTGCATGTCAAACGCTCTGTGGCGTGCTGAAAACACCAGCAAACGTGTTTTTCGCATTCAAAAGCACGAAAACAGCGATTTCGGTGATTCTGCACACTTGTAACAGCAGAATCATGAAGATTATCACTGAAAATGCATATCTCAGCTGGAAACAACAACGATACCGAAGATATGGCAGTTTCCGCATATCAAACGCACTGTGGAGTGCTGAAAACAGCAGAAAACGTGTTTTTCGCATTCAAAAGCACGAAAACAGCGATTTCGGTGATTCTGCGCATTTGTAACAGCAGAATCATGAAGATTATCACTGAAAATGCATATCTCAGCTGGAAACAACAACGATACCGAAGATATGGCAGTTTCCGCATATCAAACGCACTGTGGAGTGCTGAAAACACCAGAAAACGTGTTTTTCGAATTGAATAGCACGAAAACAGCGATTTCGGTGATTCTGCACACGTGTAACAGCAGAATCATGAAGATTATCACTGATAATGCATATCTCAGCTGGAAACAACAACGATACCGAAGATATCGCAGTTTCCGCATATCAAACGCACTGTGGAGTGCTGAAAACACCAGAAAACGTGTTTTTCGCATTCAAAAGCACGAAAACAGCGATTTCGGTGATTCTGCACACTTGTAACAGCAGAATCATGAAGATTATCACTGAAAATGCATATCTGAGCTGGAAACAACAACGATACCGAATATATGGCAGTTTCCGCATATCAAACGCACTGTGGAGTGCTGAAAACACCAGAAAACGAGTTTTTCGCATTCAAAATCACGAAAACACCGATTTCGGTGATTCTGCACACTTGTAACAGCAGAATCATGAAGATTATCACTGAAAATGCATATCTCAGCTGGAAACAACAATGATACCGAAGGTATGGCAGTTTCCGCATATCAAACGCACTGTGGAGTGCTGAAAACACCAGAAAACGTGTTTTTCGCATTGAATAGCACGAAAACAGCGATTTCGGTGATTCTGCACACTTGTAACAGCAGAATCATGAAGATTATCACTGAAAATGCATATCTCAGCTGGAAACAACAACGATACCGAAGATATCGCAGTTTCCGCATATCAAACGCACTGTGGAGTGCTGAAAACACCAGAAAACGTGTTTTTCGCATTCAAAACCACGAAAACAGCGATTTCGTTGATTCTGCACATTTGTAACAGCAGAATCATGAAGATTATCACTGAAAATGCATATCTAAGCTGGAAACAACAACGATACCGAAGATATCGCAGTTTCCGCATATCAAACGCACTGTGGAGTGCTGAAAACACCAGAAAACGTGTTTTTCGCATTCAAAAGCACGAAAACAGCGATTCCGGTGATTTTGCACACTTGTAACAACAGAATCATGAAGATTATCACTGAAAATTCATATCTCAGCTGGAAACAACAACGATACCGAAGATATCGCAGTTTCCGCATATCAACCGCACTGTGGAGTGCTGAAAGCACCAGAAAACGTGTTTTTCGCATTCAAAAGCACGAAAACAGCGATTTCGGTGATTCTGCACACGTGTAACAGCAGAATCATGAAGATTATCACTGATAATGCATATCTAAGCTGGAAACAACAACGATACCGAAGATATCGCAGTTTCCGCATGTCAAACGCTCTGTGGCGTGCTGAAAACACCAGAAAACGTGTTTTTCGCATTCAAAAGCACGAAACCAGCGATTTCGGTGATTCTGCACATTTGTAACAGCAGAATCATGAAGAATATCACTGAAAATGCATATCTCAGCTGGAAACAACAACGATACCGAAGATATGGCAGTTTCCGCATATCAAACGCACTGTGTAGTGCTGAAAACACCAGAAAACGTGTTTTTGCATTGAATAGCACGAAAACAGCGATTTCGGTGATTCTGCACACGTGTAACAGCAGAATCATGAAGATTATCACTGATAATGCATATCTCAGCTGGAAACAACAACGATACCGAAGATATCGCAGTTTCCGCATATCAAACGCACTGTGGAGTGCTGAAAACACCAGAAAACGTGTTTTTCGCATTGAATAGCACGAAAACAGCGATTTCGGTGATTCTGCACACTTGTAACAGCAGAATCACGAAGATTATCACTGAAAATGCATATCTCAGCTGGAAACAACATCGATACCGAGGATATGGACGTTTCCGCATATCAAACGCACTGTGGAGTGCTGAAAACACCAGAAAACGTGTTTTTCGCATTCAATAGCACGAAAACAGCGATTTCGGTGATTATGCACACTTGTAACAGCAGAATCATGAAGATTATCACTGAAAATGCATATCTCATCTGGAAACCCAACGATACCGAAGATATCGCAGTTTCCGCATGCCAAACGTTCTGTGGAGTGCTAAAAACACCAGAAAACGTGTTTTTCGCATTCAAAACCACGAAAACAGCGATTTCGGGGATTCTGCACATTTGTAACAGCAGAATCATGAAGATTATCACTGAAAATGCATATCTCAGCTGGAAACAACAACGATACCGAAGATATCGCAGTTTCCGCATATCAAACGCACTGTGGAGTGCTGAAAACACCAGAAAACGTGTTTTTGGCATTCAAAAGCACGAAAACAGCGATTTCGGTGATTCTGCACACTTGTAACAGCAGAATCATGAAGATTATCACTGAAAATGCATATATCAGCTGGAAACAACAACGATACCGAAGATATCGCAGTTTCCGCATATCATACGCACTGTGGAGTGCTGAAAACACCAGAAAACGTGTTTTTCGCATTCAAAAGCACGAAAACATCGATTTCGGTGATTCTGCACACTTGTAACAGCAGAATCATGAAGATTATCACTGAAAATGCATATCTCAGCTGGAATCAACAACGATACCGAAGATATCGTAGTTTCCGCGTATCAAACGCACTGTGGAGTGCTGAAAACACCAGAAAACGTGTTTTTCGCATTCAAAAGCACGAAAACAGCGATTTCGGTGATTCTGCACATTTGTAACAGCAGAATCATGAAGATTATCACTGAAAATGCATATCTCAGCTGGAAACAACAACGAAACCGAATATATGGCAGTTTCCGCATATCAAACGCTCTGTGGCGGGCTGAAACCACCAGAAAACGTGTTTTTCGCATTCAAAAGCACGAAAACAGCGATTTCGGTGATTCTGCACGTTTGTAACAGCAGAATCATGAAGATTATCACTGAAAATGCATATCTCAGCTGGAAACAACAACGATACCGAAGATATGGCAGTTTCCGCATATCAAACGCACTGTGGCGTGCTGAAAACACCAGCAAACGTGTTTTTCGCATTCAAAAGCACGAAAACAGCGATTTCGGTGATTCTGCACACGTGTAACAGCAGAATCATGAAGATTATCACTGATAATGCATATCTCAGCTGGAAACAACAACGATACCGAAGATCTCGCAGTTTCCGCATATCAAACGCACTGTGGAGTGCTGAAAACACCAGAAAACGTGTTTTTCGCATTCAAAAGCACGAAAACAGCGATTTCGGTGATTCTGCACACTTGTAACAGCAGAATCATGAAGATTATCACTGAAAATGCATATCTCATCTGGAAACAACAACGATACCGAAGATATGGCAGTTTCCGCATATCAAACGCACTGTGGAGTTCTGAAAACACCAGAAAACGTGTTTTTCGCATTCTAAAGCACGAAAACAGCGATTTCGGTGTTTCTGCACACTTGTAACAGCAGAATCGTGAAGATTATCACTGAAAATGCATATCTCAGCTGGAAACAACATCGATACCGAAGATATGGCAGTTTCCGCATATCAAACGCACTGTGGAGTGCTGAAAACACCAGAAAACGAGTTTTTCGCATTCAAAAGCACGAAAACAGCGATTTCGGTGATTCTGCACACTTGTAACAGCAGAATCATGAAGATTATCACTGAAAATGCATATCTCAGCTGGAAACATCAACGATACCGAAGATATGGTAGTTTCCGCATATCAAACGCACTGTGGAGTGCTGAAAACAGCAGAAAACGTGTTTTTCGCATTCAAAAGCACGAAAACAGCGATTTCGGTGATTCTGCGCATTTGTAACAGCAGAATCATGAAGATTATCACTGAAAATGCATATCTCAGCTGGAAACAACAACGATACCGAAGATATGGCAGTTTCCGCATATCAAACGCACTGTGGAGTGCTGAAATCACCAGAAAACGTGTTTTTCGAATTGAATAGCACGAAAACAGCGATTTCGGTGATTCTGCACACGTGTAACAGCAGAATCATGAAGATTATCACTGATAATGCATATCTCAGCTGGAAACAACAACGATACCGAAGATATCGCAGTTTCCGCATATCAAACGCACTGTGGAGTGCTGAAAACACCAGAAAACGTGTTTTTCGCATTCAAAAGCACGAAAACAGCGATTTCGGTGATTCTGCACACTTGTAACAGCAGAATCATGAAGATTATCACTGAAAATGCATATCTCAGCTGGAAACAACAACGATACCGAATATATGGCAGTTTCCGCATATCAAACGCACTGTGGAGTGCTGAAAACACCAGAAAACGTGTTTTTCGCATTCAAAATCACGAAAACAGCGATTTCGGTGATTCTGCACACTTGTAACAGCAGAATCATGAAGATTATCACTGAAAATGCATATCACAGCTGGAAACAACAACGATACCGAAGATATGGCAGTTTCCGCATATCAAACGCACTGTGGAGTGCTGAAAACACCAGAAAACGTGTTTTTCGCATTCAAAAGCACGAAAACAGCGATTTCGGTGATTCTGCACACGTGTAACAGCAGAATCATGAAGATTATCACTGATAATGCATATCTCAGCTGGAAACAACAACGATACCGAAGATATCGCAGTTTCCGCATATCAAACGCACTGTGGAGTGCTGAAAACACCAGAAAACGTGTTTTTCGCATTCAAAAGCACGAAAACAGCGATTTCGGTGATTCTGCACACTTGTAACAGCAGAATCATGAAGATTATCACTGAAAATGCATATCTCAGCTGGAAACAACAACGATACCGAAGATATGGCAGTTTCCGCATATCAAACGCACTGTGGAGTTCTGAAAACACCAGAAAACGTGTTTTTCGCATTCTAAAGCACGAAAACAGCGATTTCGGTGTTTCTGCACACTTGTAACAGCAGAATCGTGAAGATTATCACTGAAAATGCATATCTCAGCTGGAAACCCAACGATACCGAAGATATCGCAGTTTCCGCATGCCAAACGTTCTGTGGAGTGCTAAAAACACCAGAAAACGTGTTTTTCGCATTGAATAGCACGAAAACAGCGATTTTGGAGATTCTGCGCACTTGTAACAGCAGACTCATGAGGATTATCACTGAAAATGCATATCTCAGCTGGAAACAACAACGATACCGAAGATATCGCAGTTTCTGCATGTCAAACGCTCTGTGGCGTGCTGAAAACACCAGCAAACGTGTTTTTCGCATTCAAAAGCACGAAAACAGCGATTTCGGTGATTCTGCACACTTGTAACAGCAGAATCATGAAGATTATCACTGAAAATGCATATCTCAGCTGGAAACAACAACGATACCGAAGATATGGCAGTTTCCGCATATCAAACGCACTGTGGAGTGCTGAAAACAGCAGAAAACGTGTTTTTCGCATTCAAAAGCACGAAAACAGCGATTTCGGTGATTCTGCGCATTTGTAACAGCAGAATCATGAAGATTATCACTGAAAATGCATATCTCAGCTGGAAACAACAACGATACCGAAGATATGGCAGTTTCCGCATATCAAACGCACTGTGGAGTGCTGAAAACACCAGAAAACGTGTTTTTCGAATTGAATAGCACGAAAACAGCGATTTCGGTGATTCTGCACACGTGTAACAGCAGAATCATGAAGATTATCACTGATAATGCATATCTCAGCTGGAAACAACAACGATACCGAAGATATCGCAGTTTCCGCATATCAAACGCACTGTGGAGTGCTGAAAACACCAGAAAACGTGTTTTTCGCATTCAAAAGCACGAAAACAGCGATTTCGGTGATTCTGCACACTTGTAACAGCAGAATCATGAAGATTATCACTGAAAATGCATATCTCAGCTGGAAACAACAACGATACCGAATATATGGCAGTTTCCGCATATCAAACGCACTGTGGAGTGCTGAAAACACCAGAAAACGTGTTTTTCGCATTCAAAATCACGAAAACAGCGATTTCGGTGATTCTGCACACTTGTAACAGCAGAATCATGAAGATTATCACTGAAAATGCATATCACAGCTGGAAACAACAACGATACCGAAGATATGGCAGTTTCCGCATATCAAACGCACTGTGGAGTGCTGAAAACACCAGAAAACGTGTTTTTCGCATTGAATAGCACGAAAACAGCGATTTCAGTGATTCTGCACACGTGTAACAGCAGAATCATGAAGATTATCACTGATAATGCATGTCTCAGCTGGAAACAACAACAATACCGAAGATATCGCAGTTTCCGCATGTCAAACGCTCTGTGGCGTTCTGAAAACACCAGAAAACGTGTTTTTCGCATTCAAAAGCACGAAAACAGCGATTTCGGTGATTCTGCACATTTGTAACAGCAGAATCATGAAGATTATCACTGAAAATGCATATCTCAGCTGGAAACAACAACGATACCGAAGATATGGCAGTTTCCGCATATCAAACGAACTGTGGAGTGCTGAAAACACCAGAAAACGTGTTTTTCGCATTGAATAGCACGAAAACAGCTTATTTCGCTGATTCTGCACACGTGTAACAGACAGAATCATGAAGATTATCACTGATAATGCATATCTCAGCTGGAAACAACAACGATACCGAAGATATCGCAGTTTCCGCATGTCAAACGCTCTGTGGCGTGCTGAAAACACCAGAAAACGTGTTTTTCGCATTCAAAAGCACGAAAACAGCGATTTCGGTGATTCTGCATACTTGTAATAGCAGAATCATGAAGATTATCACTGAAAATGCATATCTCAGCTGGAAACAACAACGATACCGAAGATATGGCAGTTTCCGCATATCAAACGCACTGTGGAGTGCTGAATACACCAGAAAACGTGTTTTTCGCATTGAATAGCACGAAAGCAGCGATTTCGGTGATTCTAGACACGTGTAACAGCAGAATCATGAAGATTATCACTGATAATGCATATCTCAGCTGGAAACAACAACGATACCGAAGATATCGCAGTTTCCGCATATCAAACGCACTGTGGAGTGCTGAAAACACCAGAAAACGTGTTTTTCGCTTTCAAAAGCAGGAAAACAGCGATTTCGGTGATTCTGCACACTTGTAACAGCAGAATCATGAAGATTATCACTGAAAATGCATATCTCAGCTGGAAACAACAACGATACCGAAGATATGGCAGTTTCCGCATATCAAACGCACTGTGGAGTGCTGAAAACACGAGAAAACGTGTTTTTCGCATTGAATAGCACGAAAACAGCGATTTCGGTGATTCTGCACACGTGTAACAGCAGAATCATGAAGATTATCACTGATAATGCATATCTCAGCTGGAAACAACAACGATACCGAAGATATCGCAGTTTCCGCATGTGAAACGTTCTGTGGCGTACTGAAAACACCAGAAAACGTGTTTTTCGCATTGAATAGCACGAAAACAGCGATTTCGGTGATTCTGCACACTTGAAACAGCAGAATCATGAAGATTATCACTGAAAATGCATATCTCAGCTGGAAACAAACAACGATACCGAAGATATCGCAGTTTCCGCATATCAAACGCACTGTGGAGTGCTGAAAACACCAGAAAACGTGTTTTTCGCATTGAATAGCACGAAAACAGCGATTTCGGTGATTCTGCACACTTGTAACAGCAGAATCATGAAGATTATCACTGAAAATGCATATCTCAGCTGGAAACAACAACGATACCGAAGATATCGCAGTTACCGCATATCAAACGCACTGTGGAGTGCTGAAAACACCAGAAAACGTGTTTTTCGCATTCAAAAGCACGAAAACAGCGATGTCGGTGATTCTGCATACTTGTAACAGCAGAATCATGAAGATTATCACTGAAAATGCATAGCTCAGCTGGAAACAACATCGATACCAAAGATATGGCAGTTTCCGCATATCAAACGCACTGTGGAGTGCTGACAACACCAGAAAACGTGTTTTTCGCATTCAATAGCACGAAAACAGCGATTTCGGTGATTTTGCACACTTGTAACAGCAGAATCATGAAGATTATCACTGAAAATGCATATCTCAGCTGGAAACAACAACGATACCGAAGATATCGCAGTTTCCGCATATCAAACGCACTGTGGAGTGCTGAAAACACCAGAAAACGAGTTTTTTGCATTCAAAAGCCAGGAAAACAGCGATTTCGCTGATTCTGCACACTCGTAACAGCAGAATCATGAAGATTATCACTGAAAATGCATATCTCAGCTGGAAACAACAACGATACCGAAGATATGGCAGTTTCCGCATATCAAACGCACTGTGGAGTGCTGAAAACACCAGAAAACGTGTTTTTCGCATTGAATAGCACGAAAACAGCGATTTCGGTGATTCTGCACACTTGAAACAGCAGAATCATGAAGATTATCACTGAAAATGCATATCTCAGCTGGAAACAAACAACGATACCGAAGATATCGCAGTTTCCGCATATCAAACGCACTGTGGAGTGCTGAAAACACCAGAAAACGTGTTTTTCGCATTGAATAGCCCGAAAACAGCGATTTCGGTGATTCTGCACCCTTGTAACCGCAGAATCAGGAAGATTATCACTGAAAATGCATATCTCAGCTGGAAACAACAACGATACCGAAGATATCGCAGTTTCTGCATATCAAACGCACTGTGGAGTGCTGATAACACCAGAAAACGTGTTTTTCGCATTGAATAGCACGAAAACAGCGATTGCGGTGATTCTGCACACTTGTAACAGCAGAATCATGAAGATTATCACTCAAAATGCATATCTCAGCTGGAAACAACAACGATACCGAAGATATCGCAGTTTCCGCATATCAAACGCACTGTGGAGTGCTGAAAACACCAGAAAACGTGTTTATCGCATTCAATAGCACGAAAACAGCGATTTCGGTGATTCTGCACATTTGTAACAGCAGAATCATGAAGATTATCACTGAAAATGCATATCTCAGGTGGAAACAACAACGATATCAAAGATATCGCAGTTTCCGCATATCAAACGCACTGTGGAGTGCTGAAAACATCAGAAAACGTGTTTTTCGCATTCAATAGCACGAAAACAGCGATTTCGGTGATTCTGCACACTTGTAACAGCAGAATCATGAAGATTATCACTGAAAAAGCATATCTCAGCTGGAAACAACAACGATACCGAAGATATCGTAGTTTCCGCATATCAAACGCACTGTGGAGTGCTGAAAACACCAGAAAACGTGGTTTTCGCATTCAATAGCACGAAAACAGCGATTCCGGTGATTCTGCGCACTTGTAACAGCAGAATCATGAAGATTATCACTGATAATGCATATCTCAGCTGGAAACAACAACGATACCGAAGATATGGCAGTTTCCGCATATCAAACGCACTGTGGAGTGCGGAAAACACCAGACAACGTGTTTTTCGCATTGAATAGCACGAAAACAGCGATTTCGGTGATTCTGCACACGTGTAACAGCAGAATCATGAAGATTATCACTGATAATGCATATCTCAGCTGGTAACAACAACGATACCGAAGATATCGCAGTTTCCGCATGTCAAACGCTCTGTGGCGTGCTAAAAACACCAGAAAACGTGTTTTTCGCATTGAATAGCACGAAAACAGCGATTTCGGTGATTCTGCACACTTGTAACAGCAGAATCATGAAGATTATCACTGAAAATGCATATCTCAGCTGGAAACAACAACGATACCGAAGATATCGCAGTTACCGCATATCAAACGCACTGTGGAGAGCTGAAAACACCAGAAAACGTGTTTTTCGCATTCAAAAGCACGAAAACAGCGATGTCGGTGATTCTGCATACTTGTAACAGCAGAATCATGAAGATTATCACTGAAAATGCATAGCTCAGCTGGAAACAACATCGATACCGAAGATATGGCAGTTTCCGCATATCAAACGCACTGTGGAGTGCTGACAACACCAGAAAACGTGTTTTTCGCATTCAATAGCACGAAAACAGCGATTTCGGTGATTTTGCACACTTGTAACAGCAGAATCATGAAGATTATCACTGAAAATGCACATCTCAGCTGGAAACAACAACGATACCGAAGATATCGCAGTTTCCGCATATCAAACGCACTGTGGAGTGCTGAAAACACCAGAAAACGAGTTTTTCGCATTCAAAAGCAGGAAAACAGCGATTTCGCTGATTCTGCACACTTGTAACAGCAGAATCATGAAGATTATCACTGAAAATGCATATCTCAGCTGGAAACAACAACGATACCGAAGATATGGCAGTTTCCGCATATCAAACGCACTGTGGAGTGCTGAAAACACCAGAAAACGTGTTTTTCGCATTGAATAGCACGAAAACAGCGATTTCGGTGATTCTGCACACTTGAAACAGCAGAATCATGAAGATTATCACTGAAAATGCATATCTCAGCTGGAAACAAACAACGATACCGAAGATATCGCAGTTTCCGCATATCAAACGCACTGTGGAGTGCTGAAAACACCAGAAAACGTGTTTTTCGCATTGAATAGCCCGAAAACAGCGATTTCGGTGATTCTGCACCCTTGTAACCGCAGAATCATGAAGATTATCACTGAAAATGCATATCTCAGCTGGAAACAACAACGATACCGAAGATATCGCAGTTTCCGCATATCAAACGCACTGTGGAGTGCTGAAAACACCAGAAAACGTGTTTTTCGCATACAAAAGCAGGAAAACAGCGATTTCGGTGATTCTGCACACTTGTAACAGCAGAATCATGAAGATTATCACTGAAAATGCATATCTCAGCTGGAAACAACAACGATACCGAAGATATCGCAGTTTCCGCATATCAAACGCACTGTGGAGTGCTGAAAACACCAGAAAACGTGTTTTTCGCATTGAATAGCACGAAAACAGCGATTTCGGTGATTCTGCACACGTGTAACAGCAGAATCATGAAGATTATCACTGATAATGCATATCTCAGCTGGTAACAACAACGATACCGAAGATATCGCAGTTTCCGCATGTCAAACGCTCTGTGGCGTGCTAAAAACACCAGAAAACGTGTTTTTCGCATTCAAAAGCACGAAAACAGCGATTTCGGTGATTCTGCACATTTGTAACAGCAGAATCATGAAGATTATCACTGAAAATGCATATCTCAGCTGGAAACAACAACGATACCGAAGATATGGCAGTTTCCGCATATCAAACGCACTGTGGAGTGCTGATAACACCAGAAAACGTGTTTTTCGCATTGAATAGCACGAAAACAGCGATTGCGGAGATTCTGCACACTTGTAACAGCAGAATCATGAAGATTATCACTGAAAATGCATTTCTCAGCTGGAAACAACAACGATACCGAAGATATGGCAGTTTCCGCATATCAAACGCACTGTGGAGTGCTGAAAACACCAGAAAACGTGTTATTCGCATTCAATAGCACGAAAACAGCGATTTTGGTGATTCTGCGCACTTGTAACAGCAGGCTCATGAGGATTATCACTGAAAATGCATATCTCAGCTGGAAACAACAACGATACCGAAGATATCGCAGTTTCTGCATGTCAAACGCACTGTGGAGTGCTGAAAACACCAGAAAACGTGTTTTTCGCATTGAATAGCACGAAAACAGCGATTTCGGTGATTCTGCACACGTGTAACAGCAGAATCATGAAGATTATCTCTGATAATGCATATCTCAGCTGGTAACAACAACGATACCGAAGATATCGCAGTTTCCGCATGTCAAACGCTCTGTGGCGTGCTAAAAACACCAGAAAACGTGTTTTTCGCATTCAAAAGCACGAAAACAGCGATTTCGGTGATTCTGCACATTTGTAACAGCAGAATCATGAAGATTATCACTGAAAATGCATATCTCAGCTGGAAACAACAACGATACCGAAGATATGGCAGTTTCCGCATATCAAACGCACTGTGGAGTGCTGATAACACCAGAAAACGTGTTTTTCGCATTGAATAGCACGAAAACAGCGATTGCGGAGATTCTGCACACTTGTAACAGCAGAATCATGAAGATTATCACTCAAAATGCATATCTCAGCTGGAAACAACAACGATACCGAAGATATGGCAGTTTCCGCATATCAAACGCACTGTGGAGTGCTGAAAACACCAGAAAACGTGTTATTCGCATTCAATAGCACGAAAACAGCGATTTTGGTGTTTCTGCGCACTTGTAACAGCAGGCTCATGAGGATTATCACTGAAAATGCATATCTCAGCTGGAAACAACAACGATACCGAAGATATCGCAGTTTCTGCATGTCAAACGCACTGTGGAGTGCTGAAAACACCAGAAAACGTGTTTTTCGCATTCAAAATTACGAAAACAGCGATTTCGGTGATTCTGCATACTTGTAACCGCAGAATCATGAAGATTATCACTGAAAATGCATATCTCAGCTGGAAACAACAACGATACCGAAGATATGGCAGTTTCCGCATATCAAACGCACTGTGGAGTGCTGATAACACCAGAAAACGTGTTTTTCGCATTGAATAGCACGAAAACAGCGATTGCGGTGAATCTGCACACTTGTAACAGCAGAATCATGAAGATTATCACTGAAAATGCATATCTCAGCTGGAAACAACAACGATACCGAAGATATCGCAGTTTCTGCATGTCAAACGTTCTGTGGCGTGCTGAAAACACCAGAAAACGTGTTTTTCGCATTGAATAGCACGAAAACAGCGATTTCGGTGATTCTGCACACGTGTAACAGCAGAATCATGAAGATTATCACTGAAAATGCATTTCTCAGCTGGAAACAACAACGATACCGAAGATATGGCAGTTTCCGCATATCAAACGCACTGTGGAGTGCTGAAAACACCAGAAAACGTGTTATTCGCATTCAATAGCACGAAAACAGCGATTTTGGTGATTCTGCGCACTTGTAACAGCAGGCTCATGAGGATTATCACTGAAAATGCATATCTCAGCTGGAAACAACAACGATACCGAAGATATCGCAGTTTCTGCATGTCAAACGCACTGTGGAGTGCTGAAAACACCAGAAAACGTGTTTTTCGCATTCAAAATTACGAAAACAGCGATTTCGGTGATTCTGCATACTTGTAACCGCAGAATCATGAAGATTATCACTGAAAATGCATATCTCAGCTGGAAACAACAACGATACCGAAGATATGGCAGTTTCCGCATATCAAACGCACTGTGGAGTGCTGAAAACACCAGAAAACGTGTTTTTCGCATTGAATAGCACGAAAACAGCGATTTCGGTGATTCTGCACACGTGTAACAGCAGAATCATGAAGATTATCTCTGATAATGCATATCTCAGCTGGTAACAACAACGATACCGAAGATATCGCAGTTTCCGCATGTCAAACGCTCTGTGGCGTGCTAAAAACACGAGAAAACGTGTTTTTCGCATTCAAAAGCACGAAAACAGCGATTTCGGTGATTCTGCACATTTGTAACAGCAGAATCATGAAGATTATCACTGAAAATGCATATCTCAGCTGGAAACAACAACGATACCGAAGATATGGCAGTTTCCGCATATCAAACGCACTGTGGAGTGCTGATAACACCAGAAAACGTGTTTTTCGCATTGAATAGCACGAAAACAGCGATTGCGGTGATTCTGCACACTTGTAACAGCAGAATCATGAAGATTATCACTGAAAATGCATATCTCAGCTGGAAACAACAACGATACCGAAGATATCGCAGTTTCCGCATATCAAACGCACTGTGGAGTGCTGAAAACACCAGAAAACGTGTTTTTCGCATTGAATAGCACGAAAACAGCGATTTCGGTGATTCTGCACACTTGTAACCGCAGAATCATGAAGATTATCACTGAAAATGCATATCTCAGCTGGAAACAACAACGATACCGAAGATATCGCAGTTTCCGCATATCAAACGCACTGTGGAGTGCTGAAAACACCAGAAAACTTGTTTTTCGCATTCAAAAGCAGGAAAACAGCGATTTCGGTGATTCTGCACACTTGTAACAGCAGAATCATGAAGATTATCACTGAAAATGCATATCTCAGCTGGAAACAACAACGATACCGAAGATATGGCAGTTTCCGCATATCAAACGCACTGTGGAGTGCTGAAAACACCAGAAAACGTCTTTTTCGCATTCAAAAGCACGAAAACAGCGATTTCGGTGATTCTGCACATTTGTAACAGCAGAATCATGAAGATTATCACTGAAAATGCATATCTCAGGTGGAAACAACAACGATACCGAAGATATGGCAGTTTCCGCATATCAAACGCACTGTGGTGTGCTGAAAACACCAGAAAACGTGTTTTTCGCATTGAATAGCACGAAAACAGCGATTTCGGTGATTCTGCACACTTGTAACAGCAGAATCATGAAGATTATCACTGAAAATGCATATCTCAGCTGGAAACAACAACGATACCGAAGATATCGCAGTTTCCGCATATCAAACGCACTGTGGAGTGCTGAAAACACCAGAAAACGTGTTTTTCGCATTCAAAAGCACGAAAACAGCGATTTCGGTGATTCTGCATACTTGTAACAGCAGAATCATGAAGATTATCACTGAAAATGCATATCTCAGCTGGAAACAACAACGATACCGAAGATATCGCAGTTTCCGCATATCAAACGCACTGTGGAGTGCTGAAAACACCAGAAAACGTGTTTTTCGCATTGAATAGCACGAAAACAGCGATTTCGGTGATTCTGCACACTTGAAACAGCAGAATCATGAAGATTATCACTGAAAATGCATATCTCAGCTGGAAACAAACAACGATACCGAAGATATCGCAGTTTCCGCATATCAAACGCACTGTGGAGTGCTGAAAACACCAGAAATCGTGTTTTTCGCATTGAATAGCACGAAAACAGCGATTTCGGTGATTCTGCACACTTGTAACAGCAGAATCATGAAGATTATCACTGAAAATGCATATCTCAGCTGGAAACAACAACGATACCGAAGATATCGCAGTTACCGCATATCAAACGCACTGTGGAGTGCTGAAAACACCAGAAAACGTGTTTTTCGCATTCAAAAGCACGAAAACAGCGATTTCGGTGATTCTGCATACTTGTAACAGCAGAATCATGAAGATTATCACTGAAAATGCATATCTCAGCTGGAAACAACATCGATACCGAAGATATGGCAGTTTCCGCATATCAAACGCACTGTGGAGTGCTGAAAACACCAGAAAACGAGTTTTTCGCATTCAAAAGCAGGAAAACAGCGATTTCGGTGATTCTGCACACTTGTAACAGCAGAATCATGAAGATTATCACTGAAAATGCATATCTCAGCTGGAAACAACAACGATACCGAAGATATGGCAGTTTCCGCATATCAAACGCACTGTGGAGTGCTGAAAACACCAGAAAACGTGTTTTTCGCATTGAATACACAAAAACAGCTTATTTCGGTGATTCTGCACACGTGTAACAGCAGAATCATGAAGATTATCACTGATAATGCATATCTCAGCTGGAAACAACAACGATACCGAAGATATCGCAGTTTCCGCATGTCAAACGCTCTGTGGCGTGCTGAAAACACCAGAAAACGTGTTTTTCGCATTCAAAAGCACGAAAACAGCGATTTCGGTGATTCTGCACATTTGTAACAGCAGAATCATGAAGATTATCACTGAAAATGCATATCTCAGCTGGAAACAACAACGATACCGAAGATATGGCAGTTTCCGCATATCAAACGCACTGTGGAGTGCTGATAACACCAGAAAACGTGTTTTTCGCATTGAATAGCACGAAAACAGCGATTGCGGTGATTCTGCACACTTGTAACAGCAGAATCATGATGATTATCACTGAAAATGCATATCTCAGCTGGAAACAACAACGATACCGAAGATATCGCAGTTTCCGCATATCAAACGCACTGTGGAGTGCTGAAAACACCAGAAAACGTGTTTTTCGCATTGAATAGCACGAAAACAGCGATTTCGGTGATTCTGCACACTTGTAACCGCAGAATCATGAAGATTATCACTGAAAATGCATATCTCAGCTGGAAACAACAACGATACCGAAGATATCGCAGTTTCCGCATATCAAACGCACTGTGGAGTGCTGAAAACACCAGAAAACTTGTTTTTCGCATTCATAAGCAGGAAAACAGCGATTTCGGTGATTCTGCACACTTGTAACAGCAGAATCATGAAGATTATCACTGAAAATGCATATCTCAGCTGGAAACAACAACGATACCGAAGATATGGCAGTTTCCGCATATCAAACGCACTGTGGAGTGCTGAAAACACCAGAAAACGTGTTTTTCGCATTGAATAGCACGAAAACAGCGATTGCGGTGATTCTGCACACTTGTAACAGCAGAATCATGATGATTATCACTGAAAATGCATATCTCAGCTGGAAACAACAACGATACCGAAGATATCGCAGTTTCCGCATATCAAACGCACTGTGGAGTGCTGAAAACACCAGAAAACGTGTTTTTCGCATTGAATAGCACGAAAACAGCGATTTCGGTGATTCTGCACACTTGTAACCGCAGAATCATGAAGATTATCACTGAAAATGCATATCTCAGCTGGAAACAACAACGATACCGAAGATATCGCAGTTTCCGCATATCAAACGCACTGTGGAGTGCTGAAAACACCAGAAAACTTGTTTTTCGCATTCATAAGCAGGAAAACAGCGATTTCGGTGATTCTGCACACTTGTAACAGCAGAATCATGAAGATTATCACTGAAAATGCATATCTCAGCTGGAAACAACAACGATACCGAAGATATGGCAGTTTCCGCATATCAAACGCACTGTGGAGTGCTGAAAACACCAGAAAACGTGTTTTTCGCATTGAATAGCACGAAAACAGCGATTTCGGTGATTCTGCACACGTGTAACAGCAGAATCATGAAGATTATCACTGATAATGCATATCTCAGCTGGAAACAACAACGATACCGAAGATATCGCAGTTTCCGCATGTCAAACGCTCTGTGGCGTCCTGAAAACACCAGAAAACGTGTTTTTCGCATTCAAAAGCACGAAAACAGCGATTTCGGTGATTCTGCACATTTGTAACAGCAGAATCATGAAGATTATCACTGAAAATGCATATCTCAGGTGGAAACAACAACGATACCGAAGATATGGCAGTTTCCGCATATCAAACGCACTGTGGTGTGCTGAAAACACCAGAAAACGTGTTTTTCGCATTGAATAGCACGAAAACAGCGATTTCGGTGATTCTGCACACTTGTAACAGCAGAATCATGAAGATTATCACTGAAAATGCATATCTCAGCTGGAAACAACAACGATACCGAAGATATCGCAGTTTCCGCATATCAAACGCACTGTGGAGTGCTGAAAACACCAGAAAACTTGTTTTTCGCATTCAAAAGCAGGAAAACAGCGATTTCGGTGATTCTGCACACTTGTAACAGCAGAATCATGAAGATTATCACTGAAAATGCATATCTCAGCTGGAAACAACAACGATACCGAAGATATGGCAGTTTCCGCATATCAAACGCACTGTGGAGTGCTGATAACACCAGAAAACGTGTTTTTCGCATTGAATAGCACGAAAACAGCGATTGCGGTGATTCTGCACACTTGTAACAGCAGAATCATGATGATTATCACTGAAAATGCATATCTCAGCTGGAAACAACAACGATACCGAAGATATCGCAGTTTCCGCATATCAAACGCACTGTGGAGTGCTGAAAACACCAGAAAACGTGTTTTTCGCATTGAATAGCACGAAAACAGCGATTTCGGTGATTCTGCACACTTGTAACCGCAGAATCATGAAGATTATCACTGAAAATGCATATCTCAGCTGGAAACAACAACGATACCGAAGATATCGCAGTTTCCGCATATCAAACGCACTGTGGAGTGCTGAAAACACCAGAAAACTTGTTTTTCGCATTCAAAAGCAGGAAAACAGCGATTTCGGTGATTCTGCACACTTGTAACAGCAGAATCATGAAGATTATCACTGAAAATGCATATCTCAGCTGGAAACAACAACGATACCGAAGATATGGCAGTTTCCGCATATCAAACGCACTGTGGAGTGCTGAAAACACCAGAAAACGTGTTTTTCGCATTGAATAGCACGAAAACAGCGATTTCGGTGATTCTGCACACGTGTAACAGCAGAATCATGAAGATTATCACTGATAATGCATATCTCAGCTGGAAACAACAACGATACCGAAGATATCGCAGTTTCCGCATGTCAAACGCTCTGTGGCGTCCTAAAAACACCAGAAAACGTGTTTTTCGCATTCAAAAGCACGAAAACAGCGATTTCGGTGATTCTGCACATTTGTAACAGCAGAATCATGAAGATTATCACTGAAAATGCATATCTCAGGTGGAAACAACAACGATACCGAAGATATGGCAGTTTCCGCATATCAAACGCACTGTGGTGTGCTGAAAACACCAGAAAACGTGTTTTTCGCATTGAATAGCACGAAAACAGCGATTTCGGTGATTCTGCACACTTGTAACAGCAGAATCATGAAGATTATCACTGAAAATGCATATCTCAGCTGGAAACAACAACGATACCGAAGATATCGCAGTTTCC
Organism: Anthophora plumipes; assembly: GCA_951804975.1. NCBI lineage: Eukaryota > Metazoa > Arthropoda > Insecta > Hymenoptera > Apidae > Anthophora > Anthophora plumipes. The sequence goes on along the minus strand of CATORF010000790.1, from coordinate 798,462 downwards.
GCATATCAAACGCACTGTGGAGTGCTGAAAACACCAGAAAACGTGTTTTTCGCATTCAAAAGCACGAAAACAGCGATTTCGGTGATTCTGCATACTTGTAACAGCAGAATCATGAAGATTATCACTGAAAATGCATATCTCAGCTGGAAACAACATCGATACCGAAGATATGGCAGTTTCCGCATATCAAACGCACTGTGGAGTGCTGAAAACACCAGAAAACGTGTTTTTCGCATTCAATAGCACGAAAACAGCGATTTCGGTGATTTTGCACACTTGTAACCGCAGAATCATGAAGATTATCACTGAAAATGCATATCTCAGCTGGAAGCAACAACGATACCGAAGATATGGCAGTTTCTGCATATCAAACGCACTGCGGAGTGCTGAAAACACCAGAAAACGTGTTTTTCGCATTGAATAGCACGAAAACAGCGATTTCGGTGATTCTGCACACGTGTAACAGCAGAATCATGAAGATTATCACTGAAAATGCATATCTCAGCTGGAAACAACAACGATACCGAAGATATGGCAGTTTCCGCATGTCAAACGCTCTGTGGCGTGCTAAAAACACCAGAAAACGTGTTTTTCGCATTCAAAAGCACGAAAACAGCGATTTCGGTGATTCTGCACATTTGTAACAGCAGAATCATGAAGATTATCACTGATAATGCATATCTCAGCTGGAAACAACAACGATACCGAAGATATCGCAGTTTCCGCATGTGAAACGTTCTGTGGCGTGCTGAAAACACCAGAAAACGTGTTTTTCGCATTGAATAGCACGAAAACAGCGATTTCGGTGATTCTGCACACTTGAAACAGCAGAATCATGAAGATTATCACTGAAAATGCATATCTCAGCTGGAAACAAACAACGATACCGAAGATATGGCAGTTTCCGCATATCAAACGCACTGTGGAGTGCTGAAAACACCAGAAAACGTGTTTTTCGCATTGAATAGCACGAAAACAGCGATTTCGGTGATTCTGCACACTTGAAACAGCAGAATCATGAAGATTATCACTGAAAATGCATATCTCAGCTGGAAACAAACAACGATACCGAAGATATCGCAGTTTCCGCATATCAAACGCACTGTGGAGTGCTGAAAACACCAGAAAACGTGTTTTTCGCATTGAATAGCCCGAAAACAGCGATTTCGGTGATTCTGCACCCTTGTAACCGCAGAATCATGAAGATTATCACTGAAAATGCATATCTCAGCTGGAAACAACAACGATACCGAAGATATCGCAGTTTCCGCATATCAAACGCTCTATGGCGTCCTAAAAACACCAGAAAACGTGTTTTTCGCATTGAATAGCACGAAAACAGCGATTTCGGTGATTCTGCACATTTGTAACAGCAGAATCATGAAGATTATCACTGAAAATGCATATCTCAGCTGGAAACAACAACGATACCGAAGATATGGCAGTTTCCGCATATCAAACGCACTGTGGAGTGCTGAAAACACCAGAAAACGTGTTTTTCGCATTGAATAGCACGAAAACAGCGATTTCGGTGATTCTGCACACGTGTAACAGCAGAATCATGAAGATTATCACTGATAATGCATATCTCAGCTGGTAACAACAACGATACCGAAGATATCGCAGTTTCCGCATGTCAAACGCTCTGTGGCGTGCTAAAAACACCAGAAAACGTGTTTTTCGTATTCAAAAGCACGAAAACGGCGATTTCGGTGATTCTGCACATTTGTAACAGCAGAATCATGAAGATTATCACTGAAAATGCATATCTCAGCTGGAAACAACAACGATACCGAAGATATGGCAGTTTCCACATATCAAACGCACTGTGGAGTGCTGAAAACACCAGAAAACGTGTTTTTCGCATTGAATAGCACAAAAACAGAGATTTCGGTGATTCTGCACACTTGTAACAGCAGAATCATGAAGATTATCACTGAAAATGCATTTCTCAGCTGGAAACAACAACGATACCGAAGATATGGCAGTTTCCGCATATCAAACGCACTGTGGAGTGCTGAAAACACCACAAAACGTGTTTTTCGCATTCAATAGCACGCAAACAGCGATTTCGGTGATTCTGCACACTTGTAACAGCAGAATCATGAAGATTATCACTGAAAATGCATATCTCAGCTGGAAACAAACAACGATACCGAAGATATCGCAGTTTCCGCATGCCAAACGTTCTGTGGAGTGCTAAAAACACCAGAAAACGTGTTATTCGCATTCAATAGCACGAAAACAGCGATTTTGGTGATTTTGCGCACTTGTAACAGCAGGCTCATGAGGATTATCACTGAAAATGCATATCTCAGCTGGAAACAACAACGATACCGAAGATATCGCAGTTTCTGCATGTCAAACGTTCTGTGGCGTGCTGAAAACACCAGAAAACGTGTTTTTCGCATTGAATAGCACGAAAACAGCGATTTCGGTGATTCTCCACACTTGAAACAGCAGAATCATGAAGATTATCACTGAAAATGCATATCTCAGCTGGAAACAACAACGATACCGAAGATATCGCAGTTTCCGCATATCAAACGCACTGTGGAGTGCTGAAAACACCACAAAACGTGTTTTTCGCATTCAAAAGCAGGAAAACAGCGATTTCGGTGATTCTGCACACTTGTAACAGCAGAATCATGAAGATTATCACTGAAAATGCATATCTCAGCTGGAAACAACAACGATACCGAAGATATGGCAGTTTCCGCATATCAAACGCACTGTGGAGTGCTGAAAACACCAGAAAACGTGTTTTTCGCATTGAATAGCACGAAAACAGCGATTTCGGTGATTCTGCACACGTGTAACAGCAGAATCATGAAGATTATCACTGATAATGCATATCTCAGCTGGTAACAACAACGATACCGAAGATATCGCAGTTTCCGCATGTCAAACGCTCTGTGGCGTGCTAAAAACACCAGAAGACGTGTTTTTCGCATTCAAAAGCACGAAAACAGCGATTTCGGTGATTCTGCACATTTGTAACAGCAGAATCATGAAGATTATCACTGAAAATGCATATCTCAGCTGGAAACAACAACGATACCGAAGATATGGCAGTTTCCGCATAACAAACGCACTGTGGAGTGCTGAAAACACCAGAAAACGTGTTTTTCGCATTGAATAGCACGAAAACAGCGATTTTGGTGATTCTCCACACTTGAAACAGCAGAATCATGAAGATTATCACTGAAAATGCATATCTCAGCTGGAAACAACAACGATACCGAAGATATCGCAGTTTCCGCATATCAAACGCACTGTGGAGTGCTGAAAACACCACAAAACGTGTTTTTCGCATTCAAAAGCAGGAAAACAGCGATTTCGGTGATTCTGCACACTTGTAACAGCAGAATCATGAAGATTATCACTGAAAATGCATATCTCAGCTGGAAACAACAACGATACCGAAGATATGGCAGTTTCCGCATATCAAACGCACTGTGGAGTGCTGAAAACACCAGAAAACGTGTTTTTCGCATTGAATAGCACGAAAACAGCGATTTCGGTGATTCTGCACACGTGTAACAGCAGAATCATGAAGATTATCACTGATAATGCATATCTCAGCTGGTAACAACAACGATACCGAAGATATCGCAGTTTCCGCATGTCAAACGCTCTGTGGCGTGCTAAAAACACCAGAAGACGTGTTTTTCGCATTCAAAAGCACGAAAACAGCGATTTCGGTGATTCTGCACATTTGTAACAGCAGAATCATGAAGATTATCACTGAAAATGCATATCTCAGCTGGAAACAACAACGATACCGAAGATATGGCAGTTTCCGCATAACAAACGCACTGTGGAGTGCTGAAAACACCAGAAAACGTGTTTTTCGCATTGAATAGCACGAAAACAGCGATTTTGGTGATTCTGCACACGTGTAACAGCAGAATCATGAAGATTATCACTAAAAATGCATATCTCAGCTGGAAACAACAACGATACCGAAGATATGGCAGTTTCCGCATATCAAACGCACTGTGGAGTGCTGAAAACACCAGAAAACGTGTTTTTCGCATTCAAAAGCACGAAAACAGCGATTTCGGTGATTGTGCACACTTGTAACAGCAGAATCATGAAGATTATCACTGAAAATGCATATCTCAGCTGGAAACAAACAACGATACCGAAGATATCGCAGTTTCCGCATATCAAACGCACTGTGGAGTGCTGAAAACACCAGAAAACGTGTTTTTCGCATTGAATAGCACGAAAACAGCGATTTCGGTGATTCTGCACACTTGTAACAGCAGAATCATGAAGATTATCACTGAAAATGCATATCTCAGCTGGAAACAACAACGATACCGAAGATATCGCAGTTTCCGCATATCAAACGCACTGTGGAGTGCTGAAAACACCAGAAAACGTGTTTTTCGCATTCAAAAGCACGAAAACAGCGATTTTGGTGTTTCTGCACACTTGTAACAGCAGAATCGTGAAGATTATCACTGAAAATGCATATCTCAGCTGGAAACAACATCGATACCGAGGATATGGACGTTTCCGCATATCAATCGCACTGTGGAGTGCTGAAAACACCAGAAAACGTGTTTTTCGCATTCAATAGCACGAAAACAGCGATTTCGGTGATTCTGCACACTTGTAACAGCAGCATCATGAAGACTATCACTGAAAATGCATATCTCAGCTGGAAACAACAACGATACCGAAGATATCGCAGTTTCTGCATGTCAAACGCACTGTGGAGTGCCGAAAACACCACAAAACGTGTTTTTCGCATTCAATAGCACGAAAACAACGATTTCGGTGATTCTGCACACTTGTAACAGCAGAATCATGAAGATTATCACTGAAAATGCATATCTCAGCTGGAACCACCACCGATACCGAAGATATCGCCGTTTCTGCATGTCAAACGTTCTGTGGCGTGCTGAAAACACCAGAAAACGTGTTTTTCGCATTCAATAGGACGAAAACAGCGATTTCGGTGATTCTGCACACTTGTAACAGCAGCATCATGAAGATTATCACTGAAAATGCATATCTCAGCTGGAAACAACAACGATACCGAAGATATGGCAGTTTCCGCATATCAAACGCACTGTGGAGTGCTGAAAACACCAGAAAACGTGTTTTTCGCATTCAAAAGCACGAAAACAGCGATTTCGGTGTTTCTGCACACTTGTAACAGCAGAATCGTGAAGATTATCACTGAAAATGCATATCTCAGCTGGACACCCAACGATACCGACGATATCGCAGTTTCCGCATGCCAAACGTTCTGTGGAGTGCTAAAAACACCAGAAAACGTGTTTTTCGCATTCAATAGCACCAAAACAGCGATTTTGGTGATTCTGCACACTTGTAACAGCAGAATCATGAAGATTATCACTGAAAATGCATATCTCGGCTGGAAACAACAACGATACCGAAGACATCGCAGTTTCCGCATATCAAACGCACTGTGGAGTGCTGAAAACACCAGAAAACGTGTTTTTCGCATTCAGAAGCACGAAAACAGCGATTTCGGTGATTCTGCACACTTGAAACAGCAGAATCATAAAGATTATCACTGAAAATGCATATCTCAGCTGGAAACAAACAACGATACCGAAGATATCGCAGTTTCCGCATATCAAACGCACTGTGGAGTGCTGAAAACACCAGAAAACGTGTTTTTCGCATTGAATAGCACGAAAACAGCGATTTCGGTGATTCTGCACACTTGTAACAGCAGAATCATGAAGATTATCACTGAAAATGCATATCTCAGCTGGAAACAACACCGATACCGAAGATATCGCAGTTTCTGCATGTCAAACGTTCTGTGGCGTGCTGAAAACACCAGAAAACGTGTTTTTCGCATTGAATAGCACGAAAACAGCGATTTCGGTGATTCTGCACACTTGAAACAGCAGAATCATGAAGATTATCACTGATAATGCATATCTCAGCTGGAAACAACAACGATACCGAAGATATCGCAGTTTCCGCATATCAAACGAACTGTGGAGTGCTGAAAACACCAGAAAACGTGTTTTTCGCATTCAAAAGCACGAAAACAGCGATTTCGGTGATTCTGCGCACTTGTAACAGCAGAATCATGAAGTTTATCACTGATAATGCATATCTCAGCTGGAAACAACAACGATACCGAAGATATGGCAGTTTCCGCATATCAAACGCACTGTGGAGTGCTGAAAACACCAGAAAACCTGTTTTTCGCATTCAATAGCACGAAAACAGAGATTTCGGTGATTCTGCACACTTGTAACAGCAGAATCATGAAGATTATCACTGAAAATGCATATCTCAGCTGGAATCAACAACGATACCGAAGATATGGCAGTTTCCGCATATCAAAGCACTGTGTAGTGCTGAAAACACTAGAAAACGTGTTTTTCGCATTCAATAGCACGAAAACAGCGATTTCGGTGATTCTGCACTCTTGTAACAGCAGAATCATGAAGATTATCACTGAAAATGCATATCTCAGCTGGAAACAACATCGATACCGAGGATATGGACGTTTCCGCATATCAAACGCACTGTGGAGTGGCGAAAACACCAGAAAACGTGTTTTTCGCATTCAAAAGCACGAAAACAGCGATTTCGGTGATTCTGCACACTTGTTACAGCAGAATCATGAAGATTATCACTGAAAATGCATATCTCAGCTGGAAACAACAACGATACCGAAGGTATGGCAGTTTCCGCATATCAAACGCACTGTGGAGTGCTGAAAACACCAGAAAACGTGTTCTTCGCATTCAAAAGCACGAAAACAGCGATTTCGGTGTTTCTGCACACTTGTAACAGCAGAATCGTGAAGATTATCACTGAAAATGCATATCTCAGCTGGAAACCCAAGGATACCGAAGATATCGCAGTTTCCGCATGTTACGTCCCGGATCGCGCTATTTTGGCAAAATCGAGACGGAGCACAATAATATACTGTTCTTTGCGTTCACGCAGCGCGTACGTCTGCGTCTAACGGGGACTTTCGCTAATTCAGTCGATTGTAAATGGTACTTACCTAAACTCCTTGTTAACTGCAGGCTGGATGATAATAGCGTAGCAGTTGATATGTGTATCGCGCACTTTGATAATTGGTTATAATAATTGAATATGGAATTATAATATGAATAATCTATTTGATATACTTCACGATGTAGGTTATATAAGATATGGAATACAATTGAATATGGTAATAGTAATATTATATAAGATATAGGAATACAATGAAATAGTAACACTTGGATATAGAAACACTTAGAAATAGTAACGCTTAGAAATAGAAACACTTAGAAATAGTAACGCTTGGAAATAGAAACACTTGATGTAGAAACGCGATGTACACTCCGGGAGTTCCGGAGTGGAACTGTCTTTGAGGCCTGGGCGCTTGCTTGTTTTATACTAGTGGAGTATGGAGATAAGATATGAGGAGCGTGAGACCGGGGTAGATTAGGTAGGTGGATGTTTATAAGATAGGAGAAGAATTCGTATGTTACTGGATCCGGTGTTTATGAGATAAGATAAGGAGTTGGAGTCGAGGAGGATGTTTATAAGATAGGAGAGGAATTCGTATGTTACAGGATCTGGTGTTTATGAGATAAGATAAGGAGTTGGTCGTGAGAGCGGATGTCGGTAGTTGACGTTTCGTCTGGAGATATTGGAGGAATGTGTTTATAGATAAGAGTTGGTCGTGAGAGCGGATGTCGATAGTCGAGGTTTAGTCTGGAGATAATGAAGGAATGTGTTTATAGATAAGAATATGTCGTGAGAGCGTATGTCGGTAATAGGATATGGTAGTGCTTAATATCTATGTTGTGGTTAATGCGGTCTTAAGGTTATTGGTTACGTGCTTACTTGCTATCTTAATATTCTAGAATGTTCTACGCTATCTTACATGCTAATAGCGTTCGTTGCTTCTCACTCTCACTGTCACAGGTAAGTGTCTAAGTCCAACGTCGCTAGACGTAACACCTCCCTCCCTGGGGAGAAAATTCTTGTAGAGAATTTTCCTCAATGTTCATAGGGGTCTGAGAGATGGCACTGGGGTTAGAGCTTGTTAGCTCTATGAGGTGTGACGGACGTTTCTCCGTCTGTGTTGGAGTCTGGTTTGGGGTTCGGGTTCAGGGGTGCGGTGTCCTCAGTAGGGGCTGTTCCGGTTCCCTGAAGTTCCACGATGTTGGGGGTCTTCCTCTGGTTTAGGTACAGCAGGAAGTTTGTGACGGAGCTCCATGCAGCTCCGAGGAGTTTCAAGCTCCACCCGTAGATGGAATGCAGCGCGATGCCGTTTATCACCACGCTGATGGCTGCTTTCACGGCACGGATTGCTAGGTAGATGCCGATGAACCCGGCTGTGAAGGATCCGAAGGTTACGAAGCCTGACCAGATCCGTTTGGCGGTCGAAGCGGCAATGTGGTCCAGGGTCCTGTCGTCCAGGAGGTTGTACAGGTTCACGTCGCTGGTTTCGTATTGTCGTCCGGTGGCTCCTTGGGTTAGTGTGTTGATGATAGTTGGGCGTTCTATAGGAAACCTGATGCGGTCCTTGAGTTTCTGGACATCATCGTGCGAGTAGATGCCTCCGTCTGCGAGGTTGTGAGGGTCTATGTATTTCCATGTTGACTGTGCCAAGGGTTTGAGCTGGGTTGGTGGTAATGTTTCTATCGGTTTTGGAGATAGTTTATACCATTTTCCGTGAATTTTGTACATGGTGGGCAGGAGGTCGCTACATTCCCTCCTGGTTCCGGTGGTGGTTAAAATTCTGTGGATTGGCGTTAGAAATAAGGAATTATTTTTGTAGGTAACCGGGAGTTCGTCGTAGCAGTGGTTTGTCTGCCTTAGCTGGCATATGACGGGGACGCACTTGATGATGTGGATCGTTTCTCCCGTTGGGATGGCCATGTAGCCCGGTTCTCTTGTTACCATGGTGGCGACTTCTGCGGGTGCGAGATGTATGAGTGTGAGCGCGTTGTGGAGTATCTGCTTCTCGAGCGCGCAGCGCTGTTTTACGACGTCGTCGTATAGTTGCGTGATTTGCGTTTTGAAATGTTTTTCTACGTATATAAATTTAGAGTTGACGTATGTGAAAATGTCGAGATTGTTTACTGATATTGGCTTCCGTGTTCTAGGTTGCTCTCCGGCTGCTGTCTCGAGTATGAACAATTTTGGGTGCTCGGTGTGAATCAAGATGTAGCCGCAAATTTTCGATTCTGTGGTCTGTGCCAATGCGAATGTGGTATCCTGGGAGGTCACTGAATACAAGGTTAGTCCCTTTTCTTGTTGGAGGATCGTCGCTTGTCCTTGGTATAGCACGTCGTATTTCTCGAAGTTACAGCTATCCATTGGCGAAGTCTGCCAGAAGGAGTAACCGTTTTCCGCGTCGAGGCAGGATCCTCGTTGTACGGGGCACCGCTGTCCGGAGTGCAGAATGATTTCGTCGGTGGATAGCTTGATCGATGCCGTGTAATCCGTGATCTTTATCCTAATCACGGCTTGGACCACGACATCTGTCCAGGTGCCGAATGGGTCGCTGAAGGTGGACCCGTGGCATGTCCCGTCGTTTTCGAGTTTACCCGAAAGTGTCAGGCTACGCGATGCAGTTGAGTTTGGTTGTATACCTGTGACTTGCGATGCAGGCGTAATGAAGAGCGTGCCTGTGTTGTGTAGCATACGACATATGTCCCTCGGGGTGTTGAGGAGGTAGATCTGTCTCCCGTTTTCCACCGCCGAAACATGGGAGTGCATGCCGCAGTGGTATATGGTTCTGTCGACTTCGACCTGGCACTGGATCACTGGTGTCGCGTGGAAATCCGACAGTTGGAGTAATTGGATAGGTTTAGAGGTGACTGTTGGTTTTGCGGTGTCTGCTCCGCATCGTATCGGGTCGGTAATGGAGTAAGTTGTAAGGTTCAGTGTCGGTCCGCTACAGTCGTAGCCGATGAGGCCCGTAGCTGAGGACGCTGTGATGAATAGAATGGCTGCCCTGATGTGCATGGTGGTGGCGGTTCGTCGAATACTGGTTTCTTCGGCTCTTCTCCGCCCCTTATATACTAGTCATGCGAGATTGGGTGAGGGTGACATTGAGGGAGTCGTAGTTTTCGCGCGCTTTAGTTTATTTTTGTGCACGATCTTCTCTCGACCGGTGTCGAGTGTCAAACGAACGTTGTTGTTCTCCATTACGCGGGATACCCTGTGTGGTCCGGTGTACTGGGTGTCGAATTTGCCCTTGGTTGGTTCCTTTAAGAGGTACACCAAATCTCCTTCCGAGAATTCCTGTGGGTTTAGCTTACGGTCATAATACCGTTTAGATTTTTGCTTTGCGATGTTTAGATTGGCGGCTGCTATCGCTCTAGATTCCGCGAGTCTGGTTTCGAGTTTCTTAAGATACGCAGTGTAAGTTTCATCTTCCACAGGCGTTTCGTATGAGAATGCGGATGGCACTCTGGCCTTGCTGCCAAATATTAGCTCATGGGGGGTATGGAGTGTGCCTTCGTGCATACTTGTGTTGTAACTGAACATTGCGCACTGAAGCCAATTATTCCAGTCATTTTTATTGTTTATGAATTGTTTTAGGTACTCCGTCAGAACGAGATGTGATCGCTCAAGCGAGCCGTTTGTCTGCGGATGGAACGCTGTGGTCTTAATGTGTTGGATTCTGAATCTACGAGTTACTGCGCGCATGAGGGCGTTAACGAAGTTCGTGCCCTGGTCTGTGAGTATTGCTTTCGGGGTGCCAAATCTACAGATTAGGTGGTCAACTAAGGCGTCGGCTGTTTCTACTGCGGACGTGGTTTTGAGGGGGACGGCGATGGAGTATTTGGTAAGGAGATCCTGCATAGTGAGGATGTATTGGAAGCCTGTGGGGGTGGTGGGGAGAGGACCGACGACATCGAGTGCGATTTTATCGAACGCCTGTCCCGGCGTATCTGTTAATATCATCGGATTTCTGGTTTTGACTCTAGTTAATTTTCGTGTTTGGCAATCTTTGCATGTTGTTACGAATTTTGTAATCTCTAATTTCATTTGTGGCCAGAAGTATTTCTCGCGAATTCGTCTATAAGTTTTTGTGACACCTTTGTGTCCGGCGTAAGCGGATGTATGATTTTCGAAAATTATGTCTTGTCTAACGTCTTCCGTGGGTATAATGATTTCGTTTGTGCAAATTGTAACTGTGACGTTCGTGTCTTCTAAAAGTTCTATCAATGCGTCGCGTATAATTGTCCAGTGGATGTCGTCTAACGAGGCTCGAGATATCGTTATTGTTTGCAGGTTTAATTCTATGATTGCGTCGCGTAGGGCTCTGAGTGATTCGATAACGTCTTCGTGCGTTGCTGTGTGTGTCAATGATTGTTTTATCGGTAGCTGTATCAGAGTGAATTTTCCCGAGTGAACTTTTGCTCTGCCAATAGTCGCGTTTGTCAGATTGGGTAGTTTTCCGTGTTTGAATAGGTCTATCGCGCCTTCGTCTAATGGGTCGTTTGCGAGGGACATAAAACATGCCAGATTGTCGTTCTTCATTATCAGTCTGTCTCGTGTGTATCGTACGTTTGTCGGTGTTATTGTTGGACTTGATATATCGATTTCGTCGTCGGCGGCTGGTGATGTAGAAGAAGAGGTGGAAGGTTGGGATTGGAATAGTAATGGAGATGTAGTGGAGTCTGATGTTAGTGGATATATAGGAGTTTGGATTGGGTTTCGGGAAAGAGCGTCTGCGTTAGTGTTGATCTTTCCTGCTTTGTATATGATTTGGTATTCGTACTCGGCTAGTTTTAATCGCCAGCGGAGTAATCGCGATGACGGATCCTTTACGGAATTCATCCAGACCAGCGGCTGGTGGTCTGTGATGAGATTAAATTGCTTCCCGTAGATATAGGATCTGAAGTGCTGGACGGCGTAAATGATGGCTAAGCATTCTTTCTCTATCGTGGCGTAGTTTAATTCTGCACCGTGGAGTAGGCGCGACGCGTAAGCGATCGGCTGATCTCGGTTGATCTCGCCCTGACTTAGTATGGCACCTATTGCGTAATTGGACGCGTCGGTTGTGATATGGAACGGTTTGGTAAAATCAGGATAACGGAGCACTGGTTCAGTGCACAATGCTGTTCGCAACGTTTCGAATGCTTTCTCCTGTGGAAGATTCCACTCGAACTTGGCGTCTTTGCGCAATAGTGACGTTAGTGGTTTAGAAATGTGTGAGAATTTGTATATGAACCGTCTATAGTAGCCTGCCAGACCGAGGAATTCCCGGACCTGTTTGGAATTTTTAGGCTTAGGGAACTCTTTAACGGCGCTGATTTTATTCGGGCATGGTTTGACACCTTCGTCGCTTATTATATGGCCTAAATAGGCGACTTCCCGGCGGAGGAACGTGCACTTGGACGGTTGTAATTTTAAGTTTGCCTTGCGGAGGCGTTTCGCTAGCTTGGTGAATTTGGATTTGTGTTCCGAAAGAGACGAAGCATAAATGACTATGTCGTCCAAGTAGACGAACATTTCTGTACCTTGCAGACCGCTCAGTACAGAATCCATTAGGCGCTGAAAGGTTGCCGGTGCGTTCCGCAGCCCGAACGGCATGCGGTTGAATTCGTAATGCCCATATGGGGTTGAGAATGCTGTTTTCCGCGCGTCTTCAGCGCCCATCCCTATTTGATGGAAACCGGACGCGAGGTCGAAAGTGGAGAAGTACTTTGCTGAGCCCAGTTGGTCTAGTATTTCTACGATACTGGGCAACGGATACGCGTCTGGCTCGGTTTTTTCATTTAATTGCCTGAAATCGATCACCATTCTCCACCTCTTGTTCCCGTCTGCATCCGGCTTTTTGGGAACAATCCACAAGGGGGAGTTATAAGGAGATGTTGAGGGACTCACAATGTCGCTACCCAACAACTCCTTCATTTGGTTGTTGATTTCTTCCTTGTGGATCGGTGGATACCTGTATTGCTTCACGTGGATCGGCTTGTCGTCCTTTGTGGGGATCGTATGTTCGACTATTCTCGTTTTACACAGTTTCTCGCCCTGTAGGTGAAAGATGTCGCTGTTCTCCTGTATGAGACTTTCGACATGCTCGCGTTCTTCGTCGTTTAGATGGTCGAGATTTATTGTATCGGTAATTTCTTTTTCGCGTTCCCGATGCGATCGGGGGTTTTGAATTGGGAAGATGTGGTAAGGCTTCGTTGTTTTTGGCTCGTCGCTGAGTTCGGCGATTTCTTCCACCTTTACAGTGGGTAGGACGAATGAAACTGTGCCGTTAGTCGTGTTGACGACGCGTACGTGAGTTCTGCCGTGGGCCGACTTGACGAGGGAGTCGAACACGAGCACTCCCGGTGCCAATTCTTGTCGAGGGAGATAACCTACTTCTGGCCCAGTCGTCATAATTTGAATGACTTTGGCCGTTCGGCCCTCGACCGTGCGTGGTCGGTGCTCGTGCCCTCCTGTCTTGGGCGCGACAGCAGATCCGCAAGATACAGATGTTGGCGATTTTGTCGTTGCCGTCTTTGATTTAGTAGAACTGGAATAGTTTTGCGATGTCGCTTTTGATTTGGTAGAACTAGAATTGTTATGTGTCGTCGCATTTGATTTGGAAGAACTAGAATTGCTATGCGTCGTCGCATTTGATTTGGAAGAACTAGAATAACTATGCGACGTCGCATTTGATTTGGAAGAACTAGAATTGTTATGCGTCGTCGCATTTGATTTTGGAGAACTAGAATTATTATGCGTCGTCGCATTTGATTTGGAAGAACTAGAATAGTTATGCGTCGTCGCATTAGATTTGGTACGCTTTGGGCTTGGTTCGCCCGAATTAGTAGGGGTGGCATTAGTAGGAGGTGGGGTGTTAGTGGGCATGTTATATTTGGGTTTTTGGGAGTTGGAGTTTCTTTCGCGATTCCGCTCATTATGCGGGGGGTTCGCGAAGGGAATTTCTATCCCTTTCCACAATATTTTCCTCTTTAGGAAGGATATCTCGGCCCCTTCCTCGAGGAAGTGGGCACCCAGGATTCCGTCTGTGAGGATAGGGAAGTTGGAGGGAACTACATCGAACTTGATTATCGTTCCATATAGAGGGATGCCGACGGAACCCATTGTAGCCACCGCTTCCTCCGTGATGCCATATAGCTGTAGTATCTCTTCATCCCCTATCCGATATCGGGGATGAAGTGCTGATCTTTTGATCAGGTTCGGTTCTGACCCCGTGTCGATCATCAGGGTCGTTTGTCGTGGAAGTCCTGGCGATAGGACCTCCACGTGAGGAGCTCTACCCTTTTGGTTTAATTCGCATTTTGCGATTCGTCCTCGTTCGTTATGATTGCGCGGACCGCCTTTGGCGAAGCCTCCCGCCTTCGGTCCTGGTTGGACGGGAGGCCGTGCTCGTTTCCCTGGCTGCGTTTGTTATTGAATTCGCGTTTGCGGCACTCGTGGATATCGTGCCCAGTGAATTTGCAATATGAACAGAGTTTGGTAGGTCTGCCGGGACTTGTGGGTCTACGCGACGGTTCTACCACGTCGCGGTAAGAGCGGTTATCGCGGTAGTTCTCACGCGGCGCGACGCGTGTTTCCCTGTATTGGTTGTTATACGTCGGTCTGGGTGACACGTCTCTCCATGACGACCGCGATTGAAAGTTGGTTTGGTATGGTTTTCTTTCCGGCGTTTGGTCGCGGAATTGCACATGTTTTTGCTCCACTGTGCGCCCGTAGCGGAGGCTATCGCGTTCCAGCTCCTTGTGGATTTCTATAGCCTCGTTGAATATACTGGAGAGCGGACTTCTACGAAGGTGACGGAGTTCTGTTCGTATTTGTGGGTTGACGCCGCGGATGAAACAATCGGCTGTGAGATTGTCAATCTCACTAATTGGGTTTGTATCGCAATCTATAATGGCGTTGCGGATATCCTTGACGCGCGTAATGAAATCTAGTATATGTTCGTCACCGCGCATGTAAATGTTGGCTAGATCGCCGCGGTAGTGATCCACCGTTTTCTGAGGGCCGAATACCCTTTTTAATCGGTTACAGAGGTCCGAAATGCTCAGGTATCGTTCGTCTTCGACTGCGGTTGCCGCGCGTCCGCTTAACCGCGTTAATATTAACCGAGTAAGAGTGCTTTCGGCACTGGGAGGTAGAAGATCGCGTGCACGGTTGCATGCGCGAGTAAACGTAAGTACCGGTGGTTGCAACCCATTAAAGGTAGGTACTAACGCTAGCGCTTCTTTGAGCGTGAATGAATCTGTTTGAATTATGTCGCTAACGGGGCGATGTACTTTGTATTCTCTCCTGATTGCGTCTATCTCCGCCAGCGCAGCGTCGCGCTCCTGCCGCAAGGTCGTACAATCATGCTCCGCGCGGTTTGCCTCGCCGTTTTCCGCGAGTTTCTTTGACCGCGTGTCCATTTTTAGGAGGGAAATTGAATCTATGTATGTAGATGAGATATAATTTATTGGTATATGAATTGGAAGGTACACCAATCGGCGATTTCTTTCGGTAAGCTCGGTAGATCCTCTTTTGAAAAGTCACGAATGAAGGACAGTAACACCTTCCTTGGAATTTCGCGGTGGTGCCGCACCTTAAGCGCCGTATTTGTGTCGATGATCTCTATTGGCGGCGGGGGAATTGGAATATCGACCGTTTCGTCGTCAGAGTCGCCGATGGTGATCGTCTCGATGTTTCGCTCGGCTCCTGCGCTTTCGCAAGGTTTCAGGATTTCCGGCGCAGGCTGCTGCGCTTGGATTTCCTTCAACTCCCGCTGAATAGCTGCAAGCCTCCTCACTTGCACCTTTCTACCACCACGGCGTCCTCGTTTTCGAGTCTGGTCGGGTTGAGATTGGTTATGGTATGTATGAGTAAAAAAAAATTTTTTTTTGGAAAGTAGTTCTAGACACTCACCTTCTTGACTCTGTGCAAGACATCCGGATCAGTCGCAAGGTAACTGCGAGATTCCATCAGATCAAGAACAGTAGCACTAGCGTCAGCGCTTGCGTCAATAAGCAAATGCAAGAACTGGAAATGTGGAAAGGAGATGGTAAGGATCACCAATGTTTGATCTAACCAAATAATTCGCGAAAGTGAACAGCTATCCCACCGCTGTCACCAATTGTTACGTCCCGGATCGCGCTATTTTGGCAAAATCGAGACGGAGCACAATAATATACTGTTCTTTGCGTTCACGCAGCGCGTACGTCTGCGTCTAACGGGGACTTTCGCTAATTCAGTCGATTGTAAATGGTACTTACCTAAACTCCTTGTTAACTGCAGGCTGGATGATAATAGCGTAGCAGTTGATATGTGTATCGCGCACTTTGATAATTGGTTATAAAAATTGAATATGGAATTATAATATGAATAATCTATTTGATATACTTCACGATGTAGGTTATATAAGATATGGAATACAATTGAATATGGTAATAGTAATATTATATAAGATATAGGAATACAATGAAATAGTAACACTTGGATATAGAAACACTTAGAAATAGTAACGCTTAGAAATAGAAACACTTAGAAATAGTAACGCTTGGAAACAGAACCACTGGATGTAGAAACGCGATGTACACTCCGGGAGTTCCGGAGTGGAACTGTCTTTGAGGCCTGGGCGCTTGCTTGTTTTATACTAGTGGAGTATGGAGATAAGATATGAGGAGCGTGAGACCGGGGTAGATTAGGTAGGTGGATGTTTATAAGATAGGAGAAGAATTCGTATGTTACTGGATCCGGTGTTTATGAGATAAGATAAGGAGTTGGAGTCGAGGAGGATGTTTATAAGATAGGAGAGGAATTCGTATGTTACAGGATCTGGTGTTTATGAGATAAGATAAGGAGTTGGTCGTGAGAGCGGATGTCGGTAGTTGACGTTTCGTCTGGAGATATTGGAGGAATGTGTTTATAGATAAGAGTTGGTCGTGAGAGCGGATGTCGATAGTCGAGGTTTAGTCTGGAGATAATGAAGGAATGTGTTTATAGATAAGAATATGTCGTGAGAGCGTATGTCGGTAATAGGATATGGTAGTGCTTAATATCTATGTTGTGGTTAATGCGGTCTTAAGGTTATTGGTTACGTGCTTACTTGCTATCTTAATATTCTAGAATGTTCTACGCTATCTTACATGCTAATAGCGTTCGTTGCTTCTCACTCTCACTGTCACAGGTAAGTGTCTAAGTCCAACGTCGCTAGACGTAACACGCATATCAAACGCACTGTGGAGTGCTGAAAACACCAGAAAACGTGTTTTTCGCATTGAATAGCACGAAAACAGCGATTTTGGTGATTCTGCACACTTGTAACAGCAGAATCATTAAGATTATCACTGATAATGCATATCTCAGCTGGAAACAACAACGATACCGAAGATATCGCAGTTTCCGCATATCAAACGCACTGTTGAGTGCTGAAAACACCAGAAAAGGTGTTTTTCGCATTGAATAGCACGAAAACAGCGATTTCGGTGATTCTGCACACTTGTAACAGCAGAATCATGAACATTATCACTGAAAATGCATGTCTCAGCTGGAAACAACAACGATACCGAAGATATCGCAGTTTCCGCATATCAAACGCACTGTGGAGTGCTGAAAACACCAGAAAACGTGTTTTTCGCTTTCAAGAGCACGAAAACAGCGATTTCGGGGTTTCTGCACACTTGTAACAGCAGAATCGTGAAGATTATCACTGAAAATGCATATCTCAGCTGGAAACAACAACGATACCGAAGATATCGCAGTCTCCGCATATCAAACGCACTGTGGAGTGCTGAAAACACCAGAAAACGTGTTTTTCGCATTCAAAAGCACGAAAACAGCGATTTCGGTGATTCTGCACACTTGTAACAGCAGAATCATGAAGATTATCACTGAAAATGCATATCTCAGCTGGAAACAACAACGATACCGAAGATATCGCAGTTTCCGCATATCAAACGCACTGTGGAGTGCTGAAAACACCAGAAAACGTGTTTTTCGCATTCAATAGCACGAAAACAGTGATTTCGGTGATTCTGCACACTTGTAACAGCAGAATCATGAAGATTATCACTGAAAATGCATATCTCAGCAGGAAACAACATCGATACCGAAGATATGGCAGTTTCCGCATATCAAACGCACTGTGGCGTGCTGAAAACACCAGAAAACGTGTTTTTCGCATTCAAAAGCACGAAAACAGAGATTTCGGTGATTCTGCACACTTGAAACAGCAGAATCATGAAGATTATCACTGAAAATGCATATCTCAGCTGGAAACAAACAACGATACCGAAGATATCGCAGTTTCCGCATATCAAACGCACTGTGGAGTGCTGAAAACACCAGAAAACGTGTTATTCGCATTCAATAGCACGAAAACAGCGATTTCGGTGATTCTGCACACTTGTAACAGCAGAATCATGAAGATTATCACTGAAAATGCATATCTCAGCAGGAAACAACATCGATACCGAAGATATGGCAGTTTCCGAATATCAAACGCACTGTGGCGTGCTGAAAACACCAGAAAACGTGTTTTTCGCATTCAAAAGCACGAAAACAGCGATTTCGGTGATTCTGCACATTTGTAACAGCAGAATCATGAAGATTATCACTGAACATGCATATCTCAGCTGGAAACAACAACGATACCGAAGATATGCCAGTTTCCGCATATCAAACGCACTGTGGAGTGCTGAAAACACCACAAAACGTGTTTTTCGCATTGAATAGCACGAAAACAGCGATTTCGGTGATTCTGCACACTTGAAACAGCAGAATCATGAAGATTATCACTGAAAATGCATATCTCAGCAGGAAACAAACAACGATACCGAAGATATCGCAGTTTCCGCATATCAAACGCACTGTGGAGTGCTGAAAACACCAGAAAACGTGTTTTTCGCATTCAAAAGCACGAAAACAGCGACTTCGGTGATTCTGCACATTTGTAACAGCAGAATCATGAAGATTATCACTGAAAATGCATATCTCAGCTGGAAACAACAACGACACCGAAGATATGGCAGTTTCCGCATATCAAACGCACTGTGGTGTGCTGAAAACACCAGAAAACGTGTTTTTCGCATTCAATAGCACGAAAACAGCGATTTGGGTGATTCTGCACACTTGTAACAGCAGAATCGTGAAGATTATCACTGAAAATGCATATCTCAGCTGGAAACCCAACGATACCGAAGATATCGCAGTTTCCGCATGTCAAACGCACTGTGGAGTGCTGAAAACACCAGAAAACGTGTTTTTCGCATTGAATAGCACGAAAACAGCGATTTCGGTGATTCTGCACACTTGTAACAGCAGAATCATGAAGATTATCACTGAAAATGCATATCTCAGCTGGAAACAACTGTAACGTCGGCCATACCGACGACTCCCTACCTTACCCTCTATTCTGCACGATCACTACATTACCATTTACCTATAATCAATAAGCACGCATATATCCGTAGTCGCTAAGCTAATAACCTTAAGCACCAACCACAGCTATCTCATCCCTCGACTCAATTCCTAGAACGCACCGTCAGCTTGTTCCATCCCAATCCTCCAGCTCCTATCTTCCTTCAATTACCCAGAGTCAGCAATCCCACGCTAGCTCGCGCTATCTCTCTCGAGGTATGCGGAGTCAGCAGTCCCACGCTCGCTCGCACTATCTCTCCCGAGGTATGCAGAGTCAGCAGTCCCACGCTAGCTCGCGTTATCTCTCCCGAGGTATGCAGAGTCAGCAGTCCCACGCTCGCTTATCCTTACCATTACCACACCCCTCATCCATATCCGACTACTACAAAGATAGCTCCGCAACGCCCAGTCAGAGAAGTTCCACTCCGGAACTCCCGGGGTACACATCACGTAGGCAGTTCCACTCCGGAGCTCCCGGGGTACACATCGCGTTTCTATATCGTTACTATTTCCAAGTATTGCTATTTCCAAGTGTTACTATTTCATTGTATTCCTATATCTTATATTATATTATTATTTCCATATTCAATTGTATTCTATATCTTATATAACCTACGTCGTGAAGTATATTAAAGTGATTATTAATATTACAATTCCATATTTAATTCTTATAACCCATTATCAAAGTGCGCGATTCACATACCAACCGCTACGCTATTATCATCTATCCTGCAGCAACGAGGAGATACAGTGCAGTGCCATCGTGAGATTGAGGTAAGCCATTACGACATTTTTATCAATAACCGAGAGTCCCCGTTAGACGCAGACGCACGAGCTGCGTGAACGTTAAAGAACGGCATTTTAGTGCGCGATCCTCGACATTTGCCAATCCGCGCAGTCTGGGACGTGACAATTTTGGTGACAGCGGTGGGATTGTTGTTCACTCTCGCGTTGTAAGTTGTCGTGATCCTCAATTCGCGATCATCTACAATTTCCAGTCCATATTCCCAACAATTTTTTTTTTATTAATTACGCTCTTCCCGAATCTACTTCGCTCGCTCGCGCTGTAAGATAGCGCCACGAATCGACCAGAAGCAGGAAGATATTAGTCGACGTTATTTGCAAGGCCTAAATTTTTTGCCCGATTAGACAAGTGCGCTTCCAACAGCGAACGTCGTGCAAATAGATGGAGGCACGCAGTAATATTGCTGTGACACCTGACAAGCTGCACGGAGTCAAGAAGGTAGTTATTTAATGCTTTCAATAGTACGTCTTATCTCTTGCTACATCACATAATATTACAACGAATTTAAAACTCAGTCACGCCGACGTCGGGGCCGTCGTGGTGGGCAGAAGGTTCAGCTACGGAGGATTGCCGCTATCGAGAGGGAAACAGGAGAACTCCAAGCGCAGGAGATTGCGCTAGAAACCTCCATCCCGGTTAGCGCAGGATCCAGGGCAGAACCCGAGGTCATCACGATCGACGATTCCGACGACGATACGATCGCGATCCCAATTCCTCCACCACCTATTGAGATCGTCGATACCGACTCCGCATTGAAAGTCCGACACCATTACGTCATCCCTGACGAAGTTCTGGCTTCCTTCGTAAGGAACTTCGCACACGACACACCCGAAACTGTGCCACACGATATCGCGCAGTGGTGTAGTTTTATTTATTTAACGCAATAAAATTCTCAATTTTCTATCGCTGTCGCAATTTGTCTTTCCCCTACTGCTCTTAATACACCGTAAACATGGAAACCCGTTCCAAGAAACCGACGGAACACCGTGCCGCGTTGACAGAAACCGAACTCATCGAATTCCAACGGCAACTCCGCGAAAAAGAGAAATCTCTTCACGAAACCGCGGCACGTATAGAAGACGAGCGATCCGCGCTCGCGGAAGCCCGCGCATCCCAAAATTCCGACACGTTTACCGCGCAATTGATCAACGAGCTGGCCGCAATCCGACGCGAGATGGAAGATATTAAACAAGCGAAACCGCGACTATTCGAAGTCGCAGAGTCTCCCCACATTGACACTTCGACGCGACCAGTAATCAACGATTTGGTAACGGAGAATGGAGCCATCTCGACATATTCCCTCCGCGAAGCCGTAGAAACTGTCCCATCATTCGGCGGATCCAATATTTCCGTGTTTCAATTCATCCGCGCTTGCAAACGCGCGAAGGATCTCGTCTCTCCGCACGCCGAAGGCACCCTCGCTCGTCTAATAATTAATCGGCTGAAAGGACGCGCGTACCTAGCCATCGAGGACGAGGCGTGCAATAACATCAGGGATCTTTGCGATATTATGCGCGTTACATTCGGTCCGCAGAAGAACGTCGACCAGTATCGCGGTGCGCTAGCCAGCACATACCAGCTCCCGGACGAGCACATTATCGATTATATCAGTCGGATCAAGGATCTGAAATCCGCGATAATAGACTGCGAACGCAGCTCCAGGCACGTCGACCTGGCGGAAATTGACGAATTCGCACTCCGCTGCTTCTCGGACGGCCTAATCCCAGAAATCAGGCTTCAGCTGATCGCCAGCCAACCAATATCGCTAACGGAAGCATACGCTAAATCGCGCGAACTTCATCGCCGCCTGGAACTCGACCGCGAACGAAGCCGTTCCGCCCTTAAAACCGCGTACGCGGCAAAACTCGCACAACGGAACTACGACGCGGATATTCCACGGCAACGTGCCGCACCGACGCCTCGCGCGTCGACGTTCAAAACTTGCGCGTATTGCAAGAACATCGGCCACAGTATCGACGAATGCCGAAAGCGGCAATACAATAACTCGTTGCGCGAGCGCTATGCAGAACCCCGTCGCGCGGACGAAAGGGACCGTCGTACACCGGCCCCTCGCGATACATACGTTCGGCGCGACGATCAAAGAATTAGAGATACCCGCGTCGATCGACCAGTCCGTTTCCAAAATAGTCAGGGAAACGGACAAGGCCTCTCGCCTCGCCGCGAGAGCAGGCGAGAGGCGAGCCCCGCAAGGGTACACACGATAACGCCAGCGGCAGGAAGCGATACCGAATCGCAACAGTAAGGTTAAAAACCAATTGTTTCGTACCACATGTAAACATTGGCTCGGAAGACTTCACTTCCAATTCCGCACGTCTGATGGTGGACACCGGGTCCGAGCCAAATCTTATCAAATTTCGAGCCTTGAAACCTCACCTCCCTATAAACGCAGCCGAAGCGCTAGCAATATCCGGTATCACGGACGGCCAAGTAAAAACGTACGGCTCGGTTAACGTACAAGTTCATGCACGCAAAATACCGTTTCAAGTGGTCCCGGATGACTTTCCTATTAACACCGAAGGAATCCTGGGGAGTCAATTCTCCAACCGCGGCGTCGACATATTATATTCCCAGAACTGTCTTGTCTGGGAAAACATCAAAATTCCATTCTCGAACACTCCAAATATTACAATACCGCCACGTACCAGTAAATGTATCGCCGTGAACGTACGAAATAAACACCCGCTCGTGGGAGTACTCCCCCGCATCAATGTTGCACCGGGTGTCTATTTAGGCGACGCGCTAGTTTCCAATCGCCGCGGAAAAGTATACACGCGCGTGTTTAATACTACGAATCGCCGGGTCGAAATTCCAACGCCCTTGGCCGAGTTGGAAGAAATAGAATCGACCGGACGCGATAAACCAAGAATGCACGTGCGCACATACCGGGACGCTGTTGCAATGGGAAGCAAAGTAGCCTCGCGATCCCGCGCGTCTCGGGTTACCAGCCGCGATACCGCGGACTCGAGACCCGAGAATACTGCGCCGCATTCCAACGCTATCTCGCTGACTGCTAACTCAGCACGAGATAGCAGATATCAAAACGTTCGCACGCCACGCGATTCAACGGAATGCGCCGAGCGTAGCAACATTACTAATTCTACTAAATATACCAACCCTACTAAATCTACTAGTTCTACCAAGTCTACTAGATCCACTGAATCTTCCATATCTACCAAATCCACTGAATCTTCTACATCTACTAAATCCTCTGAATCCCTCCCGGAGCCTCGTGGCAGAAAGGACACGCCACACACACAGTCCGGATCCGACAACGGGAATCCAGCAGCGTTACCCTGTGAGTCGGATGATCGTGGCCACTGTTCAGGTCGACACACTGTATTTACCGCCAAACAAACACCGCCTCGCTCGGAACGTGTAAAAAATTTGTTGCGCCTCGATCACCTGAACAGCGAGGAGTATTCCGCCGTTGAAGCATTAATAGGCGCGAATCACGACCTGTTCTTCCTTCCCGGTGACCGGTTGGGTAAAACAACCATAATCGAACATAAAATTCCTACAATTAGCAATCAACCAATTCACGTGAAGCAATATCGCTACCCTCCAATACACCGCGAAGAGATCACGAGACAGGTCGCTGATCTATTAGAGAACGACATCATCTAACCCTCCACATCGCCTTATAACTCGCCTCTCTGGGTGGTCCCGAAAAAACCCGACTCACAAGGAAACAAACGTTGGAGGATGGTTATCGATTATCGATCACTAAACGAAAACTCGATTGCGGATGCCTACCCGCTTCCAAACATTACACAGAAGTATAAGCGTTACTACGACCGCAAATTGATACCCGTAAACTTTCGCGTTGGCGACAAAGTGTTCCTACTGAAGGAACCTCGCAAGGGCAAATTCGATGCCCAGTACACCGGCCCTTACGAAATCTCCGATCTATTGGACAACCACAATGTTAAAATAAGAATTAAGAATAAGTTCCGAGTAGTCCATACCAATAAACTGAAAATGTGTAAATACACGAAATGACGGTACGACGTGCAGAATAGAGAAGTGCGTAATATCCCCACCAAATATAAAGACATTGAACCCCCACCTATGCGCAGATGCGTTATCAGACCCCACCCTAGTACCGAAGTGCTTATAATAAGGATCAGCAGTGCCAGAACCCATAACGTGGTAGCCCGCGGAGCAGCAATGATCGCCCTAACAGTATTCTTGTCCCTTAGTGCCATGTGCCACGCACTTATCGCGTATGATTGTGCGGGTCGCTCGCTAAACATTACAACCCTCTCGCTTACCAGCGTCGGTGAGTGCGACGCACCCGATACCGAGCCAAAGACAGAAGAACAATACATCCAACTACTACAATCAGCCGAATATACCAGTACAAAGGTAATACAGTGCAAAATCCGAGTGGATAGAACAATATATTACTGCGGCATGTACTCTCACACATCCGTGGTCCAAGGAGGCCAGCGGGAATATCTGATGGACGTTACAAGCGAGTTGTGTAACCAACTACACAAGACAGGACAGATCCAGTTCTCCGCAAACGACATTATAACAGGACTGCGGGTAAACACAACATCAACGCGCAGTCTCACACTCGCTGGCACAATCACACTCGACGGACAATGTTCGGGAACCCAGTACAGCGACCCATTCGGAACATGGAATAACGTCGTAGTCCAAGCCTCTATCACGATTACGCTCCGAAGCTTCCAATCACCAGTAAAACTAAAGACGGGACAATTAATGCTACCATCCGGACACCACTGTCCAATCACCGAGGAATCATGCCAGGATGTGGAAGGAGAGGGCACCTTCTGGACAGCAATTCCCGAGGACAGTTGCCATTTCAACCATTACGACGTTCTCTACGAAGGAATGGCCACAAAAATAAGCTCAGCCGAATCAAATTTCGGCCCTACGATGTACACTCTAACCTCTCAAGACACCACATTCGCACTCACCACCACTTCCCCCATATCACTGTGCGGCTACAACCTCCTACGAACGGAGCATCCAAAATTGTTCATATTGGCGACAACGAGAGATACAGCCTTCAAAACCAAAACCAAAGTGGAAGTGAATAACCTTGACCTGCTCACGTACGTGAACAGCAAATTCGTATATGTGGAAAAGCACATCAAAACCCAACTAAGCGAACTATACACAAACATCGTACACCAGAGGTGTGTACTCGAACGACAGGTCTTACGAAACGCGCTAGCCCTAGCCAACATCCAGCCGGACGAACTAGCGTACGCCATAACAAAACAGCCGGGATACATGGCTGTCACATCCGGAGAAGTCGTCCATTTGGTAAAATGCATACCCGTCGAATGCACCATACGGCATACTGAATTGTGTTACAACGAGCTGCCGGTAACAGTAAGAAACTCCTCCTTCTTCATCAAACCTAAAAATAGAATTCTGGTTCGCACCGCAACACCGAGACAGTGCAACGAACTCCTGCCAGTAATGTTCCAAATCCATGAAAGCTGGTACAAAATCAACCCCAAACCGGCGGAAACCATCTCGCCACCCATCATCAGCCCGCTGACAGCACCAACGTGGCATTACAAAAACCCAGCAAACCTTGCAACCAGCGGCATATACACACAGGAACAAATAGATGAACTGCGCGATCACATTCTCTTCCCCATCGAAAAACCAGCAACACTGAACATCATGGCCCATGGGGCAATGGGAGGATCGATTCCCGCAGGATCTATTCACCTGGAGAATCTCCTCGACGAAGCCTCACTAAAACGAATTACGGAATCTACAGCCAAAAGAATGTGGTCACTCTTTACTATGTTTGGCTCCATCAGTGCAGGGTGCATAGGGCTATACCTCATCAGCAGGTTAATCAAACTAATCATCGACACCATCATAAACGGCTATGCACTCCACACCGTCTATGGGTGGAGCATCCATCTACTTGGCGCCGTATGGAACTCCATGGCACATCTACTCATCTTCCGAGGAAAGGAAGCAAACCAACACGATCCTCCGCCGACCAACGGAACAACACCAGGAAACATAACCCCAACTACCTCGGAGGAATCGCCCCAACCACTCAGAAGAAACATAGGCCCTACCTTCAACGGAGATCTTGGCATGGCCAAGATTCCTCTTAAAAGGGGGGAGGTGTAACGTCGGCCATACCGACGACTCCCTACCTTACCCTCTATTCTGCACGATCACTACATTACCATTTACCTATAATCAATAAGCACGCATATATCCGTAGTCGCTAAGCTAATAACCTTAAGCACCAACCACAGCTATCTCATCCCTCGACTCAATTCCTAGAACGCACCGTCAGCTTGTTCCATCCCAATCCTCCAACTCCTATCTTCCTTCAATTACCCAGAGTCAGCAATCCCACGCTAGCTCGCGCTATCTCTCTCGAGGTATGCGGAGTCAGCAGTCCCACGCTCGCTCGCACTATCTCTCCCGAGGTATGCAGAGTCAGCAGTCCCACGCTAGCTCGCGTTATCTCTCCCGAGGTATGCAGAGTCAGCAGTCCCACGCTCGCTTATCCTTACCATTACCACACCCCTCATCCATATCCGACTACTACAAAGATAGCTCCGCAACGCCCAGTCAGAGAAGTTCCACTCCGGAACTCCCGGGGTACACATCACGTAGGCAGTCCACTCCGGAGCTCCCGGGGTACACATCGCGTTTCTATATCGTTACTATTTCCAAGTATTGCTATTTCCAAGTGTTACTATTTCATTGTATTCCTATATCTTATATTATATTATTATTTCCATATTCAATTGTATTCTATATCTTATATAACCTACATCGTGAAGTATATTAAAGTGATTATTAATATTACAATTCCATATTTAATTCTTATAACCCATTATCAAAGTGCGCGATTCACATACCAACCGCCACGCTATTATCATCTTTCCTGCAGCAACGACGAGATACAGTGCAGTGCCATCGTGAGATTGAGGTAAGCCATTACGACATTTTTATCAATAACCGAGAGTCCCCGTTAGACGCAGACGCACGAGCTGCGTGAACGTTAAAGAACGGCATTTTAGTGCGCGATCCTCGACATTTGCCAATCCGCGCAGTCTGGGACGTGACACAACATCGATACCGAGGATATGGACGTTTCCGTATATCAAACGCACTGTGGAGTGCTGAAAACACCAGAAAACGTGTTTTTCGCTTTCAAAAGCACGAAAACAGCGATTTCGGTGTTTCTGCACACTTGTAACAGCAGAATCGTGAAGATTATCACTGATAATGCATATCTCAGCTGGAAACAACAACGATACCGAAGATATCGCAGTTTCCGCATATCAAACGCACTGTGGAGTGCTGAAAACACCAGAAAACGTGTTTTTCGCATTGAATAGCACGAAAACAGCGATTTCGGTGATTCTGCACACTTGTAACAGCAGAATCATGAAGAATATCACTGAAAATGCATATCTCAGCTGGAAACAACAACGATACCGAAGATATCGCAGTTTCCGCATATCAAACGCACTGTGGAGTGCTGAAAACACCAGAAAACGTGTTTTTCGCATTCAAAAGCACGAAAACAGCGATTTCGGTGATTCTGCACACTTGTAGCAGCAGAATCATGAAGATTATCACTGAAAATGCATATCTCAGCTGGAAACCCAACGATACCGAAGATATCGCAGTTTCCGCATGCCAAACGTTCTGTGGAGTGCTAAAAACACCAGAAAACGTGTTTTTCGCTTTCAATAGCACGAAAACAGCGATTTTGGTGATTCTGCGCACTTGTAACAGCAGACTCATGAGGATTATCACTGAAAATGCATATCTCAGCTGGAAACAACAACGATACCGAAGATATCGCAGTTTCTGCATGTCAAACGCTCTGTGGCGTGCTGAAAACACCAGAAAACGTGTTTTTCGCATTCAAAAGCACGAAAACAGCGATTTCGGTGATTTTGCACACTTGTAACAGCAGAATCATGAAGATTATCACTGAAAATGCATATCTCAGCTGGAAACAACAACGATACCGAAGATATCGCAGTTTCCGCATATCAAACGCACTGTGGAGTGCTGAAAACACCAGAAAACGTGTTTTTCGCATTGAATAGCACGAAAACAGCGATTTCGGTGATTCTGCACACTTGTAACAGCAGAATCATGAAGATTATCACTGAAAATGCATATCTCAGCTGGAAACAACATCGATACCGAGGATATGGGCGATTCCGCATATCAAACGCACTGTGGAGTGCTGAAAACACCAGAAAACGTGTTTTTCGCTTTCAAAAGCACAAAAACAGCGATTTCGGTGTTTCTGCACACTTGTAACAGCAGAATCGTGAAGATTATCACTGAAAATGCATATCTCAGCTGGAAACCCAACGATACCGAAGATATCGCAGTTTCCGCATGCCAAACGTTCTGTGGAGTGCTAAAAACACCAGAAAACGTGTTTTTCGCATTCAATAGCACGAAAACAGCGATTTTGGTGATTCTGCGCACTTGTAACAGCAGACTCATGAGGATTATCACTGAAAATGCATATCTCAGCTGGAAACAACAACGATACCGAAGATATCGCAGTTTCTGCATGTCAAACGCTCTGTGGCGTGCTGAAAACACCAGAAAACGTGTTTTTCGCATTCAAAAGCACGAAAACAGCGATTTCGGTGATTTTGCACACTTGTAACAGCAGAATCATGAAGATTATC
The DNA here is from genome assembly GCA_951804975.1 of Anthophora plumipes. Classification (NCBI taxonomy): domain Eukaryota; kingdom Metazoa; phylum Arthropoda; class Insecta; order Hymenoptera; family Apidae; genus Anthophora; species Anthophora plumipes. The sequence continues at coordinate 769,584 of CATORF010000790.1, read as the reverse complement.
ACTGAAAATGCATATCTCAGCTGGAAACAACAACGATGCCGAAGATATCGCAGTTTCCGCATATCAAACTCACTGTGGAGTGCTGAAAACAACAGAAAACGTATTTTTCGCATTCAATAGCACGAAAACAGCGATTTCGGTGATTCTGCACACGTGTAACAGCAGAATCATGAAGATTATCACTGAGAATGCATATCTCAGCTGGAAGCAACAACGATACCGAAGATATCGCAGTTTCCGCATATCAAACGCACTGTGGAGTGCTGAAAACACCAGAAAACGTGTTTTTCGCATTCAAAAGCACGAAAACAGCGATTTCGGTGATTCTGCACACGTGTAACAGCAGAATCATGAATATTATCACTGAAAATGCATATCTCAGCTGGAAACAACAACGATACCGAAGATATCGCAGTTTCCGCATATCAAACGCACTGTGGAGTGCTGAAAACACCAGAAAACGTGTTTTTCGCATTCAAAAGCACGAAAACAGCGATTTCGGTGATTCTGCACACTTGTAACAGCAGAATCATGAAGATTATCACTGAAAATGCATATCTCAGCTGGAAACAACAACGATACCGAAGATATGGCAGTTTCCGCATATCAAACGCACTGTGGAGTGCTGAAAACACCAGAAAACGTGTTTTTCGCATTGAATAGCACGAAAACAGCGATTTCGGTGATTCTGCACACGTGTAACAGCAGAATCATGAAGATTATCACTGATAATGCATATCTCAGATGGAAACAACAACGATACCGAAGATATCGCAGTTTCCGCATATCAAACTCACTGTGGAGTGCTGAAAACAACAGAAAACGTATTTTTCGCATTCAATAGCACGAAAACAGCGATTTCGGTGATTCTGCACACTTGTAACAGCAGAATCATGAAGATTATCACTGAAAATGCATATCTCAGCTGGAAACAACAACGATACCGAAGATATCGCAGTTTCCGCATATCAAACGCACTGTGGAGTGCTGAAAACACCAGAAAACGTGTTTTTCGCATTGAATAGCACCAAAACAGCGATTTCGGTGATTTCGGCACACTTGTAACAGCAGAATCATGAAGATTATCACTGAAAATGCATATCTCAGCTGGAAACAACAACGATACCGAAGATATCGCAGTTTCCGCATATCAAACGCACTGTGGAGTGCTGAAAACACCAGAAAACGTGTTTTTCGCATTGAATAGCACCAAAACAGCGATTTCGGTGATTTAGGCACACTTGTAACAGCAGAATCATGAAGATTATCACTGAAAATGCATATCTCAGCTGGAAACAACATCGATACCGAGGATATGGGCGATTCCGCATATCAAACGCACTGTGGAGTGCTGAAAACACCAGAAAACGTGTTTTTCGCTTTCAAAAGCACAAAAACAGCGATTTCGGTGTTTCTGCACACTTGTAACAGCAGAATCGTGAAGATTATCACTGAAAATGCATATCTCAGATGGAAACCCAACGATACCGAAGATATCGCAGTTTCCGCATGCCAAACGTTCTGTGGAGTGCTAAAAACACCAGAAAACGTGTTTTTCGCATTCAATAGCACGAAAACAGCGATTTTGGTGATTCTGCGCACTTGTAACAGCAGACTCATGAGGATTATCACTGAAAATGCATATCTCTGCTGGAAACAACAACGATACCGAAGATATCGCAGTTTCTGCATGTCAAACGCTCTGTGGCGTGCTGAAAACACCAGAAAACGTGTTTTTCGCATTCAAAAGCACGAAAACAGCGATTTCGGTGATTTTGCACACTTGTAACAGCAGAATCATGAAGATTATCACTGAAAATGCATATCTCAGCTGGAAACAACAACGATGCCGAAGATATCGCAGTTTCCGCATATCAAACTCACTGTGGAGTGCTGAAAACAACAGAAAACGTATTTTTCGCATTCAATAGCACGAAAACAGCGATTTCGGTGATTCTGCGCACTTGTAACAGCAGAATCATGATGATTATCACTGAAAATGCATATCTCAGCTGGAAACTACAACGATACCGAAAATATCGCAGTTTCCGCATATCAAACGCAATGTGGAGTGCTGAAAACACCAGAAAACGTGTTTTTCGCATTGAATAGCACGAAAACAGCGATTTCGGTAATTCTGCACACTTGAAACAGCAGAATCATGAAGATTATCACTGAGAATGCATATCTCAGCTGGAAGCAACAACGATACCGAAGATATCGCAGTTTCCGCATATCAAACGCACTGTGGAGTGCTGAAAACACCAGAAAACGTGTTTTTCGCATTCAAAAGCACGAAAACAGCGATTTCGGTGATTCTGCACACGTGTAACAGCAGAATCATGAATATTATCACTGATAATGCATATCTCAGCTGGAAACAACAACGATACCGAAGATATGGCAGTTTCCGCATATCAGACGCACTGTGGAGTGCTGAAAACACCAGAAAAAGTGTTTTTCGCATTGAGTAGCACGAAAACAGCGATTCCGGTGATTCTGCACACGTGTAACAGTAGAATCATGAAGATTATCACTGATAATGCATATCTCAGCTGGAAACAACAACGATACCGAAGATATCGCAGTTTCCGCATATCAAACGCACTGTGGAGTGCTGAAAACACCAGAAAACGTGTTTTTCGCATTGAATAGCACCAAAACAGCGATTTCGGTGATTCTGCACACTTGTAACAGCAGAATCATGAAGATTATCACTGAAAATGCATATCTCAGCTGGAAACAACAACGATACCGAAGATATCGCAGTTTCCGCATATCAAACGCACTGTGGAGTGCTGAAAACACCAGAAAACGTGTTTTTCGCATTCAAAAGCACGAAAACAGCGATTTCGGTGATTCTGCGCACTTGTAACAGCAGAATCATGATGATTATCACTGAAAATGCATATCTCAGCTGGAAACTACAACGATACCGAAAATATCGCAGTTTCCGCATATCAAACGCAATGTGGAGTGCTGAAAACACCAGAAAACGTGTTTTTCGCATTGAATAGCACGAAAACAGCGATTTCGGTAATTCTGCACACTTGAAACAGCAGAATCATGAAGATTATCACTGAGAATGCATATCTCAGCTGGAAGCAACAACGATACCGAAGATATCGCAGTTTCCGCATATCAAACGCACTGTGGAGTGCTGAAAACACCAGAAAACGTGTTTTTCGCATTCAAAAGCACGAAAACAGCGATTTCGGTGATTCTGCACACGTGTAACAGCAGAATCATGAATATTATCACTGATAATGCATATCTCAGCTGGAAACAACAACGATACCGAAGATATGGCAGTTTCCGCATATCAGACGCACTGTGGAGTGCTGAAAACACCAGAAAAAGTGTTTTTCGCATTGAGTAGCACGAAAACAGCGATTCCGGTGATTCTGCACACGTGTAACAATAGAATCATGAAGATTATCACTGATAATGCATATCTCAGCTGGAAACAACAACGATACCGAAGATATCGCAGTTTCCGCATATCAAACGCACTGTGGAGTGCTGAAAACACCAGAAAACGTGTTTTTCGCATTGAATAGCACCAAAACAGCGATTTCGGTGATTCTGCACACTTGTAACAGCAGAATCATGAAGATTATCACTGAAAATGCATATCTCAGCTGGAAACAACAACGATACCGAAGATATCGCAGTTTCCGCATATCAAACGCACTGTGGAGTGCTGAAAACACCAGAAAACGTGTTTTTCGCATTCAAAAGCACGAAAACAGCGATTTCGGTGATTCTGCACACTTGTAACAGCAGAATCATGAAGATTATCACTGAAAATGCATATCTCAGCTGGAAACAACAACGATACCGAAGATATGGCAGTTTCCGCATATCAAACGCACTGTGGAGTGCTGAAAACACCAGAAAACGTGTTTTTCGCATTGAATAGCACGAAAACAGCGATTTCGGTGATTCTGCACACGTGTAACAGCAGAATCATGAAGATTATCACTGATAATGCATATCTCAGATGGAAACAACAACGATACCGAAGATATCGCAGTTTCCGCATATCAAACTCACTGTGGAGTGCTGAAAACAACAGAAAACGTATTTTTCGCATTCAATAGCACGAAAACAGCGATTTCGGTGATTCTGCACACTTGTAACAGCAGAATCATGAAGATTATCACTGAAAATGCATATCTCAGCTGGAAACAACAACGATACCGAAGATATCGCAGTTTCCGCATATCAAACGCACTGTGGAGTGCTGAAAACACCAGAAAACGTGTTTTTCGCATTGAATAGCACCAAAACAGCGATTTCGGTGATTTAGGCTCACTTGTAACAGCAGAATCATGAAGATTATCACTGAAAATGCATATCTCAGCTGGAAACAACAACGATACCGAAGATATCATAGTTTCCGCATATCAAACGCACTGTGGAGTGCTGAAAACACCAGAAAACGTGTTTTTCGCTTTCAAAAGCACAAAAACAGCGATTTCGGTGTTTCTGCACACTTGTAACAGCAGAATCGTGAAGATTATCACTGAAAATGCATATCTCAGATGGAAACCCAACGATACCGAAGATATCGCAGTTTCCGCATGCCAAACGTTCTGTGGAGTGCTAAAAACACCAGAAAACGTGTTTTTCGCATTCAATAGCACGAAAACAGCGATTTTGGTGATTCTGCGCACTTGTAACAGCAGACTCATGAGGATTATCACTGAAAATGCATATCTCAGCTGGAAACAACAACGATACCGAAGATATCGCAGTTTCTGCATGTCAAACGCTCTGTGGCGTGCTGAAAACACCAGAAAACGTGTTTTTCGCATTCAAAAGCACGAAAACAGCGATTTCGGTGATTTTGCACACTTGTAACAGCAGAATCATGAAGATTATCACTGAAAATGCATATCTCAGCTGGAAACAACAACGATGCCGAAGATATCGCAGTTTCCGCATATCAAACTCACTGTGGAGTGCTGAAAACAACAGAAAACGTATTTTTCGCATTCAATAGCACGAAAACAGCGATTTCGGTGATTCTGCGCACTTGTAACAGCAGAATCATGATGATTATCACTGAAAATGCATATCTCAGCTGGAAACTACAACGATACCGAAAATATCGCAGTTTCCGCATATCAAACGCAATGTGGAGTGCTGAAAACACCAGAAAACGTGTTTTTCGCATTGAATAGCACGAAAACAGCGATTTCGGTAATTCTGCACACTTGAAACAGCAGAATCATGAAGATTATCACTGAGAATGCATATCTCAGCTGGAAGCAACAACGATACCGAAGATATCGCAGTTTCCGCATATCAAACGCACTGTGGAGTGCTGAAAACACCAGAAAACGTGTTTTTCGCATTCAAAAGCACGAAAACAGCGATTTCGGTGATTCTGCACACGTGTAACAGCAGAATCATGAATATTATCACTGATAATGCATATCTCAGCTGGAAACAACAACGATACCGAAGATATGGCAGTTTCCGCATATCAGACGCACTGTGGAGTGCTGAAAACACCAGAAAAAGTGTTTTTCGCATTGAGTAGCACGAAAACAGCGATTCCGGTGATTCTGCACACGTGTAACAGTAGAATCATGAAGATTATCACTGATAATGCATATCTCAGCTGGAAACAACAACGATACCGAAGATATCGCAGTTTCCGCATATCAAACGCACTGTGGAGTGCTGAAAACACCAGAAAACGTGTTTTTCGCATTGAATAGCACCAAAACAGCGATTTCGGTGATTCTGCACACTTGTAACAGCAGAATCATGAAGATTATCACTGAAAATGCATATCTCAGCTGGAAACAACAACGATACCGAAGATATCGCAGTTTCCGCATATCAAACGCACTGTGGAGTGCTGAAAACACCAGAAAACGTGTTTTTCGCATTCAAAAGCACGAAAACAGCGATTTCGGTGATTCAGCACACTTGTAACAGCAGAATCATGAAGATTATCACTGAAAATGCATATCTCAGCTGGAAACAACAACGATACCGAAGATATGGCAGTTTCCGCATATCAAACGCACTGTGGAGTGCTGAAAACACCAGAAAACGTGTTTTTCGCATTGAATAGCACGAAAACAGCGATTTCGGTGATTCTGCACACGTGTAACAGCAGAATCATGAAGATTATCACTGATAATGCATATCTCAGATGGAAACAACAACGATACCGAAGATATCGCAGTTTCCGCATATCAAACTCACTGTGGAGTGCTGAAAACAACAGAAAACGTATTTTTCGCATTCAATAGCACGAAAACAGCGATTTCGGTGATTCTGCACACTTGTAACAGCAGAATCATGAAGATTATCACTGAAAATGCATATCTCAGCTGGAAACAACAACGATACCGAAGATATCGCAGTTTCCGCATATCAAACGCACTGTGGAGTGCTGAAAACACCAGAAAACGTGTTTTTCGCATTGAATAGCACCAAAACAGCGATTTCGGTGATTTAGGCTCACTTGTAACAGCAGAATCATGAAGATTATCACTGAAAATGCATATCTCAGCTGGAAACAACAACGATACCGAAGATATCATAGTTTCCGCATATCAAACGCACTGTGGAGTGCTGAAAACACCAGAAAACGTGTTTTTCGCATTCAAAAGCACGAAAACTGCGATTTCGGTGATTCTGCACACTTGTAACAGCAGAATCATGAAGATTATCACTGAAAATGCATATCTCAGCAGGAAACAACATCGATACCGAAGATATGGCAGTTTCCGCATATCAAACGCACTGTGGCGTGCTGAAAACACCAGAAAACGTGTTTTTCGCATTCAAAAGCACGAAAACAGCGATTTCGGTGATTCTGCACATTTGTAACAGCAGAATCATGAAGATTATCACTGAAAATGCATATCTCAGCTGGAAACAACAACGATACCGAAGATATCGCAGTTTCCGCATGTCAAACGCTCTGTGGCGTGCTGAAAACACCAGAAAACGTGTTTTTCGCATTCAAAAGCACGAAAACAGCGATTTCGGTGTTACTGCGCACTTGTAACAGCAGAATCGTGAAGATTATCACTGAAAATGCATATCTCAGCTGGAAACCCAACGATACCGAAGATATCGCAGTTTCCGCATGTCAAACGTTCTGTGGAGTGTTAAAAACACCAGAAAACGTGTTTTTCGCATTCAATAGCACGAAAACAGCGACTTCTGTGATTCTGCACACTTGTCACAGAAGAAACTCGAAGATTATCGTAGACAATGCATATCTCAGCTGTAAACAACAACGATACCGAAGATATCGCAGTTTCCGCATATCAAGCATACTGTGGAGTGCTGAAAACACCAGAAAACGTGTTTTTCGCATTCAAAAGCACGAAAACAGCGATTTCGGTGTTTCTGCACACTTGTAACAGCAGAATCGTGAAGATTATCACTGAAAATGCATATCTCAGCTGGAAACCAACAATACCGAAGATATCGCAGTTTCCGCATGCCAAACGTTCTGTGGAGTGCTAAAAACACCAGAAAACGTGTTTTTCGCATTCAATAGCACGAAAACAGCGATTTCGGTGATTCTGCACACTTGTAACAGCAGAATCATGAAGATTATCACTGAAAATGCATATCTCAGCTGGAAACAACAACGATACCGAAGATATCGCAGTTTCCGCATATCAAACGCACTGTGGAGTGCTGAAAACACCAGAAAACGTGTTTTTCGCATTCAAAAGCACGAAAACAGCGATTTCGGTGATTCTGCACACTTGTAACAGCAGAATCGTGAAGATTATCACTGAAAATGCATATCTCAGCTGGAAACCCAACGATACCGAAGATATCGCAGTTTCCGCATGCCAAACGTTCTGTGGAGTGCTAAAAACACCAGAAAACGTGTTTTTCGCATTCAATAGCACGAAAACAGCGATTTTGGTGATTCTGCGCACTTGTAACAGCAGACTCATGAGGATTATCACTGAAAATGCATATCTCAGCTGGAAACCCAACGATACCGAAGATATCGCAGTTTCCGCATGTCAAACGTTCTGTGGAGTGCTAAAAACACCAGAAAACGTGTTTTTCGCATTCAAAAGCACGAAAACAGCGATTTCGGTGATTCTGCGCACTTGTAACAGCAGAATCATGATGATTATCACTGAAAATGCATATCTCAGCTGGAAACTACAACGATACCGAAAATATCGCAGTTTCCGCATATCAAACGCAATGTGGAGTGCTGAAAACACCAGAAAACGTGTTTTTCGCATTGAATAGCACGAAAACAGCGATTTCGGTGATTCTGCACACTTGAAACAGCAGAATCATGAAGATTATCACTGAGAATGCATATCTCAGCTGGAAACAACAACGATACCGAAGATATCGCAGTTTCTGCATGTCAAACGCTCTGTGGCGTGCTGAAAACACCAGAAAACGTGTTTTTCGCATTCAAAAGCACGAAAACAGCGATTTCGGTGATTTTGCACACTTGTAACAGCAGAATCATGAAGATTATCACTGAAAATGCATATCTCAGCTGGAAACAACAACGATGCCGAAGATATCGCAGTTTCCGCATATCAAACGCACTGTGGAGTGCTGAAAACACCAGAAAACGTATTTTTCGCATTCAATAGCACGAAAACAGCGATTTCGGTGATTCTGCACACTTGTAACAGCAGAATCATGAAGATTATCACTGAAAATGCATATCTCAGCTGGAAACAACAACGTTACCGAAGATATGGCAGTTTCCGCATATCAAACGCACTGTGGCGTGCTGAAAACACGAGAAAACGTATTTTTCGCATTCAAAAGCACGAAAACAGCGATTTCGGTGATTCTGCACACTTGTCACAGAAGAAACTCGAAGATTATCGTAGACAATGCATATCTCAGCTGGAAACAACAACGATACCGAAGATATCGCAGTTTCCGCATATCAAACGCACTGTGGAGTGCTGAAAATACCAGAAAACGTGTTTTTCGCATTCAATAGCACGAAAACAGTGATTTCGGTGAATCTGCACACTTGTAACAGCAGAATCATGAAGATTATCACTGAAAATGCATATCTCAGCTGGAAACAACAACGTTACCGAAGATATGGCAGTTTCCGCATATCAAACGCACTGTGGCGTGCTGAAAACACGAGAAAACGTATTTTTCGCATTCAAAAGCACGAAAACAGCGATTTCGGTGATTCTGCACACTTGTCACAGAAGAAACTCGAAGATTATCGTAGACAATGCATATCTCAGCTGGAAACAACAACGATACCGAAGATATCGCAGTTTCCGCATATCAAACGCACTGTGGAGTGCTGAAAATACCAGAAAACGTGTTTTTCGCATTCAATAGCACGAAAACAGTGATTTCGGTGAATCTGCACACTTGTAACAGCAGAATCATGAAGATTATCACTGAAAATGCATATCTCAGCTGGAAACGACAACGATACCGAAGATATGGCAGTTTCCGCATATCTAACGCACTGTGGAGTGCTGAAAACACCAGAAAACGTGTTATTCGCATTCAAAAGCACGAAAACAGCGATTTCGGTGATTCTGCACACTTGTAACAGCAGAATCATGAAGGTTATCACTGATAATGCATATCTCAGCTGGAAACAACAACGATACCGAAGATATGGCAGTTTCCGCATATCAAACGCACTGTGGAGTGCTGAAAACACCAGAAAACGTGTTTTTCGCATTCAGTAGCACGAAAACAGCGATTTCGGCGTTTCTGCACACTTGTAACAGCAGAATCATGAAGTTTATCACCGATAATGCATATCTCAGCTGGAAACAACAACGATACCGAAGATATGGCAGTTTCCGCATATCAAACGCACTGTGGAGTGCTGAAAACACCAGAAAACGTGTTTTTCGCATTCAATAGCACGAAAACAGCGATTTCGGTGATTCTGCACACTTGTAACAGCAGAATCATGAAGATTATCACTGAAAATGCATATCTCCGCTGGAAACAACAACGATACCGAAGATATGGCAGTTTCCGCATATCAAACGCACTGTGGATTGCTGAAAACACCAGAAAACGTGTTTTTCGCATTCAAAAGCACGAAAACAGCGATTTCGGTGATTCTGCGAACTTGTAACAGCAGAATCATGAAGATTATCACTGATAATGCATATCTCAGCTGGAAACAACAACGATACCGAAGAAATGGCAGTTTCCGCATATCAAACGCACTGTGGAGTGCTGAAAATACCAGAAAACGTGTTTTTCGCATTCAAAAGCACGAAAACAGCGATTTCGGTGATTCTGCGCACTTGTAACAGCAGAATCATGAAGTTTATCACTGATAATGCATATCTCAGCTGGAAACAACAACGATACCGAAGATATGGCAGTTTCCGCATATCAAACGCACTGTGGAGTGCTGAAAACACCAGAAAACGTGTTTTTCGAATTCAATAGCACGAAAACAGCGATTTCGGTGATTCTGCACACTTGTAACAGCAGAATCATGATGATTATCGCTGAAAGTGCATATCTCAGCTGGAAACAACAACGATACCGAAGATATGGCAGTTTCCGCATATCAAACGCACTGTGGAGTGCTGAAAACACCAGAAAACGTGTTTTTCGCATACAATAGCACGAAAACAGCGATTTCGGCGATTCTGCACACTTGTAACAGCAGAATCATGAAGTTTATCACCGATAATGCATATCTCAGCTGGAAACAACAACGCTACCGAAGATATGGCAGTTTCCGCATATCAAACGCACTGTGGAGTGCTGAAAACACCAGAAAACGTGTTTTTCGCATTCAATAGCACGAAAACAGCGATTTCGGTGATTCTGCACACTTGTAACAGCAGAATCATGAAGATTATCACTGAAAATGCATATCTCCGCTGGAAACAACAACGATACCGAAGATATGGCAGTTTCCGCATATCAAACGCACTGTGGATTGCTGAAAACACCAGAAAACGTGTTTTTCGAATTCAATAGCACGAAAACAGCGATTTCGGTGATTCTGCACACTTGTAACAGCAGAATCATGAAGATTATCACTGAAAATGCATATCTCAGCTGGAAACAACAACGTTACCGAAGATATGGCAGTTTCCGCATATCAAACGCACTGTGGCGTGCTGAAAACACGAGAAAACGTGTTTTTCGCATTCAAAAGCACGAAAACAGCGATTTCGGTGAATCTGCACACTTGTAACAGCAGAATCCTGAAGATTATCACTGAAAATGCATATCTCAGCTGGAAACAACAACGATACCGAAGATATGGCAGTTTCCGCATATCAAACGCACTGTGGAGTGCTGAAAACACCAGAAAACGTGTTTTTCGCATTCAGTAGCACGAAAACAGCGATTTCGGCGATTCTGCACACTTGTAACAGCAGAATCATGAAGTTTATCACCGATAATGCATATCTCAGCTGGAAACAACAACGATACCGAAGATATGGCAGTTTCCGCATATCAAACGCACTGTGGAGTGCTGAAAACACCAGAAAACGTGTTTTTCGCATTCAATAGCACGAAAACAGCGATTTCGGTGATTCTGCACACTTGTAACAGCAGAATCATGAAGATTATCACTGAAAATGCATATCTCCGCTGGAAACAACAACGATACCGAAGATATGGCAGTTTCCGCATATCAAACGCACTGTGGATTGCTGAAAACACCAGAAAACGTGTTTTTCGCATTCAAAAGCACGAAAACAGCGATTTCGGTGATTCTGCGAACTTGTAACAGCAGAATCATGAAGATTATCACTGATAATGCATATCTCAGCTGGAAACAACAACGATACCGAAGAAATGGCAGTTTCCGCATATCAAACGCACTGTGGAGTGCTGAAAATACCAGAAAACGTGTTTTTCGCATTCAAAAGCACGAAAACAGCGATTTCGGTGATTCTGCGCACTTGTAACAGCAGAATCATGAAGTTTATCACTGATAATGCATATCTCAGCTGGAAACAACAACGATACCGAAGATATGGCAGTTTCCGCATATCAAACGCACTGTGGATTGCTGAAAACACCAGAAAACGTGTTTTTCGAATTCAATAGCACGAAAACAGCGATTTCGGTGATTCTGCACACTTGTAACAGCAGAATCATGAAGATTATCACTGAAAATGCATATCTCAGCTGGAAACAACAACGTTACCGAAGATATGGCAGTTTCCGCATATCAAACGCACTGTGGCGTGCTGAAAACACGAGAAAACGTGTTTTTCGCATTCAAAAGCACGAAAACAGCGATTTCGGTGAATCTGCACACTTGTAACAGCAGAATCATGAAGATTATCACTGAAAATGCATATCTCAGCTGGAAACAACAACGATACCGAAGATATGGCAGTTTCCGCATATCAAACGCACTGTGGAGTGCTGAAAATACCAGAAAACGTGTTTTTCGCATTCAATAGCACGAAAACAGTGATTTCGGTGAATCTGCACACTTGTAACAGCAGAATCATGAAGATTATCACTGAAAATGCATATCTCAGCTGGAAACAACAACGATACCGAAGATATCGCAGTTTCCGCATGTCAAACGCTCTATGGCGTGCTGAAAACACCAGAAAACGTGTTTTTCCCATTCAAAAGCACGAAAACAGCGATTTCGGTTTTTCTGCACACTTGTAACAGAAGAAACTCGAAGATTATCGTAGACAATGCATATCTCAGCTGGAAACAACAACGATACCGAAGATATGGCAGTTTCCGCATATCAAACGCACTGTGGCGTGCTGAAAATACCAGAAAACGTGTTCTTCATATTCAATAGCACGAAAACAGCGATTTCGGTGATTCTGCACACTTGTAACAGCAGAATCATGAAGATTATCACTGAAAATGCATATCTCAGCTGGAAACAACAACGATACCGAAGATATCGCAGTTTCCGCATATCAAACGCACTGTGGCGTGCTGAAAACACCAGAAAACGTGTTTTTCGCATTCAAAAGCACGAAAACAGCGATTTCGGTGATTCTGCACATTTGTAACAGCAGAATCATGAAGATTATCAATGAAAATGCATATCTCAGCTGGAAACAACAACGATACCGAAGATATGGCAGTTACCGCATATCAAACGCACTGTGGAGTTCTGAAAACACCAGAAAACGTGTTATTCGCATTCAAAAGCACGAAAACAGCGATTTCGGTGATTCTGCGCACTTGTAACAGCAGAATCATGAAGCTTATCACTGATAATGCATATCTCAGCTGGAAACAACAACGATACCGAAGATATGGCAGTTTCCGCATATCAAACGCACTGTGGAGCGCTGAAAACACCAGAAAACGTGTTTTTCGCATTCAATAGCACGAAAACAGCGATTTCGGCGATTCTGCACACTTGTAACAGCAGAATCATGAAGATTATCACTGATAATGCATATCTCAGCTGGAAACAACAACGATACCGAAGAAATGGCAGTTTCCGCATATCAAACGCACTATGGAGTGCTGAGAATACCAGAAAACGTGTTTTTCGCATTCAATAGCACGAAAACAGCGATTTCGGTGAATCTGCACACTTGTAACAGCAGAATCATGAAGATTATCACTGAAAATGCATATCTCAGCTGGAAACAACAACGATACCGAAGATATCGCAGTTTCCGCATGTCAAACGCTCTGTGGCGTGCTGAAAACACCAGAAAACGTGTTTTTCGCATTCAAAAGCACGAAAACAGCGATTTCGGTGATTCTGCACATTTGTAACAGCAGAATCCTGAAGAGTATCGCTGAAAATGCATATCTCAGCTGGAAACAACAACGATACCGAAGATATGGCAGTTTCCGCATATCAAACGCTCTGTGGAGTGCTGAAACACCAGAAAACGTGTTTTTCGCATTCAATAGCACGAAAACAGCGATTTCGGTGATTCTGCACACTTGTAACAGCAGAATCATGAAGGTTATCACTGATAATGCATATCTCAGCTGGAAACAACAACGATACCGAAGATATGGCAGTTTCCGCATATCAAACGCACTGTGGAGTGCTGAAAACACCAGAAAACGTGTTTTTCGCATTCAGTAGCACGAAAACAGCGATTTCGGCGATTCTGCACACTTGTAACAGCAGAATCATGAAGTTTATCACCGATAATGCATATCTCAGCTGGAAACAACAACGATACCGAAGATATGGCAGTTTCCGCATATCAAACGCACTGTGGAGTGCTGAAAACACCAGAAAACGTGTTTTTCGCATTCAATAGCACGAAAACAGCGATTTCGGTGATTCTGCACACTTGTAACAGCAGAATCATGAAGATTATCACTGAAAATGCATATCTCCGCTGGAAACAACAACGATACCGAAGATATGGCAGTTTCCGCATATCAAACGCACTGTGGATTGCTGAAAACACCAGAAAACGTGTTTTTCGCATTCAAAAGCACGAAAACAGCGATTTCGGTGATTCTGCGAACTTGTAACAGCAGAATCATGAAGATTATCACTGATAATGCATATCTCAGCTGGAAACAACAACGATACCGAAGAAATGGCAGTTTCCGCATATCAAACGCACTGTGGAGTGCTGAAAATACCAGAAAACGTGTTTTTCGCATTCAAAAGCACGAAAACAGCGATTTCGGTGATTCTGCGCACTTGTAACAGCAGAATCATGAAGTTTATCACTGATAATGCATATCTCAGCTGGAAACAACAACGATACCGAAGATATGGCAGTTTCCGCATATCAAACGCACTGTGGAGTGCTGAAAACACCAGAAAACGTGTTTTTCGAATTCAATAGCACGAAAACAGCGATTTCGGTGATTCTGCACACTTGTAACAGCAGAATCATGATGATTATGGCTGAAAGTGCATATCTCAGCTGGAAACAACAACGATACCGAAGATATGGCAGTTTCCGCATATCAAACGCACTGTGGAGTGCTGAAAACACCAGAAAACGTGTTTTTCGCATTCAATAGCACGAAAACAGCGATTTCGGCGATTCTGCACACTTGTAACAGCAGAATCATGAAGTTTATCACCGATAATGCATATCTCAGCTGGAAACAACAACGCTACCGAAGATATGGCAGTTTCCGCATATCAAACGCACTGTGGAGTGCTGAAAACACCAGAAAACATGTTTTTCGCATTCAATAGCACGAAAACAGCGATTTCGGTGATTCTGCACACTTGTAACAGCAGAATCATGAAGATTATCACTGAAAATGCATATCTCCGCTGGAAACAACAACGATACCGAAGATATGGCAGTTTCCGCGTATCAAACGCACTGTGGATTGCTGAAAACACCAGAAAACGTGTTTTTCGCATTCAAAAGCACGAAAACAGCGATTTCGGTGATTCTGCGAACTTGTAACAGCAGAATCATGAAGATTATCACTGATAATGCATATCTCAGCTGGAAACAACAACGATACCGAAGAAATGGCAGTTTCCGCATATCAAACGCACTGTGGAGTGCTGAAAATACCAGAAAACGTGTTTTTCGCATTCAAAAGCACGAAAACAGCGATTTCGGTGATTCTGCGCACTTGTAACAGCAGAATCATGAAGTTTATCACTGATAATGCATATCTCAGCTGGAAACAACAACGATACCGATGATATGGCAGTTTCCGCATATCAAACGCACTGTGGAGTGCTGAAAACACCAGAAAACGTGTTTTTCGAATTCAATAGCACGAAAACAGCGATTTCGGTGATTCTGCACACTTGTAACAGCAGAATCATGAAGATTATCGCTGAAAGTGCATATCTCAGCTGGAAACAACAACGATACCGAAGATATGGCAGTTTCCGCATATCAAACGCACTGTGGAGTGCTGAAAACACTAGAAAACGTGTTTTTCGCATTCAATAGCACGAAAACAGCGATTTCGGCGATTCTGCACACTTGTAACAGCAGAATCATGAAGTTTATCACCGATAATGCATATCTCAGCTGGAAACAACAACGCTACCGAAGATATGGCAGTTTCCGCATATCAAACGCACTGTGGAGTGCTGAAAACACCAGAAAACGTGTTTTTCGCATTCAATAGCACGAAAACAGCGATTTCGGTGATTCTGCACACTTGTAACAGCAGAATCATGAAGATTATCACTGAAAATGCATATCTCCGCTGGAAACAACAACGATACCGAAGATATGGCAGTTTCCGCATATCAAACGCACTGTGGATTGCTGAAAACACCAGAAAACGTGTTTTTCGCATTCAAAAGCACGAAAACAGCGATTTCGGTGATTCTGCGAACTTGTAACAGCAGAATCATGAAGATTATCACTGATAATGCATATCTCTGCTGGAAACAACAACGATACCGAAGAAATGGCAGTTTCCGCATATCAAACGCACTGTGGAGTGCTGAAAATACCAGAAAACGTGTTTTTCGCATTCAAAAGCACGAAAACAGCGATTTCGGTGATTCTGCGCACTTGTAACAGCAGAATCATGAAGTTTATCACTGATAATGCATATCTCAGCTGGTAACAACAACGATACCGAAGATATGGCAGTTTCCGCATATCAAACGCACTGTGGAGTGCTGAAAACACCAGAAAACGTGTTTTTCGAATTCAATAGCACGAAAACAGCGATTTCGGTGATTCTGCACACTTGCAACAGCAGAATCATGAAGATTATCGCTGAAAGTGCATATCTCAGCTGGAAACAACAACGATACCGAAGATATCGCAGTTTCCGCATATCAAACGCACTGTGGAGTGCTGAAAACACCAGAAAACGTGTTTTTCGCATTCAAAAGCACGAAAACAGCGATTTCGGTGATTCTGCGCACTTGTAACAGCAGAATCATGAAGATTATCACTGATAATGCATATCTCAGCTGGAAACAACAACGATACCGAATAAATGGCAGTTTCCGCATATCAAACGCACTGTGGAGTGCTGAAAACACCAGAAAACGTGTTTTTCGAATTCAATAGCACGAAAACAGCGATTTCGGTGATTCTGCACACTTGTAACAGCAGAATCATGAAGATTATCACTGAAAATGCATATCTCCGCTGCAAACAACAACGATACCGAAGATATGGCAGTTTCCGCATATCAAACGCACTGTGGATTGCTGAAAACACCAGAAAACGTGTTTTTCGCATTCAAAAGCACGAAAGCAGCGATTTCGGTGATTCTGCGAACTTGTAACAGCAGAATCATGAAGGTTATCACTGATAATGCATATCTCAGCTGGAAACAACAACGATACCGAAGATATCGCAGTTTCCGCATGTCAAACGCTCTATGGCGTGCTGAAAACACCAGAAAACGTGTTTTTCCCATTCAAAAGCACGAAAACAGCGATTTCGGTTTTTCTGCACACTTGTAACAGAAGAAACTCGAAGATTATCGTAGACAATGCATATCTCAGCTGGAAACAACAACGATACCGAAGATATCGCAGTTTCCGCATGTCAAACGCTCTGTGGCGTGCTGAAAACACCAGAAAACGTGTTTTTCGCATTCAAAAGCACGAAAACAGCGATTTCGGTGATTCTGCACATTTGTAACAGCAGAATCCTGAAGAGTATCGCTGAAAATGCATATCTCAGCTGGAAACAACAACGATACCGAAGATATGGCAGTTTCCGCATATCAAACGCTCTGTGGAGTGCTGAAACACCAGAAAACGTGTTTTTCGCATTCAATAGCACGAAAACAGCGATTTCGGTGATTCTGCACACTTGTAACAGCAGAATCATGAAGGTTATCACTGATAATGCATATCTCAGCTGGAAACAACAACGATACCGAAGATATGGCAGTTTCCGCATATCAAACGCACTGTGGAGTGCTGAAAACACCAGAAAACGTGTTTTTCGCATTCAGTAGCACGAAAACAGCGATTTCGGCGATTCTGCACACTTGTAACAGCAGAATCATGAAGTTTATCACCGATAATGCATATCTCAGCTGGAAACAACAACGATACCGAAGATATGGCAGTTTCCGCATATCAAACGCACTGTGGAGTGCTGAAAACACCAGAAAACGTGTTTTTCGCATTCAATAGCACGAAAACAGCGATTTCGGTGATTCTGCACACTTGTAACAGCAGAATCATGAAGATTATCACTGAAAATGCATATCTCCGCTGGAAACAACAACGATACCGAAGATATGGCAGTTTCCGCATATCAAACGCACTGTGGATTGCTGAAAACACCAGAAAACGTGTTTTTCGCATTCAAAAGCACGAAAACAGCGATTTCGGTGATTCTGCGAACTTGTAACAGCAGAATCATGAAGATTATCACTGATAATGCATATCTCAGCTGGAAACAACAACGATACCGAAGAAATGGCAGTTTCCGCATGTCAAACGCTCTATGGCGTGCTGAAAACACCAGAAAACGTGTTTTTCCCATTCAAAAGCACGAAAACAGCGATTTCGGTTTTTCTGCACACTTGTAACAGAAGAAACTCGAAGATTATCGTAGACAATGCATATCTCAGCTGGAAACAACAACGATACCGAAGATATGGCAGTTTCCGCATATCAAACGCACTGTGGCGTGCTGAAAATACCAGAAAACGTGTTCTTCATATTCAATAGCACGAAAACAGCGATTTCGGTGATTCTGCACACTTGTAACAGCAGAATCATGAAGATTATCACTGAAAATGCATATCTCAGCTGGAAACAACAACGATACCGAAGATATCGCAGTTTCCGCATATCAAACGCACTGTGGCGTGCTGAAAATACCAGAAAACGTGTTCTTCATATTCAATAGCACGAAAACAGCGATTTCGGTGATTCTGCACACTTGTAACAGCAGAATCATGAAGATTATCACTGAAAATGCATATCTCAGCTGGAAACAACAACGATACCGAAGATATCGCAGTTTCCGCATGTCAAACGCTCTGTGGCGTGCTGAAAACACCAGAAAACGTGTTTTTCGCATTCAAAAGCACGAAAACAGCGATTTCGGTGATTCTGCACATTTGTAACAGCAGAATCCTGAAGAGTATCGCTGAAAATGCATATCTCAGCTGGAAACAACAACGATACCGAAGATATGGCAGTTTCCGCATATCAAACGCTCTGTGGAGTGCTGAAACACCAGAAAACGTGTTTTTCGCATTCAATAGCACGAAAACAGCGATTTCGGTGATTCTGCACACTTGTAACAGCAGAATCATGAAGGTTATCACTGATAATGCATATCTCAGCTGGAAACAACAACGATACCGAAGATATGGCAGTTTCCGCATATCAAACGCACTGTGGAGTGCTGATAACACCAGAAAACGTGTTTTTCGCATTGAATAGCACGAAAACAGCGATTGCGGAGATTCTGCACACTTGTAACAGCAGAATCATGAAGATTATCACTGAAAATGCATATCTCCGCTGGAAACAACAACGATACCGAAGATATGGCAGTTTCCGCGTATCAAACGCACTGTGGATTGCTGAAAACACCAGAAAACGTGTTTTTCGCATTCAAAAGCACGAAAACAGCGATTTCGGTGATTCTGCGAACTTGTAACAGCAGAATCATGAAGATTATCACTGATAATGCATATCTCAGCTGGAAACAACAACGATACCGAAGAAATGGCAGTTTCCGCATATCAAACGCACTGTGGAGTGCTGAAAATACCAGAAAACGTGTTTTTCGCATTCAAAAGCACGAAAACAGCGATTTCGGTGATTCTGCGCACTTGTAACAGCAGAATCATGAAGTTTATCACTGATAATGCATATCTCAGCTGGAAACAACAACGATACCGAAGATATGGCAGTTTCCGCATATCAAACGCACTGTGGAGTGCTGAAAACACCAGAAAACGTGTTTTTCGAATTCAATAGCACGAAAACAGCGATTTCGGTGATTCTGCACACTTGTAACAGCAGAATCATGAAGATTATCACTGAAAATGCATATCTCCGCTGCAAACAACAACGATACCGAAGATTTGGCAGTTTCCGCATATCAAACGCACTGTGGATTGCTGAAAACACCAGAAAACGTGTTTTTCGCATTCAAAAGCACGAAAGCAGCGATTTCGGTGATTCTGCGAACTTGTAACAGCAGAATCATGAAGGTTATCACTGATAATGCATATCTCAGCTGGAAACAACAACGATACCGAAGATATCGCAGTTTCCGCATGTCAAACGCTCTATGGCGTGCTGAAAACACCAGAAAACGTGTTTTTCCCATTCAAAAGCACGAAAACAGCGATTTCGGTTTTTCTGCACACTTGTAACAGAAGAAACTCGAAGATTATCGTAGACAATGCATATCTCAGCTGGAAACAACAACGATACCGAAGATATGGCAGTTTCCGCATATCAAACGCACTGTGGCGTGCTGAAAATACCAGAAAACGTGTTCTTCATATTCAATAGCACGAAAACAGCGATTTCGGTGATTCTGCACACTTGTAACAGCAGAATCATGAAGATTATCACTGAAAATGCATATCTCAGCTGGAAACAACAACGATACCGAAGATATCGCAGTTTCCGCATATCAAACGCACTGTGGCGTGCTGAAAATACCAGAAAACGTGTTCTTCATATTCAATAGCACGAAAACAGCGATTTCGGTGATTCTGCACACTTGTAACAGCAGAATCATGAAGATTATCACTGAAAATGCATATCTCAGCTGGAAACAACAACGATACCGAAGATATCGCAGTTTCCGCATGTCAAACGCACTGTGGCGTGCTGAAAACACCAGAAAACGTGTTTTTCGCATTCAAAAGCACGAAAACAGCGATTTCGGTGATTCTGCACATTTGTAACAGCAGAATCATGAAGATTATCAATGAAAATGCATATCTCAGCTGGAAACAACAACGATACCGAAGATATGGCAGTTTCCGCATATCAAACGCACTGTGGAGTGCTGAAAACACCAGAAAACGTGTTTTTCGCATTCAATAGCACGAAAACAGCGATTTCGGTGATTCTGCACACTTGTAACAGCAGAATCATGAAGATTATCACTGAAAATGCATATCTCCGCTGGAAACAACAACGATACCGAAGATATGGCAGTTTCCGCATATCAAACGCACTGTGGATTGCTGAAAACACCAGAAAACGTGTTTTTCGCATTCAAAAGCACGAAAACAGCGATTTCGGTGATTCTGCGAACTTGTAACAGCAGAATCATGAAGATTATCACTGATAATGCATATCTCAGCTGGAAACAACAACGATACCGAAGAAATGGCAGTTTCCGCATATCAAACGCACTGTGGAGTGCTGAAAATACCAGAAAACGTGTTCTTCATATTCAATAGCACGAAAACAGCGATTTCGGGGATTCTGCACACTTGTAACAGCAGAATCATGAAGATTATCACTGAAAATGCATATCTCAGCTGGAAACAACAACGATACCGAAGATATCGCAGTTTCCGCATATCAAACGCACTGTGGCGTGCTGAAAATACCAGAAAACGTGTTCTTCATATTCAATAGCACGAAAACAGCGATTTCGGTGATTCTGCACACTTGTAACAGCAGAATCTTGAATATTATCACTGAAAATGCATATCTCAGCTGGAAACAACAACGATACCGAAGATATCGCAGTTTCCGCATATCAAACGCACTGTGGCGTGCTGAAAACACCAGAAAACGTGTTTTTCGCATTCAAAAGCACGAAAACAGCGATTTCGGTGATTCTGCACATTTGTAACAGCAGAATCATGAAGATTATCAATGAAAATGCATATCTCAGCTGGAAACAACAACGATACCGAAGATATGGCAGTTTCCGCATATCAAACGCACTGTGGAGTGCTGAAAACACCAGAAAACGTGTTTTTCGCATTCAATAGCACGAAAACAGCGATTTCGGTGATTCTGCACACTTGTAACAGCAGAATCATGAAGATTATCACTGAAAATGCATATCTCCGCTGGAAACAACAACGATACCGAAGATATGGCAGTTTCCGCATATCAAACGCACTGTGGATTGCTGAAAACACCAGAAAACGTGTTTTTCGCATTCAAAAGCACGAAAACAGCGATTTCGGTGATTCTGCGAACTTGTAACAGCAGAATCATGAAGATTATCACTGATAATGCATATCTCAGCTGGAAACAACAACGATACCGAAGAAATGGCAGTTTCCGCATATCAAACGCACTGTGGAGTGCTGAAAATACCAGAAAACGTGTTTTTCGCATTCAAAAGCACGAAAACAGCGATTTCGGTGATTCTGCGCACTTGTAACAGCAGAATCATGAAGATTATCACTGATAATGCATATCTCAGCTGGAAACAACAACGATACCGAAGAAATGGCAGTTTCCGCATATCAAACGCACTGTGGAGTGCTGAAAATACCAGAAAACGTGTTTTTCGCATTCAAAAGCACGAAAACAGCGATTTCGGTGATTCTGCGCACTTGTAACAGCAGAATCATGAAGTTTATCACTGATAATGCATATCTCAGCTGGAACAAACAACGATACCGAAGATATGGCAGTTTCCGCATATCAAACGCACTGTGGAGTGCTGAAAACACCAGAAAACGTGTTTTTCGCATTCAATAGCACGAAAACAGCGATTTCGGCGATTCTGCACACTTGTAACAGCAGAATCATGAAGTTTATCACCGATAATGCATATCTCAGCTGGAAACAACAACGCTACCGAAGATATGGCAGTTTCCGCATATCAAACGCACTGTGGAGTGCTGAAAACACCAGAAAACGTGTTTTTCGCATTCAATAGCACGAAAACAGCGATTTCGGTGATTCTGCACACTTGTAACAGCAGAATCATGAAGATTATCACTGAAAATGCATATCTCCGCTGGAAACAACAACGATACCGAAGATATGGCAGTTTCCGCATATCAAACGCACTGTGGATTGCTGAAAACACCAGAAAACGTGTTTTTCGCATTCAAAAGCACGAAAACAGCGATTTCGGTGATTCTGCGAACTTGTAACAGCAGAATCATGAAGATTATCACTGATAATGCATATCTCAGCTGGAAACAACAACGATACCGAAGAAATGGCAGTTTCCGCATATCAAACGCACTGTGGAGTGCTGAAAATACCAGAAAACGTGTTTTTCGCATTCAAAAGCACGAAAACAGCGATTTCGGTGATTCTGCGCACTTGTAACAGCAGAATCATGAAGTTTATCACTGATAATGCATATCTCAGCTGGAACAAACAACGATACCGAAGATATGGCAGTTTCCGCATATCAAACGCACTGTGGAGTGCTGAAAACACCAGAAAACGTGTTTTTCGAATTCAATAGCACGAAAACAGCGATTTCGGTGATTCTGCACACTTGCAACAGCAGAATCATGAAGATTATCGCTGAAAGTGCATATCTCAGCTGGAAACAACAACGATACCGAAGATATGGCAGTTTCCGCATATCAAACGCACTGTGGATTGCTGAAAACACCAGAAAACGTGTTTTTCGCATTCAAAAGCACGAAAGCAGCGATTTCGGCGATTCTGCACACTTGTAACAGCAGAATCATGAAGTTTATCACCGATAATGCATATCTCAGCTGGAAACAACAACGCTACCGAAGATATGGCAGTTTCCGCATATCAAACGCACTGTGGAGTGCTGAAAACACCAGAAAACGTGTTTTTCGCATTCAATAGCACGAAAACAGCGATTTCGGTGATTCTTCACACTTGTAACAGCAGAATCATGAAGATTATCACTGAAAATGCATATCTCCGCTGGAAACAACAACGATACCGAAGATATGGCAGTTTCCGCATATCAAACGCACTGTGGATTGCTGAAAACACCAGAAAACGTGTTTTTCGCATTCAAAAGCACGAAAACAGCGATTTCGGTGATTCTGCGAACTTGTAACAGCAGAATCATGAAGATTATCACTGATAATGCATATCTCAGCTGGAAACAACAACGATACCGAAGAAATGGCAGTTTCCGCATATCAAACGCACTGTGGAGTGCTGAAAATACCAGAAAACGTGTTTTTCGCATTCAAAAGCACGAAAACAGCGATTTCGGTGATTCTGCGCACTTGTAACAGCAGAATCATGAAGTTTATCACTGATAATGCATATCTCAGCTGGAACAAACAACGATACCGAAGATATGGCAGTTTCCGCATATCAAACGCACTGTGGAGTGCTGAAAACACCAGAAAACGTGTTTTTCGAATTCAATAGCACGAAAACAGCGATTTCGGTGATTCTGCACACTTGCAACAGCAGAATCATGAAGATTATCGCTGAAAGTGCATATCTCAGCTGGAAACAACAACGATACCGAAGATATCGCAGTTTCCGCATATCAAACGCACTGTGGAGTGCTGAAAACACCAGAAAACGTGTTTTTCGCATTCAATAGCACGAAAACAGCGATTTCGGCGATTCTGCACACTTGTAACAGCAGAATCATGAAGTTTATCACCGATAATGCCTATCTCAGCTGGACACAACAACGATACCGAAGATATGGCTTTTTCCGCATATCAAACGCACTGTGGAGTGCTGAAAACACCAGAAAACGTGTTTTTCGCATTCAATAGCACGAAAACAGCGATTTCGGTGATTCTGCACACTTGTAACAGCAGAATCATGAAGATTATCACTGAAAATGCATATCTCCGCTGGAAACAACAACGATACCGAAGATATGGCAGTTTCCGCATATCAAACGCACTGTGGCGTGCTGAAAATACCAGAAAACGTGTTCTTCATATTCAATAGCACGAAAACAGCGATTTCGGTGATTCTGCACACTTGTAACAGCAGAATCATGAAGATTATCACTGAAAATGCATATCTCAGCTGGAAACAACAACGATACCGAAGATATCGCAGTTTCCGCATATCAAACGCACTGTGGCGTGCTGAAAATACCAGAAAACGTGTTCTTCATATTCAATAGCACGAAAACAGCGATTTCGGTGATTCTGCACACTTGTAACAGCAGAATCATGAAGTTTATCACCGATAATGCATATCTCAGCTGGAAACAACAACGATACCGAAGATATGGCAGTTTCCGCATATCAAACGCACTGTGGCGTGCTGAAAATACCAGAAAACGTGTTCTTCATATTCAATAGCACGAAAACAGCGATTTCGGTGATTCTGCACACTTGTAACAGCAGATTCATGAAGATTATCACTGTAAATGCATGTCTCAGCTAGACACACCACGAATATCAACATATCGCCGGTTCTGCATATCAAACGCTCTGTGGAGTTTTGAATACACCAGAAAACGTGTTTCTCGCATTATATAGCTCGAAAAGTGCAATCTAGATGATTCTGCATACTTCTGACAAAAGACTCCCCAAGATTATCGCAGAAAATACATATCTCAGCTTGAAACCCGACCGAAACCAAGATATCTTCGGTTCTGCATATCAAACGCACTGTGGAGTGGTGAAAACACCAGATAACGTGTTTCTCGCATTAAATAGCTGGAAAAGAGGGATCTCGATGATTCTGCATACTTCTAACAGAACACTCACGAAGATTATCGCAGAAAATGCATATCTCAGCTAGAAACACCACGAATATCAAGATATCGCCGGTTCTGCATATCAAACGTTCTGTGGAGTGGTGAATACACCAGAAAACGTGTTTCTCGCATTAAATAGCTCGAAAAGAGCGATCTAGATGTTTCTGCATACTTCTGACAGAAGACTCACCAAGATTATCGCAGAAAATGCATATGTCAGCTGGAAACCTCACGAAAATCAAGATGTCGCCGGTTCTGCATATCAAACGCACTGTGGAGTGGTGAAAACAACCAGATAGCGTGTTTCTCGCATTAAATAGCTCGAAAAGTGCAATCTAGATGATTCTGCATACTTCTGACAGAAGACTCACCAAGATTATCGCAGAAAATGCATATCTCAGCTTGATACCCGACGACAGCCAAGATGTCGCCGGTTCTGCATATCAAACGCACTGTGGAGTGGTGAAAACACCAGATAACGTGTTTCCCGCATTAAATAGCTCGAAAAGAGGGATCTCGATGATTCTGCATACTTCTGACAGAAGACTCACAATGATTATCGCAGAAAATGCATATCTCAGCTTGAACCCCGACGAAACCCAAGATGTCGCCTGTTCTGCATATCAAACGCACTGTGGGGTGGTGAAAACACCAGATAAGGTGTTTCTCGCATTAAATAGCTCGAAACGAGCGATCTAGATGATTCTGCATACTTCTGACAGAAGAATCACCAAGATTATCGCAGAAAATGCATGTCTCAGCTAGAAACACCACGAATATCAAGATATCGCCGGTTCTGCATATCAAACGCACTGTGGAGTGGTGAATACACCAGAAAACGTGTTTCTCGCATTAAATAGCTCGAAAAGTGCAATCTAGATGATTCTGCATACTTCTGACAGAAGACTCACAAAGATTATCGCAGAAAATGCATATCTCAGCTTGAACCCCGACGAAATCCAAGATGTCGCCGGTTCTGCATATCAAACGCACTGTGGAGTGGTGAAAACACCAGAAAACGTATTTCTCGCATTAAGCAGCTCGAAATGAGCGGTCTAAATGATTCTGCCTACTTCTGACTGAAGTCTCACCAAGATTATCGCAGAAAATGCATATCTCAGCTGGAAACCTCACGAAAATCAAGATGTCGCCGGTTGTGCATATCAAACGCACTGTGGAGTGGTGAAAACACCAGATAACGTGTTTCCCGCATTAAATAGCTCGAAAAGATGGATCTCGATGATTCTGCATACTTCTGACAGAAGACTCAAAATGATAATCGCAGAAAATGCATATCTCAGCTTGAACCCCGACGAAATCCAAGATGTCGCCGGTTCTGCACATCAAACGCACTGTGGAGTGGTGAAAACACCAGAAAACGTATTTCTCGCATTAAGCAGCTCGAAACGAGCGGTCTAAATGATTCTGCCTACTTCTGACTGAAGTCTCACCAAGATTATCGCAGAAAATGCATATCTCAGCTGGAAACCTCACGAAAATCAAGATGTCGCCGGTTCTGCATATCAAACGCACTGTGGAGTGGTGAAAACACCAGATAACGTGTTTCCCGCATTAAATAGCTCGAAAAGAGGGATCTCGATGATTCTGCATACTTCTGACAGAAGACTCACAATGATTATCGCAGAAAATGCATATCTCAGCTGGAAACCTCACGAAAATCAAGATGTCGCCGGTTCTGCATATCAAACGCACTGTGGAGTGGTAAAAACAACCAGATAACGTGTTTCTCGCATTAAATAGCTCGAAAAGTGCAATCTAGATGATTCTGCATACTTCTGACTGATGTCTCACCAAGATTATCGTAGAAATGCATATCTCAGCTTGAAACCCGACGAAATCCAAGATTTCGCCGGTTCTGCATATCAAACGCACTGTGGAGTGGTGGAAACACCAGATAACGTGTTTCTCCCACTAACTAGCTCGAAAAGAGCGATCTCGATGATTCAGCATACTTCGGACAGAAGTCTCACCAAGATTATCGCAGAAAATGCATATCTCAGCTTGAAACCCCACGAAAACCAATATATCGCCGGTTCTGCATATCAAACGCACTGTGGAGTGGTGAAAACACCGGATAAGGTTTTTCTCGCATTAACTAGCTCTAAAAGAGCGATCTAGATGATTCAGCTTACTTCGGACAGAAGTCTCAACAAGATTATCGAAGAAAATGCATATCTCAGCTTGAAACCACACGAAAACCAAGATATCTACTGTTCTGCATATCAAACGCACTGTGGAGTGGTGAAAACACCAGATAACGTGTTTCTCGCATTAAGTAGCTCGAAACGAGCGATCTCGATGATTCTGCATACTTCGGACAGAAGTCTCACCAAGATTATCGCAGAAAATGCATATCTCAGCTTGTAACCCCACGAAAACCAATATATCGCCGGTTCTGCATATCAAACGCACTGTGGAGTGGTGAAAACACCGGATAAGGTTTTTCTCGCATTAACTAGCTCGAAAAGAGCGATCTAGATGATTCAGCTTACTTCGGACAGAAGTCTCACCAAGATCATCGCAGGAAATGCATATCTCAGCTTGAAACCACACGAAAACCAAAATATCGGCGGTTCTGCATAATAAACCAACTGTGGAGTGGTGAAAACACCAGATAACGTGTTTCTCGCATTAAGTAGCTCGAAACGAGCGATCTCGATGATTCTGTATACTTCGGACAGAATTCTCACCAAGATTATCGCAGAAAATGCATATCTCTGCTTGAAACCCCACGAAAACCAAGATATCTACTGTTCTGCATATCCAACGAACTGTGGAGTGGTGAAAACACCAGATAACGTGTTTCTCCCACTAACTAGCTCGAAAAGAGCGATCTCGATGATTCAGCATACTTCGGACAGAAGTCTCACCAAGATTATCGCAGAAAATGCATATCTCAGCTTGAAACCCCACGAAAACCAAGATGTCGCCAGTTCTGCATATCCAACGAACTGTGGAGTGGTGAAAACCCCAGAATACGAGCTTCTCGCATTAAATAGCTCGAAAAGAGCGCTCTCGACGTTTCTGCATACTTCGGACAGATGTTTCACCAAGCTTATCGTAGAAAATGCATATCTCAGCTTGAAACCCGACGAAAACCAAGATATCGCCGGTTCTGCATATCAGACGCACCGTGGAGTGGTGAAAACCCCAGAAAACGAGTTTCTCGCATTAAATAGCTCGAATAGAGCGATTTCTGTGATTCTGCAAACTTCTCACAGAAGAATATCCAAGATTATCGTAGAAAATGCATGTCTCAGCTGGAAACCCCACGAAATCGAAGATATCGCATTTTCGGCATATCAAACGCACTGTGGAGTGCTGAAAACACCATAAAACGTGTTTTTCGCATTCAATAGCACGAAAACGGCGATTTCGGTGATTCTGCATACCTATCACAGAAGAATATCCAAGATTATCGGAGAAAATGCATGTCTCAGCTTGAAACCCGACGAAAACCACGATGCCGCCGGTTCTGCATATCAAACGCACTGTGGGGTGGTGAAAACAC
This sequence comes from Anthophora plumipes, assembly GCA_951804975.1. NCBI lineage: Eukaryota > Metazoa > Arthropoda > Insecta > Hymenoptera > Apidae > Anthophora > Anthophora plumipes. Next base: position 740,559 of record CATORF010000790.1, on the reverse strand, counting down.
CAGAAAACGTGTTTCTCGCATTAACTAGCTCGAACAGAGCGTTCTCGATGATTCTGCATACTTCTCATAGATGAAACACCAAGATTATCGCAGAAAATGCATATTTCAGCTGGAAACCCCACGAAAACCAAGATGTCGCCGGTTCTGCATATCAAACGCACTGTGGAGTGGTGAAAACACCAGAAAACGTGTTTCTCGCATTAAGTAGCTCGAAAAGAGCGTTCTCGAAGATCCTGCATACTTCTGACAGAAATCTCACCAAGATTATCGTAGAAAATGCATATCTCAGCTTGAAACCCGACGAAAACCGAGTTATCTCCGGTTCTGCACATCAAACGTACCGTGGAGTGGTGAAAACACCAGAAAACGTGTTTCGCGCACTAAGTAGCTCGAAAAGAGCGTTGTCGAAGATTCTGCATACTTCTGACAGAAGTCTCACCAAGATTATCGCAGAAAATGCATATCTCAGCTTGAAACCCCACGAAAACCAAGATGTCGCCGGTTCTGCATATCCAACGAACTGTGGAGTGGTGAAAACCCCAGAATACGAGTTTCTCGCATTAAATAGCTCGAAAAGAGCGTTGTCGAAGATTCTGCATACTTCTGACGGAAGTCTCACCAAGATTATCGCAGAAAATGCATATCTCAGCTTGAAACCCGACGAAAACCAATATATCTCCGGTTCTGCATATCCAACGCACTGTGGAGTGGTGAAAACACCAGATAACGTGTTTCTCGCACTAAATAGCTCGAAAAGAGGGATCTCGATGATTCTGCATACTTCTGACAGTAGACTCACCAAGATTATCGCAGAAAATGCATATCTCAGCTTGATACCCGACGACAGCCAAGATGTCGCCGGTTCTGCATATCAAACGCATTGTGGAGTGGTGTAAACACCAGATAACGTGTTTCTCGCATTAAATAGCTCGAAACGAGCGATCTAGATGATTCTGCATACTTCTGACAGAAGACTCACCAAGATTATCGCAGAAAATGCATATCTCAGCTTGATACCCGACGACAGCCAAGATGTCGCCGGTTCTGCATGTCAAACGTACTGTGGAGTGGTGAATACACCAGAAAACATGTTTCTCACATTAAGTAGCTCGAAAAGAGCGATCTAGATGATTCTGCATACTTCTGCCAGAAGTCTCACCAAGATTATGGTAGAAAATGCATATCTCAGCTTGAACCCGACGACAGCCAAGATGTCGCCGGTTCTGCATATCAAACGCACTGTGGAGTGGTGAAAACACCAGATAACGTGTTTCTCGCGTTAAATAGCTCGAAACGAGCGATCTAGATGTTTCTGCATACTTCTGACTGAAGTCTCACAAATATTATCGCAGAAAATGCATATCTCAGCTTGATACCCGACGACAGCCAAGATGTCGCCGGTTCTGCATGTCAAACGTACTGTGGAGTGGTGAATACACCAGAAAACATGTTTCTCACATTAAGTAGCTCGAAAAGAGCGATCTAGATGATTCTGCATACTTCTGCCAGAAGTCTCACCAAGATTATGGTAGAAAATGCATATCTCAGCTTGAACCCGACGACAGCCAAGATGTCGCCGGTTCTGCATATCAAACGCACTGTGGAGTGGTGAAAACACCAGATAACGTGTTTCTCGCGTTAAATAGCTCGAAACGAGCGATCTAGATGTTTCTGCATACTTCTGACTGAAGTCTCACAAATATTATCGCAGAAAATGCATATCTCAGCTTGAAACCTCACGAAAATCAAGATGTCGCCGGTTCTGCATATCAAACGCACTGTGGAGTGGTGAAAACAACTAGATAACGTGTTTCTCGCATTAAAGAGCTCGAAAAGAGGGGTCTGGATGATTCTGCATACTTAGGATAGAAGTCTCAACACGATTATCGTAGAAAATGCATATCTCAGCTTGAATCCCGACCGTAACCAAGATATCTCCGGTTCTGCATGTCAAACGGACTGTGGAGTGGCGAAAACAACAGATAACGTGTTTCTCGCATTAAGTAGCTCGAAAAGAGCGATCTCGATGATTCTGCATACTTCTGACAGAAGTCTCACCAAGATTATCGTAGAAAATGCACATCTCAGCTTGAAACCCTTCCGAAACCAAGATATCTCCGGTTCTGCATGTCAAACGTACTGTGGAGTGGTGAATACACCAGAAAACCTGTTTCTCGCATTAAATAGCTCGAAAAGAGCGATCTAGATGATTCTGCATACTTCTGACAGAAGACTCACCAAGATTATCGCACAAAATGCATATCTCAGCTTGAAACCCGACGAATACCAAGATATCGCCGGTTCTGCATATCAAACGCACTGGGGAGTGGTGAAAACACAAGATAACGTGTTTCTCGCATTAAATAGCTCGAACAGAGCGATCTCGAACATTCTGCTTACTTCGGACAGAAGACTCACCAAGATTATGGTAGAAAATACATATCCCAGCTGGAAAACCCACGAAAACCAAGATATCGCCGTTTTTGCATGTCAAGCGCACTGGGGAGTGGTGAAAACACCAGATAACGTGTTTCTCGCCTTAAATAGCTCGAACAGAGCGAAATCGACAATTCTGCATACTGCTCACAGAAGAAACTCCAAGATTATCGCAGACAATGCATATCTCAGCTTGAAACCCGACGAAAACCAAGATATCGCCGTTTCTGCATGTCAAACGCACTGAGGAGTGGTGAAATCACCAGATAACGTGTTACTCCCATTAAATAGCTCGAACAGAGCGAAATCGACGATTCTGCATACTGCTCACAGAAGAAACTCCAAGATTATCGCAGAAAATGCATATCTCAGCTTGAAACCCTAGGAAAACCAAGTTTTCGCCTGTTCTGCATATCACGCGCGCTGGGGAGTGGTGAAAACTCCAGATAACGTGTTTCTCGCCTTAAATAGCTCGAACAGAGCGAAATCGACGATTCTGCATACTGCTCACAGAAGAAACTCCAAGATTATCGCAGAAAATGCATATCTCAGCTTGATACCCGACGACAGCCAAGATGTCGCCGGTTCTGCATGTCAAACGTACTGTGGAGTGGTGAATACACCAGAAAACGTGTTTCTCGCATTAAATAGCTCGAAAAGAGCGATCTAGATGATTCTGCATACTTCTGACAGAAGACTCACCAAGATTATCGCACAAAATGCATATCTCAGCTTGAAACCCGACGAATACCAAGATATCGCCGGTTCTGCATATCAAACGCACTGGGGAGTGGTGAAAACACAAGATAACGTGTTTCTCGCATTAAATAGCTCGAACAGAGCGATCTCGAACATTCTGCATACTTCGGACAGAAGACTCACCAAGATTATGGTAGAAAATACATATCCCAGCTGGAAAACCCACGAAAACCAAGATATCGCCGTTTCTGCATGTCAAGCGCACTGGGGAGTGGTGAAAACACCAGATAACGTGTTACTCGCATTAAATAGCTCGAACAGAGCGAAATCGACGATTCTGCATACTGCTCACAGAAGAAACTCCAAGATTATCGCAGACAATGCATATCTCAGCTTGAAACCCGACGAAAACCAAGATATCGCCGTTTCTGCATGTCAAACGCACTGAGGAGTGGTGAAATCACCAGATAACGTGTTACTCCCATTAAATAGCTCGAACAGAGCGAAATCGACGATTCTGCATACTGCTCACAGAAGAAACTCCAAGATTATCGCAGAAAATGCATATCTCAGCTTGAAACCCCACGAAAACCAAGTTATCGCCGGTTCTGCATATCACACGCGCTGGGGAGTGGTGAAAACTCCAGATAACGTGTTTCTCGCATTAAATAGCTCGAAAACAGCGGTCTTGATGATTCTGCATACATCTCACATAAGAAACACCAAGATTTTCGCAGGAAATGCATATCTCAGCTGGAAACACCACGAAAATCAAGATATCGCCGGTTCTGCATATCAAACGCACTGTGGAATGTTGAAAACACCAGATAACATGTTTCTCGCATTAAGTTGCTCGAAAAGAGCGAAATCGACGATTCTGCATACTGCTCACAGAAGAAACTCCAAGATTATCGCAGACAGTGCATTTCTCAGCTTGAAACCCGACGAAAACCAAGATATCGCTGGTTCTGCATATCAAACGCACTGTGGAGTGGTGGAAACACCAGATAACGTGTTTCTCCCACTAACTAGCTCGAAAAGAGCGATCTCGATGATTCAGCATACTCCGGACAGAAGTCTCACCAAGATTATCGCAGAAAATGCATATCTCAGCTTGAAACCCCACGAAAACCAATATATCGCCGGTTCAGCGTATCCAACAAAATGTGGAGTGGTGAAAACCCCAGAAAACGAGTTTCTCGCATTAAATAGCTCGAAAAGAGCGCTCTCGATGTTTCTGCATACTTCGGACAGATGTTTCACCAAGATTATCGTAGAAAATGCATATCTCAGCTTGAAACCCGACGAAAACCAAAATATCGCCGGTTCTGCATATCAAACCAACTGTGGAGTGGTGAAAACACCAGATAACATGTTTCTCGCATTAAGTAGCTCGAAACTAGCAATCTCGATGATTCTGCATACTTCGGACAGAAGTCTCAACAAGATTATCGAAGAAAATGCATATCTCATCTTGAAACCACACGAAAACCAAGATATCTACTGTTCTGCATATCAAACGCACTGTGGAGTGGTGGAAACACCAGATAACGTGTTTCTCCCACTAACTAGCTCGAAAAGAGCGATCTCGATGATTCAGCATACTTCGGACAGAAGTCTCACCAAGATTATCGCAGAAAATGCATATCTCAGCTTGAATTCACACGAAAACCAAGATATCTACTGTTCTGCATATCAAACGCACTGTGGAGTGGTGGAAACACCAGATAACGTGTTTCTCCCACTAAGTAGCTCGAAAAGAGCGATCTCGATGATTCAGCATACTTCGGACAGAAGTCTCACCAAGATTATCGCAGAAAATGCATATCTCAGCTTGAAACCCCACGAAAACCAATATATCGCCGGTTCTGCATATCAAACGCACTGTGGAGTGGTGAAAACACCGGATAAGGTTTTTCTCGCATTAACTAGCTCTAAAAGAGCGATCTAGATGATTCAGCTTACTTCGGACAGAAGTCTCAACAAGATTATCGAAGAAAATGCATATCTCAGCTTGAAACCACACGAAAACCAAGATATCTACTGTTCTGCATATCAAACGCACTGTGGAGTGGTGAAAACACCAGATAACGTGTTTCTCGCATTAAGTAGCTCGAAACGAGCGATCTCGATGTTTCTGCATACTTTGGACAGAAGTCTCAACAAGATTATCGAAGAAAATGCATATCTCAGCTTGAAACCACACGAAAACCAAGATATCTACTGTTCTGCATATCAAACGCACTGTGGAGTGGTGGAAACACCAGATAACGTGTTTCTCCCACTAACTAGCTCGAAAAGAGCGATCTAGATGATTCAGCTTACTTCGGACAGAAGTCTCACCAAGATCATCGCAGGAAATGCATATCTCAGCTTGAAACCACACGAAAACCAAAATATCGGCGGTTCTGCATAATAAACCAACTGTGGAGTGGTGAAAACACCAGATAACGTGTTTCTCGCATTAAGTAGCTCGAAACGAGCGATCTCGATGATTCTGTATACTTCGGACAGAATTCTCACCAAGATTATCGCAGAAAATGCATATCTCTGCTTGAAACCCCACGAAAACCAAGATATCTACTGTCCTGCATATCCAACGAACTGTGGAGTGGTGAAAACACCAGATAACGTGTTTCTCCCACTAACTAGCTCGAAAAGAGCGATCTCGATGATTCAGCATACTTCGGACAGAAGTCTCACCAAGATTATCGCAGAAAATGCATATCTCAGCTTGAAACCCCACGAAAACCAATATATCGCCGGTTCTGCATATGAAACGCACTGTGGAGTGGTGAAAACACCGGATAAGGTTTTTCTCGCATTAACTAGCTCGAAAAGAGCGATCTAGATGATTCAGCTTGCTTCGGACAGAAGTCTCACCAAGATCATCGCAGAAAATGCATATCTCAGCTTGAAACCCCACGAAAACCAAGATTTCGCCGGTTCTGCATATCCAACGAACTGTGGAGTGGTGAAAACCCCAGAATACGAGTTTCTCGCATTAAATAGCTCGAAAAGAGCGCTCTCGACGTTTCTGCATACTTCGGACAGATGTTTCACCAAGTTTATCGTAGAAAATGCATATCTCAGCTTGAAACCCGACGAAAACCAAGATATCGCCGGTTCTGCATATCAGACGCACCGTGGAGTGGTGAAAACCCCAGAAAACGAGTTTCTCGCATTAAATAGCTCGAATAGAGCGATTTCTGTGATTCTGCAAACTTCTCACAGAAGAATATCCAAGATTATCGTAGAAAATGCATGTCTCAGCTGGAAACCCCACGAAATCGAAGATATCGCATTTTCGGCATATCAAACGCACTGTGGAGTGCTGAAAACACCATAAAACGTGTTTTTCGCATTCAATAGCACGAAAACGGCGATTTCGGTGATTCTGCATACCTATCACAGAAGAATATCCAAGATTATCGGAGAAAATGCATGTCTCAGCTTGAAACCCGACGAAAACCACGATGCCGCCGGTTCTGCATATCAAACGCACTGTGGGGTGGTGAAAACACCAGAAAACGTGTTTCTCGCATTAACTAGCTCGAACAGAGCGTTCTCGATGATTCTGCATACTTCTCATAGATGAAACACCAAGATTATCGCAGAAAATGCATATTTCAGCTGGAAACCCCACGAAAACCAAGATGTCGCCGGTTCTGCATATCAAACGCACTGTGGAGTGGTGAAAACACCAGAAAACGTGTTTCTCGCAATAAGCAGCTCGAAAAGAGCGTTCTCGAAGATCCTGCATACTTCTGACAGAAATCTCACCAAGATTATCGTAGAAAATGCATATCTCAGCTTGAAACCCGACGAAAACCGAGTTATCTCCGGTTCTGCACTTCAAACGTACCGTGGAGTGGTGAAAACACCAGAAAACGTGTTTCGCGCACTAAGTAGCTCGAAAAGAGCGTTGTCGAAGATTCTGCATACTTCTGACAGAAGTCTCACCAAGATTATCGCAGAAAATGCATATCTCAGCTTGAAACCCCACGGAAACCAAGATGTCGCCGGTTCTGCATATCAGACGCACCGTGGAGTGGTGAAAACCCCAGAAAACGAGTTTCTCGCATTAAATAGCTCGAATAGAGCGATTTCTGTGATTCTGCAAACTTCTCACAGAAGAATATCCAAGATTATCGTAGAAAATGCATGTCTCAGCTGGAAACCCCACGAAATCGAAGATATCGCATTTTCGGCATATCAAACGCACTGTGGAGTGCTGAAAACACCATAAAACGTGTTTTTCGCATTCAATAGCACGAAAACGGCGATTTCGGTGATTCTGCATACTTATCACAGAAGAATATCCAAGATTATCGGAGAAAATGCATGTCTCAGCTTGAAACCCGACGAAAACCACGATGTCGCCGGTTCTGCATATCAAACGCACTGTGGGGTGGTGAAAACACCAGAAAACGTGTTTCTCGCATTAAATAGCTCGAAAAGAGCGATCTAGATGAATCTGCATACTTCTGACAGAAGACTCACCAAGATTATCGCAGAAAATGCATATCTCAGCTGAAAACCCCACGAAAACCAAGATATCGCCGGTTCTGCATATCAGACGCACCGTGGAGTGGTGAAAACACCAGAAAACGTGTTACTCGCATTAACTAGCTCGAAAAGAGCGTTCTGGATGATTCTGCATACTTCTCATAGATGAAACACAAAGATTATCGCAGAAAATGCATATTTCAGCTGGAAACCCCACGAAAACCAAGTTATCGGCGGCTCTACATATGAAACGCACTGTGGAGTGGTCAAAACACCAGAAAACTTGTTTTTTTCGCATTAAATAGCTCGAAAGGAGCGATCTGGATGATTCTGCATACTTCTGACTGAAGTCTCACCAATATTATCGCAGAAAATGCATATCTCAGCTGGAAACCCCACGAAAACCTACATATCGCCGGTTCTGCATATCAGACGCACCGTGGAGTGGTGAAAACCCCAGAAAACGAGTTTCTCGCATTAAATAGCTCGAATAGAGCGATTTCTGTGATTCTGCAAACTTCTCACAGAAGATTATCCAAGATTATCGTAGAAAATGCATGTCTCAGCTGGAAACCCCACGAAATCGAAGATATCGCATTTTCGGCATATCAAACGCACTGCGGAGTGCTGAAAACACCATAAAACGTGTTTTTCGCATTCAATAGCACGAAAACGGCGATTTCGGTGATTCTGCATACTTCTCACAGAAGAATATCCAAGATTATCGCAGAAAATGCCTGTCTCAGCTGGAAACCCCACGAAAACGAAGATATCGCAGTTTCCGCATATCAAACGCACTGTGAAGTGCTGAAACACCAGAAGACGTGTTTTTCGCATTAAATAGCACGAAAACAGCGATTTCGGTGATTCTGCACACTTGTCACAGAAGAATCATGACGATTATCACTGAAAATGCATATCTCAGCGGGAAACTCCACGAAAACCAAGATATCGCCGGTTCTGCATATCAGACGCACCGTGGAGTGGTGAAAACCCCAGAAAACGAGTTTCTCGCATTAAATAGCTCGAATAGAGCGATTTCTGTGATTCTGCAAACTTCTCACAGAAGAATATCCAAGATTATCGTAGAAAATGCATGTCTCAGCTGGAAACCCCACGAAATCGAAGATATCGCATTTTCGGCATATCAAACGCACTGTGGAGTGCTGAAAACACCATAAAACGTGTTTTTCGCATTCAATAGCACGAAAACGGCGATTTCGGTGATTCTGCATACTTATCACAGAAGAATATCCAAGATTATCGGAGAAAATGCATGTCTCAGCTTGAAACCCGACGAAAACCACGATGTCGCCGGTTCTGCATATCAAACGCACTGTGGGGTGGTGAAAACACCAGAAAACGTGTTTCTCGCATTAAATAGCTCGAAAAGAGCGATCTAGATGAATCTGCATACTTCTGACAGAAGACTCACCAAGATTATCGCAGAAAATGCATATCTCAGCTGAAAACCCCACGAAAACCAAGATATCGCCGGTTCTGCATATCAGACGCACCGTGGAGTGGTGAAAACACCAGAAAACGTGTTACTCGCATTAACTAGCTCGAAAAGAGCGTTCTGGATGATTCTGCATACTTCTCATAGATGAAACACAAAGATTATCGCAGAAAATGCATATTTCAGCTGGAAACCCCACGAAAACCAAGTTATCGGCGGCTCTACATATGAAACGCACTGTGGAGTGGTCAAAACACCAGAAAACTTGTTTTTTTCGCATTAAATAGCTCGAAAGGAGCGATCTGGATGATTCTGCATACTTCTGACTGAAGTCTCACCAATATTATCGCAGAAAATGCATATCTCAGCTGGAAACCCCACGAAAACCTACATATCGCCGGTTCTGCATATCAGACGCACCGTGGAGTGGTGAAAACCCCAGAAAACGAGTTTCTCGCATTAAATAGCTCGAATAGAGCGATTTCTGTGATTCTGCAAACTTCTCACAGAAGATTATCCAAGATTATCGTAGAAAATGCATGTCTCAGCTGGAAACCCCACGAAATCGAAGATATCGCATTTTCGGCATATCAAACGCACTGCGGAGTGCTGAAAACACCATAAAACGTGTTTTTCGCATTCAATAGCACGAAAACGGCGATTTCGGTGATTCTGCATACTTCTCACAGAAGAATATCCAAGATTATCGCAGAAAATGCCTGTCTCAGCTGGAAACCCCACGAAAACGAAGATATCGCAGTTTCCGCATATCAAACGCACTGTGAAGTGCTGAAACACCAGAAGACGTGTTTTTCGCATTAAATAGCACGAAAACAGCGATTTCGGTGATTCTGCACACTTGTCACAGAAGAATCATGACGATTATCACTGAAAATGCATATCTCAGCGGGAAACTCCACGAAAACCAAGATATCGCCGGTTCTGCATATCAGACGCACCGTGGAGTGGTGAAAACCCCAGAAAACGAGTTTCTCGCATTAAATAGCTCGAATAGAGCGATTTCTGTGATTCTGCAAACTTCTCACAGAAGAATATCCAAGATTATCGTAGAAAATGCATGTCTCAGCTGGAAACCCCACGAAATCGAAGATATCGCATTTTCGGCATATCAAACGCACTGTGGAGTGCTGAAAACACCATAAAACGTGTTTTTCGCATTCAATAGCACGAAAACGGCGATTTCGGTGATTCTGCATACTTATCACAGAAGAATATCCAAGATTATCGGAGAAAATGCATGTCTCAGCTTGAAACCCGACGAAAACCACGATGTCGCCGGTTCTGCATATCAAACGCACTGTGGGGTGGTGAAAACACCAGAAAACGTGTTTCTCGCATTAAATAGCTCGAAAAGAGCGATCTAGATGAATCTGCATACTTCTGACAGAAGACTCACCAAGATTATCGCAGAAAATGCATATCTCAGCTGAAAACCCCACGAAAACCAAGATATCGCCGGTTCTGCATATCAGACGCACCGTGGAGTGGTGAAAACACCAGAAAACGTGTTACTCGCATTAACTAGCTCGAAAAGAGCGTTCTGGATGATTCTGCATACTTCTCATAGATGAAACACAAAGATTATCGCAGAAAATGCATATTTCAGCTGGAAACCCCACGAAAACCAAGTTATCGGCGGCTCTACATATGAAACGCACTGTGGAGTGGTCAAAACACCAGAAAACTTGTTTTTTTCGCATTAAATAGCTCGAAAGGAGCGATCTGGATGATTCTGCATACTTCTGACTGAAGTCTCACCAATATTATCGCAGAAAATGCATATCTCAGCTGGAAACCCCACGAAAACCTACATATCGCCGGTTCTGCATATCAGACGCACCGTGGAGTGGTGAAAACCCCAGAAAACGAGTTTCTCGCATTAAATAGCTCGAATAGAGCGATTTCTGTGATTCTGCAAACTTCTCACAGAAGATTATCCAAGATTATCGTAGAAAATGCATGTCTCAGCTGGAAACCCCACGAAATCGAAGATATCGCATTTTCGGCATATCAAACGCACTGCGGAGTGCTGAAAACACCATAAAACGTGTTTTTCGCATTCAATAGCACGAAAACGGCGATTTCGGTGATTCTGCATACTTCTCACAGAAGAATATCCAAGATTATCGCAGAAAATGCCTGTCTCAGCTGGAAACCCCACGAAAACGAAGATATCGCAGTTTCCGCATATCAAACGCACTGTGAAGTGCTGAAACACCAGAAGACGTGTTTTTCGCATTAAATAGCACGAAAACAGCGATTTCGGTGATTCTGCACACTTGTCACAGAAGAATCATGACGATTATCACTGAAAATGCATATCTCAGCGGGAAACTCCACGAAAACCAAGATATCGCCGGTTCTGCATATCAGACGCACTGTAGAGTGGTGAAAACACCAGAAAACGTGTTTCTCGCATTAACTAGCTCGAAAAGAGCGTTCTCGATGATTCTGCATACTTCTCATGGATGAAACACCAAGATTATCGCAGAAAATGCATATTTCAGCGGGAAACCCCACGAAAACCAAGTTATCGGCGGCTCTACATATCAAACGCACTGTGGAGTGGTCAAAACACCAGAAAACTTGTTTTTTCGCATTAAATAGCTCGAAAAGAGAGTTCTCGATGATTCTGCATACTTCGGACAGAAGTCTCACCAATATTATCGCAGAAAATGCATATCGCTTCTTGAAACCTCACGAAAACCACGATGTCGCCGGTTCTGCATATCAGACGCACTGTGGAGTGGTGAAAACACCAGAAAACGTGTTACTCGCATTAACTAGCTCGAAAAGAGCGTTCTGGATGATTCTGCATACTTCTCATAGATGAAACACCAAGATTATCGCAGAAAATGCATATTTCAGCGGGAAACCCCACGAAAACCAAGTTATCGGCGGCACTACATATCAAACGCACTGTGGAGTGGTCAAAACACCAGAAAACTTGTTTTTTCGCATTAAATAGCTCGAAAAGAGAGTTCACGATGATTCTGCATACTTCTCATAGATGAAATACCAAGATTATCGCAGAAAATGCATATTTCAGCGGGAAACCCCACGAAACCCAGGTTATTAGCGGCTCTACATATCGAACGCACTGTGGGGTGGTGGAAACACCAGAAAACGTGTTTCTCACATTAAATAGCTCGAAAAGAGCGATCTAGATGATCCTGAATACTTGTGGCAGAAGACTCACCAAGCTTATCGCAGAAAATGCATATCTCAGCTGGAAACACCACGAAAATCAAGATATCGCCGGTTCTGCATATCAAACGCACTGTGGAGTGGTGAAAACACCAGAAAACTTGTATTTTCGCATTAAATAGCTCGAAACGAGCGATCTAGATGATTCTGCATACTTCTGACTAAAGTCTCACCAAGATTATCGCAGAAAATGCATATTTCAGCTGGAAACCACACGAAAACCAAGTTATCGGCGGCTCTACATATCAAACGCACTGTGGATTGGTCAAAACACCAGAAAACTTGTTTTTTCGCATTAAATAGCTCCAAACGAGCGATCCAGATGATTCTGCATACTTCTCATAGATGAAACAAAGATTATCGCAGAAAATGCATATTTCAGCTGGAAACCACACGAAAACCAAGTTATTGGCGGCTCTACATATCAAACGCACTGTGGAGTGGTGAAAACACCAGATAACGTGTTTCTTGCATTAAATAGCTCGAAACGAGCGATCTCGATGTTTCTGCATACTTCGGACAGAAGTCTCAACAAGATTATCGCAAAAAATGCATATCTCAGCTTGAAACCCCACGAAAACCAAGATGTCGCCGGTTCTGCATATCCAACGAACTGTGGAGTGGTGAAAACCCCAGAATACGAGTTTCTCGCATTAAATAGCTCGAAAAGAGCGCTCTCGACGTTTCTGCATACTTCGGACAGATGTTTCACCAAGCTTATCGTAGAAAATGCATATCTCAGCTTGAAACCCGACGAAAACCAAGATATCGCCGGTTCTGCATATCAGACGCACCGTGGAGTGGTGAAAACCCCAGAAAACGAGTTTCTCGCATTAAATAGCTCGAATAGAGCGATTTCTGTGATTCTGCAAACTTCTCACAGAAGAATATCCAAGATTATCGTAGAAAATGCATGTCTCAGCTGGAAACCCCACGAAATCGAAGATATCGCATTTTCGGCATATCAAACGCACTGTGGAGTGCTGAAAACACCATAAAACGTGTTTTTCGCATTCAATAGCACGAAAACGGCGATTTCGGTGATTCTGCATACCTATCACAGAAGAATATCCAAGATTATCGGAGAAAATGCATGTCTCAGCTTGAAACCCGACGAAAACCACGATGCCGCCGGTTCTGCATATCAAACGCACTGTGGGGTGGTGAAAACACCAGAAAACGTGTTTCTCGCATTAACTAGCTCGAACAGAGCGTTCTCGATGATTCTGCATACTTCTCATAGATGAAACACCAAGATTATCGCAGAAAATGCATATTTCAGCTGGAAACCCCACGAAAACCAAGATGTCGCCGGTTCTGCATATCAAACGCACTGTGGAGTGGTGAAAACACCAGAAAACGTGTTTCTCGCATTAAGTAGCTCGAAAAGAGCGTTCTCGAAGATCCTGCATACTTCTGACAGAAATCTCACCAAGATTATCGTAGAAAATGCATATCTCAGCTTGAAACCCGACGAAAACCGAGTTATCTCCGGTTCTGCACATCAAACGTACCGTGGAGTGGTGAAAACACCAGAAAACGTGTTTCGCGCACTAAGTAGCTCGAAAAGAGCGTTGTCGAAGATTCTGCATACTTCTGACAGAAGTCTCACCAAGATTATCGCAGAAAATGCATATCTCAGCTTGAAACCCCACGAAAACCAAGATGTCGCCGGTTCTGCATATCCAACGAACTGTGGAGTGGTGAAAACCCCAGAATACGAGTTTCTCGCATTAAATAGCTCGAAAAGAGCGTTGTCGAAGATTCTGCATACTTCTGACAGATGTTTCACCAAGCTTATCGTAGAAAATGCATATCTCAGCTTGAAACCCGACGAAAACCAAGATATCGCCGGTTCTGCATATCAGACGCACCGTGGAGTGGTGAAAACCCCAGAAAACGAGTTTCTCGCATTAAATAGCTCGAATAGAGCGATTTCTGTGATTCTGCAAACTTCTCACAGAAGAATATCCAAGATTATCGTAGAAAATGCATGTCTCAGCTGGAAACCCCACGAAATCGAAGATATCGCATTTTCGGCATATCAAACGCACTGTGGAGTGCTGAAAACACCATAAAACGTGTTTTTCGCATTCAATAGCACGAAAACGGCGATTTCGGTGATTCTGCATACTTATCACAGAAGAATATCCAAGATTATCGGAGAAAATGCATGTCTCAGCTTGAAACCCGACGAAAACCACGATGTCGCCGGTTCTGCATATCAAACGCACTGTGGGGTGGTGAAAACACCAGAAAACGTGTTTCTCGCATTAAATAGCTCGAAAAGAGCGATCTAGATGAATCTGCATACTTCTGACAGAAGACTCACCAAGATTATCGCAGAAAATGCATATCTCAGCTGAAAACCCCACGAAAACCAAGATATCGCCGGTTCTGCATATCAGACGCACCGTGGAGTGGTGAAAACACCAGAAAACGTGTTACTCGCATTAACTAGCTCGAAAAGAGCGTTCTGGATGATTCTGCATACTTCTCATAGATGAAACACAAAGATTATCGCAGAAAATGCATATTTCAGCTGGAAACCCCACGAAAACCAAGTTATCGGCGGCTCTACATATGAAACGCACTGTGGGGTGGTGGAAACACCAGAAAACGTGTTTCTCACATTAAATAGCTCGAAAAGAGCGACCTAGATGATCCTGAATACTTGTGGCAGAAGACTCACCAAGCTTATCGCAGAAAATGCATATCTCAGCTGGAAACACCACGAAAATCAAGATATCGCCGGTTCTGTATATCAAACGCACTGTGGAGTGGTGAAAACACCAGAAAACTTGTATTTTCGCATTAAATAGCTCGAAACGAGCGATCTAGATGATTCTGCATACTTCTGACTAAAGTCTCACCAAGATTATCGCAGAAAATGCATATTTCAGCTGGAAACCACACGAAAACCAAGTTATCGGCGGCTCTACATATCAAACGCACTGTGGATTGGTCAAAACACCAGAAAACTTGTTTTTTCGCATTAAATAGCTCCAAACGAGCGATCCAGATGATTCTGCATACTTCTCATAGATGAAACAAATATTATCGCAGAAAATGCATATTTCAACTGGAAACCACACGAAAACCAAGTTATTGGCGGCTCTACATATCAAACGCACTGTGGAGTGGTCAAAACACCAGAAAACTTGTTTTGTCGCATTAAATAGCTCGAAAAGAGAGTTCTCGATGATTCTGCATACTTGTCATAGATGAAACAAAGATTATCGCAGAAAATGCATATTTCAGCTGGAAACCACACGAAAACCAAGTTATTGGCGGCTCTACACATCAAACGCACTGTGGAGTGGTCAAAACACCAGAAAACTTGTTTTTTCGCATTGAATATCTCAAAATAGAGTACTCGATGATTCTGCATACTTCTCAAAGATGAAACACCAAGATTATCGCAGAAAATGCATATTTCAGCGGGAAACCCCACGAAAACCAAGTTATTGGCGGCTCTACATAACGAACGCACTGTGGGGTGGTGGAAACACCAGAAAACGTGTTACTCGCATTAACTAGCTCGAAAAGAGCGTTCTGGATGATTCTGCATACTTCTCATAGATGAAACACAAAGATTATCGCAGGAAATGCATATTTCAGCTGGAAACCTCACGAAAACCAAGTTATCGGAGGCTCTACATATCAAACGCACTGTGGATTGGTCAAAACACCAGAAAACTTGTTTTTTCGCATTAAATAGCTCGAAACGAGCGATCCAGATGATTCTGCATACTTCTGACTAAAGTCTCACCAAGATTATCGCACAAAATGCATATCTCAGCTGGAAACCCCACGAAAACCAAGATATCGGCGGCTCTACATATCAAACGCACTGTGGAGTGGTCAAAACACCAGAAAACTTGTTTTGTCGCATTAAATAGCTCGAAAAGAGAGTTCTCGATGATTCTGCATACTTCTCATAGATGAAACAAAGATTATCGCAGAAAATGCATATTTCAGCTGGAAACCACACGAAAACCAAGTTATTGGCGGCTCTACATATCAAACGCACTGTGGAGTGGTCAAAACACCAGAAAACTTGTTTTTTCGCATTAAATAGCTCAAAATAGAGTACTCGATGATTCTGCATACTTCTCAAAGATGAAACACCAAGATTATCGCAGAGAATGCATATTTCAGCGGGAAACCCCACGAAAACCAAGTTATTGGCGGCTCTACATAACGAACGCACTGTGGGGTGGTGGAAACACCAGAAAACGTGTTACTCGCATTAACTAGCTCGAAAAGAGCGTTCTGGATGATTCTGCATACTTCTCATAGATGAAACACAAAGATTATCGCAGGAAATGCATATTTCAGCTGGAAACCTCACGAAAACCAAGTTATCGGAGGCTCTACATATCAAACGCACTGTGGATTGGTCAAAACACCAGAAAACTTGTTTTTTCGCATTAAATAGCTCGAAACGAGCGATCCAGATGATTCTGCATACTTCTGACTAAAGTCTCACCAAGATTATCGCACAAAATGCATATCTCAGCTGGAAACCCCACGAAAACCAAGATATCGGCGGCTCTACATATCAAACGCACTGTGGAGTGGTCAAAACACCAGAAAACTTGTTTTGTCGCATTAAATAGCTCGAAAAGAGAGTTCTCGATGATTCTGCATACTTCTCATAGATGAAACAAAGATTATCGCAGAAAATGCATATTTCAGCTGGAAACCACACGAAAACCAAGTTATTGGCGGCTCTACATATCAAACGCACTGTGGAGTGGTCAAAACACCAGAAAACTTGTTTTTTCGCATTAAATAGCTCGAATCGAGCGATCTAGATGATTCTGCATACTTCTGACTGAAGTCTCACCAAGATTATCGCAGAAAATGCATATCTCAGCTGGAAACCCCACGAAAACCAAGATATCGCCGGTTCTGCATATCAGACGCACTGTGGAGTGATGAAAACACCAGATAACGTGTTTCTCGCATTAAATAGCTCGAATCGAGCGATCTCGATGATTCTGCATACTTCTGACAGAAGACACACCAAGATTATCGCAGAAAATGAATATTTCAGCTGGAAACCCCACGAAAACCAAGTTATCGGCGGCTCTACATATCAGACGCACTGTGGAGTGGTCAAAATACCAGAAAACTTGTTTTTTCGCATTAAATAGCTCGAAAAGAGAGTTCTCGATGATTCTGCATACTTCTCAAAGATGAAACACCAAGATTATCGCAGAAAATGCATATTTCAGCGGGAAACCCCACGAAAACCAAGTTATTGGCGGCTCTACATAACGAACGCACTGTGGGGTGGTGGAAACACCAGAAAACGTGTTACTCGCATTAACTAGCTCGAAAACAGCGTTCTGGATGATTCTGCATACTTCTCATAGATGAAACACAAAGATTATCGCAGAAAATGCATATTTCAGCGGGAAACCCCACGAAAACCAAGTTATCGGCGGTTCTGCATATCAAACGCACTGTGGGGTGGTGAAAACACCAGAAAACGTGTTTCTCACATTAAATAGCTCGAATAGAGCGATCACGATGATTCCGCATACTTCTGACAGAAGACTCACCAAGATGATCGCAGAAAATGCATATCTCTGATGGAAACCCCACGAAAACCAACATATCTGCGGTTCTGCATATCAGACGCACTGTGGAATGTTGAAAACACCAGAAAACGTGTTTCTCGCATTAACTAACTCGAAAAGAGCGTTCTCGATGATTCTGCATACTTCTCATGGATGAAACACCAAGATTATCGCAGAAAATGCATATCTCAGCTGGAAACCCCACGAAAACCAAGATATCGCCGGTTCTGCATATCAGACGCACTGTGGAGTGGTGAAAACACCAGAAAACGTATTTCTCGCATTAACTAACTCGAAAAGAGCGTTCTCGATGATTCTGCATACTTCTCATGGATGAAACACCAAGTTTATCGCAGAAAATGCATATCTCAGCTGGAAACCCCACGAAAACCAAGATATCGCCGGTTCTGCATATCAGACGCACTGTGGAGTGGTGAAAACACCAGAAAACGTGTTACTCGCATTAACTAGCTCGAAAAGAGCGTTCTGGATGATTCTGCATACTTCTCATAGATGAAACACAAAGATTATCGCAGGAAATGCATATTTCAGCTGGAAACCACACGAAAACCAAGTTATCGGAGGCTCTACATATCAAACGCACTGTGGATTGGTCAAAACACCAGAAAACTTGTTTTTTCGCATTAAATAGCTCGAAACGAGCGATCCAGATGAATCTGAATCCTTCTGACTAAAGTCTCACCAAGATTATCGCAGAAAATGCATATCTCAGCTGGAAACCCCACGAAAACGAAGATATCGCCGGTTCTGCATATCAAACGCCCTGTGGAGTGATGAAAACAGCAGATAACGTGTCTGTCGCATTAAATAGCTCGCATAGAGCGATCTCGATGATTCTGCATACTTCGCATAGATGAAACACCAAGATTATCGCAGAAAATGCATGTTTCAGCTGGAAACCCCACGAAAACCAAGTTATCGGCGGCTCTACATATCAAACGCACTGTGGAGTGGTCAATGCACCAGAAAACTTGTTTTTTCGCATTCAATAGCTGGAAACGAGCGATCTAGATGATTCTGCATACTTCTGACTGAAGTCTCACCAACATTATCGCAGAAAATGCATATCTCAGCTAGCAAACTCACGAAAATCAAGATGTCGCCGGTTCTGCATATCAAACGCACTGTGGAGTGGTGAAAACACCAGAAAACGTGTTTCTCGCATTAACTAGCTCGAAAAGAGCGTTCTCGATGATTCTGCATACTTCGCATAGATGAAACACCAAGATTATCGCAGAAAATGCATATTTCAGCTGGAAACCCCACGAAAACCAAGTTATCGGCGGCTCTACATATCAAACGCAGTGTGGAGTGGTCAAAACACCAGAAATCTTGTTTTTTCGCATTAAATAGCTCGAAAAGAGCGTTCTCGATGACTCTGCATACTTCTCATAGATGAAACACCAAGATTATCGCAGAAAATGCATATTTCAGCTGGAAACCCCACGAAAACCAAGTTATCGGCGGCTCTACATATCAAACGCACTGTGGAGTGGTCAACACACCAGAAAACTTGTTTTTTCGCATTAAATAGCTCGAATCGAGCGATCTAGATGATTCTGCATACTTCGGACAGAAGTCTCACCAATATTATCGCAGAACATGCATATCTCAGCTGGAAACCCCACGAAAACCAAGATATCGCCGGTTCTGCATATCAAACGCCCTGTGGAGTGATGAAAACAGCAGAGAACGTGTTTCTCGCATTAAATAGCTCGCATAGAGCGATCTCGATGATTCTGCATACTTCTGACAGAAGACTCACCAAGATTATCGCAGAAAATGCATATTTCAGCTGGAAACCCCACGAAAACCAAGTTATCGGCGGCTCTACATATCAAACGCACTGTGGAGTGGTCAATGCACCAGAAAACTTGTTTTTTCGCATTCAATAGCTGGAAACGAGCGATCTAGTTGATTCTGCATACTTCTGACTGAAGTCTCACCAAGATTATCGCAGAAAATGCATATCTCAGCTAGCAACCTCACGAAAATCAAGATGTCGCCGGTTCTGCATATCAAACGCACTGTGGAGTGGTGAAAACACCAGATAACGTGTTTCTCGTATTAAATAGCTCGAAAAGAGAGATATCGATGATTCTACATACTTCGGACAGAAGTCTCACCAATATTATCGCAGAAAATGCATATCTGAGCTTGAAACCCGACGAAAATCACGATGTCGCCGGTTCTGCATATCAAACGCACTGTGGGGTGGTGAAAACACCAGAAAACGTGTTTCTCGCATTAAATAGCTCGAATAGAGCGATCACGATGATTCTGCATACTTCTGACCGAAGACTCACCAAGATGATCGCAGAAAATGCATATCTCAGCTGGAAACCCCACGAAAACCAAGATATCGTCGGTTCTGCATATCAGACGCACTGTGGAATGTTGAAAACACCAGAAAAATTGTTTCTCGCATTAACTAACTCGAAAAGAGCGTTCTCGATGATTCTGCATACTTCTCATAGATGAAACACCAAGATTATCGCAGAAAATGCATATTTCAGCTGGAAACCCCACGAAAACCAAGTTATCGGCGGCTCTACATATCAAACGCACTGTGGAGTGGTCAAAACACCAGAAATCTTGTTTTTTCGCATTAAATAGCTCGAAAAGAGCGTTCTCGATGATTCTGCATACTTCTCATAGATGAAACACCAAGATTATCGCAGAAAATGCATATTTCAGCTGGAAACCCCACGAAAACCAAGTTATCGGCGGCTCTACATATCAAACGCACTGTGGAGTGGTCAAAACACCAGATAACGTGTTTCTCGCATTAAATAGCTCGAAAAGAGCGACATCGATGATTCTGCATACTTCGGACAGAAGTCTCACCAATATTATCGCAGAAAATGCATATCTCTGCTTGAAACCTCGCGAAAACCACGATGTCGCCGGTTCTGCATATCAAACGCACTGTGGGGTGGTGAAAACACCAGAAAACGTGTTTCTCGCATTAAATAGCTCGAATAGAGCGATCACGATGATTCTGCATACTTCTCACAGAAGAATATCCAAGATTATCGCAGAAAATGCCTGTCTCAGCTGGAAACCCCACGAAAACGAAGATATCGCAGTTTCCGCATATCAAACGCACTGTGAAGTGCTGATACACCAGAAGACGTGTTTTTCGCATTAAATAGCACGAAAACAGCGATTTCGGTGATTCTGCACACTTGTCACAGAAGAATCATGACGATTATCACTGAAAATGCATATCTCAGCGGGAAACTCCACGAAAACCAAGATATCGCCGGTTCTGCATATCAGACGCACTGTAGAGTGGTGAAAACACCAGAAAACGTGTTTCTCGCATTAACTAGCTCGAAAAGAGCGTTCTCGATGATTCTGCATACTTCTCATGGATGAAACACCAAGATTATCGCAGAAAATGCATATTTCAGCGGGAAACCCCACGAAAACCAAGTTATCGGCGGCTCTACATATCAAACGCACTGTGGAGTGGTCAAAACACCAGATAACGTGTTTCTCGCATTAAATAGCTCGAAAAGAGCGACATCGATGATTCTGCATACTTCGGACAGAAGTCTCACCAATATTATCGCAGAAAATGCATATCTCTTCTTGAAACCTCACGAAAACCACGATGTCGCTGGTTCTGCATATCAGACGCACTGTGGAGTGGTGAAAACACCAGAAAACGTGTTACTCGCATTAACTAGCTCGAAAAGAGCGTTCTGGATGATTCTGCATACTTCTCATAGATGAAACACCAAGATTATCGCAGAAAATGCATATTTCAGCGGGAAACCCCACGAAAACCAAGTTATCGGCGGCTCTACATATCAAACGCACTGTGGAGTGGTCAAAACACCAGAAAACTTGTTTTTTCGCATTAAATAGCTCTAAAAGAGAGTTCTCGATGATTCTGCATACTTCTCATAGATGAAATACCAAGATTATCGCAGAAAATGCATATTTCAGCGGGAAACCCCACGAAAACCAAGTTATTGGCGGCTCTACATATCGAACGCACTGTGGGGTGGTGGAAACACCAGAAAACGTGTTTCTCACATTAAATAGCTCGAAAAGAGCGACCTAGATGATCCTGAATACTTGTGGCAGAAGACTCACCAAGCTTATCGCAGAAAATGCATATCTCAGCTGGAAACACCACGAAAATCAAGATATCGCCGGTTCTGTATATCAAACGCACTGTGGAGTGGTGAAAACACCAGAAAACTTGTATTTTCGCATTAAATAGCTCGAAACGAGCGATCTAGATGATTCTGCATACTTCTGACTAAAGTCTCACCAAGATTATCGCAGAAAATGCATATTTCAGCTGGAAACCACACGAAAACCAAGTTATCGGCGGCTCTACATATCAAACGCACTGTGGATTGGTCAAAACACCAGAAAACTTGTTTTTTCGCATTAAATAGCTCCAAACGAGCGATCCAGATGATTCTGCATACTTCTCATAGATGAAACAAATATTATCGCAGAAAATGCATATTTCAGCTGGAAACCACACGAAAACCAAGTTATTGGCGGCTCTACATATCAAACGCACTGTGGAGTGGTCAAAACACCAGAAAACTTGTTTTGTCGCATTAAATAGCTCGAAAAGAGAGTTCTCGATGATTCTGCATACTTCTCATAGATGAAACAAAGATTATCGCAGAAAATGCATATTTCAGCTGGAAACCACACGAAAACCAAGTTATTGGCGGCTCTACACATCAAACGCACTGTGGAGTGGTCAAAACACCAGAAAACTTGTTTTTTCGCATTAAATAGCTCAAAATAGAGTACTCGATGATTCTGCATACTTCTCAAAGATGAAACACCAAGATTATCGCAGAAAACGCATATTTCAGCGGGAAACCCCACGAAAACCAAGTTATTGGCGGCTCTACATAACGAACGCACTGTGGGGTGGTGGAAACACCAGAAAACGTGTTACTCGCATTAACTAGCTCGAAAAGAGCGTTCTGGATGATTCTGCATACTTCTCATAGATGAAACACAAAGATTATCGCAGGAAATGCATATTTCAGCTGGAAACCTCACGAAAACCAAGTTATCGGAGGCTCTACATATCAAACGCACTGTGGATTGGTCAAAACACCAGAAAACTTGTTTTTTCGCATTAAATAGCTCGAAACGAGCGATCCAGATGATTCTGCATACTTCTGACTAAAGTCTCACCAAGATTATCGCACAAAATGCATATCTCAGCTGGAAACCCCACGAAAACCAAGATATCGGCGGCTCTACATATCAAACGCACTGTGGAGTGGTCAAAACACCAGAAAACTTGTTTTGTCGCATTAAATAGCTCGAAAAGAGAGTTCTCGATGATTCTGCATACTTCTCATAGATGAAACAAAGATTATCGCAGAAAATGCATATTTCAGCTGGAAACCACACGAAAACCAAGTTATTGGCGGCTCTACATATCAAACGCACTGTGGAGTGGTCAAAACACCAGAAAACTTGTTTTTTCGCATTAAATAGCTCAAAATAGAGTACTCGATGATTCTGCATACTTCTCAAAGATGAAACACCAAGATTATCGCAGAAAATGCATATTTCAGCGGGAAACCCCACGAAAACCAAGTTATTGGCGGCTCTACATAACGAACGCACTGTGGGGTGGTGGAAACACCAGAAAACGTGTTACTCGCATTAACTAGCTCGAAAACAGCGTTCTGGATGATTCTGCATACTTCTCATAGATGAAACACAAAGATTATCGCAGGAAATGCATATTTCAGCTGGAAACCTCACGAAAACCAAGTTATCGGAGGCTCTACATATCAAACGCACTGTGGATTGGTCAAAACACCAGAAAACTTGTTTTTTCGCATTAAATAGCTCGAAACGAGCGATCCAGATGATTCTGCATACTTCTGACTAAAGTCTCACCAAGATTATCGCACAAAATGCATATCTCAGCTGGAAACCCCACGAAAACCAAGATATCGGCGGCTCTACATATCAAACGCACTGTGGAGTGGTCAAAACACCAGAAAACTTGTTTTGTCGCATTAACTAGCTCGAAAAGAGCGTTCTGGATGATTCTGCATACTTCTCATAGATGAAACACAAAGATTATCGCAGGAAATGCATATTTCAGCTGGAAACCACACGAAAACCAAGTTATCGGAGGCTCTACAGATCAAACGCACTGTGGATTGGTCAAAACACCAGAAAACTTGTTTTTTCGCATTAAATAGCTCGAAACGAGCGATCCAGATGAATCTGAATCCTTCTGACTAAAGTCTCACCAAGATTATCGCAGAAAATGCATATCTCAGCTGGAAACCCCACGAAAACGAAGATATCGCCGGTTCTGCATATCAAACGCCCTGTGGAGTGATGAAAACAGCAGATAACGTGTCTGTCGCATTAAATAGCTCGCATAGAGCGATCTCGATGATTCTGCATACTTCGCATAGATGAAACACCAAGATTATCGCAGAAAATGCATATTTCAGCTGGAAACCCCACGAAAACCAAGTTATCGGCGGCTCTACATATCAAACGCACTGTGGAGTGGTCAATGCACCAGAAAACTTGTTTTTTCGCATTCAATAGCTGGAAACGAGCGATCTAGATGATTCTGCATACTTCTGACTGAAGTCTCACCAACATTATCGCAGAAAATGCATATCTCAGCTAGCAAACTCACGAAAATCATGATGTCGCCGGTTCTGCATATCAAACGCACTGTGGAGTGGTGAAAACACCAGAAAACGTGTTTCTCGCATTAACTAGCTCGAAAAGAGCGTTCTCGATGATTCTGCATACTTCGCATAGATGAAACACCAAGATTATCGCACAAAATGCATATCTCAGCTGGAAACCCCACGAAAACCAAGATATCGGCGGCTCTACATATCAAACGCACTGTGGAGTGGTCAAAACACCAGAAAACTTGTTTTGTCGCATTAAATAGCTCGAAAAGAGAGTTCTCGATGATTCTGCATACTTCTCATAGATGAAACAAAGATTATCGCAGAAAATGCATATTTCAGCTGGAAACCACACGAAAACCAAGTTATTGGCGGCTCTACATATCAAACGCACTGTGGAGTGGTCAAAACACCAGAAAACTTGTTTTTTCGCATTAAATAGCTCAAAATAGAGTACTCGATGATTCTGCATACTTCTCAAAGATGAAACACCAAGATTATCGCAGAAAATGCATATTTCAGCTGGAAACCCCACGAAAACCAAGATATCGGCGGCTCTACATATCAAACGCACTGTGGAGTGGTCAAAACACCAGAAAACTTGTTTTGTCGCATTAACTAGCTCGAAAAGAGCGTTCTGGATGATTCTGCATACTTCTCATAGATGAAACACAAAGATTATCGCAGGAAATGCATATTTCAGCTGGAAACCACACGAAAACCAAGTTATCGGAGGCTCTACACATCAAACGCACTGTGGATTGGTCAAAACACCAGAAAACTTGTTTTTTCGCATTAAATAGCTCGAAACGAGCGATCCAGATGAATCTGAATCCTTCTGACTAAAGTCTCACCAAGATTATCGCAGAAAATGCATATCTCAGCTGGAAACCCCACGAAAACGAAGATATCGCCGGTTCTGCATATCAAACGCCCTGTGGAGTGATGAAAACAGCAGATAACGTGTCTGTCGCATTAAATAGCTCGCATAGAGCGATCTCGATGATTCTGCATACTTCGCATAGATGAAACACCAAGATTATCGCAGAAAATGCATATTTCAGCTGGAAACCCCACGAAAACCAAGTTATCGGCGGCTCTACATATCAAACGCACTGTGGAGTGGTCAATGCACCAGAAAACTTGTTTTTTCGCATTCAATAGCTGGAAACGAGCGATCTAGATGATTCTGCATACTTCTGACTGAAGTCTCACCAACATTATCGCAGAAAATGCATATCTCAGCTAGCAAACTCACGAAAATCAAGATGTCGCCGGTTCTGCATATCAAACGCACTGTGGAGTGGTGAAAACACCAGAAAACGTGTTTCTCGCATTAACTAGCTCGAAAAGAGCGTTCTCGATGATTCTGCATACTTCGCATAGATGAAACACCAAGATTATCGCAGAAAATGCATATTTCAGCTGGAAACCCCACGAAAACCAAGTTATCGGCGGCTCTACATATCAAACGCAGTGTGGAGTGGTCAAAACACCAGAAATCTTGTTTTTTCGCATTAAATAGCTCGAAAAGAGCGTTCTCGATGACTCTGCATACTTCTCATAGATGAAACACCAAGATTATCGCAGAAAATGCATATTTCAGCTGGAAACCCCACGAAAACCAAGTTATCGGCGGCTCTACATATCAAACGCACTGTGGAGTGGTCAACACACCAGAAAACTTGTTTTTTCGCATTAAATAGCTCGAATCGAGCGATCTAGATGATTCTGCATACTTCGGACAGAAGTCTCACCAATATTATCGCAGAACATGCATATCTCAGCTGGAAACTCCACGAAAACCAAGATATCGCCGGTTCTGCATATCAAACGCCCTGTGGAGTGATGAAAACAGCAGAGAACGTGTTTCTCGCATTAAATAGCTCGCATAGAGCGATCTCGATGATTCTGCATACTTCTGACAGAAGACTCACCAAGATTATCGCAGAAAATGCATATTTCAGCTGGAAACCCCACGAAAACCAAGTTATCGGCGGCTCTACATATCAAACGCACTGTGGAGTGGTCAATGCACCAGAAAACTTGTTTTTTCGCATTCAATAGCTGGAAACGAGCGATCTAGTTGATTCTGCATACTTCTGACTGAAGTCTCACCAAGATTATCGCAGAAAATGCATATCTCAGCTAGCAACCTCACGAAAATCAAGATGTCGCCGGTTCTGCATATCAAACGCACTGTGGAGTGGTGAAAACACCAGAAAACGTGTTTCTCGCATTAACTAGCTCGAAAAGAGCGTTCTCGATGATTCTGCATACTTCGCATAGATGAAACACCAAGATTATCGCAGAAAATGCATATTTCAGCTGGAAACCCCACGAAAACCAAGTTATCGGCGGCTCTACATATCAAACGCACTGCGCAGTGGTCAACACACCAGATAACGTGTTTCTCGTATTAAATAGATCGAAAAGAGAGATATCGATGATTCTACATACTTCGGACAGAAGTCTCACCAATATTATCGCAGAAAATGCATATCTGAGCTTGAAACCCGACGAAAATCACGATGTCGCCGGTTCTGCATATCAAACGCACTGTGGGGTGGTGAAAACACCAGAAAACGTGTTTCTCGCATTAAATAGCTCGAATAGAGCGATCACGATGATTCTGCATACTTCTGACCGAAGACTCACCAAGATGATCGCAGAAAATGCATATCTCAGCTGGAAACCCCACGAAAACCAAGATATCGTCGGTTCTGCATATCAGACGCACTGTGGAATGTTGAAAACACCAGAAAAATTGTTTCTCGCATTAACTAACTCGAAAAGAGCGTTCTCGATGATTCTGCATACTTCTCATAGATGAAACACCAAGATTATCGCAGAAAATGCATATTTCAGCTGGAAACCCCACGAAAACCAAGTTATCGGCGGCTCTACATATCAAACGCACTGTGGAGTGGTCAAAACACCAGAAATCTTGTTTTTTCGCATTAAATAGCTCGAAAAGAGCGTTCTCGATGATTCTGCATACTTCTCATAGATGAAACACCAAGATTATCGCAGAAAATGCATATTTCAGCTGGAAACCCCACGAAAACCAAGTTATCGGCGGCTCTACATATCAAACGCACTGTGGAGTGGTCAAAACACCAGATAACGTGTTTCTCGCATTAAATAGCTCGAAAAGAGCGACATCGATGATTCTGCATACTTCGGACAGAAGTCTCACCAATATTATCGCAGAAAATGCATATCTCTGCTTGAAACCTCGCGAAAACCACGATGTCGCCGGTTCTGCATATCAAACGCACTGTGGGGTGGTGAAAACACCAGAAAACGTGTTTCTCGCATTAAATAGCTCGAATAGAGCGATCACGATGATTCTGCATACTTCTCATAGATGAAACACCAAGATTATCGCAGAAAACGCATATCTCAACTGGAAACCCCACGAAAACCATGATTTCGCCGGTTCTGCATATCAGACGCACTGTGGTGTGGTGAAAACACCAGAAAACGTGTTTCTCGCATTAACTAGCTCGAAAAGAGCGTTCTCGATGATTCTGCATACTTCTCATAGATGAAGCACCAAGATTATCGCAGAAAATGCATATTTCAGCTGGAAACCCCACGAAAACCAAGTTATCGGCGGCTCTACATATCATACGCACTGTGGAGTGGTCAAAACACCAGAAAACTTGTTTTTTCGCATTAAATAGGTCGAAAAGAGAGTTCTCGATGATTCTGCATACTTCTCATAGATGAAACACCAAGATTATCGCAGAAAATGCATATTTCAGCGGGAAACCCCACGAAAACCAAGTTATTGGCGGCTCTACATATCGAACGCACTGTGGGGTGGTGAAAACACCAGAAAACGTGTTTCTCGCATTAAATAGCTCGAAAAGAGAGATCTAGATGGTTCTGCATACTTGTGGCAGAAGACTCACCAAGCTTATCGCAGAAAATGCATATCTCAGCTGGAAACCCCACGAAAACCAAGATATCGCCGGTTCTGCATATCAGACGCACTGTGGAGTGGTGAAAACACCAGAAAACGTGTTATTGCATTATGTAGCTCGAAAAGAGCGTTCTGGATGATTCTGCATACTTCTCATAGATGAAACACAAAGATTATCGCAGAAAATGCATATTTCAGCTGGAAACCACACGAAAACCAATTTATCGGAGGCTCTACATATCAAACGCACTGTGGATTGGTCAAATCACCAGAAAACTTGTTTTTTCGCATTAAATAGCTCGATACGAGCGATCCAGATGATTCTGCATACTTCTGACTAAAGTCTCACCAAGATTATCGCAGAAAATGCATATCTCAGCTGGAAACCCCACGGAAACCAAGATATCGCCGGTTCTGCATATCAAACGCCCTGTGGAGTGATGAAAACACCAGATAACGTGTTTCTCGCATTAAATAGCTCGAATAGAGCGATCTCGATGATTCTGCATACTTCTGACAGAAGACTCACCAAGATTATCGCAGAAAATGCATATTTCAGCTGGAAACCCCACGAAAACCAAGTTATCGGCGGCTCTACATATCAAACGCACTGTGGAGTGGTCAAAACACCAGAAAACTTGTTTTTTCGCATTCATTAGCTCGAAACGAGCGATCTAGATGATTCTGCAAACTTCTGTCTGAAGTCTCACCAATATTATCACAGAAAATGCATATCTCAGCTAGAAACCTCACGAAAACCAAGATATCGCCGGTTCTGCATATCAAACGCCCTGTGGAGTGATGAAAACACCAGATAACGTGTTTCTCGCATTAAATAGCTCGAAAAGAGCGATATCGATGATTCTGCATACTTCGGACAGAAGTCTCACCAATATTATCGCAGAAAATGCATATCTCTGCTTGAAACCTCACGAAAACCACGATGTCGCCGGTTCTGCATATCAAACGCACTGTGGGGTGGTGAAAACACCAGAAAACGTGTTTCTCGCATTAAATAGCTCGAATAGAGCGATCACGATGATTCTGCATACTACTCATAGATGAAACACCAAGATTATCGCAGAAAATGCATATCTCAACTGGAAACCCCACGAAAACCATGATTTCGCAGGTTCTGCATATCAGACGCACTGTGGAGTGGTGAAAACACCAGAAAACGTGTTTCTCGCATTAACTAGCTCGAAAAGAGCGTTCTCGATGATTCTGCATACTTCTCATAGATGAAGCACCAAGATTATCGCAGAAAATGCATATTTCAGCTGGAAACCCCACGAAAACCAAGTTATCGGCGGCTCTACATATCATACGCACTGTGGAGTGGTCAAAACACCAGAAAACTTGTTTTTTCGCATTAAATAGGTCGAAAAGAGAGTTCTCGATGATTCTGCATACTTCTCATAGATGAAACACCAAGATTATCGCAGAAAATGCATATTTCAGCGGGAAACCCCACGAAAACCAAGTTATTGGCGGCTCTACATATCGAACGCACTGTGGGGTGGTGAAAACACCAGAAAACGTGTTTCTCGCATTAAATAGCTCGAAAAGAGAGATCTAGATGGTTCTGCATGCTTGTGGCAGAAGACTCACCAAGCTTATCGCAGAAAATGCATATCTCAGCTGGAAACCCCACGAAAACCAAGATATCGCCGGTTCTGCATATCAGACGCACTGTGGAGTGGTGAAAACACCAGAAAACGTGTTACTCGCATTATGTAGCTCGAAAAGAGCGTTCTGGATGATTCTGCATACTTCTCATAGATGAAACACAAAGATTATCGCAGAAAATGCATATTTCAGCTGGAAACCACACGAAAACCAATTTATCGGAGGCTCTACATATCAAACGCACTGTGGATTGGTCAAATCACCAGAAAACTTGTTTTTTCGCATTAAATAGCTCGATACGAGCGATCCAGATGATTCTGCATACTTCTGACTAAAGTCTCACCAAGATTATCGCAGAAAATGCATATCTCAGCTGGAAACCCCACGGAAACCAAGATATCGCCGGTTCTGCATATCAAACGCCCTGTGGAGTGATGAAAACACCAGATAACGTGTTTCTCGCATTAAATAGCTCGAATAGAGCGATCTCGATGATTCTGCATACTTCTGACAGAAGACTCACCAAGATTATCGCAGAAAATGCATATTTCAGCTGGAAACCCCACGAAAACCAAGTTATCGGCGGCTCTACATATCAAACGCACTGTGGAGTGGTCAAAACACCAGAAAACTTGTTTTTTCGCATTCATTAGCTCGAAACGAGCGATCTAGATGATTCTGCAAACTTCTGTCTGAAGTCTCACCAATATTATCGCAGAAAATGCATATCTCAGCTAGAAACCTCACGAAAACCAAGATATCGCCGGTTCTGCATATCAAACGCCCTGTGGAGTGATGAAAACACCAGATAACGTGTTTCTCGCATTAAATAGCTCGAAAAGAGCGATATCGATGATTCTGCATACTTCGGACAGAAGTCTCACCAATATTATCGCAGAAAATGCATATCTCTGCTTGAAACCTCACGAAAACCACGATGTCGCCGGTTCTGCATATCAAACGCACTGTGGGGTGGTGAAAACACCAGAAAACGTGTTTCTCGCATTAAATAGCTCGAATAGAGCGATCACGATGATTCTGCATACTACTCATAGATGAAACACCAAGATTATCGCAGAAAATGCATATCTCAACTGGAAACCCCACGAAAACCATGATTTCGCAGGTTCTGCATATCAGACGCACTGTGGAGTGGTGAAAACACCAGAAAACGTGTTTCTCGCATTAACTAGCTCGAAAAGAGCGTTCTCGATGATTCTGCATACTTCTCATAGATGAAACACCAAGATTATCGCAGAAAATGCATTTTTCAGCTGGAATCCCCACGAAAACCAACTTATCGGCGGCTCTACATATCATACGCACTGTGGAGTGGTCAAAACACCAGAAAACTTGTTTTTTCGCATTAAATAGGTCGAAAAGAGAGTTCTCGATGATTCTGCATACTTCTCATAGATGAAACACCAAGATTATCGCAGAAAATGCATATTTCAGCGGGAAACCCCACGAAAACCAAGTTATTGGCGGCTCTACATATCGAACGCACTGTGGGGTGGTGAAAACACCAGAAAACGTGTTTCTCGCATTAAATAGCTCGAAAAGAGAGATCTAGATGATTCTGCATACTTGTGGCAGAAGACTCACCAAGCTTATCGCAGAAAATGCATATCTCAGCTGGAAAACCCACGAAAACCAAGATATCGCCGGTTCTGCATATCAGACGCACTGTGGAGTGGTGAAAACACCAGAAAACGTGTTACTCGCATTAACTAGCTCGAAAAGAGCGTTCTGGATGATTCTGCATACTTCTCATAGATGAAACACAAAGATTATCGCAGAAAATGCATATTTCAGCTGGAAACCCCACGAAAACCAAGTTATCGGCGGCTCTTCATATCAAACGCACTGTGGAGTGGTCAAAACACCAGATAACGTGTTTCTCGCATTAAATAGCTCGATAAGAGCGATCTAGATGATTCTGCATACTTCTGACTGAAGTCTCACCAATATTATCGCAGAAAATGCATATCTCAACTAGAAACCTCACGAAAATCAAGATGTCGCCGGTTGTGCACATCAAGCGCACTGTGGAGTGGTGAAAACAACCAGATATCGTGTTTCTCGCATTAAATAGCTCGAATAGAGCGATCTCGATGATTCGGCATACTTCTGACAGGAGACTCACCAAGATTATCGCAGAAAATGCATATATCAGGTGGAAACCCCACGAAAACGAAGATATCGCCTGTTCTGCATATCAGACGCACTGTGGAGTGGTGAAAACAACAGAAAACGTGTTTCTCGCATTAACTAGCTCGCAAAGAGCGTTCTCGATGATTCTGCATACTTCTCATAGTTGAAACACCAAGATTATCGCAGAAAATGCATATCTCAGCTGGAAACCCCACGAAAACCAAGATATCGCCGGTTCTGCATATCAGACGCACTGTGGAGTGGTGAAAACACCAGAAAACGTGTTTCTCGCATTGCCTAGCTCGCAAAGAGCGTTCTCGATGATTCTGCATACTTCTCATAGATGAAACACCAAGATTATCGCAGAAAATGCATATCTCAGCTGGAAACCCCACGAAAACCAAGATATCGCCGGTTCTGCATATCAGACGCACTGTGGAGTGGTGAAAACACCAGAAAACGTGTTTCTCGCATTACCTAGCTCGAAAAGAGCGTTCTCGATGATTCTGCATACTTCTCATAGATGAACCACCAAGATTATCGCAGAAAATGCATATTTCAGCTGGAAACCCTACGAAAACCAAGTTATCGGCGGCTCTTCATATCAAACGCACTGTGGAGTGGTCAAAACACCAGATAACGTGTTTCTCGCATTAAATAGCTCGATAAGAGCGATCTAGATGATTCTGCATACTTGTGGCAGAAGACCCACCAAGCATATCGCAGAAAATGCATATCTCAGCTGGAAACACCACGAAAATCAAGATATCGCCGGTTCTGCATATCAAACGCACTGTGGAGTGGTGAGAACGCCAGAACACTTGTTTTTTCGCATTAAATAGCTCGAAACGAGCGATCTAGATGATTCTGCATACTTCTAACTAAAGTCTCACCAAGATTATTGCAGAAAATGCATATCTCAGCTGCAAACCTCACGAAAACCAAGATATCGCCGGTTCTGCATATCAAACGCCCTGTGGAGTGATGAAAACACCAGAAAACGTGTTTTTCGCATTCAAAAGCACGAAAACAGCGATTTCGGTGATTCTGCACACTTGTAACAGCAGAATCGTGAAGATTATCACTGAAAGTGCATATCTCAGCTGGAAACAACAACGATACCGAAGATATCGTAGTTTCCGCATATCAAACGCACTGTGGAGTGCTGAAAACACCAGAAAA
Source organism: Anthophora plumipes (assembly GCA_951804975.1). Lineage (NCBI taxonomy): Eukaryota > Metazoa > Arthropoda > Insecta > Hymenoptera > Apidae > Anthophora > Anthophora plumipes. Next base: position 707,043 of record CATORF010000790.1, on the reverse strand, counting down.
CGTGTTTTTCGCATTCAAAAGCACGAAAACAGCGATTTCGGTGATTCTGCACACTTGTAACAGCAGAATCGTGAAGATTATCACTGAAAGTGCATATCTCAGCTGGAAACAACAACGATACCGAAGATATCGTAGTTTCCGCATATCAAACGCACTGTGGAGTGCTGAAAACACCAGAAAACGTGTTTTTCGCATTCAAAAGCACGAAAACAGCGATTTCGGTGATTCTGCACACTTGTAACAGCAGAATCGTGAAGATTATCACTGAAAGTGCATATCTCAGCTGGAAACAATAACGATACCGAAGATATCGCAGTTTCCGCATATCAAACGCACTGTGGAGTGCTGAAAACACCAGAAAACGTGTTTTTCGCATTCAAAAGCACGAAAACAGCGATTTCGGTGATTCTGCACACTTGTAACAGCAGAATCGTGAAGATTATCACTGAAAGTGCATATCTCAGCTGGAAACAACAACGATACCGAAGATATCGCAGTTTCCGCATATCAAACGCACTGTGGAGTGCTGAAAACACCAGAAAACGTGTTTTTCGCATTCAAAAGCACGAAAACAGCGATTTCGGTGATTCTGCACACTTGTAACAGCAGAATCGTGAAGATTATCACTGAAAGTGCATATCTCAGCTGGAAACAACAACGATACCGAAGATATCGTAGTTTCCGCATATCAAACGCACTGTGGAGTGCTGAAAACACCAGAAAACGTGTTTTTCGCATTCAAAAGCACGAAAACAGCGATTTCGGTGATTCTGCACACTTGTAACAGCAGAATCGTGAAGATTATCACTGAAAGTGCATATCTCAGCTGGAAACGACAACGATACCGAAGATATGGCAGTTTCCGCATATCAAACGCACTGTGGAGTGCTGAAAACACCAGAAAACGTGTTTTTCGCATTCAATAGCACGAAAACAGCGATTTCGGTGATTCTGCACACTTGTAACAGCAGAATCATGAAGATTATCACTGAAGATGCATATCTCAGCTGGAAACAACAACGATACCGAAGATATCGTAGTTTCCGCATATCAAACGCACTGTGGAGTGCTGAAAACACCAGAAAACGTGTTTTTCGCATTCAAAAGCACGAAAACAGCGATTTCGGTGATTCTGCACACTTGTTACAGCAGAATCGTGAAGATTATCACTGAAAGTGCATATCTCAGCAGGAAACAACAACGATACCGAAGATATGGCAGTTTCCGCATATCAAACGCACTGTGGAGTGCTGAAAACAGCAGAAAACGTGTTTTTCGCATTCAAAAGCACGAAAACAGCGATTTCGGTGATTCTGCACACTTGTAACAGCAGAATCGTGAAGATTATCACTGAAAGTGCATATCTCAGCTGGAAACAACAACGATACCGAAGATATCGCAGTTTCCGCATATCAAACGCACTGTGGAGTGCTGAAAACACCAGAAAACGTGTTTTTCGCATTCAAAAGCACGAAAACAGCGATTTCGGTGATTCTGCACACTTGTAACAGCAGAAACGTGAAGATTATCACTGAAAGTGCATATCTCAGCTGGAAACAACAACGATACCGAATATATCGTAGTTTCCGCATATCAAACGCACTGCGGAGTGCTGAAAACACCAGAAAACGTGTTTTTCGCATTCAAAAGCACGAAAACAGCGATTTCGGTGATTCTGCACACTTGTAACAGCAGAATCGTGAAGATTATCACTGAAAGTGCATATCTCAGCTGGAAACAACAACGATACCGAAGATATCGTAGTTTCCGCATATCAAACGCACTGTGGAGTGCTGAAAACACCAGAAAACGTGTTTTTCGCATTCAAAAGCACGAAAACAGCGATTTCGGTGATTCTGCACACTTGTAACAGCAGAATCGTGAAGATTATCACTGAAAGTGCATATCTCAGCTGGAAACAATAACGATACCGAAGATATCGCAGTTTCCGCATATCGAACGCACTGTGGAGTGTTGAAAACACCAGAAAACGTGTTTTTCGCATTCAAAAGCACGAAAACAGCGATTTCGGTGATTCTGCACACTTGTAACAGCAGAATCATGAAGATTATCACTGAAAATGCATGACTCAGCTGGAAACAACAACGATACCGAAGATATCGTAGTTTCCGCATATCAAACGCACTGTGGAGTGCTGAAAACACCAGAAAACGTGTTTTTCGCATACAAAAGCACGAAAACAGCGATTTCGGTGATTCTGCACACTTGTAACAGCAGAATCATGAAGATTATCACTGAAGATGCATATCTCAGCTGGAAACAACAACGATACCGAAGATATCGTAGTTTCCGCATATCAAACGCACTGTGGAGTGCTCAAAACACCAGAAAACGTGTTTTTCGCATTCAAAAGCACGAAAACAGCGATTTCGGTAATTCTGCACACTTGTAACAGCAGAATCATGAAGATTATCACTGAAGATGCATATCTCAGCTGGAAACAACAACGATACCGAAGATATCGTAGTTTCCGCATATCAAACGCACTGTGGAGTGCTCAAAACACCAGAAAACGTGTTTTTCGCATTCAAAAGCACGAAAACAGCGATTTCGGTGATTCTGCACACTTGTAACTGCAGAATCGTGAAGATTATCACTGAAAGTGCATATCTCAGCTGGAAACAACAACGATACCGAAGATATCGTAGTTTCCGCATATCAAACGCACTGTGGAGTGCTGAAAACACCAGGAAACGTGTTTTTCGCATTCAAAAGCACGAAAACAGCGATTTCGGTGATTCTGCACACTTGTAACAGCAGAATCGTGAAGATTATCACCGAAAGTGCATATCTCAGCTGGACACAACAACGATACCGAAGATATCGTAGTTTCCGCATATCAAACGCACTGTGGAGTGCTGAAAACACCAGAAAACGTGTTTTTCGCATTCAAAAGCACGAAAACAGCGATTTCGGTGATTCTGCACACTTGTAACAGCAGAATCGTGAAGATTATCACTGAAAGTGCATATCTCAGCTGGAAACGACAACGATACCGAAGATATGGCAGTTTCCGCATATCAAACGCACTGTGGAGTGCTGAAAACACCAGAAAACGTGTTTTTCGCATTCAATAGCACGAAAACAGCGATTTCGGTGATTCTGCACACTTGTAACAGTCGAATCATGAAGATTATCACTGAAAATGCATGTCTCAGCTGGAAACAACAACGATACCGAAGATATCGTAGTTTCCGCATATGAAACGCACTGTGGAGTGCTGAAAACACCAGAAAACGTGTTTTTCGCATTCAAAAGCACGAAAACAGCGATTTCGGTGATTCTGCACACTTGTAACAGCAGAATCATGAAGATTATCACTGAAAATGCATGTCTCAGCTGGAAACAACAACGATACCGAAGATATCGTAGTTTCCGCATATCAAACGCACTGTGGAGTGCTGAAAACACCAGAACACGTGTTTTTCGCATTCAAAAGCACGAAAACAGCGATTTCGGTGATTCTGCACACTTGTAACAGCAGAATCGTGAAGATTATCACTGAAAGTGCATATCTCAGCTGGAAACAACAACGATACCGAAGATATCGTAGTTTCCGCATATCAAACGCACTGTGGAGTGCTGAAAACACCAGAAAACGTGTTTTTCGCATACAAAAGCACGAAAACAGCGATTTCGGTGATTCTGCACACTTGTAACAGCAGAATCATGAAGATTATCACTGAAGATGCATATCTCAGCTGGAAACAACAACGATACCGAAGATATCGTAGTTTCCGCATATCAAACGCACTGTGGAGTGCTCAAAACCCCAGAAAACGTGTTTTTCGCATTCAAAAGCACGAAAACAGCGATTTCGGTGATGCTGCACACTTGTAACAGCAGAATCGTGAAGATTATCACTGAAAGTGCATATCTCAGCTGGACACAACAACGATACCGAAGATATCGTAGTTTCCGCATATCAAACGCACTGTGGAGTGCTGAAAACACCAGAAAACGTGTTTTTCGCATTCAAAAGCACGAAAACAGCGATTTCGGTGATTCTGCACACTTGTAACAGCAGAATCGTGAAGATTATCACTGAAAGTGCATATCTCAGCTGGAAACAACAACGATACCGAAGATATCGTAGTTTCCGCATATCAAACGCACTGTGGAGTGCTGAAAACACCAGAAAACGTGTTTTTCGCATTCAAAAGCACGAAAACAGCGATTTCGGTGATTCTGCACACTTGTAACAGCAGAATCGTGAAGATTATCACTGAAAGTGCATATCTCAGCTGGAAACAACAACGATACCGAAGATATGGCAGTTTCCGCATATCAAACGCACTGTGGAGTGCTGAAAACACCAGAAAACGTGTTTTTCGCATTCAAATGCACGAAAACAGCGATTTCGGTGATTCTGCACACTTGTAACAGCAGAATCGTGAAGATTATCACTGAAAGTGCATATCTCAGCTGGAAACAACAACGATACAGAAGATATCGTAGTTTCCGCATATCAAACGCACTGTGGAGTGCTGAAAACACCAGAAAACGTGTTTTTCGCATTCAAAAGCACGAAAACAGCGATTTCGGTGATTCTGCACACTTGTAACAGCAGAATCGTGAAGATTATCACTGAAAGTGCATATCTCAGCTGGAAACAATAACGATACCGAAGATATCGCAGTTTCCGCATATCAAACGCACTGTGGAGTGCTGAAAACACCAGAAAACGTGTTTTTCGCATTCAAAAGCACGAAAACAGCGATTTCGGTGATTCTGCACACTTGTAACAGCAGAATCGTGAAGATTATCACTGAAAGTGCATATCTCAGCTGGAAACAACAACGATACCGAAGATATCGTAGTTTCCGCATATCAAACGCACTGTGGAGTGCTGAAAACACCAGAAAACGTGTTTTTCGCATTCAAAAGCACGAAAACAGCGATTTCGGTGATTCTGCACACTTGTAACAGCAGAATCGTGAAGATTATCACTGAAAGTGCATATCTCAGCTGGAAACGACAACGATACCGAAGATATGGCAGTTTCCGCATATCAAACGCACTGTGGAGTGCTGAAAACACCAGAAAACGTGTTTTTCGCATTCAATAGCACGAAAACAGCGATTTCGGTGATTCTGCACACTTGTAACAGTAGAATCATGAAGATTATCACTGAAAATGCATGTCTCAGCTGGAAACAACAACGATACCGAAGATATCGTAGTTTCCGCATATCAAACGCACTGTGGAGTGCTGAAAACTCCAGAAAACGTGTTTTTCGCATTCAAAAGCACGAAAACAGCGATTTCGGTGATTCTGCACACTTGTAACAGCAGAATCGTGAAGATTATCACTGAAAGTGCATATCTCAGCTGGAAACAACAACGATACCGAAGATATCGTAGTTTCCGCATATCAAACGCACTGTGGAGTGCTGAAAACACCAGAAAACGTGTTTTTCGCATTCAAAAGCACGAAAACAGCGATTTCGGTGATTCTGCACACTTGTAACAGCAGAATCGTGAAGATTATCACTGAAAGTGCATATCTCAGCAGGAAACAACAACGATACCGAAGATATGGCAGCTTCCGCATATCAAACGCACTGTGGAGTGCTGAAAACACCAGAATACGTGTTTTTCGCATTCAAAAGCACGAAAACAGCGATTTCGGTGATTCTGCACACTTGTAACAGCAGAATCGTGAAGATTATCACTGAAAGTGCATATCTCAGCTGGAAACAACAACGATACCGAAGATATCGTAGTTTCCGCATATCAAACGCACTGTGGAGTGCTGAAAACACCAGAAAACGTGTTTTTCGCATTCAAAAGCACGAAAACAGCGATTTCGGTGATTCTGCACACTTGTAACAGCAGAATCGTGAAGATTATCACTGAAAGTGCATATCTCAGCTGGAAACAACAACGATACCGAAGATATCGTAGTTTCCGCATATCAAACGCACTGTGGAGTGCTGAAAACACCAGAAAACGTGTTTTTCGCATTCAAAAGCACGAAAACAGCGATTTCGGTGATTCTGCACACTTGTAACAGCAGAATCGTGAAGATTATCACTGAAAGTGCATATCTCAGCTGGAAACGACAACGATACCGAAGATATGGCAGTTTCCGCATATCAAACGCACTGTGGAGTGCTGAAAACACCAGAAAACGTGTTTTTCGCATCAATAGCACGAAAACAGCGATTTCGGTGATTCTGCACACTTGTAACAGCAGAATCATGAAGATTATCACTGAAGATGCATATCTCAGCTGGAAACAACAACGATGCCGAAGATATCGTAGTTTCCGCATATCAAACGCACTGTGGAGTGCTGAAAACACCAGAAAACGTGTTTTTCGCATTCAAAAGCACGAAAACAGCGATTTCAGTGATTCTGCACACTTGTAACAGCAGAATCGTGAAGATTATCACTGAAAGTGCATATCTCAGCTGGAAACAACAACGATACCGAAGATATCGCAGTTTCCGCATATCAAACGCACTGTGGAGTGCTGAAAACACCAGAAAACGTGTTTTTCGCATTCAAAAGCACGAAAACAGCGATTTCGGTGATTCTGCACACTTGTAACAGCAGAATCGTGAAGATTATCACTGAAAGTGCATATCTCAGCTGGAAACAACAACGATACCGAAGATATCGTAGTTTCCGCATATCAAACGCACTGTGGAGTGCTGAAAACACCAGAAAACGTGTTTTTCGCATTCAAAAGCACGAAAACAGCGATTTCGGTGATTCTGCACACTTGTAACAGCAGAATCATGAAGATTATCACTGAAGATGCATATCTCAGCTGGAAACAACAACGATACCGAAGATATCGTAGTTTCCGCATATCAAACGCACTGTGGAGTGCTGAAAACACCAGAAAACGTGTTTTTCGCATTCAAAAGCACGAAAACAGCGATTTCGGTGATTCTGCACACTTGTAACAGCAGAATCGTGAAGATTATCACTGAAAGTGCATATCTCAGCAGGAAACAACAACGATACCGAAGATATGGCAGTTTCCGCATATCAAACGCACTGTGGAGTGCTGAAAACAGCAGAAAACGTGTTTTTCGCATTCAAAAGCACGAAAACAGCGATTTCGGTGATTCTGCACACTTGTAACAGCAGAATCGTGAAGATTATCACTGAAAGTGCATATCTCAGCTGGAAACAACAACGATACCGAAGATATCGCAGTTTCCGCATATCAAACGCACTGTGGAGTGCTGAAAACACCAGAAAACGTGTTTTTCGCATTCAAAAGCACGAAAACAGCGATTTCGGTGATTCTGCACACTTGTAACAGCAGAAACGTGAAGATTATCACTGAAAGTGCATATCTCAGCTGGAAACAACAACGATACCGAAGATATCGTAGTTTCCGCATATCAAACGCACTGCGGAGTGCTGAAAACACCAGAAAACGTGTTTTTCGCATTCAAAAGCACGAAAACAGCGATTTCGGTGATTCTGCACACTTGTAACAGCAGAATCGTGAAGATTATCACTGAAAGTGCATATCTCAGCTGGAAACAACAACGATACCGAAGATATCGTAGTTTCCGCATATCAAACGCACTGTGGAGTGCTGAAAACACCAGAAAACGTGTTTTTCGCATTCAAAAGCACGAAAACAGCGATTTCGGTGATTCTGCACACTTGTAACAGCAGAATCGTGAAGATTATCACTGAAAGTGCATATCTCAGCTGGAAACAACAACGATACCGAAGATATCGCAGTTTCCGCATATCAAACGCACTGTGGAGTGCTGAAAACACCAGAAAACGTGTTTTTCGCATTCAAAAGCACGAAAACAGCGATTTCGGTGATTCTGCACACTTGTAACAGCAGAATCGTGAAGATTATCACTGAAAGTGCATATCTCAGCTGGAAACAACAACGATACCGAAGATATCGTAGTTTCCGCATATCAAACGCACTGTGGAGTGCTGAAAACACCAGAAAACGTGTTTTTCGCATTCAAAAGCACGAAAACAGCGATTTCGGTGATTCTGCACACTTGTAACAGCAGAATCATGAAGATTATCACTGAAGATGCATATCTCAGCTGGAAACAACAACGATACCGAAGATATCGTAGTTTCCGCATATCAAACGCACTGTGGAGTGCTGAAAACACCAGAAAACGTGTTTTTCGCATTCAAAAGCACGAAAACAGCGATTTCGGTGATTCTGCACACTTGTAACAGCAGAATCGTGAAGATTATCACTGAAAGTGCATATCTCAGCAGGAAACAACAACGATACCGAAGATATGGCAGTTTCCGCATATCAAACGCACTGTGGAGTGCTGAAAACAGCAGAAAACGTGTTTTTCGCATTCAAAAGCACGAAAACAGCGATTTCGGTGATTCTGCACACTTGTAACAGCAGAATCGTGAAGATTATCACTGAAAGTGCATATCTCAGCTGGAAACAACAACGATACCGAAGATATCGCAGTTTCCGCATATCAAACGCACTGTGGAGTGCTGAAAACACCAGAAAACGTGTTTTTCGCATTCAAAAGCACGAAAACAGCGATTTCGGTGATTCTGCACACTTGTAACAGCAGAAACGTGAAGATTATCACTGAAAGTGCATATCTCAGCTGGAAACAACAACGATACCGAAGATATCGTAGTTTCCGCATATCAAACGCACTGCGGAGTGCTGAAAACACCAGAAAACGTGTTTTTCGCATTCAAAAGCACGAAAACAGCGATTTCGGTGATTCTGCACACTTGTAACAGCAGAATCGTGAAGATTATCACTGAAAGTGCATATCTCAGCTGGAAACAACAACGATACCGAAGATATCGTAGTTTCCGCATATCAAACGCACTGTGGATTGCTGAAAACACCAGAAAACGTGTTTTTCGCATTCAAAAGCACGAAAACAGCGATTTCGGTGATTCTGCACACTTGTAACAGCAGAATCGTGAAGATTATCACTGAAAGTGCATATCTCAGCTGGAAACAATAACGATACCGAAGATATCGCAGTTTCCGCATATCAAACGCACTGTGGAGTGTTGAAAACACCAGAAAACGTGTTTTTCGCATTCAAAAGCACGAAAACAGCGATTTCGGTGATTCTGCACACTTGTAACAGCAGAATCATGAAGATTATCACTGAAAATGCATGTCTCAGCTGGAAACAACAACGATACCGAAGATATCGTAGTTTCCGCATATCAAACGCACTGTGGAGTGCTGAAAACACCAGAAAACGTGTTTTTCGCATACAAAAGGACGAAAACAGCGATTTCGGTGATTCTGCACACTTGTAACGGCAGAATCATGAAGATTATCACTGAAGATGCATATCTCAGCTGGAAACAACAACGATACCGAAGATATCGTAGTTTCCGCATATCAAACGCACTGTGGAGTGCTCAAAACACCAGAAAACGTGTTTTTCGCATTCAAAAGCACGAAAACAGCGATTTCGGTAATTCTGCACACTTGTTACAGCAGAATCATGAAGATTATCACTGAAGATGCATATCTCAGCTGGAAACAACAACGATACCGAAGATATCGTAGTTTCCGCATATCAAACGCACTGTGGAGTGCTCAAAACACCAGAAAACGTGTTTTTCGCATTCAAAAGCACGAAAACAGCGATTTCGGTGATTCTGCACACTTGTAACAGCAGAATCGTGAAGATTATCACTGAAAGTGCATATCTCAGCTGGAAACAACAACGATACCGAAGATATCGTAGTTTCCGCATATCAAACGCACTGTGGAGTGCTGAAAACACCAGGAAACGTGTTTTTCGCATTCAAAAGCACGAAAACAGCGATTTCGGTGATTCTGCACACTTGTAACAGCAGAATCGTGAAGATTATCACTGAAAGTGCATATCTCAGCTGGAAACAACAACGATACCGAAGATATCGTAGTTTCCGCATATCAAACGCACTGTGGAGTGCTGAAAACACCAGAAAACGTGTTTTTCGCATTCAAAAGCACGAAAACAGCGATTTCGGTGATTCTGCACACTTGTAACAGCAGAATCGTGAAGATTATCACTGAAAGTGCATATCTCAGCTGGACACAACAACGATACCGAAGATATCGTAGTTTCCGCATATCAAACGCACTGTGGAGTGCTGAAAACACCAGAAAACGTGTTTTTCGCATTCAAAAGCACGAAAACAGCGATTTCGGTGATTCTGCACACTTGTAACAGCAGAATCGTGAAGATTATCACTGAAAGTGCATATCTCAGCTGGAAACAACAACGATACCGAAGATATCGTAGTTTCCGCATATCAAACGCACTGTGGAGTGCTGAAAACACCAGAAAACGTGTTTTTCGCATTCAAAAGCACGAAAACAGCGATTTCGGTGATTCTGCACACTTGTAACAGCAGAATCGTGAAGATTATCACTGAAAGTGCATATCTCAGCTGGAAACAACAACGATACCGAAGATATGGCAGTTTCCGCATATCAAACGCACTGTGGAGTGCTGAAAACACCAGAAAACGTGTTTTTCGCATTCAAAAGCACGAAAACAGCGATTTCGGTGATTCTGCACACTTGTAACAGCAGAATCGTGAAGATTATCACTGAAAGTGCATATCTCAGCTGGAAACAACAACGATACCGAAGATATCGTAGTTTCCGCATATCAAACGCACTGTGGAGTGCTGAAAACACCAGAAAACGTGTTTTTCGCATTCAAAAGCACGAAAACAGCGATTTCGGTGATTCTGCACACTTGTAACAGCAGAATCGTGAAGATTATCACTGAAAGTGCATATCTCAGCTGGAAACGACAACGATACCGAAGATATGGCAGTTTCCGCATATCAAACGCACTGTGGAGTGCTGAAAACACCAGAAAACGTGTTTTTCGCATTCAATAGCACGAAAACAGCGATTTCGGTGATTCTGCACACTTGTAACAGTAGAATCATGAAGATTATCACTGAAAATGCATGTCTCAGCTGGAAACAACAACGATACCGAAGATATCGTAGTTTCCGCATATGAAACGCACTGTGGAGTGCTGAAAACACCAGAAAACGTGTTTTTCGCATTCAAAAGCACGAAAACAGCGATTTCGGTGATTCTGCACACTTGTAACAGCAGAATCGTGAAGATTATCACTGAAAGTGCATATCTCAGCTGGAAACAATAACGATACCGAAGATATCGCAGTTTCCGCATATCAAACGCACTGTGGAGTGCTGAAAACACCAGAAAACGTGTTTTTCGCATTCAAAAGCACGAAAACAGCGATTTCGGTGATTCTGCACACTTGTAACAGCAGAATCGTGAAGATTATCACTGAAAGTGCATATCTCAGCTGGAAACAACAACGATACCGAAGATATCGTAGTTTCCGCATATCAAACGCACTGTGGAGTGCTGAAAACACCAGAAAACGTGTTTTTCGCATTCAAAAGCACGAAAACAGCGATTTCGGTGATTCTGCACACTTGTAACAGCAGAATCGTGAAGATTATCACTGAAAGTGCATATCTCAGCTGGAAACGACAACGATACCGAAGATATGGTAGTTTCCGCATATCAAACGCACTGTGGAGTGCTGAAAACACCAGAAAACGTGTTTTTCGCATTCAATAGCACGAAAACAGCGATTTCGGTGTTTCTGCACACTTGTAACAGTAGAATCATGAAGATTATCACTGAAAATGCATGTCTCAGCTGGAAACAACAACGATACCGAAGATATCGTAGTTTCCGCATATCAAACGCACTGTGGAGTGCTGAAAACACCAGAAAACGTGTTTTTCGCATTCAAAAGCACGAAAACAGCGATTTCGGTGATTCTGCACACTTGTAACAGCAGAATCGTCAAGATTATCACTGAAAGTGCATATCTCAGCTGGAAACAACAACGATACCGAAGATATCGTAGTTTCCGCATATCAAACGCACTGTGGAGTGCTGAAAACACCAGAAAACGTGTTTTTCGCATTCAAAAGCACGAAAACAGCGATTTCGGTGATTCTGCACACTTGTAACAGCAGAATCGTGAAGATTATCACTGAAAGTGCATATCTCAGCAGGAAACAACAACGATACCGAAGATATGGCAGTTTCCGCATATCAAACGCACTGTGGAGTGCTGAAAACACCAGAATACGTGTTTTTCGCATTCAAAAGCACGAAAACAGCGATTTCGGTGATTCTGCACACTTGTAACAGCAGAATCGTGAAGATTATCACTGAAAGTGCATATCTCAGCTGGAAACAATAACGATACCGAAGATATCGCAGTTTCCGCATATCAAACGCACTGTGGAGTGTTGAAAACACGAGAAAACGTGTGTTTCGCATTCAAAAGCACGAAAACAGCGATTTCGGTGATTCTGCACACTTGTAACAGCAGAATCGTGAAGATTATCACTGAAAGTGCATATCTCAGCTGGAAACAACAACGATACCGAAGACATCGTAGTTTCAGCATATCAAACGCACTGTGGAGTGCTGAAAACACCAGAAAACGTGTTTTTCGCATTCAAAAGCACGAAAACAGCGATTTCGGTGATTCTGCACACTTGTAACAGCAGAATCGTGAAGATTATCACTGAAAGTGCATATCTCAGCTGGAAACAACAACGGTACCGAAGATATCGTAGTTTCCGCATATCAAACTAACTGTGGAGTGCTGAAAACACCAGAAAACGTGTTTTTCGCATTCAAAAGCACGAAAACAGCGATTTCGGTGATTCTGCACACTTGTAACAGCAGAATCGTGAAGATTATCACTGAAAGTGCATATCTCAGCTGGAAACAACAACGATACCGAAGATATCGTAGTTTCCGCATATTAAACGCACTGTAGAGTGCTGAAAACACCAGAAAACGTGTTTTTCGCATTCAAAAGCACGAAAACAGCGATTTCGGTGATTCTGCACACTTGTAACAGCAGAATCGTGAAGATTATCACTGAAAGTGCATATCTCAGCTGGAAACAACAACGATACCGAAGATATCGTAGTTTCCGCATATCAAACGCACTGTGGAGTGCTGAAAACACCAGAAAACGTGTTTTTCGCATTCAAAAGCACGAAAACAGCGATTTCGGTGATTCTGCACACTTGTAACAGCAGAATCGTGAAGATTATCACTGAAAGTGCATATCTCAGCTGGAAACAACAACGATACCGAAGATATCGCAGTTTCCGCATATCAAACGCACTGTGGAGTGCTGAAAACACCAGAAAACGTGTTTTTCGCATTCAAAAGCACGAAAACAGCGATTTCGGTGATTCTGCACACTTGTAACAGCAGAATCGTGAAGATTATCACTGAAAGTGCATATCTCAGCTGGAAACAACAACGATACCGAAGATATCGTAGTTTCCGCATATCAAACGCACTGTGGAGTGCTGAAAACACCAGAAAACGTGTTTTTCGCATTCAAAAGCACGAAAACAGCGATTTCGGTGATTCTGCACACTTGTAACAGCAGAATCGTGAAGATTATCACCGAAAGTGCATATCTCAGCTGGACACAACAACGATACCGAAGATATCGTAGTTTCCGCATATCAAACGCACTGTGGAGTGCTGAAAACACCAGAAAACGTGTTTTTCGCATTCAAAAGCACGAAAACAGCGATTTCGGTGATTCTGCACACTTGTAACAGCAGAATCGTGAAGATTATCACTGAAAGTGCATATCTCAGCTGGAAACGACAACGATACCGAAGATATGGCAGTTTCCGCATATCAAACGCACTGTGGAGTGCTGAAAACACCAGAAAACGTGTTTTTCGCATTCAATAGCACGAAAACAGCGATTTCGGTGATTCTGCACACTTGTAACAGTAGAATCATGAAGATTATCACTGAAAATGCATGTCTCAGCTGGAAACAACAACGATACCGAAGATATCGTAGTTTCCGCATATGAAGCGCACTGTGGAGTGCTGAAAACACCAGAAAACGTGTTTTTCGCATTCAATAGCACGAAAACAGCGATTTCGGTGATTCTGCACACTTGTAACAGTAGAATCATGAGTATTATCACTGAAAATGCATGTCTCAGCTGGAAACAACAACGATACCGAAGATATCGTAGTTTCCGCATATGAAACGCACTGTGGAGTGCTGAAAACACCAGAAAACGTGTTTTTCGCATTCAAAAGCACGAAAACAGCGATTTCGGTGATTCTGCACACTTGTAACTGCAGAATCGTGAAGATTATCACTGAAAGTGCATATCTCAGCTGGAAACAACAACGATACCGAAGATATCGTAGTTTCCGCATATCAAACGCACTGTGGAGTGCTGAAAACACCAGAAAACGTGTTTTTCGCATTCAAAAGCACGAAAACAGCGATTTCGGTGATTCTGCACACTTGTAACAGCAGAATCGTGAAGATTATCACTGAATGTGCATATCTCAGCTGGAAACAATAACGATACCGAAGATATCGCAGTTTCCGCATATCAAACGCACTGTGGAGTGCTGAAAACACCAGAAAACGTGTTTTTCGCATTCAAAAGCACGAAAACAGCGATTTCGGTGATTCTGCACACTTGTAACAGCAGAATCGTGAAGATTATCACTGAAAGTGCATATCTCAGCTGGAAACAACAACGATACCGAAGATATCGTAGTTTCCGCATATCAAACGCACTGTGGAGTGCTGAAAACACCAGAAAACGTGTTTTTCGCATTCAAAAGCACGAAAACAGCGATTTCGGTGATTCTGCACACTTGTAACAGCAGAATCGTGAAGATTATCACTGAAAGTGCATATCTCAGCTGGAAACGACAACGATACCGAAGATATGGCAGTTTCCGCATATCAAACGCACTGTGGAGTGCTGAAAACACCAGAAAACGTGTTTTTCGCATTCAAAAGCACGAAAACAGCGATTTCGGTGATTCTGCACACTTGTAACAGCAGAATCGTGAAGATTATCACTGAAAGTGCATATCTCAGCTGGAAACAACAACGATACCGAAGATATCGTAGTTTCCGCATATCAAACGCACTGTGGAGTGCTGAAAACACCAGAAAACGTGTTTTTCGCATTCAAAAGCACGAAAACAGCGATTTCGGTGATTCTGCACACTTGTAACAGCAGAATCGTGAAGATTATCACCGAAAGTGCATATCTCAGCTGGACACAACAACGATACCGAAGATATCGTAGTTTCCGCATATCAAACGCACTGTGGAGTGCTGAAAACACCAGAAAACGTGTTTTTCGCATTCAAAAGCACGAAAACAGCGATTTCGGTGATTCTGCACACTTGTAACAGCAGAATCGTGAAGATTATCACTGAAAGTGCATATCTCAGCTGGAAACGACAACGATACCGAAGATATGGCAGTTTCCGCATATCAAACGCACTGTGGAGTGCTGAAAACACCAGAAAACGTGTTTTTCGCATTCAATAGCACGAAAACAGCGATTTCGGTGATTCTGCACACTTGTAACAGTAGAATCATGAAGATTATCACTGAAAATGCATGTCTCAGCTGGAAACAACAACGATACCGAAGATATCGTAGTTTCCGCATATGAAACGCACTGTGGAGTGCTGAAAACACCAGAAAACGTGTTTTTCGCATTCAAAAGCACGAAAACAGCGATTTCGGTGATTCTGCACACTTGTAACTGCAGAATCGTGAAGATTATCACTGAAAGTGCATATCTCAGCTGGAAACAACAACGATACCGAAGATATCGTAGTTTCCGCATATCAAACGCACTGTGGAGTGCTGAAAACACCAGAAAACGTGTTTTTCGCATTCAAAAGCACGAAAACAGCGATTTCGGTGATTCTGCACACTTGTAACAGCAGAATCGTGAAGATTATCACTGAATGTGCATATCTCAGCTGGAAACAATAACGATACCGAAGATATCGCAGTTTCCGCATATCAAACGCACTGTGGAGTGCTGAAAACACCAGAAAACGTGTTTTTCGCATTCAAAAGCACGAAAACAGCGATTTCGGTGATTCTGCACACTTGTAACAGCAGAATCGTGAAGATTATCACTGAAAGTGCATATCTCAGCTGGAAACAACAACGATACCGAAGATATCGTAGTTTCCGCATATCAAACGCACTGTGGAGTGCTGAAAACACCAGAAAACGTGTTTTTCGCATTCAAAAGCACGAAAACAGCGATTTCGGTGATTCTGCACACTTGTAACAGCAGAATCGTGAAGATTATCACTGAAAGTGCATATCTCTGCAGGAAACAACAACGATACCGAAGATATGGCAGTTTCCGCATATCAAACGCACTGTGGAGTGCTGAAAACACCAGAAAACGTGTTTTTCGCATTCAAAAGCACGAAAACAGCGATTTCGGTGATTCTGCACACTTGTAACAGCAGAATCATGAAGATTATCACTGAAAATGCATGTCTCAGCTGGAAACAACAACGATACCGAAGATATCGTAGTTTCCGCATATCAAACGCACTGTGGAGTGCTGAAAACACCAGAAAACGTGTTTTTCGCATTCAAAAGCACGAAAACAGCGATTTCGGTGATTCTGCACACTTGTAACAGCAGAATCATGAAGATTATCACTGAAGATGCATATCTCAGCTGGAAACAACAACGATACCGAAGATATCGTAGTTTCCGCATATCAAACGCACTGTGGAGTGCTGAAAACACCAGAAAACGTGTTTTTCGCATTCAAAAGCACGAAAACAGCGATTTCGGTGATTCTGCACACTTGTAACAGCAGAATCGTGAAGATTATCACTGAAAGTGCATATCTCAGCTGGAAACAACAACGATACCGAAGATATCGTAGTTTCCGCATATCAAACGCACTGTGGAGTGCTGAAAACACCAGAAAACGTGTTTTTCGCATTCAAAAGCACGAAAACAGCGATTTCGGTGATTCTGCACACTTGTAACAGCAGAATCGTGAAGATTATCACTGAAAGTGCATATCTCAGCTGGAAACAATAACGATACCGAAGATATCGCAGTTTCCGCATATCAAACGCACTGTGGAGTGTTGAAAACACCAGAAAACGTGTTTTTCGCATTCAAAAGCACGAAAACAGCGATTTCGGTGATTCTGCACACTTGTAACAGCAGAATCATGAAGATTATCACTGAAAATGCATATCTCAGCTGGAAACAACAACGATACCGAAGATATCGCAGCTTCCGCATATCAAACGCACTGTGGAGGGCTGAAAACACCAGAAAACGTGTTTTTCGCATTCAATAGCACGAAAACAGCGATATCGGTGATTCTGCACACTTGTCACAGAAGAAACTCGAAGATTATGATAGAAAATGCATATCTCAGCTGGAAACAACAACGATACCGAAGATATCGCAGTTTCCGCATATCAAACGCACTGTGGAGTGCTGAAAACACCAGAAAACGTGTTTTTCGCATTCAATAGCACGAAAACAGCGATATCGGTGATTCTGCACACTTGTAACAGCAGAATCATGAAGATTATCACTGAAAATGCATATCTCAGCTGGAAACAACAACGATACCGAAGATATCGCAGTTTCCGCATGTCAAACGTTCTGTGGCGTGCTGAAAACACCAGAAAACGTGTTTTTCGCATTCAAAAGCACGAAAACAGTGATATCGGTGATTCTGCACATTTGTAACAGCAGAATCATGAAGATTATCACTGAAAATGCATATCTCAGCTGGAAACAACAACGATACCGAAGATATGGCAGTTTCCGCATATCAAACGCACTGTGGAGTGCTGAAAACACCAGAAAACGTGTTTTTCGCATTCAATAGCACGAAAACAGCGATATCGGTGATTCTGCACACTTGTAACAGCAGAATCATGAAGATTATCACTGAAAATGCATATCTCAGCTGGAAACAACAACGATACCGAAGATATCGCAGTTTCCGCATGTCAAACGTTCTGTGGCGTGCTGAAAACACCAGAAAACGTGTTTTTCGCATTCAAAAGCACGAAAACAGTGATATCGGTGATTCTGCACATTTGTAACAGCAGAATCATGAAGATTATCACTGAAAATGCATATCTCAGCTGGAAACAACAACGATACCGAAGATATGGCAGTTTCCGCATATCAAACGCACTGTGGAGTGCTGAAAACACCAGAAAACGTGTTTTTCGCATTCAATAGCACGAAAACAGCGATATCGGTGATTCTGCACACTTGTAACAGCAGCATCATGAAGATTATCACTGAAAATGCATATCTCAGCTGGAAACAACAACGATACCGAAGATATCGCAGCTTCCGCATATCAAACGCACTGTGGAGTGCTGAAAACACCAGAAAACGTATTTTTCGCGTTCAATAGCACGAAAACAGCGATTTCGGTGATTCTGCACACTTGTAACAGCAGAATCATGAAGATTATCACTGAAAATGCATATCTCAGCTGGAAACAACAACGATACCGAAGATATGGCAGTTTCCGCATATCAAACGCACTGTGGAGTGCTGAAAACACCAGAATACGTGTTTTTCGCATTCAATAGCACGAAAACAGCGATATCGGTGATTCTGCACACTTGTCACAGAAGAAACTCGAAGATTATGGTAGAAAATGCATATCTCAGCTGGAAACAACAACGATACCGAAGATATCGCAGTTCCCGCATATCAAACGCACTGTGGAGCGCTGAAAACACCAGAAAACGTGTTTTTCGCATTCAATAGCACGAAAACAGCGATTTCGGTGATTCTGCACACTTGTAACAGCAGAATCATGAAGATTATCACTGAAAATGCACATCTCAGCTGGAAACAACAACGATACCGATGATATCGCAGTTTCCGCATATCAAACGCACTGTGGAGTGCTGAAAACACCAGAAAACGTGTTTTTCTCATTCAATAGCACGAAAACAGCGATTTCGGTGATTCTGCACACTTGTCACAGAAGAAACTCGAAGATTATCGTAGAAAATGCATATCTCAGCTGGAAACCCAACGATACCGAAGATATCGCAGTTTCCGCATGTCAAACGCTCTGTGGCGTGCTGAAAACACCAGAAAACGTGTTTTTCGCCTTCAAAAGCACGAAAACAGCGATTTCGGTGATTCTGCACATTTGCAACAGCAGAATCATGAAGATTATCACTGAAAATGCATATTTCAGCTGGAAACAACAACGATACGGAAGATATCGCAGGTTCCGCATATCAAACGCACTGTGGAGTGCTGAAAACACCAGAAAACGTGTTCTTCGCATTCAATAGCACGAAAACAGCGATTTCGGTGATTCTGCACACTTGTAACAGCAGAATCATGAAGATGATCACTGAAAATGCATATCTCAGCTGGAAACAACAACGATACCGAAGATATGGCAGTTTCCGCATATGAAACACACTGTGGAGTGCTGAAAACACCAGAAAACGTGTTTTTCGCATTCATTAGCACGAAAACAGCGATACCGGTGATTCTGCACACTTGTAACAGCAGAATCATGAAGATTATCACTGAAAATGCATATCTCAGCTGGAAACAACAACGATACCGAAGATATCGCTGTTTCCGCATGTCAAACGTTCTGTGGCGTGCTGAAAACACCAGAAAACGGGTTTTTCGCATTCACAAGCACGCAAACAGCGATTTCGGTGATTCTGCACATTTGTAACAGCAGAATCATGAAGATTATCACTGAAAATGCATTTCTCAGCTGGAAACAACAACGATACCGAAGATATCGCAGCTTCCGCATATCAAACGCACTGTGGAGGGCTGAAAACACCAGAAAACGTGTTTTTCGCATTCAATAGCACGAAAACAGCGATTTCGGTGATTCGACACACTTGTAACAGCAGAATCATGAAGATTATCACTGAAAATGCATATCTCAGCTGGAAACAACAACGATACCGAAGATATCGCAGCTTCCGCATATCAAACGCACTGTGGAGTGCTGAAAACACCAGAAAACGTGTTTTTCGCGTTCAATAGCACGAAAACAGCGATTTCGGTGATTCTGCACACTTGTAACAGCAGAATCATGAAGATGGTCACTGAAAATGCATATCTCAGCTGGAGACAACAACGATACCGAAGATATCGCAGGTTCCGCATGTCAAACGTTCTGTGGCGTGCTGAAAACACCAGAAAACGTGTTTTTCGCATTCAAAAGCACGAAAACAGCGATTTCGGTTATTCTGCACATTTGTAACAGCAGAATCATGAAGATTATCACTGAAAATGCATATCTCAGCTGGAAACATCAACGATACCGAAGATATCGCAGCTTCCGCATATCAAACGCACTGTGGAGTGCTGAAAACACCAGAATACGTGTTTTTCGCATTCAATAGCACGAAAACAGCGATTTCGGTGATTCTGCACACTTGTAACAGCAGAATCATGAAGATGATCACTGAAAATGCATATCTCAGGTGGAAACAACAACGATACCGAAGATATGGCAGTTTCCGCATGTCAAACGTTCTGTGGCGTGCTGAAAACACCAGAAAACGTGTTTTTCATATTCAAAAGCACGAAACCAGCGATTTCGGTGATTCTGCACATTTGTAACAGCAGAATCATGAAGATTATCACTGAAAATGCATATCTCAGCTGGAAACAACAACGATACCGAAGATATCGCAGCTTCCGCATATCAAACGCACTGTGGACTGCTGATAACGCCAGAAAACGTGTTTCTCGCATTCAATAGCACGAAAACAGCGATTTCGGTGATTCTGCACACTTGTAACAGCAGAATCATGAATATTATCACTGAAAATGCATATCTCAGCTGGAAACAACAACGATACCGATCATATCGCAGTTTCCGCATGTCAAACGTTCTGTGGCGTGCTGAAAACACCAGAAAACGTGTTTTTCGCATTCAAAAGCACGAAAACAGCGATTTCGGTGATTCTGCACATTTGCAACAGCGGAATCATGAAGATTATCACTGAAAATGCATATCTCAGCTGGAAACAACAACGATACCGAAGATATCGCAGCTTCCGCATATCAAACGCACTGTGGAGTGCTGAAAACACCAGAATACGTGTTTTTCGCATTCAATAGCACGAAAACAGCGATTTCGGTGATTCTGCACACTTGTAACAGCAGAATCATGAAGATTATCACTGAAAATGCATATCTCAGCTGGAAACAACAACGATACCGAAGATATGGCAGTTTCCGCATATCAAACGCACTGTGGAGTGCTGAAAACACCAGAAAACGTGTTTTTCGCATTCAATAGCACGAAAACAGCGATATCGGTGATTCTGCACACTTGTAACAGCAGAATCATGAAGATTATCACTGAAAATGCATATCTCAGCTGGAAACAACAACGATACCGAATATATCGCAGTTTCCGCATGTCAAACGTTCTGTGGCGTGCTGAAAACACCAGAAAACGTGTTTTTCGCATTCAAAAGCACGAAAACAGCGATTTCGGTGATTCTGCACATTTGTAACAGCAGAATCATGAAGATTATCACTGAAAATGCATATCTCAGCTGGAAACAACAACGATACCGAAGATATCGCTGTTTCCGCATGTCAAACGTTCTGTGGCGTGCTGAAAACACCAGAAAACGGGTTTTTCGCATTCACAAGCACGAAAACAGCGATTTCGGTGATTCTGCACATTTGTAACAGCAGAATCATGAAGATTATCACTGAAAATGCATTTCTCAGCTGGAAACAACAACGATACCGAAGATATCGCAGCTTCCGCATATCAAACGCACTGTGGAGGGCTGAAAACACCAGAATACGTGTTTTTCGCATTCAATAGCACGAAAACAGCGATTTCGGTGATTCTGCACACTTGTAACGGCAGAATCATGAAGATGATCACTGAAAATGCATATCTCAGGTGGAAACAACAACGATACCGAAGATATGGCAGTTTCCGCATGTCAAACGTTCTGTGGCGTGCTGAAAACACCAGAAAACGGGTTTTTCGCATTCACAAGCACGAAAACAGCGATTTCGGTGATTCTGCACATTTGTAACAGCAGAATCATGAAGATTATCACTGAAAATGCATATCTCAGCTGGAAACAACAACGATACCGAAGATATCGCAGCTTCCGCATATCAAACGCACTGTGGAGGGCTGAAAACACCAGAAAACGTGTTTTTCGCATTCAATAGCACGAAAACAGCGATTTCGGTGATTCGGCACACTTGTAACAGCAGAATCATGAAGATTATCACTGAAAATGCATATCTCAGCTGGAAACAACAACGATACCGAAGATATCGCAGCTTCCGCATATCAAACGCACTGTGGAGTGCTGAAAACACCAGAAAACGTGTTTTTCGCGTTCAATAGCACGAAAACAGCGATTTCGGTGATTCTGCACACTTGTAACAGCAGAATCATGAAGATGGTCACTGAAAATGCATATCTCAGCTGGAGACAACAACGATACCGAAGATATCGCAGGTTCCGCATGTCAAACGTTCTGTGGCGTGCTGAAAACACCAGAAAACGTGTTTTTCGCATTCAAAAGCACGAAAACAGCGATTTCGGTTATTCTGCACATTTGTAACAGCAGAATCATGAAGATTATCACTGAAAATGCATATCTCAGCTGAAAACAACAACGATACCGAAGATATCGCAGCTTCCGCATATCAAACGCACTGTGGAGGGCTGAAAACACCAGAAAACGTGTTTTTCGCATTCAATAGCACGAAAACAGCGATTTCGGTGATTCGGCACACTTGTAACAGCAGAATCATGAAGATTATCACTGAAAATGCATATCTCAGCTGGAAACAACAACGATACCGAAGATATGGCAGTTTCCGCATATCAAAGGCACTGTGCAGTGCTGAAAACACCAGAAAACGTGTTTTTCGCATTCATTAGCACGAAAACAGCGATATCGGTGATTCTGCACACTTGTAACAGCAGAATCATGAAGATTATCACTGAAAATGCATATCTCAGCTGGAAACAACAACGATACCGAAGATATCGCTGTTTCCGCATGTCAAACGTTCTGTGGCGTGCTGAAAACACCAGAAAACGGGTTTTTCGCATTCACAAGCACGAAAACAGCGATTTCGGTGATTCTGCACATTTGTAACAGCAGAATCATGAAGATTATCACTGAAAATGCATATCTCAGCTGGAAACATCAACGATACCGAAGATATCGCAGCTTCCGCATATCAAACGCACTGTGGAGTGCTGAAAACACCAGAATACGTGTTTTTCGCATTCAATAGCACGAAAACAGCGATTTCGGTGATTCTGCACACTTGTAACAGCAGAATCATGAAGATGATCACTGAAAATGCATATCTCAGGTGGAAACAACAACGATACCGAAGATATGGCAGTTTCCGCATGTCAAACGTTCTGTGGCGTGCTGAAAACACCAGAAAACGTGTTTTTCATATTCAAAAGCACGAAACCAGCGATTTCGGTGATTCTGCACATTTGTAACAGCAGAATCATGAAGATTATCACTGAAAATGCATATCTCAGCTGGAAACAACAACGATACCGAAGATATCGCAGCTTCCGCATATCAAACGCACTGTGGACTGCTGATAACGCCAGAAAACGTGTTTCTCGCATTCAATAGCACGAAAACAGCGATTTCGGTGATTCTGCACACTTGTAACAGCAGAATCATGAAGATTATCACTGAAAATGCATATCTCAGCTGGAAACAACAACGATACCGATGATATCGCAGTTTCCGCATGTCAAACGTTCTGTGGCGTGCTGAAAACACCAGAAAACGTGTTTTTCGCATTCAAAAGCACGAAAACAGCGATTTCGGTGATTCGGCACATTTGCAACAGCGGAATCATGAAGATTATCACTGAAAATGCATATCTCAGCTGGAAACAACAACGATACCGAAGATATCGCAGCTTCCGCATATCAAACGCACTGTGGAGTGCTGAAAACACCAGAATACGTGTTTTTCGCATTCAATAGCACGAAAACAGCGATTTCGGTGATTCTGCACACTTGTAACAGCAGAATCATGAAGATTATCACTGAAAATGCATATCTCAGCTGGAAACAACAACGATACCGAAGATATGGCAGTTTCCGCATATCAAACGCACTGTGGAGTGCTGAAAACACCAGAAAACGTGTTTTTCGCATTCAATAGCACGAAAACAGCGATATCGGTGATTCTGCACACTTGTAACAGCAGAATCATGAAGATTATCACTGAAAATGCATATCTCAGCTGGAAACAACAACGATACCGAATATATCGCAGTTTCCGCATGTCAAACGTTCTGTGGCGTGCTGAAAACACCAGAAAACGTGTTTTTCGCATTCAAAAGCACGAAAACAGCGATTTCGGTGATTCTGCACACTTGTAACAGCAGAATCATGAAGATTATCACTGAAAATGCATATCTCAGCTGGAAACAACAACGATACCGATGATATCGCAGTTTCCGCATGTCAAACGTTCTGTGGCGTGCTGAAAACACCAGAAAACGTGTTTTTCGCATTCAAAAGCACGAATACAGCGATTTCGGTGATTCTGCACATTTGCAACAGCGGAATCATGAAGATTATCACTGAAAATGCATATCTCAGCTGGAAACAACAACGATACCGAAGATATCGCAGCTTCCGCATATCAAACGCACTGTGGAGTGCTGAAAGCACCAGAAAACGTGTTTTTCGCATTCAATAGCACGAAAACAGCGATTTCGGTGATTCTGCACACTTGTAACAGCAGAATCATGAAGATTATCACTGAAAATGCATATCTCAGCTGGAAACAACAACGATACCGAAGATATCGCAGTTTCCGCATGTCAAACGTTCTGTGGCGTGCTGAAAACACCAGAAAACGTGTTTTTCATATTCAAAAGCACGAAAACAGCGATTTCGGTGATTCTGCACACTTGTAACAGCAGAATCATGAAGATTATCACTGAAAATGCATATCTCAGCTGGAAAGAACAACGCTACCGAAGATATGGCACTTTCCGCATATCAAACGCACTGTGGAGTGCTGAAAACACCAGAAAATGTGTTTTTCGCATTCAAAAGCACGAAAACAGAGATTTCGGTTATTCTGCACATTTGTAATAGCAGCATCATGAAGATTATCACTGAAAATGCATATCTCAGCTGGAAACAACAACGATACCGAAGATATCGCAACTTCCGCATATCAAATGCACTGTGGAGGGCTGAAAACACCAGAAAACGTGTTTTTCGCATTCAATAGCTCGAAAAGTGCGATCTCGATGATTCTGCATACTTCTAACAGAAGTCTCACCAAGATTATCGCAGAAAATGCATATCTCAGCTTGAAACCCCACGAAAACCAAGATATCGCCGGTTTTGCATATCAAACGCACTGTGGAGTAGTGAAAACACCGGATAAGGTTTTTCTCGCATTAACTAGCTCAAAAAGAGCGTTATCGAAGATCCTGCATACTTCTGACAGAAGTCTCACCAAGGTTATCGAAGAAAATGCATATCTCAGCTTGAAACCCGGCGAAAACCGAGTTATCTCCGGTTCTGCACATCAAACGTACCGTGGAGTGGTGAAAACACCAGAAAACGTGTTTCGCGCATTAAGTAGCTCGAAAAGAGCGTTCTCGAAGATTCTGCATACTTCTGACAGAAGTCTCACCAGGATTATCGTAGAAAATGCATATCTCAGCTTGAAACCCCACGAAAACCAAGATATCGCCTGTTCTGCATATCAAACCAACTGTGGAGTGGTGAAAACACCAGATAACGTGTTTCTCGCATTAAATAGCTCGAAAAGTGCGATCTCGATGATTCTGCATACTTCTAACAGAAGTCTCACCAAGATTATCGCAGAAAATGCATATCTCAGCTTGAAACCCCACGAAAACCAAGATATCGCCGGTTTTGCGTATCAAACGCACTGTGGAGTAGTGAAAACACCGGATAAGGTTTTTCTCGCATTAACTAGCTCGAAAAGAGCGTTCTCGAAGATCCTGCATACTTCTGACAGAAGTCTCACCAAGGTTATCGAAGAAAATGCATATCTCAGCTTGAAACCCGGCGAAAACCGAGTTATCTCCGGTTCTGCACATCAAACGTACCGTGGAGTGGTGAAAACACCAGAAAACGTGTTTCGCGCATTAAGTAGCTCGAAAAGAGCGTTCTCGAAGATTCTGCATACTTCTGACAGAAGTCTCACCAGGATTATCGTAGAAAATGCATATCTCAGCTTGAAACCCCACGAAAACCAAGATATCGACTGTTCTGCATATCAAACCAACTGTGGAGTGGTGAAAACACCAGATAACGTGTTTCTCGCATTAAATAGCTCGAAAAGAGCAATCTAGAAGATTCTGTATACTTCTGACTGAAATCTCACCAAGATTATCGTTGAAAATGCATATTTCAGCTGGAAACCCCACGAAAACCAAGATGTCGCCGGTTCTGCATATCAAACGCACTGGGGAGTGGTCAATACACCAGATAACGTGGTTCTCGCATTAAGTAGCTTGAAAAGAGTGATCTAGATGATTCTGCATACTGCTGACAGAAGACCCACCAAGATTATCGCAGAAAATGCATATCTCAGCTGGAAACACCACGAAAATCAAGATATCGCCGATTCTGCATATCAAACGCACTGTGGAGTGGTGAAAACACCAGAAAACTTGTTTTTTCGCATTAAATAGCTCGAAACGAGCGATCTAGATGATTCTGCATACTTCTGACTAAAGTCTCACCAAGATTATCGTTGAAAATGCATATCTCAGCTTGATACCCGACGAAAGCCAAGATGTCGCTGTTTCTGCATATCAAACGCACTGTGGAGTGGTGAAAACACCAGATAACGTGTTTCTCGCATTAAATAGCTCTAAAGAGCGATCTCGAAGATTCTGCATACTTCTGACGGAAGTCTCGCCAAGATTATCGTAGAAAATGCATATCTCAGGTTGAAATCTCACGAAAATCAAGATGTCGCCGGTTCTGCATATCAAACGCACTGCGGAGTGGTGAAAACAACAGATAACGTCTTTCTCGCATTAAATAGCTCGAAAAGAGGGGTCCCGATGATTCTGCATACTACTGACAGAAGACTCACCAAGATTATCGACGAAAATGCATATCTCAGGTTGAAATCTCACGAAAATCTGGATGTCGCCGGTTCTGGATATCAAACGCACTGTGGTGTCGTGAAAACACTAGAAAACTTGTTTTTTCGCAGTAAATAGCTTGAAAAGAGCGATCTAGATGATTCTGCATACTTCTGACTGAAGTCTCACCAAGATTATCGCAGAAAATCCATATCTCAGCTTGAAACATCACGAAAATAAAGATGTCGCCGGTTCTGCATATAAAACGCACTGTGGAGTCGTGAAAACAACCAGACAACGTGTTTCTCGCATTAAATAGCTCGAAAAGAGCGATCCCGATGATTCTGCATACTTCTGACAGAAGTCTCACCAAGATTATCGCAGAAAATGCATATCTCAGCTTGAAACCTCACGAAAATCAAGATGTCGCCGGTTCTGCAAATCAAACGCACTGTGGAGTGGTGAAATCACCACATAAGGTGTTTCTCGCATTAAATAGCTCGAAAAGAGCGATCTAGAAGATTCTGTATACTTCTGACTGAAATCTCACCAAGATTATCGTTGAAAATGCATATTTCAGCTGGAAACCCCACGAAAACCAAGATGTCGCCGGTTCTGCATATCAAACGCACTGGGGAGTGGTCAATACACCAGATAACGTGGTTCTCGCATTAAGTAGCTTGAAAAGAGTGATCTAGATGATTCTGCATACTGCTGACAGAAGACCCACCAAGATTATCGCAGAAAATGCATATCTCAGCTGGAAACACCACGAAAACCACGATATCGTCGGTTCTGCATATCAGACGCACTGTGGAATGTTGAAAACACCAGAAAACGTGTTTCTCGCATTAACTAACTCGAAAAGAGCGTTCTCGATCATTCTGCATACTTCTCATAGATGAAACACCAAGATCATCGCAGAAAATGCATATTTCAGCTGGAAACCCCGCGAAGACAAAGTTATCGGCGGCTCTACATATCATACGCACTGTGGAGTGGTCAAAACAACAGAAAACTTGTTTTTTCTTATTAAATAGCTCGAAACGAGCGATCTAGATGATTCTGCATACTTCTGACAGAAGACTCACCAAGATTATCGCAGAAAATGCATATCTCAGCTTGATACCCGACGAAAGCCAAGATGTCGCTGTTTCTGCATATCAAACGCACTGTGGAGTGGTGAAAACACCAGATAACGTGTTTCTCGCATTAAATAGCTCTAAAGAGCGATCTCGAAGATTCTGCATACTTCTGACGGAAGTCTCACCAAGATTATCGTAGAAAATGCATATCTCAGGTTGAAATCTCACGAAAATCAAGATGTCGCCGGTTCTGCATATCAAACGCACTGCGGAGTGGTGAAAACAACAGATAACGTCTTTCTCGCATTAAATAGCTCGAAAAGAGCGTTCACGATGATTCTGCATACTTCTGACTGAAGTCTCACCAAGATAATCGTTGAAAATGCATATCTCAGCTTGATACCCGACGAAAGCCAAGATGTCGCTGGTTCTGCATATCAAACGCACTGTGGAGTGGTGAAAACACCAGATAACGTGTTTCTCGCATTATGTAGCTCGAAAACAGCGTTCTCGAAGATTCTGCATACTTCTGACAGAAGTCTCACCATGATTATCGCAGAAAAAGCATATCTCAGCTTGAAAACCCACGAAAAGCAAGATTCCGCCGGTTCTGCATGTCAAACGTACTGTGGAGTGGTGAATACACCAGAAAACGAGTTTTTCGCATTAAATAGCTCGAAAAGAGCGATCTCGATGATTCTGCATACTTCTGACAGAAGTCTCACCAAGATTATCGTAGAAAATGCATATCTCAGTATGAACCCCGACGAAATCCAAGATGTCGCCGGTTCTGCATATCAAACGCACTGTGGAGTGGTGAATACACCAGAAAACGTGTTTCTCGCATTAAATAGCTCGAAAAGAGCGATCCCGATGATTCTGCATACTTGTGACAGAAGTCTCACCAAGATTATCGTTGAAAATGCATATCTCAGCTTGATACCCGACGAAAGCCAAGATGTCGCTGGTTCTGCATATCAAACGCACTGTGGAGTGGTGAAAACACCAGATAACGTGTTTCTCGCATTATGTAGCTCGAAAAGAGCGATCTCGATGATTCTGCATACTTCTGACAGAAGACTCACCAAGATTATCGCAGAAAATGCATATTTCAGCTGGAAACCCCACGAAAACCAAGTTATCGGCGGCTCTACATATCAAACGCCCTGTGGAGTGGTCAATACACCAAATAACGTGTTTCTCGCATTAAATAGCTCGAAACGAGCGATCTAGAAGATTCTGTATACTTCTGACTGAAGTCTCACGAATATTATCGCAGAAAATGCATATCTCAGCTGGAAACACCACGAAAATCAAGATATTGCCGGTTCTGCATATCAAACGCACTGTGGAATGTTGAAAACACCAGAAAACTTGTTTTTTCGTATTAAATAGCTCGAAACGAGCGATCTAGATGATTCTGCATACTTCTGACAGAAGTCTCACCAAGATTATCGTAGAAAATGCATATCTCAGCTTGAAACCCGACGAAATCCAAGATGTCGCCGGTTCTGCATATCAAACGCACTGTGGAATGTTGAAAACACTAGAAAACTTGTTTTTTCGCATTAAATAGCTTGAAAAGAGCGATCTAGATGATTCTGCATACCTCTGACTGAAGTCTCACCAAGGTTATCGCAGAAAATCCATATCTCAGCTTGAAACATCACGAAAATTAAGATGTCGCCGGTTCTGCATATCAAACGCACTGTGGAGTCGTGAAAACAACCAGACAACGTGTTTCTCGCATTAAATAGCTCGAAAAGAGCGATCTCGAAGATTCTGCATACTTCTGACGGAAGTCTCACCAAGATTATCGTAGAAAATGCATATCTCAGGTTGAAATCTCACGAAAATCAAGATGTCGCCGGTTCTGCATATCAAACGCACTGCGGAGTGGTGAAAACAACAGATAACGTGTTTCTCGCATTAAATAGCTCGAAAAGAGGGGTCCCGATGATTCTGCATACTACTGACAGAAGACTCACATAGATTATCGACGAAAATGCATATCTCAGGTTGAAATCTCACGAAAATCTAGATGTCGCCGGTTCTGGATATCAAACGCACTGTGGTGTCGTGAAAACACTAGAAAACTTAATTTTTCGCATTAAATAGCTTGAAAAGAGCGATCTAGATGATTCTGCATACTTCTGACTGAAGTGTCACCAAGATTATCGCAGAAAATCCATATCTCAGCTTGAAACATCACGAAAATTAAGATGTAGCCGGTTCTGCATATCAAACGCACTGTGGAGTCGTGAAAACAACCAGACAACGTGTTTCTCGCATTAAATAGCTCGAAAAGAGCGATCCCGATGATTCTGCATACTTCTGACAGAAGTCTCACCAAGATTATCGCAGAAAATGCATATCTCAGCTTGAAACCTCACGAAAATCAAGATGTCGCCGGTTCTGCAAATCAAACGCACTGTGGAGTGGTGAAAACAACCAGATAACGTGTTTCTCGCATTAAATAGCTCGAGAAGTGCGATCCCGATGATTATGCATACTTCTGACAGAAGTCTCACCGAGATAATCGCAGAAAATGCATATCTCAGCTTGAAACCTCACGAAAACCAAGTTATCTCCGGTTCTGCACATCAAACGTACTGTGGAGTGGTGAAAACACCAGAAAACGTGTTTCTCGCATTATGTAGCTCGAAAAGAGCGTTCTCGAAGATTCTGCATACTTCTGACAGAAGTCTCACCAAGATTATCGACGAAAATGCATATCTCAGGTTGAAATCTCACGAAATTCAAGATGTCGCCTGTTCTGGATATCAAACGCACTGTGGTGCCGTGAAAACACCAGATAACGTGTTTCTCGCATTAAATAGCTCGAAAAGAGCGATCTCGAAGATTCTGCATACTTCTGACGGAATGCTCACCAAGATTATCGTAGAAAATGCATATCTCAGGTTGAAATCTCACGAAAATCAAGATGTCGCCGGTTCTGCATATCAAACGCACTGCGGAGTGGTGAAAACAACAGATAACGTGTTTCTCGCATTAAATAGCTCGAAAAGAGGGGTCCCGATGATTCTGCATACTACTGACAGAAGACTCACCTATATTATCGACGAAAATGCATATCTCAGGTTGAAATCTCACGAAAATCTAGATGTCGCCGGTTCTGGATATCAAACGCACTGTGGTGTCGTGAAAACACTAGAAAACTTGATTTTTCGCATTAAATAGCTTGAAAAGAGCGATCTAGATGATTCTGCATACTTCTGACTGAAGTGTCACCAAGATTATCGCAGAAAATCCATATCTCAGCTTGAAACATCACGAAAATTAAGATGTCGCCGGTTCTGCATATCAAACGCACTGTGGAGTCGTGAAAACAACCAGACAACGTGTTTCTCGCATTAAATAGCTCGAAAAGAGCGATCCCGATGATTCTGCATACTTCTGACAGAAGTCTCACCAAGATTATCGCAGAAAATGCATATCTCAGCTTGAAACCTCACGAAAATCAAGATGTCGCCGATACTGCAAATCAAACGCACTGTGGAGTGGTGAAAACAACCAGATAACGTGTTTCTCGCATTAAGTAGCTCGAGAAGTGCGATCCCGATGATTATGCATACTTCTGACAGAAGTCTCACAAAGATAATCGCAGAAAATGCATATCTCAGCTTGAAACCTCACGAAAACCAAGTTATCTCCGGTTCTGCACATCAAACGTACTGTGGAGTGGTGAAAACACCAGAAAACGTGTTTCTCGCATTAAGTAGCTCGAAAAGAGCGTTCTCGAAGATTCTGCATACTTGTGACAGAAGTCTCACCAAGATTATCGTAGAAAATGCATATCTCAGTATGAAACCCGACCGAAACCATGATATCGCCGGTTCTGCATGTCAAACGTACTGTGGAGTGGCGAATACACCAGAAAACGTGTTTCTCGCATTAAATAGCTCGAAAAGAGCGATCTAGATGATTCTGCATACTTCTGACAGAAGACTCACCAAGATTATCGCAGAAAATGCATATCTCAGCTGGAAACACCACGAAAATCAAGATATCGCCGGTTCTGCATATCAAACGCACTGTGGAGTGGTGAAAACACCAGATATCGTGTTTGTCGCATTAAGTAGCTCGAAAAGAGCGATCTCGAAGATTCTGCATACTTCTGACAGAAGTCTCACCAAGATTATCGTAGAAAATGCATATCTCAGCTTGAAACCCGACGAATTCCAAGATATCGCCGGTTCTGCATATCAAACGCACTGTGGAATGTTGAAAACACCAGAAAACTTGTTTTTTCGCATTAAATAGCTTGAAAAGAGCGATCTAGATGATTCTGCATACTTCTGACTGAAGTCTCACCAAGATTATCGCAGAAAATCCATATCTCAGCTGGAAAACATCACGAAAATCAAGATGTCGCCGGTTCTGCATATCAAACGCACTGTGGAGTCGTGAAAACAACCAGACAACGTGTTTCTCGCATTAAATAGCTCGAAAAGTGCGATCCCGATGATTCTGCATACTTCTGACAGAAGTCTCACCAAGATTATCGTAGAAAATGCATATCTCAGCTTGAAACCCGACGAAATCCAAGATGTCGCCGGTTCTGCATATCAAACGCACTGTGGAATGTTGAAAACACCAGAAAACTTGTTTTTTCGCATTAAATAGCTTGAAAAGAGCGATCTAGATGATTCTGCATACTTCTGACTGAAGCCTCACCAAGATTATCGCAGAAAATCCGTATCTCAGCTGGAAAACATCACGAAAATCAAGATGTCGCCGGTTCTGCATATCAAACGCACTGTGGTGTCGTGAAAACAACCAGACAACGTGTTTCTCGCATTAAATAGCTCGAAAAGAGCGATCTAGATGATTCTGCATACTTCTGACAGAAGACTCACCAAGATTATCGCAGAAAATGCATATCTCAGCTGGAAACACCACGAAAATCAAGATATCGCCGGTTCTGCATATCAAACGCACTGTGGAGTGGTGAAAACACCAGATATCGTGTTTCTCGCATTAAGTAGCTCGAAAAGAGCGTTCTCGAAGATTCTGCATACTTCTGACAGAAGTCTCACCAAGATTATCGTAGAAAATGCATATCTCAGCTTGAAACCCGACGAAATCCAAGATATCGCCGGTTCTGCATATCAAACGCACTGTGGAATGTTGAAAACACAAGAAAACTTGTTTTTTCGCATTAAATAGCTTGAAAAGAGCGATCTAGATGATTCTGCATACTTCTGACTGAAGTCTCACCAAGATTATCGCAGAAAATCCATATCTCAGCTGGAAAACATCACGAAAATCAAGATGTCGCCGGTTCTGCATATCAAACGCACTGTGGAGTGGTGAAAACACCAGATAACGTGTTTCTCGCATTATGTAGCTCGAAAAGAGCGTTCTCGAAGATTCTGCATACTTCTGACAGAAGTCTCACCAAGATTATCGCAGAAAATGCATATCTCAGCTTGAAAACCCACGAAAAGCAAGATTTCGCCGGTTCTGCATATCAAACGCACTGTGGAATGTTGAAAACACCAGAAAACTTGTTTTTTCGCATTAAATAGCTTGAAAAGAGCGATCTAGATGGTTCTGCATACTTCTGACTGAAGTCTCACCAAGATTATCGCAGAAAATCCATATCTCAGCTGGAAAACATCACGAAAATCAAGATGTCGCCGGTTCTGCATGTCAAACGCACTGTGGATTGGTGAATACACCAGTAAACGTGTTTCTCGCATTAAATAGCTCGAAAAGAGCGATTTAGATGATTCTGCATACTTCTGACAGAAGAATCACCAAGATAATCGCAGAAAATGCATATCTCAGCTTGAAACCTCACGAAAACCAAGTTATCTCCGGTTCTGCACATCAAACGTACTGTGGAGTGGTGAAAACACCAGAAAACGTGTTTCTCGCATTATGTAGCTCGAAAAGAGCGTTCTCGAAGATTCTGCATACTTCTGACGGAATGCTCACCAAGATTATCGTAGAAAATGCATATCTCAGGTTGAAATCTCACGAAAATCAAGATGTCGCCGGTTCTGCATATCAAACGCACTGCGGAGTGGTGAAAACAACAGATAACGTGTTTCTCGCATTAAATAGCTCGAAAAGAGGGGTCCCGATGATTCTGCATACTACTGACAGAAGACTCACCTAGATT
This sequence comes from Anthophora plumipes, assembly GCA_951804975.1. Classification (NCBI taxonomy): domain Eukaryota; kingdom Metazoa; phylum Arthropoda; class Insecta; order Hymenoptera; family Apidae; genus Anthophora; species Anthophora plumipes. The sequence continues at coordinate 672,786 of CATORF010000790.1, read as the reverse complement.
ATCGACGAAAATGCATATCTCAGGTTGAAATCTCACGAAAATCTAGATGTCGCCGGTTCTGGATATCAAACGCACTGTGGTGTCGTGAAAACACTAGAAAACTTGATTTTTCGCATTAAATAGCTTGAAAAGAGCGATCTAGATGATTCTGCATACTTCTGACTGAAGTGTCACCAAGATTATCGCAGAAAATCCATATCTCAGCTTGAAACATCACGAAAATTAAGATGTCGCCGGTTCTGCATATCAAACGCACTGTGGAGTCGTGAAAACAACCAGACAACGTGTTTCTCGCATTAAATAGCTCGAAAAGAGCGATCCCGATGATTCTGCATACTTCTGACAGAAGTCTCACCAAGATTATCGCAGAAAATGCATATCTCAGCTTGAAACCTCACGAAAATCAAGATGTCGCCGTTACTGCAAATCAAACGCACTGTGGAGTGGTGAAAACAACCAGATAACGTGTTTCTCGCATTAAATAGCTCGAGAAGTGCGATCCCGATGATTATGCATACTTCTGACAGAAGTCTCACAAAGATAATCGCAGAAAATGCATATCTCAGCTTGAAACCTCACGAAAACCAAGTTATCTCCGGTTCTGCACATCAAACGTACTGTGGAGTGGTGAAAACACCAGAAAACGTGTTTCTCGCATTATGTAGCTCGAAAAGAGCGTTCTCGAAGATTCTGCATACTTGTGACAGAAGTCTCACCAAGATTATCGTAGAAAATGCATATCTCAGTATGAAACCCGACCGAAACCATGATATCGCCGGTTCTGCATGTCAAACGTACTGTGGAGTAGCGAATACACCAGAAAAAGTGTTTCTCGCATTAAATAGCTCGAAAAGAGCGATCTAGATGATTCTGCATACTTCTGACAGAAGACTCACCAAGATTATCGCAGAAAATGCATATCTCAGCTGGAAACACCACGAAAATCAAGATATCGCCGGTTCTGCATATCAAACGCACTGTGGAGTGGTGAAAACACCAGATATCGTGTTTGTCGCATTAAGTAGCTCGAAAAGAGCGATCTCGAAGATTCTGCATACTTCTGACAGAAGTCTCACCAAGATTATCGTAGAAAATGCATATCTCAGCTTGAAACCCGACGAAATCCAAGATATCGCCGGTTCTGCATATCAAACGCACTGTGGAATGTTGAAAACACCAGAAAACTTGTTTTTTCGCATTAAATAGCTTGAAAAGAGCGATCTAGATGATTCTGCATACTTCTGACTGAAGTCTCACCAAGATTATCGCAGAAAATCCATATCTCAGCTGGAAAACATCACGAAAATCAAGATGTCGCCGGTTCTGCATATCAAACGCACTGTGGAGTCGTGAAAACAACCAGACAACGTGTTTCTCGCATTAAATAGCTCGAAAAGTGCGATCCCGATGATTCTGCATACTTCTGACAGAAGTCTCACCAAGATTATCGTAGAAAATGCATATCTCAGCTTGAAACCCGACGAAATCCAAGATGTCGCCGGTTCTGCATATCAAACGCACTGTGGAATGTTGAAAACACCAGAAAACTTGTTTTTTCGCATTAAATAGCTTGAAAAGAGCGATCTAGATGATTCTGCATACTTCTGACTGAAGCCTCACCAAGATTATCGCAGAAAATCCATATCTCAGCTGGAAAACATCACGAAAATCAAGATGTCGCCGGTTCTGCATATCAAACGCACTGTGGTGTCGTGAAAACAACCAGACAACGTGTTTCTCGCATTAAATAGCTCGAAAAGAGCGATCTAGATGATTCTGCATACTTCTGACAGAAGACTCACCAAGATTATCGCAGAAAATGCATATCTCAGCTGGAAACACCACGAAAATCAAGATATCGCCGGTTCTGCATATCAAACGCACTGTGGAGTGGTGAAAACACCAGATATCGTGTTTCTCGCATTAAGTAGCTCGAAAAGAGCGTTCTCGAAGATTCTGCATACTTCTGACAGAAGTCTCACCAAGATTATCGTAGAAAATGCATATCTCAGCTTGAAACCCGACGAAATCCAAGATATCGCCGGTTCTGCATATCAAACGCACTGTGGAATGTTGAAAACACCAGAAAACTTGTTTTTTCGCATTAAATAGCTTGAAAAGAGCGATCTAGATGATTCTGCATACTTCTGACTGAAGTCTCACCAAGATTATCGCAGAAAATCCATATCTCAGCTGGAAAACTTCACGAAAATCAAGATGTCGCCGGTTCTGCATATCAAACGCACTGTGGAGTGGTGAAAACACCAGATAACGTGTTTCTCGCATTATGTAGCTCGAAAAGAGCGTTCTCGAAGATTCTGCATACTTCTGACAGAAGTCTCACCAAGATTATCGCAGAAAATGCATATCTCAGCTTGAAAACCCACGAAAAGCAAGATTTCGCCGGTTCTGCATGTCAAACGCACTGTGGATTGGTGAATACACCAGAAAACGTGTTTCTCGCATTAAATAGCTCGAAAAGAGCGATTTAGATGATTCTGCATACTTCTGACAGAAGACTCACCAAGATTATCGCAGAAAATGCATATCTCAGCTGGAAACACCACGAAAATCAAGATATCGCCGGTTCTGCATATCAAACGCACTGTGGAGTGGTGAAAACACCAGATATCGTGTTTGTCGCATTAAGTAGCTCGAAAAGAGCGATCTCGAAGATTCTGCATACTTCTGACAGAAGTCTCACCAAGATTATCGTAGAAAATGCATATCTCAGCTTGAAACCCGACGAAATCCAAGATATCGCCGGTTCTGCATATCAAACGCACTGTGGAATGTTGAAAACACCAGAAAACTTGTTTTTTCGCATTAAATAGCTTGAAAAGAGCGATCTAGATGATTCTGCATACTTCTGACTGAAGTCTCACCAAGATTATCGCAGAAAATCCATATCTCAGCTGGAAAACATCACGAAAATCAAGATGTCGCCGGTTCTGCATATCAAACGCACTGTGGAGTCGTGAAAACAACCCGACAATGTGTTTCTCGCATTAAATAGCTCGAAAAGTGCGATCCCGATGATTCTGCATACTTCTGACAGAAGTCTCACCAAGATTATCGTAGAAAATGCATATCTCAGCTTGAAACCCGACGAAATCCAAGATGTCGCCGGTTCTGCATATCAAACGCACTGTGGAATGTTGAAAACACCAGAAAACTTGTTTTTTCGCATTAAATAGCTTGAAAAGAGCGATCTAGATGATTCTGCATACTTCCGACTGAAGCCTCACCAAGATTATCGCAGAAAATCCATATCTCAGCTGGAAAACATCACAAAAATCAAGATATCGCCGGTTCTGCATATCAAACGCACTGTGGAGTGGTGAAAACACCAGATATCGTGTTTCTCGCATTAAGTAGCTCGAAAAGAGCGTTCTCGAAGATTCTGCATACTTCTGACAGAAGTCTCACCAAGATTATCGTAGAAAATGCATATCTCAGCTTGAAACCCGACGAAATCCAAGATATCGCCGGTTCTGCATATCAAACGCACTGTGGAATGTTGAAAACACCAGAAAACTTGTTTTTTCGCATTAAATAGCTTGAAAAGAGCGATCTAGATGATTCTGCATACTTCTGACTGAAGTCTCACCAAGATTATCGCAGAAAATCCATATCTCAGCTGGAAAACTTCACGAAAATCAAGATGTCGCCGGTTCTGCATATCAAACGCACTGTGGAGTGGTGAAAACACCAGATAACGTGTTTCTCGCATTATGTAGCTCGAAAAGAGCGTTCTCGAAGATTCTGCATACTTCTGACAGAAGTCTCACCAAGATTATCGCAGAAAATGCATATCTCAGCTTGAAAACCCACGAAAAGCAAGATTTCGCCGGTTCTGCATGTCAAACGCACTGTGGATTGGTGAATACACCAGAAAACGTGTTTCTCGCATTAAATAGCTCGAAAAGGGCGATTTAGATGATTCTGCATACTTCTGACAGAAGACTCACCAAGATTATCGCAGAAAATGCATATCTCAGCTTGAAAACACACGAAAAGCAAGATTTCGCCGGTTCTGCATGTCAAACGCACTGTGGATTGGTGAATACACCAGAAAACGTGTTTCTCGCATTAAATAGCTCGAAAAGAGCGATTTAGATGATTCTGCATACTTCTGACAGAAGACTCACCAAGATTATCGTAGAAAATGCATATCTCAGCTTGAAACCCGACGAAATTCAAGATGTCGCCGGTTCTGCATATCAAACGCACTGTGGAGTGGTGAATACACCAGAAAACGTGTTTCTCGCATTAAATAGCTCGAAAAGGGCGATCTAGATGATTCTGCATACTTCTGACAGAAGACTCACCAAGATTACCGCAGAAAATGCATATCTCAGCTGGAAACACCACGAAAATCAAGATATCGCCGGTTCTGCATATCAAACGCACTGTGGAGTGGTGAAAACACCAGATATCGTGTTTCTCGCATTAAGTAGCTCGAAAAGAGCGATCTCGAAGATTCTGCATACTTCTGACAGAAGTCTCACCATGATTATCGTAGAAAATGCATATCTCAGCTTTAAACCCGACGAAATCCAAGATGTCGCCGGTTCTGCATATCAAACGCACTGTGGAATGTTGAAAACACCAGAAAACTTGTTTTTTCGCATTAAATAGCTTGAAAAGAGCGATCTAGATGATTCTGCATACTTCTGACAGAAGTCTCACCAAGATTATCGAAGAAAATGCATATCTCAACTTGAAACCCGACCGAAACAAAGATATCTCCGGTTCTGCATGTCAAACGTACTGTGGAGTGGTGAATACACCAGAAAACGTGTTTCTCGCATTAAATAGCTCGAAAAGAGCGATCTAGATGATTCTACATACTTCTGACAGAAGACTCACCAAGATTATCGCAGAAAATGCATATCTCAGCTTGAAACATCACGAAAATCAAGATGTCGCCGGTTCTGCATATCAAACGCACTGTGAAGTCGTGAAAACAACCAGACAACGTGTTCCTCGCATTAAATAGCTCGAAAAGAGCGATCCCGATGATTCTGCATACTTCTGACAGAAGTCTCACCAAGATTATCGTTGAAAATGAATATCTCAGCTTGAAACCCGACGAAATCCAAGATGTCGCCGGTTCTGCATATCAAACGCAATGTGTAGTGGTGAAAACACCAGATAATGTGTTTCTCGCATTAAATAGCTCGAAAAAAGGGATCTCGATGATTCTGCATACTTCTGACAGAAGACTCACCAAGATTATCGCAGAAGATGCATATCTCAGCTGGAAACACCACGAAAATCAAGATGTCGCCGGTTCTGCATATCAAACGCACTGTGGAGTCGTGAAAACAACCAGACAACGTGTTTCTCGCATTAAATAGCTCGCAAATAGCGATCCCGATGATTCTGCATACTTCTGACAGAAGTCTCACCAAGATTATCGTTGAAAATGCACATCTCAGCTTGATACCCGACGAAAGCCAAGATGTCGCTGTTTCTGCATATCAAACGCACTGTGGAGTGGTGAAAACACCAGATAACGTGTTTCTCGCATTATGTAGCTCGAAAAGAGCGTTCTCGAAGATTCTGCATACTTCTGACAGAAGTCTCACCAAGATTATCGAAGAAAATGCATATCTCAACTTGAAACCCGACCGAAACAAAGATATCTCCGGTTCTGCACGTCAAACGTACTGTGGAGTGGTGAATACACCAGAAAACGTGTTTCTCGCATTAAATAGCTCGAAAAGAGCGATCTAGATGATTCTACATACTTCTGACAGAAGACTCACCAAGATTATCGCAGAAAATGCATATCTCAGCTTGAAACATCACGAAAATCAAGATGTCGCCGGTTCTGCATATCAAACGCACTGTGAAGTCGTGAAAACAACCAGACAACGTGTTTCTCGTATTAAATAGCTCGCAAAGAGCGGTCCCGATGTTTCTGCATACTTCTGACAGAAGTCTCACCAAGATTATCGTTGAAAATGCACATCTCAGCTTGAAACCCGACGAAATCCAAGATGTCGGCGGTTCTGCATATCAAACGCAATGTGGAGTGGTGAAAACACCAGATAACGTGTTTCTCGCATTAAATAGCTCGAAAAAAGGGATCTCGATGATTCTGCATACTTCTGACAGAAGACTCACCAAGATCATCGCAGAAAATGCATATCTCAGCTGGAAACACCACGAAAATCAAGATATCGCCGGTTCTGCATATAAAACGCACTGTGGAATGTTGAAAACACCAGAAAACTTGTTTTTTCGCATTAAATAGCTCGAAAAGAGCGATCTCGAAGATTCTGCATACTTCTGACAGAAGTCTCACAAAGATTAACGTAGAAAATGCATATCTCAGCTTGAAACCCGACGAAATCCAAGATGTCGCCGGTTCTGCATATCAAACGCACTGTGGAGTTGTGAAAACTCCAGATAACGTGTTTCTCGCATTATGTAGCTCGAAAAGAGCGTTCTCGAAGATTCTGCATACTTCTGACAGAAGTCTCACCAAGATTATCGTAGAAAATGCATATCTCAACTTGAAACCCGACCGAAACAAAGATATCTCCGGTTCTGCATGTCAAACGTACTGTGGAGTGGTGAATACACCAGAAAACGTGTTTCTCGCATTAAATAGCTCGAAAAGAGCGATCTAGATGATTCTACATACTTCTGACAGAAGACTCACCAAGATTATCGCAGAAAATGCATATCTCAGTTTGAACCCCGACGAAATCCAAGATGTCGCAGTTTCTGCATATCAAACGCACTGTGGAGTGGTGAAAACACCCGAAATCGTGTTTCTCGCATTAAGTAGCTCGAAAAGAGCAATCTCGAAGATTCTGCATACTTCTGACAGAAGTCTCACCAGGATTATCGTAGAAAATGCATATCTGAGCTTGAAACCCGACTAAATCCAAGATGTCGCCGGTTCTGCATATCAAACGCACTGTGGAGTGGTGAAAACACCAGATATCGTGTTTCTCGCATTCTGTAGCTCGAAAAGAGCGTTCTCGAAGATTCTGCATACTTCTGACAGAAGTCTCTCCAAGATTATCGTAGAAAATACCATATCTCAGCTTGAAACCCGACCGAAACAAAGATATCTCTGGTTCTGCATGTCAAACGTACTGTGGAGTGGTGAATACACCAGAAAACGTGTTTCTCGCATTAAATAGCTCGAAAAGAGCGATCCAGATGGTTCTACATACTTCTGACAGAAGACTCACCAAGATTATCGCAGAGAATGCATATCTCAGTATGAACCCCGACGAAATCCAAGATGTCGCCGGTTCTGTATATCAAACGCACTGTGGAATGTTGAAAACACCAGAAAATTTGTTTTTTCGCATTAAATAGCTTGAAAAGAGCGATCTAGATGATTCTGTATACTTCTGACTGAAGTCGCACCAAGATTATCATAGACAATCTATATCTCAGCTTGAAACCTCACGAAAATCAAGATGTCGCCGGTTCTGCATATCAAACGCACTGTGGAGTCGTGAAAACATCCAGACAACGTGTTTCTCGCATTAAATAGCTCGAAAAGAGCGATCCCGATGATTCTGCATACTTCTGACAGAAGTCTCACCAAGATTATCGTTGAAAATGCATATCTCAGCTTGATGCCCGACGAAAGCCAAGATGTCGCCGGTTCTGCATATCAAACGCACTGTGGAGTGGTGAAAACACCAGATAACGTGTTTCTCGCATTATGTAGCTCGAAAAGAGCGTTCTCGAAGATTCTGCATACTTCTGACAGAAGTCTCTCCAAGATTCTCGTAGAAAATACAAAATCTCAGCTTGAAACCCGACCGAAACAAAGATATCTCTGGTTCTGCATGTCAAACGTACTGTGGAGTGGTGAATACACCAGAAAACGTGTTTCTCGCATTAAATAACTCGAAAAGAGCGATCCAGATGGTTCTACATACTTCTGACAGAAGACTTACAAAGATTATCGCAGAAAATGCATATCTCAGCTGGAAACACCACGAAAATCAAGATATCGCCGGTTCTGCATATCACACGCACTGTGGAATGTTGAAAACACCAGAAAACTTGTTTTTTCGCATTACATAGCTTGAAACCAGCGATCTAGATGATTCTGCATACTTCTGACAGAAGACTCACCAAGATTATCGCAGAAAATGCATATCTCAGCTGGAAACACCACGAGAATCAAGATATCGCCGGTTCTGCATATCACACGCACTGTGGAATGTTGAAAACACCAGAAAACTTGTTTTTTCGCATTAAATAGCTCGAAACGAGCGATCTAGTTGATTCTGCATACTTCTGACTGAAGTCTCACCAATATTATGTCAGAAAATGCATATCTCAGCTTGAAACCTCACGAAAATCAAGATGTTGCCGGTTCTGCATATCAAACGCACTGTGGAGTGGTGAAAACACCAGATATCGTGTTTCTCGCATTCTGTAGCTCGAAAAGAGCGTTCTCGAAGATTCTGCATACTTCTGACAGAAGTCTCACCAAGATTATCGCAGAAAATGCATATCTCAGCTTGAAAACCCACGAAAAGCAAGATTTCGCCGGTTCTGCATGTCAAACGTACTGTGGAGTGGTGAATACACCAGAAAACGTGTTTCTCGCATTAAATAGCTCGAAAAAAGGGATCTCGATGATTCTGCATACTTCTGACAGAAGACTCACCAAGATTATCGCAGAAAATGCATATCTCAGCTGGAAACACCACGAAAATCAAGATATCGGCGGTTCTGCATATCACACGCACTTTGGAATGTTGAAAACACCAGAAAACTTGTTTTTTCGCATTAAATAGCTCGAAACGAGCGATCTAGATGATTCTGCATACTTCTTACTGAAGTCTCACCAATATTACGTCAGAAAATGCATATCTCAGCTTGAAACCTCACGAAAATCAAGATGTTGCCGGTTCTGCATATCAAACGCACTGTGGAGTGGTGAAAACACCAGATATCGTGTTTCTCGCATTAAATAGCTCGCAAAGAGGGATCTCGATGATTCTGCATACTTCTGACAGAAGAATCACCAAGATTATCGCAGAAAATGCATATCTCAGCTGGAAACACAACGAAAATCAAGATATCGCCGGTTCTGCATATAAAACGCGCTGTGGAATGTTGAAAACACCAGAAAACTTGTTTTTTCGCATTACATAGCTTGAAAACAGCGATCTAGTTGATTCTGCATACTTCTGACTGAAGTGTCACCAAGATTATCGCAGAAAATCCATATCTCAGCTTGAAACATCACGAAAATTAAGATGTCGCCGGTTCTGCATATCAAACGCACTGTGGAGTCGTGAAAACAACCAGACAACGTGTTTCTCGCATTAAATAGGTCGAAAAGAGCGATCCCGATGATTCTGCATACTTCTGACAGAAGTCTCACCAAGATTATCGCAGAAAATGCATATCTCAGCTTGAAACCTCACGAAAATCAAGATGTCGCCGGTTCTGCATATAAAACGCACTGTGGAATGTTGAAAACACCAGAAAACTTGTTTTTTCACATTAATTAGCTCGAAAAGAGCGATCTAAATGAATCTGCATACTTCTGACTGAAGTGTCACGAAGATTATCGCAGAAAATCCATATCTCAGCTTGAAACCTCACGAAAACCAAGTTATCTCCGGTTCTGCACATCAAACGTACTGTGGAGTGGTGAATACACCAGAAAACGTGTTTCTCGCATTAACTAGCTCGAAAAGAGCGATCTAGATGATTCTGCATACTTCTGACAGAAGACTCACCAAGATTATCGCAGAGAATGCATATCTCAGTATGAACCCCGACGAAATCCAAGATGTCGCCGGTTCTGTATATCAAACGCACTGTGGAGTGGTGAAAACACCAGATATCGTGTTTCGCGCAATAAGTAGCTCGAAAAAAGGGATCTCGATGGCTCTGCATACTTCTGACAGAAGACTCACCAACATCATCGCAGAAAATGCATATCTCAGCTGGAAACACCACGAAAATCAACATATCGCCGGTTCTGCATATAAAACGCACTGTGGAATGTTGAAAACACCAGAAAATTTGTTTTTTCGCATTAAATAGCTTGAAAAGAGCGATCTAGATGATTCTGTATACTTCTGACTGAAGTCGCACCAAGATTATCATAGACAATCCATATCTCAGCTTGAAACCTCACGAAAATCAAGATGTCGCCGGTTCTGCATATCAAACGCACTGTGGAGTCGTGAAAACATCCAGACAACGTGTTTCTCGCATTAAATAGCTCGAAAAGAGCGATCCCGATGATTCTGCATACTTCTGACAGAAGTCTCACCAAGATTATCGTTGAAAATGCATATCTCAGCTTGATGCCCGACGAAAGCCAAGATGTCGCCGGTTCTGCATATCAAACGCACTGTGGAGTGGTGAAAACACCAGATAACGTGTTTCTCGCATTATGTAGCTCGAAAAGAGCGTTCTCGAAGATTCTGCATACTTCTGACAGAAGTCTCTCCAAGATTCTCGTAGAAAATACCAAATCTCAGCTTGAAACCCGACCGAAACAAAGATATCTCTGGTTCTGCATGTCAAACGTACTGTGGAGTGGTGAATACGCCAGAAAACGTGTTTCTCGCATTAAATAGCTCGAAAAGAGCGATCCAGATGGTTCTACATACTTCTGACAGAAGACTTACAAAGATTATCGCAGAAAATGCATATCTCAGCTGGAAACACCACGAAAATCAAGATATCGCCGGTTCTGCATATCAAACGCACTGTGGAATGTTGAAAACACCAGAAAACTTGTTTTTTCGCATTAAATAGCTCGAAACGAGCGATCTAGATGATTCTGCATACTTCTGACTGAAGTCTCACCAATATTATGTCAGAAAATGCATATCTCAGCTTGAAACCTCACGAAAATCAAGATGTTGCCGGTTCTGCATATCAAACGCACTGTGGAGTGTTGAAAACACCAGATATCGTGTTTCGCGCAATAAGTAGCTCGAAAAAAGGGATCTCGATGACTCTGCATACTTCTGACAGAAGACTCACCAAGATCATCGCAGACAATGCATATCTCAGCTGGAAACACCACGAAAATCAACATATCGCCGGTTCTGCATATAAAACGCACTGTGGAATGTTGAAAACACCAGAAAATTTGTTTTTTCGCATTAAATAGCTTGAAAAGAGCGATCTAGATGATTCTGCATACTTCTGACAGAAGACTCACCAAGATTATCGCAGAGAATGCATATCTCAGTATGAACCCCGACGAAATCCAAGATGTCGCCGGTTCTGTATATCAAACGCACTGTGGAGTGGTGAAAACACCAGATATCGTGTTTCGCGCAATAAGTAGCTCGAAAAAAGGGATCTCGATGACTCTGCATACTTCTGACAGAAGACTCACCAACATCATCGCAGAAAATGCATATCTCAGCTGGAAACACCACGAAAATCAACATATCGCCGGTTCTGCATATAAAACGCACTGAGGAATGTTGAAAACACCAGAAAATTTGTTTTTTCGCATTAAATAGCTTGAAAAGAGCGATCTAGATGATTCTGTATACTTCTGACTGAAGTCGCACCAAGATTATCATAGACAATCCATATCTCAGCTTGAAACCTCACGAAAATCAAGATGACGCCGGTTCTGCATATCAAACGCACTGTGGAGTCGTGAAAACATCCAGACAACGTGTTTCTCGCATTAAATAGCTCGAAAAGAGCGATCCCGATGATTCTGCATACTTCTGACAGAAGTCTCACCAAGATTATCGTTGAAAATGCATATCTCAGCTTGATGCCCGACGAAAGCCAAGATGTCGCCGGTTCTGCATATCAAACGCACTGTGGAGTGGTGAAAACACCAGATAACGTGTTTCTCGCATTATGTAGCTCGAAAAGAGCGTTCTCGAAGATTCTGCATACTTCTGACAGAAGTCTCTCCAAGATTCTCGTAGAAAATACCAAATCTCAGCTTGAAACCCGACCGAAACAAAGATATCTCTGGTTCTGCATGTCAAACGTACTGTGGAGTGGTGAATACGCCAGAAAACGTGTTTCTCGCATTAAATAGCTCGAAAAGAGCGATCCAGATGGTTCTACATACTTCTGACAGAAGACTTACAAAGATTATCGTAGAAAATCCATATCTCAGCTTGAAACCTCACGAAAATCAAGATGTCGCCGGTTCTGCGTATCAAACGCACTGTCTAGTCGTGAAAACAACCAGACAACGTGTTTCTCGCATTAAATAGCTCGAAAAGAGCGATCCCGATGATTCTGCATCCTTCTGACAGAAGTCCCACCAAGATTATCGTTGAAAATGCATATCTCAGCTTGATACCCGACGAAAGCCAAGATGTCGCTGGTTCTAAATATCAAACGCACTGTGGAGTGGTGAAAACACCAGATAACGTGTTTCTCGCATTATGTAGCTCGAAAAGAGCGTTCTCGAAGATTCTGCATACTTCTGACAGAAGTCTCTCCAAGATTATCGTAGAAAATACCATATCTCAGCTTGAAACCCGACCGAAACAAAGATATCTCTGGTTCTGCATGTCAAACGTACTGTGGAGTGGTGAAAACACCAGAAAACCTGTTACTCGCATTAAATAGCTCGAAAGAGCGATCTAGATGATTCTGCATACTTCTGACAGAAGACACACCAAGATTATCGCAGAAGGTGCATATCTCAGCTTGTAACCTCACGAAAACGAAGTTATCGGCGGCTCTACATATCAAACGCGCTGTGGAATGTTGAAAACACCAGAAAACTTGTTTTTTCGCATTACATAGCTTGAAAACAGCGATCTAGATGATTCTGCGTACTTCTGACTGAAGTCTCACGAAGATTATCGTAGAAAATCCATATCTCAGCTTGAAACCTCACGAAAATTAAGATGTCGCCGGTTCTGCGAATCAAACGCACTGTCTAGTCGTGAAAACAACCAGACAACGTGTTTCTCGCATTAAATAGCTCGAAAAGAGCGATCCCGATGATTCTGCATCCTTCTGACAGAAGTCCCACCAAGATTATCGTTGAAAATGCATATCTCAGCTTGATACCCGACGAAAGCCAAGATGTCGCTGGTTCTAAATATCAAACGCACTGTGGAGTGGCGAAAACACCAGATAACGTTTTTCTCGCATTATGTAGCACGAAAAGAGCGTTCTCGAAGATTCTGCATACTTCTGACAGAAGACTCACCAAGATTATCGCTGAAAATGCATATCTCAGCTGGAAACACAACGAAAATCAAGATATCGCCGGTTCTGCATATAAAACGCGCTGTGGAATGTTGAAAAAACCAGAAAACTTGTTTTTTCGCATTACATAGCTTGAAAACAGCGATCTAGATGATTCTGCATACTTCTGACAGAAGTCTCACCAAGATTATCGCAGAACATGCATATCTCAGCTTGAAACCTCACGAAAATCAAGATGTCGCCGGTTCTGCAAATCAAACGCACTGTGGAGTGGTGAAAACAACCAGATAACGTGTTTCTCGCATTATGTAGCTCGAAAAGCGCGATCTCGATGATTCTGCATACTTCTGACAGAAGTCTCACCAAGATTATCGCAGACAATGCATATCTCAGCTTGAAACCCGACGAAATCCAAGATGTCGCTGGTTCTGCATATCAAACGCACTGTGGAGTGGTGAAAACACCAGATAACGTGTTTCTCGCATTATGTAGCTCGAAAAGCGCGATCTCGATGATTCTGCATACTTCTAACAGAAGTCTCACGAAGATTATCGCAGAAAATGCATATCTCTGCTTGAAACCCGACGAAAACCAAGATATCTACTGTTCTGCATATCCAACGAACTGTGGAGTGGTGGAAACCCCAGAAAACGAGTTTCTCGCATTAAATAGCTCGAAAAGAGCGCTCACGAAGTTTCGCGCATACTTCGGACAGATGTTTCACCAAGATTATCGTAGAAAATGCATATCTCAGCTTGAAACCGCACGAAAGCCAAGATATCGCTGGTTCTGCATATCAAACGCACTGTGGAGCGGTGAATACACCGGATAAGGTTTTTCTCGCATTAACTAGCCCGAAAAGAGCGATCTCGATGTTTCAGCATACATCGGACAGAAGTCTCACCAAGATTATCGCAGAAAATGCATATCTCAGCTTGAAACCCCTCGAAAACCAAGATATCACCTATTCTGCATATCCAACGAACTGTGGTGTGGTGAAAACCCCAGAAAACGTGTTTCTCGCATTAAATAGCTCGAAAAGAGCGATCTCGATGATTCTTCACACTTCGGACAGAAGTCTCACCAAGATTATCGCAGACAATGCATATCTCAGCTTGAAACCCCACGAAAACCAAGATATCGCCGGTTCTGCATTTCATACGCACTGTGGAGTGCTGAAAACACCAGATATCGTGTTTCTGGCATTAAATAGCTCGAAAAGTGCGATCTCGATGATTCTGCATACTTCTGACAGAAGTCTCACCATGATTATCGCAGACAATGCATATCTCAGCTTGAAACCCCACGAAAACCAAGATATCGCCGGTTCTGCATATCATACGCACTGTGGAGTGCTGAAAACAACAGATATCGTGTTTCTCGCATTAAATAGCTCGAAAAGTGCGATCTCGATGATTCAGCATACTTCGGACAGAAGTCTCTCCAAGTTTATCGCAGAAGATGCATATCTCAGCTTGAAACCCCTCGAAAACCAAGATATCACCTGTTCTGCATATCCAACGAACTGTGGTGTGGTGAAAACCCCAGAAAACGTGTTTCTCGCATTAAATAGCTCGAAAAGAGCGATCTCGATGATTCTGCACACTTCGGACAGAAGTCTCACCAAGATTATCGAAGACAATGCATATCTCAGCTTGAAACCCCACGAAAACCAAGATATCGCCGGTTCTGCATTTCATACGCACTGTGGAGTGGTGAAAACACCAGACAAGGTTTTTCTCGCATTAACTAGCTCGAAAAGAGCGATCTCGATGATTCAGCATACTTCGGACAGAAGTCTCACCAGGTTTATCGCAGAAAATGCATATCTCAGCTTGAAACCCCTCGAAAACCAAGATATCACATGTTCTGCATATCCAACGAACTGTGGAGTGGTGAAAACCCCAGAAAACGTGTTTCAGGCATTAAATAGCTCGAAAAGAGCGATCTAGATGATTCAGCATACTTCGGACGGATGTCTCACCAAGATTATCGTAAAAAATGCATATCTCAGCTTGAAACCCAACGAAAGCCAAGATATCGCTGGTTCTGCATATCAAACGCACTGTGGAGTGGCAAAAACACCAGACAAGGTTTTTCTCGCATTAACTAGCTCGAAAAGAGCGATCTCGATGTTTCTGCATACTTCGGACAGAAGTCTCACCAAGATTATCGCAGACAATGCATATCTCAGCTTGAAACCCCACGAAAACCAAGATATCGCCGGTTCTGCATATCATACGCACTGAGGAGTGCTGAAAACACCAGATATCGTGTTTCTCGCATTAAATAGCTCGAAAAGAGCGGTCGCGATGATTCTGCACACTTCGGACAGAAGTCTCACCACAATTATCGCAGACAATGCATGTCTCAGCTTGAAACCCCACGAAAACCAAGATATCGCTGGTTCTGCATTTCATACGCACTGTGGAGTGCTGAAAACACCACATATCGTGTTTCTCGCATTAAATAGCTCGAAAAGTGCGATCTCGATGATTCTGCATACTTCGGACAGAAGTCTCACCAAGATTATCGCAGACAATGCATATCTCAGCTTGAAACCCCACGAAAACCAAGATATCGCCGGTTCTGCATATCATACGCACTGTGGAATGCTGAAAACACCAGATATCGTGTTTCTCGCATTAAATAGCTCGAAAAGTGCGATCTCGATGATTCTGCATACTTCGGACAGAAGTCTCACCAAGATTATCGCAGACAATGCATGTCTCAGCTTGAAACCCCACGAAAACCAAGATATCGCTGGTTCTGCATTTCATACGCACTGTGGAGTGCTGAAAACACCACATATCGTGTTTCTCGCATTAAATAGCTCGAAAAGTGCGATCTCGATGATTCTGCATACTTCTGACAGAAGTCTCACCATGATTATCGCAGACAATGCATATCTCAGCTTGAAACCCCACGAAAACCAAGATATCGCCGGTTCTGCATATCATACGCACTGTGGAGTGCTGAAAACAACAGATATCGTGTTTCTCGCATTAAATAGCTCGAAAAGTGCGATCTCGATGATTCAGCATACTTCGGACAGAAGTCTCTCCAAGTTTATCGCAGACAATGCATATCTCAGCTTGAAACCCCACGAAAACCAAGATATCGCCGGTTCTGCATATCATACGCACTGTGGAGTGCTGAAAACCCCAGAAAACGTGTTTCTCGCATTAAATAGCTCGAAAAGTGCGATCTCGATGATTCAGCATACTTCGGACAGAAGTCTCTCCAAGTTTATCGCAGAAGATGCATATCTCAGCTTGAAACCCCTCGAAAACCAAGATATCACCTGTTCTGCATATCCAACGAACTGTGGTGTGGTGAAAACCCCAGAAAACGTGTTTCTCGCATTAAATAGCTCGAAAAGAGCGATCTAGATGATTCAGCATACTTCGGACGGATGTCTCACCAAGATTATCGTAAAAAATGCATATCTCAGCTTGAAACCCAACGAAAGCCAAGATATCGCTGGTTCTGCATATCAAACGCACTGTGGAGTGGCAAAAACACCAGACAAGGTTTTTCTCGCATTAACTAGCTCGAAAAGAGCGATCTCGATGTTTCTGCATACTTCGGACAGAAGTCTCACCAAGATTATCGCAGACAATGCATATCTCAGCTTGAAACCCCACGAAAACCAAGATATCGCCGGTTCTGCATATCATACGCACTGTGGAGTGCTGAAAACACCAGATATCGTGTTTCTCGCATTAAATAGCTCGAAAAGAGCGGTCGCGATGATTCTGCACACTTCGGACAGAAGTCTCACCAAGATTATCGCAGACAATGCATGTCTCAGCTTGAAACCCCACGAAAACCAAGATATCGCTGGTTCTGCATTTCATACGCACTGTGGAGTGCTGAAAACACCACATATCGTGTTTCTCGCATTAAATAGCTCGAAAAGTGCGATCTCGATGATTCTGCATACTTCGGACAGAAGTCTCACCATGATTATCGTAAAAAATGCATATCTCAGCTTGAAACCCCACGAAAACCAAGATATCGCTGGTTCTGCATATCAAACGCACTGTGGAGTGGTGAAAACACCAGATAACGTGTTTCTCGCATTAAATAGGTCGAAAAGAGCGATCTCGATGTTTCTGCATACTTCGGACAGAAGTCTCACCAAGATTATCGCAGACAATGCATATCTCAGCTTGAAACCCCACGAAAACCAAGATATCGCCGGTTCTGCATATCATACGCACTGTGGAATGCTGAAAACACCAGATATCGTGTTTCACGCATTAAATAGCTCGAAAAGTGCGATCTCGATGATTCTGCATACTTCGGACAGAAGTCTCACCATGATTATCGTAAAAAATGCATATCTCAGCTTGAAACCCCACGAAAACCAAGATATCGCTGGTTCTGCATATCAAACGCACTGTGGAGTGGTGAAAACACCAGATAACGTGTTTCTCGCATTAAATAGCTCGAAAAGAGCGATCTCGATGATTCTGCACACTTCGGACAGAAGTCTCACCAAGATTATCGCAGACAATGCATATCTCAGCTTGAAACCCCACGAAAACCAAGATATCGCCGGTTCTGCATTTCATACGCACTGTGGAGTGCTGAAAACACCAGATATCGTGTTTCTCGCATTAAATAGCTCGAAAAGTGCGATCTCGATGATTCTGCATACTTCTGACAGAAGTCTCACCATGATTATCGCAGACAATGCATATCTCAGCTTGAAACCCCACGAAAACCAAGATATCGCCGGTTCTGCATATCATACGCACTGTGGAGTGCTGAAAACAACAGATATCGTGTTTCTCGCATTAAATAGCTCGAAAAGTGCGATCTCGATGATTCAGCATACTTCGGACAGAAGTCTCTCCAAGTTTATCGCAGAAGATGCATATCTCAGCTTGAAACCCCTCGAAAACCAAGATATCACCTGTTCTGCATATCCAACGAACTGTGGTGTGGTGAAAACCCCAGAAAACGTGTTTCTCGCATTAAATAGCTCGAAAAGAGCGATCTCGATGATTCTGCACACTTCGGACAGAAGTCTCACCAAGATTATCGAAGACAATGCATATCTCAGCTTGAAACCCCACGAAAACCAAGATATCGCCGGTTCTGCATTTCATACGCACTGTGGAGTGCTGAAAACACCAGATATCGTGTTTCTCGCATTAAATAGCTCGAAAAGTGCGATCTCGATGATTCTGCATACTTCTGACAGAAGTCTCACCAAGATTATCGCAGACAATGCATATCTCAGCTTGAAACCCCACGAAAACCAAGATATCGCCGGTTCTGCATATCATACGCACTGTGGAGTGCTGAAAACACCAAATATCGTGTTTCTCGCATTAAATAGCTCGAAAAGTGCGATCTCGATGATTCAGCATACTTCGGACAGAAGTCTCTCCAAGTTTATCGCAGAAGATGCATATCTCAGCTTGAAACCCCTCGAAAACCAAGATATCACCTGTTCTGCATATCCAACGAACTGTGGTGTGGTGAAAACCCCAGAAAACGTGTTTCTCGCATTAAATAGCTCGAAAAGAGCGATCTCGATGATTCTGCACACTTCGGACAGAAGTCTCACCAAGATTATCGCAGACAATGCATATCTCAGCTTGAAACCCCACGAAAACCAAGATATCGCCGGTTCTGCATTTCATACGCACTGTGGAGTGCTGAAAACACCAGATATCGTGTTTCTCGCATTAAATAGCTCGAAAAGTGCGATCTCGATGATTCTGCATACTTCTGACAGAAGTCTCACCATGATTATCGTAAAAAATGCATATCTCAGCTTGAAACCCCACGAAAACCAAGATATCGCTGGTTCTGCATATCAAACGCACTGTGGAGTGGTGAAAACACCAGATAACGTGTTTCTCGCATTAAATAGGTCGAAAAGAGCGATCTCGATGTTTCTGCATACTTCGGACAGAAGTCTCACCAAGATTATCGCAGACAATGCATATCTCAGCTTGAAACCCCACGAAAACCAAGATATCGCCGGTTCTGCATATCATACGCACTGTGGAGTGCTGAAAACACCAGATATCGTGTTTCTCGCATTAAATAGCTCGAAAAGTGCGATCTCGATGATTCAGCATACTTCGGACAGAAGTCTCTCCAAGTTTATCGCAGAAGATGCATATCTCAGCTTGAAACCCCTCGAAAACCAAGATATCACCTGTTCTGCATATCCAACGAACTGTGGTGTGGTGAAAACCCCAGAAAACGTGTTTCTCGCATTAAATAGCTCGAAAAGAGCGATCTCGATGATTCTGCACACTTCGGACTGAAGTCTCACCAAGATTATCGCAGACAATGCATATCTCAGCTTGAAACCCCACGAAAACCAAGATATCGCCGGTTCTGCATTTCATACGCACTGTGGAGTGCTGAAAACACCAGATATCGTGTTTCTCGCATTAAATAGCTCGAAAAGTGCGATCTCGATGATTCTGCATACTTCTGACAGAAGTCTCACCAAGATTATCGCAGACAATGCATATCTCTGCTTGAAACCCCACGAAAACCCAGATATCGCCGGTTCTGCATATCAAACGCACTGTGGGGTGGGGAAAACACCAGATAAGGTTTTTCTCGCATTAACTAGCTCGAAAAGTGCGATCTCGACGATTCAGCATACTTCGGACAGAAGTGTCTCCAAGTTTATCGCAGAAAATGCATATCTCAGCTTGAAACCCCTCGAAAACCAAGATATCAACTGTTCTGCATATCCAACGAACTGTGGTGTGGTGAAAACCCCAGAAAACGTGTTTCTCGCATTACATAGCTCGAAAAGAGCGATCTCGATGATTCTGCACACTTCGGACAGAAGTCTCACCAAGATTATCGCAGAGAATGCATATCTCAGCTTGAAACCCCACGAAAACCAAGATATCGCCGGTTCTGCATATCATACGCACTGTGGAGTGCTGAAAACACCAGATATCGTGTTTCTCGCATTAAATAGCTCGAAAAGTGCGATCTCGATGATTCTGCATACTTCTAACAGAAGTCTCACCAAGATTATCGCAGACAATGCATATCTCAGCTTGAAACCCCACGAAAACCAAGATATCGCCGATTCTGCATATCATACGCACTGTGGAGTGCTGAAAACACCAGATATCGTGTTTCTCGCATTAAATAGCTCGAAAAGTGCGATCTCGATGATTCTGCATACTTCTAACAGAAGTCTCACCATGATTATCGCAGAAAATGCATATCTCTGCTAGAAACTCCACGAAAACCAAGATATCTCCTGTTCTGCATATGCAACGAACTGTGGAGTGGTGAAAACCCCAGAAAATGTGTTTCTCGCATTAAATAGCTCGAAAAGTACGATCTCGATGACTCTGCATACTTCGGACAGAAGTCTCACCAAGATTATCGCAGACAATGCATATCTCAGCTTGAAACCCCACGAAAACCAAGATATCGCCGGTTCTGCATATCATACGCACTGTGGAGTGCTGAAAACACCAGATATCGTGTTTCTCGCATTAAATAGCTCGAAAAGTGCGATCTCGATGATTCTGCATACTTCGGACAGAAGGCTCACCATGATTATCGTAAAAAATGCATATCTCAGCTTGAAACCCCACGAAAACCAAGATATCGCTGGTTCTGCATATCAAACGCACTGTGGAGTGGTGAAAACACCAGATAACGTGTTTCTCGCATTAAATAGGTCGAAAAGAGCGATCTCGATGTTTCTGCATACTTCGGACAGAAGTCTCACCAAGATTATCGCAGACAATGCATATCTCAGCTTGAAACCCCACGAAAACCAAGATATCGCCGATTCTGCATATCATACGCACTGTGGAGTGCTGAAAACACCAGATATCGTGTTTCTCGCATTAAATAGCTCGAAAAGTGCGATCTCGATGATTCTGCATACTTCTAACAGAAGTCTCACCATGATTATCGCAGAAAATGCATATCTCTGCTAGAAACTCCACGAAAACCAAGATATCTCCTGTTCTGCATATGCAACGAACTGTGGAGTGGTGAAAACCCCAGAAAATGTGTTTCTCGCATTAAATAGCTCGAAAAGTACGATTCTCGATGACTCTGCATACTTCGGACAGAAGTCTCAACAAGATTATCGCAGAAAATGCATATCTGAGCTTGAAACCCCACGAAAACCAGGATATCGTCGGTTCTGCATATCATACGCACTGTGGAGTGGTGAAAACACCAGATAACGTGTTTCTCGCATCAAATAGCTCGAAAAGAGCGATCTCGATGAATCTGCATACTTCGGACAGAAGTCTCACCAAGATTATCGTAAAAAATGCATATCTCAGCTGGAAACACCACGAAAATCAAGATATCGCCGGTTCTGCATAACAAACGCACTGTGGAGTGGTGAAAACACCAGATAACGTTTTGTCGCATTAAATAGCTCGAATAGAGCGATCTCGATGATTCTGCATACTTCGGACAGAAGTCTCACCAAGATTATCGTAAAAAATGCATATCTCAGCTTGAAACCCCACGAAAACCAAAATATCGCTGGTACTGCATAGCGAACGCACTGTGGAGTGGTGAAAACACCAGATAACGTGTTTCTCGCATTAAATAGCTCGAAAAGAGCGATCTCGATGAATCTGCATACTTCGGACAGAAGTCTCACCAAGATTATCGTAAAAAATGCATATCTCAGCTTGAAACCCAACGAAAGCCAAGATATCGCTGGTTCTGCATATCAAACGCACTGTGGAGTGGTGAAAACACCAGACAAGGTTTTTCTCGCAATAACTAGCTCGAAAAGAGCGATCTCGATGATTCAGCATACTTCGGACAGAAGTCTCACCAGGTTTATCGCAGAAAATGCACATCTCAGCTTGAAACCCCTCGAAAACCAAGATATCACATGTTCTGCATATCCAACGAACTGTGGAGTGGTGAAAACCCCAGAAAACATGTTTCTCGCATTAAATAGCTCGAAAAGAGCGATCTAGATGATTCAGCATACTTCGGACGGATGTCTCACCAAGATTATCGTAAAAAATGCATATCTCAGCTGGAAACACCACGAAAATCAAGATATCGCCGGTTCTGCATAACAAACGCACTGTGGAGTGGTGAAAACACCAGATAACGTTTTGTCGCATTAAATAGCTCGAATAGAGCGATCTCGATGATTCTGCATACTTCGGACAGAAGTCTCACCAAGATTATCGTAAAAAATGCATATCTCAGCTTGAAACCCCACGAAAACCAAGATATCGCTGGTACTGCATAGCGAACGCACTGTGGAGTGGTGAAAACACCAGATAACGTGTTTCTCGCATTAAATAGCTCGAAAAGAGCGATCTCGATGAATCTGCATACTTCGGACAGAAGTCTCACCAAGATTATCGTAAAAAATGCATATCTCAGCTTGAAACCCAACGAAAGCCAAGATATCGCTGGTTCTGCATATCAAACGCACTGTGGAGTGGTGAAAACACCAGACAAGGTTTTTCTCGCATTAACTAGCTCGAAAAGAGCGATCTCGATGATTCAGCATACTTCGGACAGAAGTCTCACCAGGTTTATCGCAGAAAATGCATATCTCAGCTTGAAACCCCTCGAAAACCAAGATATCACATGTTCTGCATATCCAACGAACTGTGGAGTGGTGAAAACCCCAGAAAACGTGTTTCTCGCATTAAATAGCTCGAAAAGAGCGATCTAGATGATTCAGCATACTTCGGACGGATGTCTCACCAAGATTATCGTAAAAAATGCATATCTCAGCTTGAAACCCAACGAAAGCCAAGATATCGCAGGTTCTGCATATCAAACGCACTGTGGAGTGGCAAAAACACCAGACAAGGTTTTTCTCGCATTAACTAGCTCGAAAAGAGCGATCTCGATGTTTCTGCATACTTCGGACAGAAGTCTCACCAAGATTATCGCAGACAATGCATATCTCAGCTTGAAACCCCACGAAAACCAAGATATCGCCGGTTCTGCATATCATACGCACTGTGGAGTGCTGAAAACACCAGATATCGTGTTTCTCGCATTAAATAGCTCGAAAAGAGCGGTCGCGATGATTCTGCACACTTCGGACAGAAGTCTCACCAAGATTATCGCAGACAATGCATGTCTCAGCTTGAAACCCCACGAAAACCAAGATATCGCTGGTTCTGCATTTCATACGCACTGTGGAGTGCTGAAAACACCACATATCGTGTTTCTCGCATTAAATAGCTCGAAAAGTGCGATCTCGATGATTCTGCATACTTCGGACAGAAGTCTCACCATGATTATCGTAAAAAATGCATATCTCAGCTTGAAACCCCACGAAAACCAAGATATCGCTGGTTCTGCATATCAAACGCACTGTGGAGTGGTGAAAACACCAGATAACGTGTTCCTCGCATTAAATAGGTCGAAAAGAACGATCTCGATGTTTCTGCATACTTCGGACAGAAGTCTCACCAAGATTATCGCAGACAATGCATATCTCAGCTTGAAACCCCACGAAAACCAAGATATCGCCGGTTCTGCATATCATACGCACTGTGGAGTGCTGAAAACACCAGATATCGTGTTTCTCGCATTAAATAGCTCGAAAAGTGCGATCTCGATGATTCTGCATACTTCGGACAGAAGTCTCACCATGATTATCGTAAAAAATGCATATCTCAGCTTGAAACCCCACGAAAACGAAGATATCGCTGGTTCTGCATATCAAACGCACTGTGGAGTGGTGAAAACACCAGATAACGTGTTTCTCGCATTAAATATCTCGAAAAGAGCGATCTCGATGATTCTGCACACTTCGGACAGAAGTCTCACCAAGATTATCGCAGACAATGCATATCTCAGCTTGAAACCCCACGAAAACCAAGATATCGCCGGTTCTGCATTTCATACGCACTGTGGAGTGCTGAAAACACCAGATATCGTGTTTCTCGCATTAAATAGCTCGAAAAGAGCGGTTCGCGATGATTCTGCACACTTCGGACAGAAGTCTCACCAAGATTATCGCAGACAATGCATGTCTCAGCTTGAAACCCCACGAAAACCAAGATATCGCTGGTTCTGCATTTCATACGCACTGTGGAGTGCTGAAAACACCACATATCGTGTTTCTCGCATTAAATAGCTCGAAAAGTGCGATCTCGATGATTCTGCATACTTCGGACAGAAGTCTCACCATGATTATCGTAAAAAATGCATATCTCAGCTTGAAACCCCACGAAAACCAAGATATCGCCGGTTCTGCATTTCATACGCACTGTGGAGTGCTGAAAACACCAGATATCGTGTTTCTCGCATTAAATAGGTCGAAAAGAGCGATCTCGATGTTTCTGCATACTTCGGACAGAAGTCTCACCAAGATTATCGCAGACAATGCATATCTCAGCTTGAAACCCCACGAAAACCAAGATATCGCCGGTTCTGCATATCATACGCACTGTGGAGTGCTGAAAACACCAGATATCGTGTTTCTCGCATTAAATAGCTCGAAAAGTGCGATCTCGATGATTCTGCATACTTCGGACAGAAGTCTCACCATGATTATCGTAAAAAATGCATATCTCAGCTTGAAACCCCACGAAAACCAAGATATCGCTGGTTCTGCATATCAAACGCACTGTGGAGTGGTGAAAACACCAGATAACGTGTTTCTCGCATTAAATATCTCGAAAAGAGCGATCTCGATGATTCTGCACACTTCGGACAGAAGTCTCACCAAGATTATCGCAGACAATGCATATCTCAGCTTGAAACCCCACGAAAACCAAGATATCGCCGGTTCTGCATATCATACGCACTGTGGAGTGCCGAAAACACCAGATATCGTGTTTCTCGCATTAAATAGCTCGAAAAGTGCGATCTCGATGATTCTGCATACTTCTGACAGAAGTCTCACCATGATTATCGCAGACAATGCATATCTCAGCTTGAAACCCCACGAAAACCAAGATATCGCCGGTTCTGCATATCATACGCACTGTGGAGTGCTGAAAACAACAGATATCGTGTTTCTCGCATTAAATAGCTCGAAAAGTGCGATCTCGATGATTCAGCACACTTCGGACAGAAGTCTCTCCAAGTTTATCGCAGAAGATGCATATCTCAGCTTGAAACCCCTCGAAAACCAAGATATCACCTGTTCTGCATATCCAACGAACTGTGGTGTGGTGAAAACCCCAGAAAACGTGTTTCTCGCATTAAATAGCTCGAAAAGAGCGATCTCGATGATTCTGCACACTTCGGACAGAAGTCTCACCAAGATTATCGAAGACAATGCATATCTCAGCTTGAAACCCCACGAAAACCAAGATATCGCCGGTTCTGCATTTCATACGCACTGTGGAGTGCTGAAAACACCAGATATCGTGTTTCTCGCATTAAATAGCTCGAAAAGTGCGATCTCGATGATTCTGCATACTTCTGACAGAAGTCTCACCAAGATTATCGCAGACAATGCATATCTCAGCTTGAAACCCCACGAAAACCAAGATATCGCCGGTTCTGCATATCATACGCACTGTGGAGTGCTGAAAACACCAAATATCGTGTTTCTCGCATTAAATAGCTCGAAAAGTGCGATCTCGATGATTCAGCATACTTCGGACAGAAGTCTCTCCAAGTTTATCGCAGAAGATGCATATCTCAGCTTGAAACCCCTCGAAAACCAAGATATCACCTGTTCTGCATATCCAACGAACTGTGGTGTGGTGAAAACCCCAGAAAACGTGTTTCTCGCATTAAATAGCTCGAAAAGAGCGATCTCGATGATTCTGCACACTTCGGACAGAAGTCTCACCAAGATTAGCGCAGACAATGCATATCTCAGCTTGAAACCCCACGAAAACCAAGATATCGCCGGTTCTGCATTTCATACGCACTGTGGAGTGCTGAAAACACCAGATATCGTGTTTCTCGCATTAAATAGCTCGAAAAGTGCGATTTCGATGATTCTGCACACTTCGGAAGGAAGTCTCACCAAGATTATCGCAGACAATGCATATCTCAGCTTGAAACCCCACGAAAACCAAGATATCGCCGGTTCTGCATTTCATACGCACTGTGGAGTGCTGAAAACACCAGATATCGTGTTTCTCGCATTAAATAGCTCGAAAAGTGCGATCTCGATGATTCTGCATACTTCTGACAGAAGTCTCACCATGATTATCGTAAAAAATGCATATCTCAGCTTGAAACCCCACGAAAACCAAGATATCGCTGGTTCTGCATATCAAACGCACTGTGGAGTGGTGAAAACACCAGATAACGTGTTTCTCGCATTAAATAGGTCGAAAAGAGCGATCTCGATGTTTCTGCATACTTCGGACAGAAGTCTCACAAAGATTATCGCAGACAATGCATATCTCAGCTTGAAACCCCACGAAAACCCAGATATCGCCGGTTCTGCATATCAAACGCACTGTGGGGTGGGGAAAACACCAGATAAGGTTTTTCTCGCATTAACTAGCTCGAAAAGTGCGATCTCGACGATTCAGCATACTTCGGACAGAAGTGTCTCCAAGTTTATCGCAGAAAATGCATATCTCAGCTTGAAACCCCTCGAAAACCAAGATATCAACTGTTCTGCATATCCAACGAATTGTGGTGTGGTGAAAACCCCAGAAAACGTGTTTCTCGCATTAAATAGCTCGAAAAGAGCGATCTCGATGATTCTGCACACTTAGGACAGAAGTCTCACCAAGATTATCGCAGACAATGCATATCTCAGCTTGAAACCCCACGAAAACCAAGATATCGCCGGTTCTGCATATCAAACGCACTGTGGAGTGGTGAAAACACCAGATAAGGTTTTTCTCGCATTAACTAGCTCGAAAGGTGCTATCTCGATGATTCAGCATACTTCGGACAGAAGTCTCTCCAAGTTTATCGCAGAAAATGCATATCTCTGCTTGAAACCCCTTGAAAACCAAGATATCACCTGTTCTGCATATCCAACGAACTGTGGTGTGGTGAAAACCCCAGAAAACGTGTTTCTCGCATTACATAGCTCGAAAAGAGCGATCTCGATGATTCTGCACACTTCGGACATAAGTCTCACCAAGATTATCGCAGAGAATGCATATCTCAGCTTGAAACCCCACGAAAACCAAGATATCGCCGGTTCTGCATATCATACGCACTGTGGAGTGCTGAAAACACCAGATATCGTGTTTCTCGCATTAAATAGCTCGAAAAGTGCGATCTCGATGATTCTGCATACTTCGGACAGAAGTCTCACCAAGATTATCGTAAAAAATGCATATCTCAGCCTGAAACACCACGAAAATCAAGATATCGCCGGTTCTGCATAACAAACGCACTGTGGAGTGGTGAAAACCCCAGAAAATGTGTTTCTCGCATTAAATAGCTCGAAAAGTACGATCTCGATGACTCTGCATACTTCGGACAGAAGTCTCAACAAGATTATCGCAGAAAATGCATATCTGAGCTTGAAACCCCACGAAAACCAGGATATCGTCGGTTCTGCATATCATACGCACTGTGGAGTGGTGAAAACACCAGATAACGTGTTTCTCGCATTAAATAGCTCGAAAAGAGCGATCTCGATGAATCTGCATACTTCGGACAGAAGTCACACCAAGATTATCGTAAAAAATGCATATCTCAGCTGGAAACACCACGAAAATCAAGATATCGCCGGTTCTGCATAACAAACGCACTGTGGAGTGGTGAAAACACCAGATAACGTTTTGTCGCATTAAATAGCTCGAATAGAGCGATCTCGATGATTCTGCATACTTCGGACAGAAGTCTCACCAAGATTATCGTAAAAAATGCATATCTCAGCTTGAAACCCCACGAAAACCAAGATATCGCTGGTACTGCATAGCGAACGCACTGTGGAGTGGTGAAAACACCAGATAACGTGTTTCTCGCATTAAATAGCTCGAAAAGAGCGATCTCGATGAATCTGCATACTTCGGACAGAAGTCTCACCAAGATTATCGTAAAAAATGCATATCTCAGCTTGAAACCCAACGAAAGCCAAGATATCGCTGGTTCTGCATATCAAACGCACTGTGGAGTGGTGAAAACACCAGACAAGGTTTTTCTCGCATTAACTAGCTCGAAAAGAGCGATCTCGATGATTCAGCATACTTCGGACAGAAGTCTCACCAGGTTTATCGCAGAAAATGCATATCTCAGCTTGAAACCCCTCGAAAACCAAGATATCACATGTTCTGCATATCCAACGAACTGTGGAGTGGTGAAAACCCCAGAAAACGTGTTTCTCGCATTAAATAGCTCGAAAAGAGCGATCTAGATGATTCAGCATACTTCGGACGGATGTCTCACCAAGATTATCGTAAAAAATGCATATCTCAGCTTGAAACCCCACGAAAACCAAGATATCGCTGGTTCTGCATATCAAACGCACTGTGGAGTGGCAAAAACACCAGACAAGGTTTTTCTCGCATTAACTAGCTCGAAAAGAGCGATCTCGATGTTTCTGCATACTTCGGACAGAAGTCTCACCATGATTATCGTAAAAAATGCATATCTCAGCTTGAAACCCCACGAAAACCAAGATATCGCTGGTTCTGCATATCAAACGCACTGTGGAGTGGTGAAAACACCAGATAACGTGTTTCTCGCATTAAATAGGTCGAAAAGAGCGATCTCGATGTTTCTGCATACTTCGGACAGAAGTCTCACCAAGATTATCGCAGACAATGCATATCTCAGCTTGAAACCCCACGAAAACCAAGATATCGCCGGTTCTGCATATCATACGCACTGTGGAGTGCTGAAAACACCAGATATCGTGTTTCTCGCATTAAATAGCTCGAAAAGTGCGATCTCGATGATTCTGCATGCTTCGGACAGAAGTCTCACCATGATTATCGTAAAAAATGCATATCTCAGCTTGAAACCCCACGAAAACCAAGATATCGCTGGTTCTGCATATCAAACGCACTGTGGAGTGGTGAAAACACCAGATAACGTGTTTCTCGCATTACATAGCTCGAAAAGAGCGATCTCGATGATTCTGCACACTTCGGACAGAAGTCTCACCAAGATTATCGCAGAGAATGCATATCTCAGCTTGAAACCCCACGAAAACCAAGATATCGCTGGTTCTGCATATCAAACGCACTGTGGAGTGGTGAAAACACCAGATAACGTGTTTCTCGCATTAAATAGGTCGAAAAGAGCGATCTCGATGTTTCTGCACACTTCGGACAGAAGTCTCACCAAGATTATCGCAGACAATGCATGTCTCAGCTTGAAACCCCACGAAAACCAAGATATCGCTGGTTCTGCATTTCATACGCACTGTGGAGTGCTGAAAACACCACATATCGTGTTTCTCGCATTAAATAGCTCGAAAAGTGCGATCTCGATGATTCTGCATACTTCGGACAGAAGTCTCACCATGATTATCGTAAAAAATGCATATCTCAGCTTGAAACCCCACGAAAACCAAGATATCGCTGGTTCTGCATATCAAACGCACTGTGGAGTGGTGAAAACACCAGATAACGTGTTTCTCGCATTAAATAGGTCGAAAAGAGCGATCTCGATGTTTCTGCATACTTCGGACAGAAGTCTCACCAAGATTATCGCAGACAATGCATATCTCAGCTTGAAACCCCACGAAAACCAAGATATCGCCGGTTCTGCATATCATACGCACTGTGGAGTGCTGAAAACACCAGATATCGTGTTTCTCGCATTAAATAGCTCGAAAAGTGCGATCTCGATGATTCTGCATGCTTCGGACAGAAGTCTCACCATGATTATCGTAAAAAATGCATATCTCAGCTTGAAACCCCACGAAAACCAAGATATCGCTGGTTCTGCATATCAAACGCACTGTGGAGTGGTGAAAACACCAGATAACGTGTTTCTCGCATTAAATAGGTCGAAAAGAGCGATCTCGACGATTCAGCATACTTCGGACAGAAGTGTCTCCAAGTTTATCGCAGAAAATGCATATCTCAGATTGAAACCCCTCGAAAACCAAGATATCACCTGTTCTGCATATCCAACGAATTGTGGTGTGTTGAAAACCCCAGAAAACGTGTTTCTCGCATTAAATAGCTCGAAAAGAGCGATCTCGATGATTCTGCACACTTCGGACAGAAGTCTCACCAAGATTATCGCAGACAATGCATATCTCAGCTTGAAACCCCACGAAAACCAAGATATCGCCGGTTCTGCATGTCAAACGCACTGTGGAGTGGTGAAAACACCAGATAAGGTTTTTCTCGCATTAACTAGCTCGAAAGGTGCTATCTCGATGATTCAGCATACTTCGGACAGAAGTCTCTCCAAGTTTATCGCAGAAAATGCATATCTCTGCTTGAAACCCCTTGAAAACCAAGATATCACCTGTTCTGCATATCCAACGAACTGTGGTGTGGTGAAAACCCCAGAAAACGTGTTTCTCGCATTACATAGCTCGAAAAGAGCGATCTCGATGATTCTGCACACTTCGGACAGAAGTCTCACCAAGATTATCGCAGAGAATGCATATCTCAGCTTGAAACCCCACGAAAACCAAGATATCGCCGGTTCTGCATATCATACACACTGTGGAGTGGTGAAAACCCCAGAAAATGTGTTTCTCGCATTAAATAGCTCGAAAAGTACGATCTCGATGACTCTGCATACTTCGGACAGAAGTCTCAACAAGATTATCGCAGAAAATGCATATCTGAGCTTGAAACCCCACGAAAACCAGGATATCGTCGGTTCTGCATATCATACGCACTGTGGAGTGGTGAAAACACCAGATAACGTGTTTCTCGCATTAAATAGCTCGAAAAGAGCGATCTCGATGAATCTGCATACTTCGGACAGAAGTCTCACCAAGATTATCGTAAAAAATGCATATCTCAGCTGGAAACACCACGAAAATCAAGATATCGCCGGTTCTGCATAACAAACGCACTGTGGAGTGGTGAAAACACCAGATAACGTTTTGTCGCATTAAATAGCACGAATAGAGCGATCTCGATGATTCTGCATACTTCGGACAGAAGTCTCACCAAGATTATCGTAAAAAATGCATATCTCAGCTTGAAACCCCACGAAAACCAAAATATCGCTGGTACTGCATAGCGAACGCACTGTGGAGTGGTGAAAACACCAGATAACGTGTTTCTCGCATTAAATAGCTCGAAAAGAGCGATCTCGATGAATCTGCATACTTCGGACAGAAGTCTCACCAAGATTATCGTAAAAAATGCATATCTCAGCTTGAAACCCAACGAAAGCCAAGATATCGCTGGTTCTGCATATCAAACGCACTGTGGAGTGGTGAAAACACCAGACAAGGTTTTTCTCGCAATAACTAGCTCGAAAAGAGCGATCTCGATGATTCAGCATACTTCGGACAGAAGTCTCACCAGGTTTATCGCAGAAAATGCACATCTCAGCTTGAAACCCCTCGAAAACCAAGATATCACATGTTCTGCATATCCAACGAACTGTGGAGTGGTGAAAACCCCAGAAAACATGTTTCTCGCATTAAATAGCTCGAAAAGAGCGATCTAGATGATTCAGCATACTTCGGACGGATGTCTCACCAAGATTATCGTAAAAAATGCATATCTCAGCTGGAAACACCACGAAAATCAAGATATCGCCGGTTCTGCATAACAAACGCACTGTGGAGTGGTGAAAACACCAGATAACGTTTTGTCGCATTAAATAGCTCGAATAGAGCGATCTCGATGATTCTGCATACTTCGGACAGAAGTCTCACCAAGATTATCGTAAAAAATGCATATCTCAGCTTGAAACCCCACGAAAACCAAGATATCGCTGGTACTGCATAGCGAACGCACTGTGGAGTGGTGAAAACACCAGATAACGTGTTTCTCGCATTAAATAGCTCGAAAAGAGCGATCTCGATGAATCTGCATACTTCGGACAGAAGTCTCACCAAGATTATCGTAAAAAATGCATATCTCAGCTTGAAACCCAACGAAAGCCAAGATATCGCTGGTTCTGCATATCAAACGCACTGTGGAGTGGTGAAAACACCAGACAAGGTTTTTCTCGCATTAACTAGCTCGAAAAGAGCGATCTCGATGATTCAGCATACTTCGGACAGAAGTCTCACCAGGTTTATCGCAGAAAATGCATATCTCAGCTTGAAACCCCTCGAAAACCAAGATATCACATGTTCTGCATATCCAACGAACTGTGGAGTGGTGAAAACCCCAGAAAACGTGTTTCTCGCATTAAATAGCTCGAAAAGAGCGATCTAGATGATTCTGCACACTTCGGACAGAAGTCTCACCAAGATTATCGCAGACAATGCATATCTCAGCTTGAAACCCCACGAAAACCTAGATATCGCCGGTTCTGCATATCATACGCACTGTGGAGTGCTGAAAACACCAGATATCGTGTTTCTCGCATTAAATAGCTCGAAAAGTGCGATCTCGATGATTCTGCATACTTCGGACAGAAGTCTCACCATGATTATCGTAAAAAATGCATATCTCAGCTTGAAACCCCACGAAAACCAAGATATCGCTGGTTCTGCATATCAAACGCACTGTGGAGTGGTGAAAACACCAGATAACGTGTTTCTCGCATTAAATATCTCGAAAAGAGCGATCTCGATGATTCTGCACACTTCGGACAGAAGTCTCACCAAGATTATCGCAGACAATGCATATCTCAGCTTGAAACCCCACGAAAACCAAGATATCGCCGGTTCTGCATATCATACGCACTGTGGAGTGCTGAAAACACCAGATATCGTGTTTCTCGCATTAAATAGCTCGAAAAGTGCGATCTCGATGATTCTGCATACTTCTGACAGAAGTCTCACCATGATTATCGCAGACAATGCATATCTCAGCTTGAAACCCCACGAAAACCAAGATATCGCCGGTTCTGCATATCATACGCACTGTGGAGTGCTGAAAACAACAGATATCGTGTTTCTCGCATTAAATAGCTCGAAAAGTGCGATCTCGATGATTCAGCATACTTCGGACAGAAGTCTCTCCAAGTTTATCGCAGAAGATGCATATCTCAGCTTGAAACCCCTCGAAAACCAAGATATCACCTGTTCTGCATATCCAACGAACTGTGGTGTGGTGAAAACCCCAGAAAACGTGTTTCTCGCATTAAATAGCTCGAAAAGAGCGATCTCGATGATTCTGCACACTTCGGACAGAAGTCTCACCAAGATTATCGCAGACAATGCATATCTCTGCTTGAAACCCCACGAAAACCAAGATATCGCCGGTTCTGCATTTCATACGCACTGTGGAGTGCTGAAAACACCAGATATCGTGTTTCTCGCATTAAATAGCTCGAAAAGTGCGATCTCGATGATTCTGCATACTTCTGACAGAAGTCTCACCATGATTATCGTAAAAAATGCATATCTCAGCTTGAAACCCCACGAAAACCAAGATATCGCTGGTTCTGCATATCAAACGCACTGTGGAGTGGTGAAAACACCAGATAACGTGTTTCTCGCATTAAATAGGTCGAAAAGAGCGATCTCGATGTTTCTGCATACTTCGGACAGAAGTCTCACCAAGATTATCGCAGACAATGCATATCTCAGCTTGAAACCCCACGAAAACCAAGATATCGCCGGTTCTGCATATCATACGCACTGTGGAGTGCTGAAAACACCAGATATCGTGTTTCTCGCATTAAATAGCTCGAAAAGAGCGATCTCGATGATTCTGCACACTTCGGACAGAAGTCTCACCAAGATTAGCGCAGACAATGCATATCTCAGCTTGAAACCCCACGAAAACCCAGATATCGCCGGTTCTGCATATCAAACGCACTGTGGGGTGGGGAAAACACCAGATAAGGTTTTTCTCGCATTAACTAGGTCGAAAAGAGCGATCTCGATGTTTCTGCATACTTCGGACAGAAGTCTCACCAAGATTATCGCAGACAATGCATATCTCAGCTTGAAACCCCACGAAAACCAAGATATCGCCGGTTCTGCATATCATACGCACTGTGGAGTGCTGAAAACACCAGATATCGTGTTTCTCGCATTAAATAGCTCGAAAAGAGCGATCTCGATGATTCTGCACACTTCGGACAGAAGTCTCACCAAGATTAGCGCAGACAATGCATATCTCAGCTTGAAACCCCACGAAAACCCAGATATCGCCGGTTCTGCATATCATACGCACTGTGGAGTGCTGAAAACACCAGATATCGTGTTTCTCGCATTAAATAGCTCGAAAAGTGCGATCTCGATGATTCTGCACACTTCGGAAGGATGTCTCACCAAGATTATCGCAGACAATGCATATCTCAGCTTGAAACCCCACGAAAACCAAGATATCGCCGGTTCTGCATTTCATACGCACTGTGGAGTGCTGAAAACACCAGATATCGTGTTTCTCGCATTAAATAGCTCGAAAAGTGCGATCTCGATGATTCTGCATACTTCTGACAGAAGTCTCACCATGATTATCGTAAAAAATGCATATCTCAGCTTGAAACCCCACGAAAACCAAGATATCGCTGGTTCTGCATATCAAACGCACTGTGGAGTGGTGAAAACACCAGATAACGTGTTTCTCGCATTAAATAGGTCGAAAAGAGCGATCTCGATGTTTCTGCATACTTCGGACAGAAGTCTCACCATGATTATCGTAAAAAATGCATATCTCAGCTTGAAACCCCACGAAAACCAAGATATCGCTGGTTCTGCATATCAAACGCACTGTGGAGTGGTGAAAACACCAGATAACGTGTTTCTCGCATTAAATAGCTCGAAAAGAGCGATCTCGATGAATCTGCATACTTCGGACAGAAGTCTCACCAAGATTATCGTAAAAAATGCATATCTCAGCCTGAAACACCACGAAAATCAAGATATCGCCGGTTCTGCATAACAAACGCACTGTGGAGTGGTGAAAACCCCAGAAAATGTGTTTCTCGCATTAAATAGCTCGAAAAGTACGATCTCGATGACTCTGCATACTTCGGACAGAAGTCTCAACAAGATTATCGCAGAAAATGCATATCTGAGCTTGAAACCCCACGAAAACCAGGATATCGTCGGTTCTGCATATCATACGCACTGTGGAGTGGTGAAAACACCAGATAACGTGTTTCTCGCATTAAATAGCTCGAAAAGAGCGATCTCGATGAA
The DNA here is from genome assembly GCA_951804975.1 of Anthophora plumipes. NCBI lineage: Eukaryota > Metazoa > Arthropoda > Insecta > Hymenoptera > Apidae > Anthophora > Anthophora plumipes. The sequence continues at coordinate 637,496 of CATORF010000790.1, read as the reverse complement.
TCTGCATACTTCGGACAGAAGTCTCACCAAGATTATCGTAAAAAATGCATATCTCAGCTGGAAACACCACGAAAATCAAGATATCGCCGGTTCTGCATAACAAACGCACTGTGGAGTGGTGAAAACACCAGATAACGTTTTGTCGCATTAAATAGCTCGAATAGAGCGATCTCGATGATTCTGCATACTTCGGACAGAAGTCTCACCAAGATTATCGTAAAAAATGCATATCTCAGCTTGAAACCCCACGAAAACCAAGATATCGCTGGTACTGCATAGCGAACGCACTGTGGAGTGGTGAAAACACCAGATAACGTGTTTCTCGCACTAAATAGCTCGAAAAGAGCGATCTCGATGAATCTGCATACTTCGGACAGAAGTCTCACCAAGATTATCGTAAAAAATGCATATCTCAGCTTGAAACCCAACGAAAGCCAAGATATCGCTGGTTCTGCATATCAAACGCACTGTGGAGTGGTGAAAACACCAGACAAGGTTTTTCTCGCATTAACTAGCTCGAAAAGAGCGATCTCGATGATTCAGCATACTTCGGACAGAAGTCTCACCAGGTTTATCGCAGAAAATGCATATCTCAGCTTGAAACCCCTCGAAAACCAAGATATCACATGTTCTGCATATCCAACGAACTGTGGAGTGGTGAAAACCCCAGAAAACGTGTTTCTCGCATTAAATAGCTCGAAAAGAGCGATCTAGATGATTCAGCATACTTCGGACGGATGTCTCACCAAGATTATCGTAAAAAATGCATATCTCAGCTTGAAACCCCACGAAAACCAAGATATCGCTGGTTCTGCATATCAAACGCACTGTGGAGTGGCAAAGACACCAGACAAGGTTTTTCTCGCATTAACTAGCTCGAAAAGAGCGATCTCGATGTTTCTGCATACTTCGGACAGAAGTCTCACCAAGATTATCGCAGACAATGCATATCTCAGCTTGAAACCCCACGAAAACCAAGATATCGCCGGTTCTGCATATCATACGCACTGTGGAGTGCTGAAAACACCAGATATCGTGTTTCTCGCATTAAATAGCTCGAAAAGAGCGGTCGCGATGATTCTGCACACTTCGGACAGAAGTCTCACCAAGATTATCGCAGACAATGCATGTCTCAGCTTGAAACCCCACGAAAACCAAGATATCGCTGGTTCTGCATTTCATACGCACTGTGGAGTGCTGAAAACACCACATATCGTGTTTCTCGCATTAAATAGCTCGAAAAGTGCGATCTCGATGATTCTGCATACTTCGGACAGAAGTCTCACCATGATTATCGTAAAAAATGCATATCTCAGCTTGAAACCCCACGAAAACCAAGATATCGCTGGTTCTGCATATCAAACGCACTGTGGAGTGGTGAAAACACCAGATAACGTGTTTCTCGCATTAAATAGGTCGAAAAGAGCGATCTCGATGTTTCTGCATACTTCGGACAGAAGTCTCACCAAGATTATCGCAGACAATGCATATCTCAGCTTGAAACCCCACGAAAACCAAGATATCGCCGATTCTGCATATCATACGCACTGTGGAGTGCTGAAAACACCAGATATCGTGTTTCTCGCATTAAATAGCTCGAAAAGTGCGATCTCGATGATTCTGCATACTTCTAACAGAAGTCTCACCATGATTATCGCAGAAAATGCATATCTCTGCTAGAAACTCCACGAAAACCAAGATATCTCCTGTTCTGCATATGCAACGAACTGTGGAGTGGTGAAAACCCCAGAAAATGTGTTTCTCGCATTAAATAGCTCGAAAAGTACGATCTCAATGACTCTGCATACTTCGGACAGAAGTCTCACCAAGATTATCGCAGAAAATGCATATCTGAGCTTGAAACCCCACGAAAACCAGGATATCGTCGGTTCTGCATATCATACGCACTGTGGAGTGGTGAAAACACCAGATAACGTGTTTCTCGCATTAAATAGCTCGAAAAGAGCGATCTCGATGAATCTGCATACGTCGGACAGAAGTCTCACCAAGATTATCGTAAAAAATGCATATCTCAGCTGGAAACACCACGAAAATCAAGATATCGCCGGTTCTGCATAACAAACGCACTGTGGAGTGGTGAAAACACCAGATAACGTTTTGTCGCATTAAATAGCTCGAATAGAGCGATCTCGATGATTCTGCATACTTCGGACAGAAGTCTCACCAAGATTATCGTAAAAAATGCATATCTCAGCTTGAAACCCCACGAAAACCAAGATATCGCTGGTACTGCATAGCGAACGCACTGTGGAGTGGTGAAAACACCAGATAACGTGTTTCTCGCATTAAATAGCTCGAAAAGAGCGATCTCGATGAATCTGCATACTTCGGACAGAAGTCTCACCAAGATTATCGTAAAAAATGCATATCTCAGCTTGAAATCCAACGAAAGCCAAGATATCGCTGGTTCTGCATATCAAACGCACTGTGGAGTGGTGAAAACACCAGACAAGGTTTTTCTCGCATTAACTAGCTCGAAAAGAGCGATCTCGATGATTCAGCATACTTCGGACAGAAGTCTCACCAGGTTTATCGCAGAAAATGCATATCTCAGCTTGAAACCCCTCGAAAACCAAGATATCACATGTTCTGCATATCCAACGAACTGTGGAGTGGTGAAAACCCCAGAAAACGTGTTTCTCGCATTAAATAGCTCGAAAAGAGCGATCTAGATGATTCAGCATACTTCGGACGGATGTCTCACCAAGATTATCGTAAAAAATGCATATCTCAGCTTGAAACCCAACGAAAGCCAAGATATCGCTGGTTCTGCATATCAAACGCACTGTGGAGTGGCAAAAACACCAGACAAGGTTTTTCTCGCATTAACTAGCTCGAAAAGAGCGATCTCGATGTTTCTGCATACTTCGGACAGAAGTCTCACCAAGATTATCGCAGACAATGCATATCTCAGCTTGAAACCCCACGAAAACCAAGATATCGCCGGTTCTGCATATCATACGCACTGTGGAGTGCTGAAAACACCAGATATCGTGTTTCTCGCATTAAATAGCTCGAAAAGAGCGGTCGCGATGATTCTGCACACTTCGGACAGAAGTTTCACCAAGATTATCGCAGACAATGCATGTCTCAGCTTGAAACCCCACGAAAACCAAGATATCGCTGGTTCTGCATTTCATACGCACTGTGGAGTGCTGAAAACACCATATATCGTGTTTCTCGCATTAAATAGCTCGAAAAGTGCGATCTCGATGATTCTGCATACTTCGGACAGAAGTCTCACCATGATTATCGTAAAAAATGCATATCTCAGCTTGAAACCCCACGAAAACCAAGATATCGCTGGTTCTGCATATCAAACGCACTGTGGAGTGGTGAAAACACCAGATAACGTGTTTCTCGCATTAAATAGGTCGAAAAGAGCGATCTCGATGTTTCTGCATACTTCGGACAGAAGTCTCACCAAGATTATCGCAGACAATGCATATCTCAGCTTGAAACCCCACGAAAACCAAGATATCGCCGGTTCTGCATATCATACGCACTGTGGAGTGCTGAAAACACCAGATATCGTGTTTCTCGCATTAAATAGCTCGAAAAGTGCGATCTCGATGATTCTGCATACTTCGGACAGAAGTCTCACCATGATTATCGTAAAAAATGCATATCTCAGCTTGAAACCCCACGAAAACCAAGATATCGCTGGTTCTGCATATCAAACGCACTGTGGAGTGGTGAAAACACCAGATAACGTGCTTCTCGCATTAAATAGGTCGAAAAGAGCGATCTCGATGTTTCTGCATACTTCGGACAGAGGTCTCACCAAGATTATCGCAGAAAATGCATATCTCAGCTTGAAACCCCACGAAAACCCAGATATCGCCGGTTCTGCATATCAAACCAACTGTGGAGTGGTGAAAACACCAGACAACGTGTTTCTCGCATTAAATAGATCGAAGTGTGCGATCTCGATGATTCTGCATGCTTCTAACAGAAGTCTCACCATGATTATCGCAGAAAATGCATATCTCAGCTTGAAACCCCACGAAAACCCAGATATCGCCGGTTCTGCATATCCAACAAACTGTGGAGTGGTGAAAACCCCAGAAAACGTGTTTCTCGCATTAAATAGCTCGAAAAGTGCGATCTCGATGATTCTGCATACTTCGGACAAAAGTCTCACCATGATTATCGTAAAAAATGCATATCTCAGCTTGAAACCCCACGAAAACCAAGATATCGCTGCTTCTGCATATCCAACGAACTGTGGTGTGGTGAAAACCCCAGAAAACGTGTTTCTCGCATTAAATAGCTCGAAAAGAGCGATCTCGCTGATTCTGCACACTTCGGACAGAAGTCTCACCAAGATTATCGCAGACAATGCATATCTCAGCTTGAAACCCCACGAAAACCAAGATATCGCCGGTTCTGCATATCGTACGCACTGTGGAGTGCTGAAAACACCAGATATCGTGTTTCTCGCATTAAATAGCTCGAAAAGTGCGATCTCGATGATTCTGCATACTTCGGACAGAAGTCTCACCATGATTATCGTAAAAAATGCATATCTCAGCTTGAAACCCCACGAAAACCAAGATATCGCTGGTTCTGCATATCAAACGCACTGTGGACTGGTGAAAACACCAGATAACGTGTTTCTCGCATTAAATAGGTCGAAAAGAGCGATCTCGATGTTTCTGCATACTTCGGACAGAGGTCTGACCAAGATTATCTCAGAAAATGCATATCTCAGCTTGAAACCCCACGAAAACCCAGATATCGCCGGTTCTGCATATCAAACCAACTGTGGAGTGGTGAAAACACCAGACAACGTGTTTCTCGCATTAAATAGTTCGAAATGTGCGATCTCGATGATTCTGCATACTTCTAACAGAAGTCTCACCATGATTATCGCAGAAAATGCATATCTCTGCTAGAAAACCCACGAAAACCAAGATATCTCCTGTTCTGCATATCCAACGAACTGTGCAGTGGTGAAAACCCCAGAAAACGTGTTTCTCGCATAAAATAGCTCGAAATGTACGATCTCGAAGATTCTGCATACTTCTAACAGAAGTCTCAACATGATTATCGCAGATAATGCATATCTCTGCTAGAAACTCCACGAAAACCAAGATATCTCCTGTTCTGCATATACAACGAACTGTGGAGTGGTGAAAACACCGGATAACGTGTTTCTCGCATTAACTAGCTCGAAATGAGCGATCTCGATGATTCTGCATACTTCTGACAGAAGACTCCCCAAGATTATCGCTGAAAATGCATATCTCAGCAGGAAAAACCACGAAAATCAGGATATCGCCGGTTCTGCATATCAAACGCGCTGTGGAGTGGTGAAAACACCAGATAACGTGTTTCTCGCATTAACTAGCTCGAAATGAGCGATCTCGAAGGTTCTGCATACTTCTGACAGAAGACTCACCAAGATTATCGTAGAAAATGCATATCTCAGCTTGATACCCTACGACAGCCAAGATGTCGCCGGTTCTGCATATCGTACGCACTGTGGAGTGCTGAAAACACCAGATATCGTGTTTCTCGCATTAAATAGCTCGAAAACTGCGATCTCGATGATTCTGCATACTTCGGACAAAAGTCTCACCATGATTATCGTAAAAAATGCATATCTCAGCTTGAAACCCCACGAAAACCAAGATATCGCTGGTTCTGCATATCCAACGAACTGTGGTGTGGTGAAAACCCCAGAAAACGTGTTTCTCGCATTAAATAGCTCGAAAACAGCGATCTCGATGATTCTGCACACTTCGGACAGAAGTCTCACCAAGATTAACGCAGACAATGCATATCTTAGCTTGAAACCCCACGAAAACCAAGATATCGCCGGTTCTGCATATCGTACGCACTGTGGAGTGCTGAAAACACCAGATATCGTGTTTCTCGCATTAAATAGCTCGAAAAGTGCGATCTCGATGATTCTGCATACTTCGGACAAAAGTCTCACCATGATTATCGTAAATAATACATATCTCAGCTTGAAACCCCACGAAAACCAAGATATCGCTGGTTCTGCATATCCAACGAACAGTGGTGTGGTGTAAACCACAGAAAACGTGTTTCTCGCATTAAATAGCTCGAAAAGAGCGATCTCGATGATTCTGCACACTTCGGACAGAAGTCTCACCAAGATTATCGCAGACAATGCATATCTCAGCTTGAAACCCCACGAAAACCAAGATATCGCCGGTTCTGCATATCGTACGCACTGTGGAGTGCTGAAAACACCAGATATCGTGTTTCTCGCATTAAATAGCTCGAAAAGTGCGATCTCGATGATTCTGCATACTTCGGACAGAAGTCTCACCATGATTATCGTAAAAAATGCATATCTCAGCTTGAAAACCCACGAAAACCAAGATATCGCTGGTTCTGCATATCAAACGCACTGTGGAGTGGTGAAAACACCAGATAACGTGTTTCTCGCATTAAATAGGTCGAAAAGAGCGATCTCGATGTTTCTGCATACTTCGGACAGAAGTCTCACCAAGATTATCGCAGACAATGCATATCTCAGCTTGAAACCCCAAGAAAACCAAGATATCGCCGCTTCTGCATAACATACGCACTGTGGACTGCTGAAAACACCAGATATCGTGTTTCTCGCATTAAATAGCTCGAAAAGTGCGATCTCGATGATTTTGCATACTTCGGACAGAAGTCTCACCATGATTATCGTAAAAAATGCATATCTCAGCTTGAAACCCCACGAAAACCAAGATATCGCTGGTTCTGCACATCAAACGCACTGTGGAGTGGTGAAAACACCAGATAACGTGTTTCTCGCATTAACTAGCTCGAAATGAGCGATCTCGAAGATTCTGCATACTTCTGACAGAAGACTCACCAAGATTATCGCTGAAAATGCATATCTCAGCTGGAAAAACCACGAAAATTAAGATATCTCCTGTTCTGCATATCCTACGAACTGTGGAGTGGTGAAAACCCCAGAAAACGTGTCTCTCGCATTAAATAGTTCGAAAAGAGCGATCCTGATGATTCTGCATACTTCTGACAGAAGTCTCACCAAGATTATCGTAGAAAATGCATATCTCAGCTTGATACCCTACGACAGCCAAGATGTCGCCGGTCCTGCATATCAAACGCACGGTGTAGTGGTGAAAACACCAGATAACGTGTTTCTCGCATTAAATAGCTCGAAAAGAGCGATCTAGATGATTCAGCATACTTCGGACAGAAGTCTCACCAAGATTATACTAGAAAATGCATATCACAGCTTGAAACCCCACGAAAACCAAGATATCGATGGTACTGCATATCAAACGCTCTGTGGAGTGGTGGAAACACCAGATAACGTGTTTCTCGCATTAAATAGCTCGAAAAGAGCGATCTCGATGATTCTGCATACTTCGGACAGAAGTCTCACCAAGATTATCGAAAAAAATGCATATCACAGCTGGAAACCCCACGAAAACTGAGATATCGCTGGTTCTGCATATCAAACGCACTGTGGAGTGCTGAAAACAACAGATAACGTTTTGTCGCATTAAATAGTTCGAATAGAGCGATCTCGAAGATTAAGCATAATTCGGACAGAAGTCTCACCAAGATTAACGTAAAAAATGCATATCTCAGCTTGAAACCCCACGAAAGCCAAGATATCGCTGGTTCTGCATATCAAACGCACTGTGGAGTGTTGAAAACACCAGATAAGGTTTTTCTCGCATTAACTAGCTCGAAAAGTGCGATCTCGATGATTCAGCATACTTCGGACAGAAGTCTCTCCAAGTTTATCGCAGAAAATGCATATCTCAGCTTGAAACCCCTCGAAAACCAAGATATCACCTGTTCTGCACATCCAACGAACTGTGGTGTGGTGAAAACCCCAGGAAATGTGTTTCTCGCATTAAATAGCTCGAAAAGAGCGGTCGCGATGATTCTGCACACTTCGGACAGAAGTCTCACCAAGATTATCGCAGACAATGCATATCTCAGCTTGAAACCCCACGAAAACCAAGATATCGCCGGTTCTGCATATCATACGCACTGTGGAGTGCTGAAAACACCAGATATCGTGTTTCTCGCATTAAATAGCTCGAAAAGTGCGATCTCGATGATTCTGCATACTTCGGACAAAAGTCTCACCATGATTATCGTAAAAAATGCATATCTCAGCTTGAAACCCCACGAAAACCAAGATATCGCTGGTTCTGCATATCCAACGAACTGTGGTGTGGTGAAAACCCCAGAAAACGTGTTTCTCGCATTAAATAGCTCGAAAAGACCGATCTCGATGATTCTGCACACTTCGGACAGAAGTCTCACCAAGATTGTCGCAGACAATGCATATCTCAGCTTGAAACCCCACGAAAACCAAGATATCTCCTGTTCTGCATATACAACGAACTGTGGAGTGGTGAAAACACCAGATAACGTGTTTCTCGCATTAACTAGCTCGAAATGAGCGATCTCGATGATTCTGCATACTTCTGACAGAAGACTCCCCAAGATTATCGCTGAAAATGCATATCTCAGCAGGAAAAACCACGAAAATCAAGATATCGCCGGTTCTGCATATCAAACGCGCTGTGGAGTGGTGAAAACACCAGATAACGTGTTTCTCGCATTAACTAGCTCGAAATGAGCGATCTCGAAGGTTCTGCATACTTCTGACAGAAGACTCACCAAGATTATCGTAGAAAATGCATATCTCAGCTTGATACCCTACGACAGCCAAGATGTCGCCGGTTCTGCATATCGTACGCACTGTGGAGTGCTGAAAACACCAGATATCGTGTATCTCGCATTAAATAGTTCGAAAAGAGCGATCTCGATGTTTCTGCATACTTCGGACCGAGGTCTCACCAAGATTATCTCAGAAAATGCATATCTCAGCTTGAAACCCCAGGAAAACCCAGATATCGCCGGTTCTGCATATCAAACCAACTGTGGAGTGGTGAAAACACCAGACAACGTGTTTCTCGCATTAACTAGCTCGAAATGAGCGATCTCGATGATTCTGCATCCTTCGGACAGAAGTCTCACCATGATTATCGTAAAAAATGCATATCTCAGCTTGAAACCCCACGAAAACCAACATATCGCTGGTTCTGCATATCAAACGCACTGTGGAGTGGTGAAAACACCAGATACCGTGTTTCCGCATTAAATAGGTCGAAAAGAGCGATCTCGATGATTCTGCATACTTCTAACAGAAGTCTCACCATGATTATCGCAGAAAATGCATATCTCTGCTAGAAACTCCACGAAAACCAAGATATCTCCTGTTCTGCATATCCTACGAAATGTGGAGTGGTGAAAACCCCAGAAAACGTGTTTCTCGCATTAACTAGCTCGAAATGAGCGATCTCGATGATTCTGCATACTTCTGACAGAAGACTCCCCAAAATTATCGCTGAAAATGCATATCTCAGCAGGAAAAACCACGAAAATCAAGATATCGCCGGTTCTGCATATCAAACGCGCTGTGGAGTGGTGAAAACACCAGATAACGTGTTTCTCGCATTAACTACCTCGAAATGAGCGATCTCGAAGATTCTGCATACTTCTGACAGAAGACTCACCAAGATTATCGCTGAAAATGCATATCTCAGCTGGAAAAACCACGAAAATTAAGATATCTCCTGTTCTGCATATCCTACGAAATGTGGAGTGGTGAAAACCCCAGAAAACGTGTTTCTCGCATTTAATAGCTCGAAAAGAGCGATCCCGATGATTCTGCATACTTCGGACAGAAGTCTCACCAAGATTATCGCAGAAAATGCATATCTGAGCTTGTAGCCCCACGAAAACCAAGAACTCGTCCGTTCTGCATATCATACGCACTGTTGAGTGGTAAAAACGCCAGATAACGAGTTTCTCGCATTAACTAGCTCGAAAAGAGCGATCTAGATGATTCAGCATACTTCGGACAGAAGTCTCACCAAGATTATCCTAGAAAATGCATATCTCAGCTTGAAACCCCACGAAAACCAAGATATCGATGGTACTGCATATCAAACGCTCTGTGGAGTGGTGAAAACACCAGACAACGTGTTTCTCGCATTAAATAGATCGAAATGTGCGATCTCGATGATTCTGCATACTTCTAACAGAAGTCTCACCATGATTATCGCAGAAAATGCATATCTCTGCTAGAAACTCCACGAAAACCAAGATATCTCCTGTTCTGCATATCCAACGAACTGCGGTGTGGTGAAAACCCCAGAAAACGTGTCTCTCGCATTAAATAGTTCGAAAAGAGCGATCCTGATGATTCTGCATACTTCTGACAGAAGTCTCACCAAGATTATCGTAGAAAATGCATATCTCAGCTTGATACCCTACGACAGCCAAGATGTCGCCGGTCCTGCATATCAAACGCACGGTGTAGTGGTGAAAACACCAGATAACGTGTTTCTCGCATTAAATAGCTCGAAAAGAGCGATCTAGATGATTCAGCATACTTCGGACAGAAGTCTCACCAAGATTATCCTAGAAAATGCATATCACAGCTTGAAACCCCACGAAAACCAAGATATCGATGGTACTGCATATCAAACGCTCTGTGGAGTGGTGGAAACACCAGATAACGTGTTTCTCGCATTAAATAGCTCGAAAAGAGCGATCTCGATGATTCTGCATACTTCGGACAGAAGTCTCACCAAGATTATCGAAAAAAATGCATATCACAGCTGGAAACCCCACGAAAACTGAGATATCGCTGGTTCTGCATATCAAACGCACTGTGGAGTGCTGAAAACAACAGATAACGTTTTGTCGCATTAAATAGTTCGAATAGAGCGATCTCGAAGATTAAGCATAATTCGGACAGAAGTCTCACCAAGATTAACGTAAAAAATGCATATCTCAGCTTGAAACCCCACGAAAGCCAAGATATCGCTGGTTCTGCATATCAAACGCACTGTGGAGTGTTGAAAACACCAGATAAGGTTTTTCTCGCATTAACTAGCTCGAAAAGTGCGATCTCGATGATTCAGCATACTTCGGACAGAAGTCTCTCCAAGTTTATCGCAGAAAATGCATATCTCAGCTTGAAACCCCTCGAAAACCAAGATATCACCTGTTCTGCATATCCAACGAACTGTGGTGTGGTGAAAACCCCAGGAAACGTGTTTTTCGCATTAAATAGCTCGAAAAGAGCGATCTCGATGATTCTGCACACTTCGGACAGAAGTCTCACCAAGATTATCGCAGACAATGCATATCTCAGCTTGAAACCCCACGAAAACCAAGATATCGCCGGTTCTGCATATCGTACGCACTGTGGAGTGCTGAAAACACCAGATATCGTGTTTCTCGCATTAAATAGCTCGAAAAGTGCGATCTCGATGATTCTGCATCCTTCGGACAGAAGTCTCACCATGATTATCGTAAAAAATGCATATCTCAGCTTGAAACCCCACGAAAACCAAGATATCTCCTGTTCTGCATATACAACGAACTGTGGAGTGGTGAAAACACCACATAACGTGTTTCTCGCATTAACTAGCTCGAAATGAGCGATCTCGATGATTCTGCATACTTCTGACAGAAGACTCCCCAAAATTATCGCTGAAAATGCATATCTCTGCAGGAATAACCACGAAAATCAAGATATCGCCGGTTCTGCATATCAAACGCGCTGTGGAGTGGTGAAAACACCAGATAACGTGTTTCTCGCATTAACTACCTCGAAATGAGCGATCTCGAAGATTCTGCATACTTCTGACAGAAGACTCACCAAGATTATCGCTGAAAATGCATATCTCAGCTGGAAAAACCACGAAAATTAAGATATCTCCTGTTCTGCATATCCTACGAAATGTGGAGTGGTGAAAACCCCAGAAAACGTGTTTCTCGCATTTAATAGCTCGAAAAGAGCGATCCCGATGATTCTGCATACTTCGGACAGAAGTCTCACCAAGATTATCGCAGAAAATGCATATCTGAGCTTGTAGCCCCACGAAAACCAAGAACTCGTCCGTTCTGCATATCATACGCACTGTTGAGTGGTAAAAACGCCAGATAACGAGTTTCTCGCATTAACTAGCTCGAAAAGAGCGATCTAGATGATTCAGCATACTTCGGACAGAAGTCTCACCAAGATTATCCTAGAAAATGCATATCTCAGCTTGAAACCCCACGAAAACCAAGATATCGATGGTACTGCATATCAAACGCTCTGTGGAGTGGTGAAAACACCAGACAACGTGTTTCTCGCATTAAATAGATCGAAATGTGCGATCTCGATGATTCTGCATACTTCTAACAGAAGTCTCACCATGATTATCGCAGAAAATGCATATCTCTGCTAGAAACTCCACGAAAACCAAGATATCTCCTGTTCTGCATATCCAACGAACTGCGGAGTGGTGAAAACCCCAGAAAACGTGTCTCTCGCATTAAATAGTTCGAAAAGAGCGATCCTGATGATTCTGCATACTTCTGACAGAAGTCTCACCAAGATTATCGTAGAAAATGCATATCTCAGCTTGATACCCTACGACAGCCAAGATGTCGCCGGTCCTGCATATCAAACGCACGGTGTAGTGGTGAAAACACCAGATAACGTGTTTCTCGCATTAAATAGCTCGAAAAGAGCGATCTAGATGATTCAGCATACTTCGGACAGAAGTCTCACCAAGATTATCCTAGAAAATGCATATCACAGCTTGAAACCCCACGAAAACCAAGATATCGATGGTACTGCATATCAAACGCTCTGTGGAGTGGTGGAAACACCAGATAACGTGTTTCTCGCATTAAATAGCTCGAAAAGAGCGATCTCGATGATTCTGCATACTTCGGACAGAAGTCTCACCAAGATTATCGAAAAAAATGCATATCACAGCTGGAAACCCCACGAAAACTGAGATATCGCTGGTTCTGCATATCAAACGCACTGTGGAGTGCTGAAAACAACAGATAACGTTTTGTCGCATTAAATAGTTCGAATAGAGCGATCTCGAAGATTAAGCATAATTCGGACAGAAGTCTCACCAAGATTAACGTAAAAAATGCATATCTCAGCTTGAAACCCCACGAAAGCCAAGATATCGCTGGTTCTGCATATCAAACGCACTGTGGAGTGTTGAAAACACCAGATAAGGTTTTTCTCGCATTAACTAGCTCGAAAAGTGCGATCTCGATGATTCAGCATACTTCGGACAGAAGTCTCTCCAAGTTTATCGCAGAAAATGCATATCTCAGCTTGAAACCCCTCGAAAACCAAGATATCACCTGTTCTGCATATCCAACGAACTGTGGTGTGGTGAAAACCCCAGGAAACGTGTTTCTCGCATTAAATAGCTCGAAAAGAGCGGTCGCGATGATTCTGCACACTTCGGACAGAAGTCTCACCACGATTATCGCAGACAATGCATATCTCAGCTTGAAACCCCACGAAAACCAAGATATCGCTGGTTCTGCATATCAATCGCACTGTGGAGTGGTGAAGACACAAGATAACGTGTTTCTCGCATTAAATAGGTCGAAAAGAGCGATCTCGATGTTTCTGCATACTTCGGACAGAGGTCTCACCAAGATTATCGCACAAAATGCATATCTCAGCTTGAAACCCCACGAAAACCCAGATATCGCCGGTTCTGCATATCAAACGCACTGTGGGGTGGTGAAAACACCAGATAAGGTTTTTCTCGCATTAACTAGCTCGAGAAGTGCGATCTCGATGATTCAGCATACTTCGGACAGAAGCCTCCCCAAGTTAATCGCAGAAAATGCATATCTCAGCTTGAAACCCCTCGAAAACCAAGATATCACCTGTTCTGCACATCCAACGAACTGTGGTGTGGTGAAAACCCCAGAAAACGTGTTTTTCGCATTAAATAGCTCGAAAAGAGTGATCTCGATGATTCTGCACACTTCGGACAGAAGTCTCACCAAGATTATCGCAGACAATGCATATCTCAGCTTGAAACCCCACGAAAACCAAGATATCGCCGGTTCTGCATATCATACGCACTGTGGAGTGCTGAAAACACCAGAAATCGTGTTTCTCGCATTAAATAGCTCGAAAAGTGCGATCTCGATGATTCTGCATACTTTGGACAAAAGTCTCACCATGATTATCGTAAAAAATGCATATCTCAGCTTGAAACCCCACGAAAACCAAGATATCGCTGGTTCTGCATATCCAACGAACTGTGGTGTGGTGAAAACCCCAGAAAACGTGTTTCTCGCATTAAATAGCTCGAAAAGAGCGATCTCGATGATTCTGCACACTTCGGACAGAAGTCTCATCAAGATTATCGCAGACAATGCATATCTCAGCTTGAAACCCCACGAAAACCAAGATATCGCTTGTTCTGCATATCAAACGCACTGTGGACTGGTGAAAACACCAGATAACGTGTTTCTCGCATTAAATAGGTCGAAAAGAGCGATCTCGATGTTTCTGCATACTTCGGACAGAGGTCTCACCAAGATTATCTCAGAAAATGCATAACTCAGCTTGAAACCCCACGAAAACCCAGATATCGCCGGTTCTGCATATCAAACCAACTGTGGAGTGGTGAAAACACCAGACAACGTGTTTCTCGCATTAAATAGTTCGAAATGTGCGATCTCGATGATTCTGCATACTTCTAACAGAAGTCTCACCATCATTATCGCAGAAAATGCATATCTCTGCTAGAAAACCCACGAAAACCAAGATATCTCCTGTTCTGCATATCCAACGAACTGTGCAGTGGTGAAAACCCCAGAAAACGTGTTTCTCGCATAAAATAGCTCGAAATGTACGATCTCGAAGATTCTGCATACTTCTAACAGAAGTCTCAACATGATTATCGCAGATAATGCATATCTCTGCTAGAAACCCCACGAAAACCAAGATATCTCCTGTTCTGCATATACAACGAACTGTGGAGTGGTGAAAACACCAGATAACGTGTTTCTCGCATTAACTAGCTCGAAATGAGCGATCTCGATGATTCTGCATACTTCTGACAGAAGACTCCCCAAGATTATCGCTGAAAATGCATATCTCAGCAGGAAAAACCACGAAAATCAAGATATCGCCGGTTCTGCATATCAAACGCGCTGTGGAGTGGTGAAAACACCAGATAACGTGTTTCTCGCATTAACTAGCTCGAAATGAGCGATCTCGAAGGTTCTGCATACTTCTGACAGAAGACTCACCAAGATTATCGTAGAAAATGCATATCTCAGCTTGATACCCTACGACAGCCAAGATGTCGCCGGTTCTGCATATCGTACGCACTGTGGAGTGCTGAAAACACCAGATATCGTGTTTCTCGCATTAAATAGCTCGAAAACTGCGATCTCGATGATTCTGCATACTTCGGACAAAAGTCTCACCATGATTATCGTAAAAAATGCATATCTCAGCTTGAAACCCCACGAAAACCAAGATATCGCTGGTTCTGCATATCCAACGAACTGTGGTGTGGTGAAAACCCCAGAAAACGTGTTTCTCGCATTAAATAGCTCGAAAAGAGCGATCTCGATGATTCTGCACACTTCGGACAGAAGTCTCACCAAGATTATCGCAGGCAATGCATATCTCACCTTGAAACCCCACGAAAACCAAGATATCGCCGGTCCTGCATATCGTACGCACTGTGGAGTGCTGAAAACACCAGATATCGTGTTTCTCGCATTAAATAGCTCGAAAAGTGCGATCTCGATGATTCTGCATACTTCGGACAAAAGTCTCACCATGATTATCGTAAAAAATGCATATCTCAGCTTGAAACCCCACGAAAACCAAGATATCGCTGGTTCTGCATATCCAACGAACTGTGGTGTGGTGAAAACCCCAGAAAACGTGTTTCTCGCATTAAATAGCTCGAAAAGAGCGATCTCGATGATTCTGCACACTTCAGACAGAAGTCTCACCAAGATTATCGCAGACAATGCATATCTCAGCTTGAAACCCCACGAAAACCAAGATATCGCCGGTTCTGCATATCGTACGCACTGTGGAGTGCTGAAAACACCAGATATCGTGTTTCTCGCATTAAATAGCTCGAAAAGTGCGATCTCGATGATTTTGCATACTTCGGACAGAAGTCTCACCATGATTATCGTAAAAAATGCATATCTCAGCTTGAAACCCCACGAAAACCAAGATATCGCTGGTTCTGCACATCAAACGCACTGTGGACTGGTGAAAACACCAGATAACGTGTTTCTCGCATTAAATAGGTCGAAAAGAGCGATCTCGATGTTTCTGCATACTTCGGACAGAGGTCTCACCAAGATTATCTCAGAAAATGCATATCTCAGCTTGAAACCCCACGAAAACCCAGATATCGCCGGTTCTGCATATCAAACCAACTGTGGAGTGGTGAAAACACCAGACAACGTGTTTCTCGCATTGAATAGTTCGAAATGTGCGATCTCGATGATTCTGCATACTTCTAACAGAAGTGTCACCATGATTATCGCAGAAAATGCATATCTCTGCTAGAAAACCCACGAAAACCAAGATATCTCCTGTTCTGCATATCCAACGAACTGTGCAGTGGTGAAAACCCCAGAAAACGTGTTTCTCGCATAAAATAGCTCGAAATGTACGATCTCGAAGGTTCTGCATACTTCTAACAGAAGTCTCAACATGATTATCGCAGATAATGCATATCTCTGCTAGAAACCCCACGAAAACCAAGATATCTCCTGTTCTGCATATACAACGAACTGTGGAGTGGTGAAAACACCAGATAACGTGTTTCTCGCATTAACTAGCTCGAAATGAGCGATCTCTTTGATTCTGCATACTTCTGACAGAAGACTCCCCAAGATTATCGCTGAAAATGCATATCTCAGCAGGAAAAACCACGAAAATCAAGATATCGCCGGTTCTGCATATCAAACGCGCTGTGGAGTGGTGAAAACACCAGATAACGTGTTTCTCGCATTAACTAGCTCGAAATGAGCGATCTCGAAGATTCTGCTTACTTCTGACAGAAGACTCAC
The DNA here is from genome assembly GCA_951804975.1 of Anthophora plumipes. Taxonomy (NCBI): domain Eukaryota; kingdom Metazoa; phylum Arthropoda; class Insecta; order Hymenoptera; family Apidae; genus Anthophora; species Anthophora plumipes. The sequence goes on along the minus strand of CATORF010000790.1, from coordinate 620,555 downwards.
CAAGATTATCGTAGAAAATGCATATCTCAGCTTGATACCCTACGACAGCCAAGATGTCGCCGGTTCTGCATATCAAACGCACTGTGGAGTGGTGAAAACACCAGATAACGTGTTTCTCGCATTTAATAGCTCGAAAAGAGCGATCCCGATGATTCTGCATACTTCGGACAGAAGTCTCACCAAGATTATCGCAGACAATGCATATCTCAGCTTGAAACCCCACGAAAACCAAGATATCGCCGGTTCTGCATATCGTACGCACTGTGGAGTGCTGAAAACACCAGATATCGTGTTTCTCGCATTAAATAGCTCGAAAAGTGCGATCTCGATGATTCTGCATACTTCGGACAAAAGTCTCACCATGATTATCGTAAAAAATGCATATCTCAGCTTGAAACCCCACGAAAACCAAGATATCGCTGGTTCTGCATATCCAACGAACTGTGGTGTGGTGAAAACCCCAGAAAACGTGTTTCTCGCATTAAATAGCTCGAAAAGAGCGATCTCGATGATTCTGCACACTTCGGACAGAAGTCTCACCAAGATTATCGCAGACAATGCATATCTCAGCTTGAAACCCCACGAAAACCAAGATATCGCTGGTTCTGCATATCGTACGCACTGTGGAGTGCTGAAAACACCAGATATCGTGTTTCTCGCATTAAATAGCTCGAAAAGTGCGGTCTCGATGATTCTGCATACTTCGGACAGAAGTCTCACCATGATTATCGTAAAAAATGCATATCTCAGCTTGAACCCCCAAGAAAACCAAGATATCGCTAGTTCTGCATATCAAACGCACTGTGGACTGTTGAAAACACCAGATAACGTGTTTCTCGCATTAAATAGGTCGAAAAGAGCGATCTCGATGTTTCTGCAAACTTCGGACAGAGGTCTCACCAAGATTATCTCAGAAAATGCATATCTCAGCTTGAAACCCCACGAAAACCCAGATATCGCCGGTTCTGCATATCAAACCAACTGTGGAGTGGTGAAAACACCAGACAACGTGTTTCTCGCATGAAATAGTTCGAAATGTGCGATCTCGATGATTCTGCATACTTCTAACAGAAGTCTCACCATGATTATCGCAGAAAATGCATATCTCTGCTAGAAAACCCACGAAAACCAGGATATCTCCTGTTCTGCATATCCAACGAACTGTGCAGTGGTGAAAACCCCAGAAAACGTGTTTCTCGCATAAAATAGCTCGAAATGTACGATCTCGAAGATTCTGCATACTTCTAACAGAAGTCTCAACATGATTATCGCAGATAATGCATATCTCTGCTAGAAACCCCACGAAAACCAAGATATCTCCTGTTCTGCATATACAACGAACTGTGGAGTGGTGAAAACACCAGATAACGTGTTTCTCGCATTAACTAGCTCGAAATGAGCGATATCTTTGATTCTGCATACTTCTGACAGAAGACTCCCCAAGATTATCGCTGAAAATGCATATCTCAGCAGGAAAAACCACGAAAATCAAGATATCGCCGGTTCTGCATATCAAACGCGCTGTGGAGTGGTGAAAACACCAGATAACGTGTTTCTCGCATTAACTAGCTCGAAATGAGCGATCTCGAAGATTCTGCTTACTTCTGACAGAAGACTCACCAAGATTATCGTAGAAAATGCATATCTCAGCTTGATACCCTACGACAGCCAAGATGTCGCCGGTTCTGCATATCAAACGCACTGTGGAGTGGTGAAAACACCAGATAACGTGTTTCTCGCATTAACTAGCTCGAAATGAGCGATCTCGAAGATTCTGCATACTTCTGACAGAAGACTCACCAAGATTATCGCTGAAAATGCATATCTCAGCTGGAAAAACCACGAAAATTAAGATATCACCTGTTCTGCATATCCTACGAACTGTGGAGTGGTGAAAACCCCAGAAAACGTGTTTCTCGCATTTAATAGCTCGAAAAGAGCGATCCCGATGATTCTGCATACTTCGGACAGAAGTCTCACCAAGATTATCGCAGACAATGCATATCTCAGCTTGAAACCCCACGAAAACCAAGATATCGCCGGTTCTGCATATCGTACGCACTGTGGAGTGCTGAAAACCCCAGATATCGTGTTTCTCGCATTAAATAGCTCGAAAAGTGCGATCTCGATGATTCTGCATACTTCGGACAAAAGTCTCACCATGATTATCGTAAAAAATGCATATCTCAGCTTGAAACCCCACGAAAACCATGATATCGCTGGTTCTGCATATCCAACGAACTGTGGTGTGGTGAAAACCCCAGAAAACGTGTTTCTCGCATTAAATAGCTCGAAAAGAGCGATCTCGATGATTCTGCACACTTCGGACAGAAGTCTCACCAAGATTATCGCAGACAATGCATATCTCAGCTTGAAACCCCACGAAAACCAAGATATCGCCGGTTCTGCATATCGTACGCACTGTGGAGTGCTGAAAACACCAGATATCGTGTTTCTCGCATTAAATAGCTCGAAAAGTGCGATCTCGATGTTTCTGCATACTTCGGACAGAGGTCTCACCATGATTATCGTAAAAAATGCATATCTCAGCTTGAAACCCCACGAAAACCCAGATATCGCCGGTTCTGCATATCAAACCAATTGTGGAGTGGTGAAAACACCAGACAACGTGTTTCTCGCATTAAATAGTTCGAAATGTGCGATCTCGATGATTCTGCATACTTCTAACAGAAGTCTCACCATGATTATCGCAGAAAATGCATATCTCTGCTAGAAAACCCACGAAAACCAAGATATCTCCTGTTCTGCATATCCAACGAACTGTGCAGTGGTGAAAACCCCAGAAAACGTGTTTCTCGCATAAAATAGCTCGAAATGTACGATCTCGAAGATTCTGCATACTTCTAACAGAAGTCTCAACATGATTATCGCAGATAATGCATATCTCTGCTAGAAACCCCACGAAAACCAAGATATCTCCTGTTCTGCATATACAACGAACTGTGGAGTGGTGAAAACACCAGATAACGTGTTTCTCGCATTAACTAGCTCGAAATGAGCGATCTCTTTGATTCTGCATACTTCTGACAGAAGACTCCCCAAGATTATCGCTGAAAATGCATATCTCAGCTTGAAACCCCACGAAAACCAAGATATCGCCGGTTCTGCATATCATACGCACTGTGGATTGCTGAAAACACCAGATATCGTGTTTCTCGCATTAAATAGCTCGAAAAGTGCGATCTCGATGATTCTGCATCCTTCGGACAGAAGTCTCACCATGATTATCGTAAAAAATGCATATCTCAGCTTGAAACCCCACGAAAACCAACATATCGCTGGTTCTGCATATCAAACGCACTGTGGAGTGGTGAAAACACCAGATAACGTGTTTCCGCATTAAATAGGTCGAAAAGAGCGATCTCGATGTTTCTGCATACTTCGGACAGAGGTCTCACCAACATTATCTCAGAAAATGCATATCTCTGCTAGAAAACCCACGAAAACCAAGATATCTCCTGTTCTGCATATCCAACGAACTGTGCAGTGGTGAAAACCCCAGAAAACGTGTTTCTCGCATAAAATAGCTCGAAATGTACGATCTCGAAGATTCTGCATACTTCTAACAGAAGTCTCAACATGATTATTGCAGATAATGCATATCTCTGCTAGAAACCCCACGAAAATCAAGATATCGCCGGTTCTGCATATCAAACGCGCTGTGGAGTGGTGAAAACACCAGATAACGTGTTTCTCGCATTAACTAGCTCGAAATGAGCGATCTCGAAGATTCTGCATACTTCTGACAGAAGACTCACCAAGATTATCGCTGAAAATGCATATCTCAGCTGGAAAATCACGAAAATTAAGATATCTCCTGTTCTGCATATCCTACGAACTGTGGAGTGGTGAAAACCCCAGAAAACGTGTTTCTCGCATTTAATAGCTCGAAAAGAGCGATCCCGATGATTCTGCATACTTCGGACAGAAGTCTCACCAAGATTATCATAGAAAATGCATATCTGAGCTTGAAGCCCCACGAAAACCAAGATATCGTCCGTTCTGCATATCATACGCACTGTTGAGTGGTAAAAACGCCAGATAACGAGTTTCTCGCATTAACTAGCTCGAAAAGAGCGATCTAGATGATTCAGCATACTTCGGACAGAAGTCTCACCAAGATTATCCTAGAAAATGCATATCTCAGCTTGAAACCCCACGAAAACCAAGATATCGATGGTACTGCATATCAAACGCTCTGTGGAGTGGTGAAAACACCAGACAACGTGTTTCTCGCATTAAATAGATCGAAATGTGCGATCTCGATGATTCTGCATACTTCTAACAGAAGTCTCAACATGATTATCGCAGAAAATGCATATCTCTGCTAGAAACTCCACGAAAACCAAGATATCTCCTGTTCTGCATATCCCACGAACTGCGGAGTCGTGAAAACCCCAGAAAACGTGTCTCTCGCATTAAATAGTTCGAAAAGAGCGATCCTGATGATTCTGCATACTTCTGACAGAAGTCTCACCAAGATTATCGTAGAAAATGCATATCTCAGCTTGATACCCTACGACAGCCAAGATGTCGCCGGTCCTGCATATCAAACGCACGGTGTAGTGGTGAAAACACCAGATAACGTGTTTCTCGCATTAAATAGCTCGAAAAGAGCGATCTAGATGATTCAGCATACTTCGGACAGAAGTCTCACCAAGATTATCCTAGAAAATGCATATCACAGCTTGAAACCCCACGAAAACCAAGATATCGCCGGTTCTGCATATCGTACGCACTGTGGAGTGCTGAAAACACCAGATATCGTGTTTCTCCCATTAAATAGCTCGAAAAGTGCGATATCGATGATTCTGCATACTTCGGACAGAAGTCTCACCATGATTATCGTAAAAAATGCATATCTCAGCTTGAACCCCCAAGAAAACCAAGATATCGCAGGTTCTGCATATCAAACGCACTGTGGAGTGGTGAAAACACCAGATAACGTGTTTCTCGTATTAAATAGGTCGAAAAGAGCGATCTCGATGTTTCTGCATACTTCGGACAGAAGTCTCACCAAGATTATCGCAGACAATGCATATCTCAGCTTGAAACCCCACGAAAACCAAGATATCGCCGGTTCTGCATATCATACGCACTGTGGATTGCTGAAAACACCAGATATCGTGTTTCTCGCATTAAATAGCTCGAAAAGTGCGATCTCGATGATTCTGCATCCTTCGGACAGAAGTCTCACCATGATTATCGTAAAAAATGCATATCTCAGCTTGAAACCCCACGAAAACCAACATATCGCTGGTTCTGCATATCAAACGCACTGTGGAGTGGTGAAAACACCAGATAACGTGTTTCCGCATTAAATAGGTCGAAAAGAGCGATCTCGATGTTTCTGCATACTTCGGACAGAGGTCTCACCAAGATTATCTCAGAAAATGCATATCTCTGCTAGAAAACCCACGAAAACCAAGATATCTCCTGTTCTGCATATCCAACGAACTGTGCAGTGGTGAAAACCCCAGAAAACGTGTTTCTCGCATAAAATAGCTCGAAATGTACGATCTCGAAGATTCTGCATACTTCTAACAGAAGTCTCAACATGATTATCGCAGATAATGCATATCTCTGCTAGAAACCCCACGAAAACCAAGATATCTCCTGTTCTGCATATACAACGAACTGTGGAGTGGTGAAAACACCAGATAACGTGTTTCTCGCATTAACTAGCTCGAAATGAGCGATCTCGATGATTCTGCATACTTCTGACAGAAGACTCCCCAAGATTATCGCTGAAAATGCATATCTCAGCAGGAAAAACCACGAAAATCAAGATATCGCCGGTTCTGCATATCAAACGCGCTGTGGAGTGGTGAAAACACCAGATAACGTGTTTCTCGCATTAACTAGCTCGAAATGAGCGATCTCGAAGATTCTGCATACTTCTGACAGAAGACTCACCAAGATTATCGCTGAAAATGCATATCTCAGCTGGAAAAACCACGAAAACCAAGATATCGTCCGTTCTGCATATCATACGCACTGTTGAGTGGTAAAAACGCCAGATAACGAGTTTCTCGCATTAACTAGCTCGAAAAGAGCGATCTAGATGATTCAGCATACTTCGGACAGAAGTCTCACTAAGATTATCCTAGAAAATGCATATCTCAGCTTGAAACCCCACGAAAACCAAGATATCGATGGTACTGCATATCAAACGCTCTGTGGAGTGGTGAAAACACCAGACAACGTGTTTCTCGCATTAAATAGATCGAAATGTGCGATCTCGATGATTCTGCATACTTCTAACAGAAGTCTCACCATGATTATCGCAGAAAATGCATATCTCTGCTAGAAACTCCACGAAAACCAAGATATCTCCTGTTCTGCATATCCAACGAACTGCGGAGTGGTGAAAACCGCAGAAAACGTGTCTCTCGCATTAAATAGTTCGAAAAGAGCGATCCTGATGATTCTGCATACTTCTGACAGAAGTCTCACCAAGATTATCGTAGAAAATGCATATCTCAGCTTGATACCCTACGACAGCCAAGATGTCGCCGGTCCTGCATATCAAACGCACGGTGTAGTGGTGAAAACACCAGATAACGTGTTTCTCGCATTAAATAGCTCGAACAGAGCGATCTAGATGATTCAGCATACTTCGGACAGAAGTCTCACCAAGATTATCCTAGAAAATGCATATCACAGCTTGAAACCCCACGAAAACCAAGATATCGATGGTACTGCATATCAAACGCTCTGTGGAGTGGTGGAAACACCAGATAACGTGTTTCTCGCATTAAGTAGCTCGAAAAGAGCGATCTCGATGATTCTGCATACTTCGGACAGAAGTCTCACCAAGATTATCGAAAAAAATGCATATCACAGCTGGAAACCCCACGAAAACTGAGATATCGCTGGTTCTGCATATCAAACGCACTGTGGAGTGCTGAAAACACCAGATAACGTTTTGTCGCATTAAATAGTTCGAATAGAGCGATCTCGATGATTAAGCATACTTCGGACAGAAGTCTCACCAAGATTATCGTAAAAAGTGCATATCTCAGCTTGAAACCCCACGAAAACCAAGATATCGACTGTTCTGCATATCCAACGAACTGTGGAGTGGGGAAACCCCCAGAAAACGTGTCTCTCGCGTTAAATAGCTCGAAAAGAGCGATCCCGATGATTCTGCATACTTCTGACAGAAGTCTCACCAAGATTATCGTAGAAAATGCATATCTCAGCTTGATACCCTACGACAGCCAAGATGTCGCCGGTTCTGCATATCAAACGCACTGTGGAGTGGTGAAAACACCAGATAACGTGTTTCTCGCATTAAATAGCTCGAAAAGGGCGATCTAGATGTTTCAGCATACTTCGGACAGAAGTCTCACCAAGATTATCCTAGAAAATGCATATCTCAGCTTGAAACCCCACGAAAACCAAGATATCGATGGTACTGCATATCAAACGCTCTGTGGAGTGGTGGAAACACCAGATAACGTGTTTCTCGCATTAAATAGCTCGAAAAGAGCGATCTCGATGATTCTGCATACTTCGGACAGAAGTCTCACCAAGATTATCGTAAAAAATGCATATCTCAGCTTGAAACCCCACGAAAACTGAGATATCGCTGGTTCTGCATATCAAACGCACTGTGGAGTGTTGAAAACACCAGATAACGTGTTTCTCGCATCAAATAGCTCGAAAAGAGCGATCTCGATGATTCTGCATACTTCGGACAGAAGTCTCACCAAGATTATCGCAGACAATGCATATCTCAGCTTGAAACCCCACGAAAACCAAGATATCGCCGGTTCTGCATATCATACGCACTGTGGATTGCTGAAAACACCAGATATCGTGTTTCTCGCATTAAATAGCTCGAAAAGTGCGATCTCGATGATTCTGCATACTTCGGACAGAAGTCTCACCATGATTATCGTAAAAAATGCATATCTCAGCTTGAAACCCCACGAAAGCCAAGATATCGCTGGTTCTGCATATCCAACGAACTGTGGTGTGATGAAAACCCCAGAAAACGTGTTTCTCGCATTAAATATCTCGAAAAGAGCGATCTCGATGATTCTGCACACTTCGGACAGAAGTCTCACCAAGATTATCGCAGACAATGCATATCTCAGCTTGAAACCCCACGAAAACCAAGATATCGCCGGTTCTGCATATCGTACGCACTGTGGAGTGCTGAAAACACCAGATGTCGTGTTTCTCGCATTAAATAGCTCGAAAAGTGCGATCTCGATGATTCTGCATACTTCGGACAGAACTCTCACCATGATTATCGTAAAAAATGCATATCTCAGCTTGAAACCCCACGAAAACCAAGATATCGCTGGTTCTGCATATCAAACGCACTGTGGACTGGTGAAAACACCAGATAACGTGTTTCTCGCATTAAATAGGTCGAAAAGAGCGATCTCGATGTTTCTGCATACTTCGGACAGAGGTCTCACCAAGATTATCTCAGAAAATGCATATCTCAGCTTGAAACCCCACGAAAACCCAGATATCGCCGGTTCTGCATATCAAACCAACTGTGGAGTGGTGAAAACACCAGACAACGTGTTTCTCGCATTAAATAGTTCGAAATGTGCGATCTCGATGATTCTGCATACTTCTAACAGAAGTCTCACCATGATTATCGCAGAAAATGCATATCTCTGCTAGAAAACCCACGAAAACCAAGATATCTCCTGTTCTGCATATCCAACGAACTGTGCAGTGGTGAAAACCCCACAAAACGTGTTTCCCGCAAAAAATAGCTCGAAAAGTACGATCTCGAAGATTCTGCATACTTCTAACAGAAGTCTCAACATGATTATCGCAGATAATGCATATCTCTGCTAGAAACCCCACGAAAACCAAGATATCTCCTGTTCTGCATATACAACGAACTGTGGAGTGGTGAAAACACCAGATAACGTGTTTCTCGCATTAACTAGCTCGAAATGAGCGATCTCGATGATTCTGCATACTTCTGACAGAGGACTCACCAAGATTATCGCTGAAAATGCATATCTCAGCAGGAAAAACCACGAAAATCAAGATATCGCCGGTTATGCATATCAAACGCGCTGTGGAGTGGTGAAAACACCAGATAACGTGTTTCTCGCATTAACTAGCTCGAAATGAGCGATCTCGAAGATTCTGCATACTTCTGACAGAAGACTCACCAAGATTATCGTAGAAAATGCATATCTCAGCTTGATACCCTACGACAGCCAAGATGTCGCCGGTTCTGCATAACAAACGCACTGTGGAGTGGTGAAAACACCAGATAACGTGTTTCTCGCATTAACTAGCTCGAAATGAGCGATCTCGATGATTCTGCATACTTCTGACAGAAGACTCACCAAGATTATCGCTGAAAATGCATATCTCAGCAGGAAAAACCACGAAAATCAAGATATCGCCGGTTCTGCATATCAAACGCGCTGTGGAGTGGTGAAAACACCAGATAACGTGTTTCTCGCATTAACTAGCTCGAAATGAGCGATCTCGAAGATTCTGCATACTTCTGACAGACGACTCACCAAGATTATCGTAGAAAATGCATATCTCAGCTTGATACCCTACGACAGCCAAGATGTCGCCGGTTCTGCATATCAAACGCACTGTGGAGTGGTGAAAACACCAGATAACGTGTTTCTCGCATTAACTAGCTCGAAAAGAGCGATCTAGATGATTCAGCATACTTCGGACAGAAGTCTCACCAAGATTACCGTAGAAAATGCATATCTCAGCTTGATACCCTACGACAGCCAAGATGTCGCCGGTCCTGCATATCAAACGCACGGTGTAGTGGTGAAAACACCAGATAACGTGTTTCTCGCATTAAATAGCTCGAATAGAGCGATCTAGATGATTCAGCATAATTCGGACTGAAGTCTCACCAAGATTATCCTAGAAAATGCATATCACAGCTTGAATCCCCACGAAAACCAAGATATCGATGGTACTGCATATCAAACGCTCTGTGGAGTGGTGGAAACACCAGATAACGTGTTTCTCGCATTAAATAGCTCGAAAAGAGCGATCTCGATGATTCTGCATACTTCGGACAGAAGTCTCACCAAGATTATCGAAAAAAATGCATATCTCAGCTGGAAACCCCACGAAAACTGAGATATCGCTGGTTCTGCATATCAAACGCACTGTGGAGTGCTGAAAACACCCGATAACGTTTTGTCGCATTAAATAGTTCGAATAGAGCGATCTCGATGTTTAAGCATACTTCGGACAGAAGTCTCACCAAGATTATCGTAAAAAGTGCATATCTCAGCTTGAAACCCCACGAAAACCAAGATATCGACTGTTCTGCATATCCAACGAACTGTGGAGTGGGGAAAACCCCAGAAAACGTGTCTCTCGCGTTAAATAGCTCGAAAAGAGCGATCCCGATGATTCTGCATACTTCTGACTGAAGTCTCACCAAGATTATCGTAGAAAATGCATATCTCAGCTTGATACCCTACGACAGCCAAGATGTCGCCGGTTCTGCATATCAAACGCACTGTGGAGTGGTGAAAACTCCAGATAACGTGTTTCTCGCATTAAATTGCTCGAAAAGAGCGATCTAGATGATTCAGCATACTTCGGACAGAAGTCTCACCAAGATTATCCTAGAAAATGCATATCTCAGCTTGAAACCCCACGAAAACCAAGATATCGACTGTTCTGCATATCCAACGAACTGTGGAGTGGGGAAAACCCCAGAAAACGTGTCTCTCGCGTTAAATAGCTCGAAAAGAGCGATCCCGATGATTCTGCATACTTCTGACAGAAGTCTCACCAAGATTATCGCAGACAATGCATATCTCAGCTTGAAACCCCACGAAAACCAAGATATCGCCGGTTCTGCATATCATACGCACTGTGGATTGCTGAAAACACCAGATATCGTGTTTCTCGCATTAAATAGCTCGAAAAGTGCGATCTCGATGATTCTGCATACTTCGGACAGAAGTCTCACCGTGATTATCGTAAAAAATGCATATCTCAGCTTGAAACCCCACGAAAACCAAGATATCGCTGGTTCTGCATATCAAACGCACTGTGGACTGGTGAAAACACCAGATAACGTGTTTCTCGCATTAAATAGGTCGAAAAGAGCGATCTCGATGTTTCTGCATACTTCGGATAGAGGTCTCACCAAGATTATCTCAGAAAATGCATATCTCAGCTGGAAACCCCACGAAAACTGAGATATCGCTGGTTCTGCATATCAAACGCACTGTGGAGTGCTGAAAACACCAGATAACGTTTTGTCGCATTAAATAACTCGAAAAGTGCGATCTCGATGTTTCTACATACTTCGGACAGAGGTCTCACCAAGATTATCGCAGAAAATGCATATCTCAGCTTGAAACCTCACGAAAACCAAGATATCTGCGGTTCTGCACATCAAACGTACTGTGGAGCCGTGAAAACACCAGAAAACGTGTTTCTTGCATTAAGTAGCTCGAAAAGAGCGTTCTCGAAGGTTCTGCATACTTCTGACAGAGGTCTCACCAAGATTATCGTAGAAAATGCATATCTCAGCTTGAAACCCCACGAAAACCAAGATATCGCTGGTTCTGCATATCAAACGCACTGTGGACTGGTGAAAACCCCAGAAAACGTGTCTCTCGCGTTAAATAGCTCGAAAAGAGCGATCCCGATGATTCTGCATACTTCTGACAGAAGTCTCACCAAGATTATCGCAGACAATGCATATCTCAGCTTGAAACCCCACGAAAACCAAGATATCGCCGGTTCTGCATATCATACGCACTGTGGATTGCTGAAAACACCAGATATCGTGTTTCTCGCATTAAATAGCTCGAAAAGTGCGATCTCGATGATTCTGCATACTTCGGACAGAAGTCTCACCATGATTATCGTAAAAAATGCATATCTCAGCTTGAAACCCCACGAAAACCAAGATATCGCTGGTTCTGCATATCAAACGCACTGTGGACTGGTGAAAACACCAGATAACGTGTTTCTCGCATTAAATAGGTCGAAAAGAGCGATCTCGATGTTTCTGCATACTTCGGACAGAGGTCTCACCAAGATTATCTCAGAAAATGCATATCTCAGCTGGAAACCCCACGAAAACTGAGATATCGCTGGTTCTGCATATCAAACGCACTGTGGAGTGCTGAAAACACCAGATAACGTTTTGTCGCATTAAATAACTCGAAAAGTGCGATCTCAATGTTTCTACATACTTCGGACAGAGGTCTCACCAAGATTATCGCAGAAAATGCATATCTCAGCTTGAAACCTCACGAAAACCAAGATATCTGCGGTTCTGCACATCAAACGTACTGTGGAGCCGTGAAAACACCAGAAAACGTGTTTCTTGCATTAAGTAGCTCGAAAAGAGCGTTCTCGAAGGTTCTGCATACTTCGGACAGAAGTCTCACCAAGATTATCGTAAAAAGTGCATATCTCAGCTTGAAACCCCACGAAAACCAAGATATCGACTGTTCTGCATATCCAACGAACTGTGGAGTGGGGAAACCCCCAGAAAACGTGTCTCTCGCGTTAAATAGCTCGAAAAGAGCGATCCCGATGATTCTGCATACTTCTGACAGAAGTCTCACCAAGATTATCGTAGAAAATGCATATCTCAGCTTGATACCCTACGACAGCCAAGATGTCGCCGGTTCTGCATATCAAACGCACTGTGGAGTGGTGAAAACACCAGATAACGTGTTTCTCGCATTAAATAGCTCGAAAAGAGCGATCTAGATGTTTCAGCATACTTCGGACAGAAGTCTCACCAAGATTATCCTAAAAAATGCATATCTCAGCTTGAAACCCCACGAAAACCAAGATATCGATGGTACTGCATATCAAACGCTCTGTGGAGTGGTGGAAACACCAGATAACGTGTTTCTCGCATTAAATAGCTCGAAAAGAGCGATCTCGATGATTCTGCATACTTCGGACAGAAGTCTCACCAAGATTATCGTAAAAAATGCATATCTCAGCTTGAAACCCCACGAAAACTGAGATATCGCTGGTTCTGCATATCAAACGCACTGTGGAGTGTTGAAAACACCAGATAACGTGTTTCTCGCATCAAATAGCTCGAAAAGAGCGATCTCGATGATTCTGCATACTTCGGACAGAAGTCTCACCAAGATTATCGCAGACAATGCATATCTCAGCTTGAAACCCCACGAAAACCAAGATATCGCCGGTTCTGCATATCATACGCACTGTGGATTGCTGAAAACACCAGATATCGTGTTTCTCGCATTAAATAGCTCGAAAAGTGCGATCTCGATGATTCTGCATCCTTCGGACAGAAGTCTCACCATGATTATCGTAAAAAATGCATATCTCAGCTTGAAACCCCACGAAAACCAACATATCGCCGGTTCTGCATATCAAACGCACTGTGGAGTGGTGAAAACCCCAGAAAACGTGTTTCTCGCATAAAATAGCTCGAAATGTACGATCTCGAAGATTCTGCATACTTCTAACAGAAGTCTCAACATGATTATCGCAGATAATGCATATCTCTGCTAGAAACCCCACGAAAACCAAGATATCTCCTGTTCTGCATGTACAACGAACTGTGGAGTGGTGAAAACACCAGATAACGTGTTTCTCGCATTAACTAGCTCGAAATGAGCGATCTCGATGATTCTGCATACTTCTGACAGAAGACTCCCCAAGATTATCGCTGAAAATGCATATCTCAGCAGGAAAAACCACGAAAATCAAGATATCGCCGGTTCTGCATATCAAACGCGCTGTGGAGTGGTGAAAACACCAGATAATGTGTTTCTCGCATTAACTAGCTCGAAATGAGCGATCTCGAAGATTCTGCATACTTCTGACAGAAGACTCACCAAGATTATCGCTGAAAATGCATATCTCAGCTGGAAAAACCACGAAAATTAAGATATCTCCTGTTCTGCATATCCTACGAACTGTGGAGTGGTGAAAACCCCAGAAAACGTGTTTCTCGCATTTAATAGCTCGAAAAGAGCGATCCCGATGATTCTGCATACTTCGGACAGAAGTCTCACCAAGATTATCGCAGAAAATGCATATCTGAGCTTGAAGCCCCACGAAAACCAAGATATCGTCCGTTCTGCATATCATACGCACTGTTGAGTGGTAAAAACGCCAGATAACGAGTTTCTCGCATTAACTAGCTCGAAAAGAGCGATCTAGATGATTCAGCATACTTCGGACAGAAGTCTCACTAAGATTATCCTAGAAAATGCATATCTCAGCTTGAAACCCCACGAAAACCAAGATATCGATGGTACTGCATATCAAACGCTCTGTGGAGTGGTGAAAACACCAGACAACGTGTTTCTCGCATTAAATAGATCGAATTGTGCGATCTCGATGATTCTGCCTACTTCTAACAGAAGTCTCACCATGATTATCGCAGAAAATGCATATCTCTGCTAGAAACTCCACGAAAACCAAGATATCTCCTGTTCTGCATATCCAACGAACTGCGGAGTGGTGAAAACCCCAGAAAACGTGTCTCTCGCATTAAATAGTTCGAAAAGAGCGATCCTGATGATTCTGCATACTTCTGACAGAAGTCTCACCAAGATTATCGTAGAAAATGCATATCTCAGCTTGATACCCTACGACAGCCAAGATGTCGCCGGTCCTGCATATCAAGCGCACGGTGTAGTGGTGAAAACACCAGATAACGTGTTTCTCGCATTAAATAGCTCGAAAAGAGCGATCTAGATGATTCAGCATACTTCGGACAGAAGTCTCACCAAGATTATCCTAGAAAATGCATATCACAGCTTGAAACCCCACGAAAACCAAGATATCGATGGTACTGCATATCAAACGCTCTGTGGAGTGGTGGAAACACCAGATAACGTGTTTCGCGCATTAAATAGCTCGAAAAGAGCGATCTCGATGATTCTGCATACTTCGGACAGAAGTCTCACCAAGATTATCGAAAAAAATGCATATCACAGCTGGAAACCCCACGAAAACTGAGATATCGCTGGTTCTGCATATCAAACGCACTGTGGAGTGCTGAAAACACCAGATAACGTTTTGTCGCATTAAATAGTTCGAATAGAGCGATCTCGATGATTAAGCATACTTCGGACAGAAGTCTCACCAAGATTATCGTAAAAAGTGCATATCTCAGCTTGAAACCCCACGAAAACCAAGATATCGACTGTTCTGCATATCCAACGAACTGTGGAGTGGGGAAACCCCCAGAAAACGTGTCTCTCGCGTTAAATAGCTCGAAAAGAGCGATCCCGATGATTCTGCATACTTCTGACAGAAGTCTCACCAAGATTATCGTAGAAAATGCATATCTCAGCTTGATACCCTACGACAGCCAAGATGTCGCCGGTTCTGCATATCAAACGCACTGTGGAGTGGTGAAAACACCAGATAACGTGTTTCTCGCATTAAATAGCTCGAAAAGAGCGATCTAGATGTTTCAGCATACTTCGGACAGAAGTCTCACCAAGATTATCCTAGAAAATGCATATCTCAGCTTGAAACCCCACGAAAACCAAGATATCGATGGTACTGCATATCAAACGCTCTGTGGAGTGGTGGAAACACCAGATAACGTGTTTCTCGCATTAAATAGCTCGAATAGAGCGATCTCGATGATTCTGCATACTTCGGACAGAAGTCTCACCAAGATTATCGTAAAAAATGCATATCTCAGCTTGAAACCCCACGAAAACTGAGATATCGCTGGTTCTGCATATCAAACGCACTGTGGAGTGTTGAAAACACCAGATAACGTGTTTCTCGCATCAAATAGCTCGAAAAGAGCGATCTCGATGATTCTGCATACTTCGGACAGAAGTCTCACCAAGATTATCGCAGACAATGCATATCTCAGCTTGAAACCCCACGAAAACCAAGATATCGCCGGTTCTGCATATCATACGCACTGTGGATTGCTGAAAACACCAGATATCGTGTTTCTCGCATTAAATAGCTCGAAAAGTGCGATCTCGATGATTCTGCATACTTCGGACAGAAGTCTCACCATGATTATCGTAAAAAATGCATATCTCAGCTTGAAACCCCACGAAAGCCAAGATATCGCTGGTTCTGCATATCCAACGAACTGTGGTGTGATGAAAACCCCAGAAAACGTGTTTCTCGCATTAAATAGCTCGAAAAGAGCGATCTCGATGATTCTGCACACTTCGGACAGAAGTCTCACCAAGATTATCGCAGACAATGCATATCTCAGCTTGAAACCCCACGAAAACCAAGATATCGCCGGTTCTGCATATCGTACGCACTGTGGAGTGCTGAAAACACCAGATATCGTGTTTCTCGCATTAAATAGCTCGAAAAGTGCGATCTCGATGATTCTGCATACTTCGGACAGAACTCTCACCATGATTATCGTAAAAAATGCATATCTCAGCTTGAAACCCCACGAAAACCAAGATATCGCTGGTTCTGCATATCAAACGCACTGTGGACTGGTGAAAACACCAGATAACGTGTTTCTCGCATTAAATAGGTCGAAAAGAGCGATCTCGATGTTTCTGCATACTTCGGACAGAGGTCTCACCAAGATTATCTCAGAAAATGCATATCTCAGCTTGAAACCCCACGAAAACCCAGATATCGCCGGTTCTGCATATCAAACCAACTGTGGAGTGGTGAAAACACCAGACAACGTGTTTCTCGCATTAAATAGTTCGAAATGTGCGATCTCGATGATTCTGCATACTTCTAACAGAAGTCTCACCATGATTATCGCAGAAAATGCATATCTCTGCTAGAAAACCCACGAAAACCAAGATATCTCCTGTTCTGCATATCCAACGAACTGTGCAGTGGTGAAAACCCCACAAAACGTGTTTCCCGCAAAAAATAGCTCGAAAAGTACGATCTCGAAGATTCTGCATACTTCTAACAGAAGTCTCAACATGATTATCGCAGATAATGCATATCTCTGCTAGAAACCCCACGAAAACCAAGATATCTCCTGTTCTGCATATACAACGAACTGTGGAGTGGTGAAAACACCAGATAACGTGTTTCTCGCATTAACTAGCTCGAAATGAGCGATCTCGAAGATTCTGCATACTTCTGACAGAAGACTCACCAAGATTATCGTAGAAAATGCATATCTCAGCTTGATACCCTACGACAGCCAAGATGTCGCCGGTTCTGCATAACAAACGCACTGTGGAGTGGTGAAAACACCAGATAACGTGTTTCTCGCATTAACTAGCTCGAAATGAGCGATCTCGATGATTCTGCATACTTCTGACAGAAGACTCACCAAGATTATCGCTGAAAATGCATATCTCAGCAGGAAAAACCACGAAAATCAAGATATCGCCGGTTCTGCATATCAAACGCGCTGTGGAGTGGTGAAAACACCAGATAACGTGTTTCTCGCATTAACTAGCTCGAAATGAGCGATCTCGAAGATTCTGCATACTTCTGACAGACGACTCACCAAGATTATCGTAGAAAATGCATATCTCAGCTTGATACCCTACGACAGCCAAGATGTCGCCGGTTCTGCATATCAAACGCACTGTGGAGTGGTGAAAACACCAGATAACGTGTTTCTCGCATTAACTAGCTCGAAAAGAGCGATCTAGATGATTCAGCATACTTCGGACAGAAGTCTCACCAAGATTACCGTAGAAAATGCATATCTCAGCTTGATACCCTACGACAGCCAAGATGTCGCCGGTCCTGCATATCAAACGCACGGTGTAGTGGTGAAAACACCAGATAACGTGTTTCTCGCATTAAATAGCTCGAATAGAGCGATCTAGATGATTCAGCATACTTCGGACAGAAGTCTCACCAAGATTATCCTAGAAAATGCATATCACAGCTTGAATCCCCACGAAAACCAAGATATCGATGGTACTGCATATCAAACGCTCTGTGGAGTGGTGGAAACACCAGATAACGTGTTTCTCGCATTAAATAGCTCGAAAAGAGCGATCTCGATGATTCTGCATACTTCGGACAGAAGTCTCACCAAGATTATCGAAAAAAATGCATATCTCAGCTGGAAACCCCACGAAAACTGAGATATCGCTGGTTCTGCATATCAAACGCACTGTGGAGTGCTGAAAACACCCGATAACGTTTTGTCGCATTAAATAGTTCGAATAGAGCGATCTCGATGATTAAGCATACTTCGGACAGAAGTCTCACCAAGATTATCGTAAAAAGTGCATATCTCAGCTTGAAACCCCACGAAAACCAAGATATCGACTGTTCTGCATATCCAACGAACTGTGGAGTGGGGAAAACCCCAGAAAACGTGTCTCTCGCGTTAAATAGCTCGAAAAGAGCGATCCCGATGATTCTGCATACTTCTGACTGAAGTCTCACCAAGATTATCGTAGAAAATGCATATCTCAGCTTGATACCCTACGACAGCCAAGATGTCGCCGGTTCTGCATATCAAACGCACTGTGGAGTGGTGAAAACTCCAGATAACGTGTTTCTCGCATTAAATTGCTCGAAAAGAGCGATCTAGATGATTCAGCATACTTCGGACAGAAGTCTCACCAAGATTATCCTAGAAAATGCATATCTCAGCTTGAAACCCCACGAAAACCAAGATATCGACTGTTCTGCATATCCAACGAACTGTGGAGTGGGGAAAACCCCAGAAAACGTGTCTCTCGCGTTAAATAGCTCGAAAAGAGCGATCCCGATGATTCTGCATACTTCTGACAGAAGTCTCACCAAGATTATCGCAGACAATGCATATCTCAGCTTGAAACCCCACGAAAACCAAGATATCGCCGGTTCTGCATATCATACGCACTGTGGATTGCTGAAAACACCAGATATCGTGTTTCTCGCATTAAATAGCTCGAAAAGTGCGATCTCGATGATTCTGCATACTTCGGACAGAAGTCTCACCATGATTATCGTAAAAAATGCATATCTCAGCTTGAAACCCCACGAAAACCAAGATATCGCTGGTTCTGCATATCAAACGCACTGTGGACTGGTGAAAACACCAGATAACGTGTTTCTCGCATTAAATAGGTCGAAAAGAGCGATCTCGATGTTTCTGCATACTTCGGACAGAGGTCTCACCAAGATTATCTCAGAAAATGCATATCTCAGCTGGAAACCCCACGAAAACTGAGATATCGCTGGTTCTGCATATCAAACGCACTGTGGAGTGCTGAAAACACCAGATAACGTTTTGTCGCATTAAATAACTCGAAAAGTGCGATCTCGATGTTTCTACATACTTCGGACAGAGGTCTCACCAAGATTATCGCAGAAAATGCATATCTCAGCTTGAAACCTCACGAAAACCAAGATATCTGCGGTTCTGCACATCAAACGTACTGTGGAGCCGTGAAAACACCAGAAAACGTGTTTCTTGCATTAAGTAGCTCGAAAAGAGCGTTCTCGAAGGTTCTGCATACTTCTGACAGAGGTCTCACCAAGATTATCGTAGAAAATGCAGATCTCATCTTGAAACCCGACGAAATCCAAGATGTCGCCGGTTCTGCATATCAAACGCACTGTAGAGTGGTGAAAACAACCAAATAACGTGTTTCTCGCATTAAATAGCTCGAAAATAGCGATATCGATGGTTCTGCATACTTCGGACAGAAGTCTCACCAATATTATCGCAGAAAATGCATATCTCAGCTTGAAACCTCACGAAAATCAAGATGTCGCCGGTTCTGCACATCAAACGTACTGTGGAGTGGTGAAAACACCAGAAAACGTGTTTCTCGCATTAAATAGCTCGAAAAGAGCGATATCGATGATTCTGCACACTTCGGACAGCAGTCTCACCAAGATTATCGCAGAAAATGCAGATCTCAGCTTGAAACCCCACGAAAACCAAGATATCGCCGGTTCTGCATATCATACGCACTGTGGAGTGGTGAAAACACCAGATAACGTGTTTCTCGCATTAAATAGGTCGAAACGAGCGATCTCGATGATTAAGCATACTTCGGACAGAAGTCTCACCAAGATTATCGTAAAAAATGCATATCTCAGCTTGAAACCCCACGAAAACCCAGATATCGCTGGTTCTGCATATCCAACGCACTGTGGAGTGGTGAAAACACCAGATAACGTGTTTCTCGCATTAAATAGCTCGAAACGAGCGATCTCGATGATTCTGCATACTTCGGACAGAAGTCTCACCAAGATTATCGCAGAAAATGCATATCTCAGCTTGAAACCCCACGAAAACCAAGATATCGCCGGTTCTGCATATCAAACGCACTGTGGAGTGGTGAAAACTCCAGATTACTTGTTTCTCGCATTAAATCGCTCGAAAAGAGCGATCTCGATGGTTCTGCACACTTCGGACAGAAGTCTCACCAAGATTATCGCAGATAATTCATATCTCAGCTTGAAACCCCACGAAAACCAAGATATCGCAGGTTCTGCATATCATACGCACTGTGGAGTGTTGAAAACACCAGATAACGTGTTTCTCGCATTAAATAGGTCGAAACGAGCGATCTCGATGACTCTGCATACTTGGGACAGAAGTCTCACCAAGATTATCGCAGAAAATGCATATCTGAGCTTAAAACCCCACGAAAACCAAGATATCGCTGGTTCTGCATATCAAACGCACTGTGGCGTGCTGAAAACACCAGATAACGTGTTTTTCGCATTAAATAGCTCGAAAAGAGCGATCTCGAAGACTCTGCATATTTCGGACAGAACTCTCACCAAGATTATCACAGAAAATGCATATCTGAGCTTGAAACCCCACGAAAACCAAGATATCGCTGGTTGTGCATATCAAACGCACTGTGGCGTGCTGAAAACACCAGATAACGTGTTTTTCGCATTAAATAGGTCGAAAAGAGCGATCTCGATGATTAAGCATACTTCGGACAGAAGTCTCACCAAGATTATCGCAGAAAATGCATATCTCAGCTTGAAACCCGACGAAAACCAAACATCGCCGGTTCTGCATATCAAACCAACTGTGGAGTGGTGACAACACCAGACAACGTGTTTCTCGCATTAAATAGCTCGAATAGAGCGATCTCGATGATTAAGCATACTTCGGACAGAAGTCTCACCAAGATTATCGTAAAAAATGCATATCTCAGCTTGAAACCCCACGAAAACCAAGCTATCTCCTGTTCTGCATATCCAACGAACTGTGGAGTGGTGAAAACCCCAGAAAACGTGTTTCTCGCATTAAATAGCTCGAAAAGTGCGATCGCGATGATTCTGCATACTTCGGACAGAAGTCTCACCAATATTATCGCAGAAAATGCATATCTGAGCTTGAAACCCCACGAAAACCAAGATATCGCTGGTTCTGCATATCAAACGCACTGTGGCGTGCTGAAAACACCAGATAACGTGTTTCTCGCATTAAATAGCTCGAATAGAGCGATCTCGATGATTAAGCATACTTCGGACAGAAGTCTCACCAAGATTATCGCAGAAATTGCATATCTCAGCTTGAAACCCCACGAAAACCAAGATATCTCCTGTTCTGCATATCCAACGAACTGTGGAGTCGTGAAAACCCCAGAATACGTGTTTATCGCATTAAATAGCTCGAAAAATACGATCTCGATGACTCTGCATACTTCGGACAGAAATCTCACCAAGATTATCGAAAAAAATGCATATCTCAGCTGGAAACCCCACGAAAACTGAGATATCGCTGGTTCTGCATATCAAACGCACTGTGGAGTGCTGAAAACACCCGATAACGTTTTGTCGCATTAAATAGTTCGAATAGAGCGATCTCGATGATTAAGCATACTTCGGACAGAAGTCTCACCAAGATTATCGTAAAAAGTGCATATCTCAGCTTGAAACCCCACGAAAACCAAGATATCGACTGTTCTGCATATCCAACGAACTGTGGAGTGGGGAAAACCCCAGAAAACGTGTCTCTCGCGTTAAATAGCTCGAAAAGAGCGATCCCGATGATTCTGCATACTTCTGACTGAAGTCTCACCAAGATTATCGTAGAAAATGCATATCTCAGCTTGATACCCTACGACAGCCAAGATGTCGCCGGTTCTGCATATCAAACGCACTGTGGAGTGGTGAAAACACCAGATAACGTGTTTCTCGCATTAAATTGCTCGAAAAGAGCGATCTAGATGATTCAGCATACTTCGGACAGAAGTCTCACCAAGATTATCCTAGAAAATGCATATCTCAGCTTGAAACCCCACGAAAACCAAGCTATCTCCTGTTCTGCATATCCAACGAACTGTGGAGTGGTGAAAACCCCAGAAAACGTGTTTCTCGCATTAAATAGCTCGAAAAGTGCGATCGCGATGATTCTGCATACTTCGGACAGAAGTCTCACCAATATTATCGCAGAAAATGCATATCTGAGCTTGAAACCCCACGAAAACCAAGATATCGCTGGTTCTGCATATCAAACGCACTGTGGCGTGCTGAAAACACCAGATAACGTGTTTCTCGCATTAAATAGCTCGAATAGAGCGATCTCGATGATTAAGCATACTTCGGACAGAAGTCTCACCAATATTATCGCAGAAAATGCATATCTGAGCTTGAAACCCCACGAAAACCAAGATATCTCCTGTTCTGCATATCCAACGAACTGTGGAGTGGTGAAAACCCCAGAATACGTGTTTCTCGCATTAAATAGCTCGAAAAATACGATCTCGATGACTCTGCATACTTCGGACAGAAATCTCACCAAGATTATCGAAAAAAATGCATATCTCAGCTGGAAACCCCACGAAAACTGAGATATCGCTGGTTCTGCATATCAAACGCACTGTGGAGTGCTGAAAACACCCGATAACGTTTTGTCGCATTAAATAGTTCGAATAGAGCGATCTCGATGATTAAGCATACTTCGGACAGAAGTCTCACCAAGATTATCGTAAAAAGTGCATATCTCAGCTTGAAACCCCACGAAAACCAAGATATCGACTGTTCTGCATATCCAACGAACTGTGGAGTGGGGAAAACCCCAGAAAACGTGTCACTCGCGTTAAATAGCTCGAAAAGAGCGATCCCGATGATTCTGCATACTTCTGACTGAAGTCTCACCAAGATTATCGTAGAAAATGCATATCTCAGCTTGATACCCAACGACAGCCAAGATGTCGCCGGTTCTGCATATCAAACGCACTGTGGAGTGGTGAAAACACCAGATAACGTGTTTCTCGCATTAAATTGCTCGAAAAGAGCGATCTAGATGATTCAGCATACTTCGGACAGAAGTCTCACCAAGATTATCCTAGAAAATGCATATCTCAGCTTGAAACCGCACGAAAACCAAGATATCGACTGTTCTGCATATCCAACGAACTGTGGAGTGGGGAAAACCCCAGAAAACGTGTCTCTCGCGTTAAATAGCTCGAAAAGAGCGATCCCGATGATTCTGCATACTTCTGACAGAAGTCTCACCAAGATTATCGCAGACAATGCATATCTCAGCTTGAAACCCCACGAAAACCAAGATATCGCCGGTTCTGCATATCATACGCACTGTGGATTGCTGAAAACACCAGATATCGTGTTTCTCGCATTAAATAGCTCGAAAAGTGCGATCTCGATGATTCTGCATACTTCGGACAGAAGTCTCACCATGATTATCGTAAAAAATACATATCTCAGCTTGAAACCCCACGAAAACCAAGATATCGCTGGTTCTGCATATCAAACGCACTGTGGACTGGTGAAAACACCAGATAACGTGTTTCTCTCATTAAATAGGTCGAAAAGAGCGATCTCGATGTTTCTGCATACTTCGGACAGAGGTCTCACCAAGATTATCTCAGAAAATGCATATCTCAGCTGGAAACCCCAAGAAAACTGAGATATCGCTGGTTCTGCATATCAAACGCACTGTGGAGTGCTGAAAACACCAGATAACGTTTTGTCGCATTAAATAGTTCGAATAGAGCGATCTCGATGATTAAGCATACTTCGGACAGAAGTCTCACCAAGATTATCGTAAAAAGTGCATATCTCAGCTTGAAACCCCACGAAAACCAAGATATCTCCTGTTCTGCATATCCAACGAACTGTGCAGTGGTGAAAACCCCAGAAAACGTGTTTCTCGCATAAAATAGCTCGAAAAGTACGATCTCGAAGATTCTGCATACTTCTAACAGAAGTCTCAACATGATTATCGCAGATAATGCATATCTCTGCTAGAAACCCCACGAAAACCAAGATTTCGCTGGTTCTGCATATCAAACGCACTGTGGAGTGGTGAAAACCCCAGAATACGTGTTTCTCGCATTAAATAGATCGAAAAATACGATCTCGATGACTCTGCATACTTCGGACAGAAGTCTCACCAAGATTATCGCAGAAAATGCATATCTGAGCTTGAAACCCCACGAAAACCAAGATATTGTCGGTTCTGCATATCAAACGCACAGTGGAGTGGTGAAAACACCAGATAGCGTGTTTCTCGCATTAAATAGCTCGAAACGAACGATCTAGATGATTCTGCATACTTCTGACTGAAGTCTCACCATTATTATCGCAGAAAATGCATATGTCAGCTTGAACCCCGACGAAATCAAAGATGTCGCCGGCTCTGCATATCAAACGCACTGTGGAGTGGTGAAAACACCAGAGAACTTGTTTTTTCGCATTAAATAGCTCGAAAAGAGCGATCCCGATGATTCTGCATACTTCTGACAGAAGTCTCACCAAGATTATCGCAGACAATGCATATCTCAGCTTGAAACCCCACGAAAACCAAGATATCGCCGGTTCTGCATATCATACGCACTGTGGATTGCTGAAAACACCAGATATCGTGTTTCTCGCATTAAATAGCTCGAAAAGTGCGATCTCGATGATTCTGCATACTTCGGACAGAAGTCTCACCATGATTATCGTAAAAAATGCATATCTCAGCTTGAAACCCCACGAAAACCAAGATATCGCTGGTTCTGCATATCAAACGCACTGTGGACTGGTGAAAACACCAGATAACGTGTTTCTCGCATTAAATAGGTCGAAAAGAGCGATCTCGATGTTTCTGCATACTTCGGACAGAGGTCTCACCAAGATTATCTCAGAAAATGCATATCTCATCTGGAAACCCCACGAAAACTGAGATATCGCTGGTTCTGCATATCAAACGCACTGTGGAGTGCTGAAAACACCAGATAACGTTTTGTCGCATTAAATAGTTCGAATAGAGCGATCTCGATGATTAAGCATACTTCGGACAGAAGTCTCACCAAGATTATCGTAAAAAGTGCATATCTCAGCTTGAAACCCCACGAAAACCAAGATATCTCCTGTTCTGCATATCCAACGAACTGTGCAGTGGTGAAAACCCCAGAAAACGTGTTTCTCGCATAAAATAGCTCGAAAAGTACGATCTCGAAGATTCTGCATACTTCTAACAGAAGTCTCAACATGATTATCGCAGATAATGCATATCTCTGCTAGAAACCCCACGAAAACCAAGATTTCGCTGGTTCTGCATATCAAACGCACTGTGGAGTGGTGAAAACACCAGATAACGTGTTTGTCGCATTAAATAACTCGAAAAGTGCGATCTCGATGTTTCTACATACTTCGGACAGAGGTCTCACCAAGATTATCGCAGAAAATGCATATCTCAGCTTGAAACCTCACGAAAACCAAGATATCTGCGGTTCTGCACATCAAACGTACTGTGGAGCCGTGAAAACACCAGAAAACGTGTTTCTTGCATTAAGTAGCTCGAAAAGAGCGTTCTCGAAGGTTCTGCATACTTCTGACAGAGGTCTCACCAAGATTATCGTAGAAAATGCAGATCTCATCTTGAAACCCGACGAAATCCAAGATGTCGCCGGTTCTGCATATCAAACGCACTGTAGAGTGGTGAAAACAACCAAATAACGTGTTTCTCGCATTAAATAGCTCGAAAATAGCGATATCGATGGTTCTGCATACTTCGGACAGAAGTCTCACCAATATTATCGCAGAAAATGCATATCTCAGCTTGAAACCTCACGAAAATCAAGATGTCGCCGGTTCTGCACATCAAACGTACTGTGGAGTGGTGAAAACACCAGAAAACGTGTTTCTCGCATTAAATAGCTCGAAAAGAGCGATATCGATGATTCTGCACACTTCGGACAGCAGTCTCACCAAGATTATCGCAGAAAATGCAGATCTCAGCTTGAAACCCCACGAAAACCAAGATATCGCCGGTTCTGCATATCATACGCACTGTGGAGTGGTGAAAACTCCAGATAACGTGTTTCTCGCATTAAATAGGTCGAAACGAGCGATCTCGATGATTAAGCATACTTCGGACAGAAGTCTCACCAAGATTATCGTAAAAAATGCATATCTCAGCTTGAAACCCCACGAAAACCCAGATATCGCTGGTTCTGCATATCCAACGCACTGTGGAGTGGTGAAAACACCAGATAACGTGTTTCTCGCATTAAATAGCTCGAAACGAGCGATCTCGATGATTCTGCATACTTCGGACAGAAGTCTCACCAAGATTATCGCAGAAAATGCATATCTCAGCCTGAAACCCCACGAAAACCAAGATATCGCCGGTTCTGCATATCAAACGCACTGTGGAGTGGTGAAAACTCCAGATTACTTGTTTCTCGCATTAAATCGCTCGAAAAGAGCGATCTCGATGGTTCTGCACACTTCGGACAGAAGTCTCACCAAGATTATCGCAGATAATTCATGTCTCAGCTTGAAACCCCACGAAAACCAAGATATCGCAGGTTCTGCATATCATACGCACTGTGGAGTGTTGAAAACACCAGATAACGTGTTTCTCGCATTAAATAGGTCGAAACGAGCGATCTCGATGACTCTGCATACTTGGGACAGAAGTCTCACCAAGATTATCGCAGAAAATGCATATCTGAGCTTAAAACCTCACGAAAACCAAGATATCGCTGGTTCTGCATATCAAACGCACTGTGGCGTGCTGAAAACACCAGATAACGTGTTTTTCGCATTAAATAGCTCGAAAAGAGCGATCTCGAAGACTCTGCATATTTCGGACAGAACTCTCACCAAGATTATCACAGAAAATGCATATCTGAGCTTGAAACCCCACGAAAACCAAGATATCGCTGGTTCTGCATATCAAACGCACTGTGGCGTGCTGAAAACACCAGATAACGTGTTTCTCGCATTAAATAGGTCGAAAAGAGCGATCTCGATGATTAAGCATACTTCGGACAGAAGTCTCACCAAGATTATCGCAGAAAATGCATATCTCAGCTTGAAACCCGACGAAAACCAAACATCGCCGGTTCTGCATATCTAACCAACTGTGGAGTGGTGACAACACCAGACAACGTGTTTCTCGCATTAAATAGCTCGAATAGAGCGATCTCGATGATTAAGCATACTTCGGACAGAAGTCTCACCAAGATTATCGTAAAAAATGCATATCTCAGCTTGAAAGCCCACGAAAACCAAGCTATCTCCTGTTCTGCATATCCAACGAACTGTGGAGTGGTGAAAACCCCAGAAAACGTGTTTCTCGCATTAAATAGCTCGAAAAGTGCGATCGCGTTGATTCTGCATACTTCGGACAGAAGTCTCACCAATATTATCGCAGAAAATGCATATCTGAGCTTGAAACCCCACGAAAACCAAGATATCGCTGGTTCTGCATATCAAACGCACTGTGGCGTGCTGAAAACACCAGATAACGTGTTTCTCGCATTAAATAGCTCGAATAGAGCGATCTCGATGATTAAGCATACTTCGGACAGAAGTCTCACCAAGATTATCGCAGAAATTGCATATCTCAGCTTGAAACCCCACGAAAACCAAGATATCTCCTGTTCTGCATATCCAACGAACTGTGGAGTGGTGAAAACCCCAGAATACGTGTTTCTCGCATTAAATAGCTCGAAAAATACGATCTCGATGATTCTGCATACTTCGGACAGAAGTCTCACCATGATTATCGTAAAAAATGCATATCTCAGCTTGAAACCCCACGAAAACCAAGATATCGCTGGTTCTGCATATCAAACGCACTGTGGACTGGTGAAAACACCAGATAACGTGTTTCTCTCATTAAATAGGTCGAAAAGAGCGATCTCGATGATTCTGCATACTTCTGACTGAAGTCTCACAATTATTATCGCAGAAAATGCATATGTCAGCTTGAACCCCGACGAAATCAAAGATGTCGCCGGTTCTGCATATCAAACGCACTGTGGAGTGGTGAGAACACCAGATAACGTGTTTCTCGCATTAAGTAGCTCGAAACGAGCGATCTAGATGACTCTGCATACTTCTGACTGAAGTCTCACCAAGATTATCGCAGAAAATGCATATCTCAGCTTGAAACCCGAACCGAAACCAAGATATTTCCGGTTCTGCATGTCAAACGTACTGTGGAGTGGTGAATACACCAGATAACGTGTTTCTCCCATTAAATAACTCGAAAAGAGGGTTCTCGATGATTCTGCATACTTCTGACTGATGTCTCACCAAGATTATCGCAGAAAATGCATATCTCAGCTTGAACCCCGACGAAAGCCAAGATGTCGCCGGTTCTGCATATCAAACGCACTGTGGAGTGGTGAAAACACCAGATAACGTGTTTCTCGCATTAAATAGCTCGAAAAGAGCGATCCCGAAGATTCTGCATACTTCTGACAGAAGTCTCGCCAAGATTATCGTAGAAAATGCATATCTCAGCTTGATACCCCACGAAAGCCACGATGTCGCCGGGTCTGCATATCAAACGCACTGTGGAGTAGTGAAAACACCAGATAACGTGTTTCTCGCATTAAAGAGCTCGAAAAGAGGGATCTCGATGATTCTGCATACTTCTGATAGAAGTCTCACCAAGATTATCGTAGAAAATGCATATCTCAGCTTGATACCCGACGAAAGCCAAGATGTCGCCGGTTCTGCATATCAAACGCACTGTGGAGTGGTGAAAACACCAGATAACGTGTTTCTCGCATTAAATAGCCCGAAATGAGGGATCTCGATGATTCTGCATACTTCTGACAGAAGACTCACCAAGATTATCGCAGAAAATGCATATCTCAATTGGAAACACCACGGAAATCAAGATATCGCCGGCTCTGCATATCAAACGCACTGTGGAGTGGTGAAAACAACCAGATAACGAGTTTCTCACATTAAATAGCTCGAAAAGAGCGACCCCGATGATTCTGCATACTTCTGACAGAAGACTCACCAAGATTATCGCAGAAAATGCATATCGCAGCTGGAAACACCACGAAAATCAAGATATCGCCGGTTCCGCATATCAAACGCACTGTGGAATGTTGAAAACACCGGGAAACTTGTTTTTTTGCATTAAATAGCTCGACAAGAGCGATCTAGATGATTCTGCATACTTCTGAATGAGGTCTCACCACGATTATCGCAGAAAATGCATATCTCAGCTGGAAACACCACGAAAATCAAGATATCGCCGGTTCTGCATTTCAAACGCACTGTGGAGTGGTGAAAACACCAGATAACGTGTTTCTCGCATTAAATAGCCCGAAAAGAGGGATCTCGATGATTCTGCATACTTCTGACAGAAGACTCACCAAGATTATCGCAGAAACTGCATATCTCAACTGGAAACACCACGAAAATCGAGATATCGCCGGTTCTGAATATCAAACGCACTGTGGAATGTTGAAAACACCAGGAAACTTGTTTTTTTGCATTAAATAGCTCGACAAGAGCGATCTAGATGATTCTGCATACTTCTGACTGAAGTCTCACCAAGATAATCGCAAAAAACGCATATCTCAGCTTGAAACCCGACGAAATCCAAGATGTCGCCGGTTCTGCATATCAAACGCACTGTGGAGTGGTGAAAACACCAGATAACGTGTTTCTCGCATTAAACAGCTCGGAAAGAGCGTTCTCGATGATTCTGCTTACTTCTGACAGAAGAATCACCAGGATTATCGCAGAAAATGCATGTCTCAGTTTGAACCCCGACTAAAGCCAAGATGTCGCCGCTTCTGCATATCAAACGCACTGTGGAGTGGTGAAAACACCAGATAACGTGTTTCTCGCGTTAAATAGCTCGACAAGAGCGATCTAGATGATTCTGCATACTTCTGACTGAAGTCTCACCAAGATTTTCGCAGAAAATGCATATCTCAGCTTGAATCCCGAACGTAACCAAGATATCTGCGGTTCTGCATGTCAAACGCACTGTGGAGTGGCGAAAACACCAGATAACGTGTTTCTCGCATTAAGTAGCTCGAAAGGAGCGATCTCGATGATTCTGCATACTTCTGACAGAAGTCTCACCATGATAATCGCAGAAAATGCATATCTCAGCTTGAAACCCGACGAAATCCAAGATGTCGCCGGTTCTGCACATAAAACGTTCTGTGGAGTGGTGAAAACACCAGAAAACGTGTTTCTCGCATTAAGTAGCTCGAAACGAGCGATCCAGATGATTCTGCATACTTCTGACTGAACTCTCACCAATATTATCGCAAAAAATGCATATCTCACCTTGAAACCTCACGAAAATCAAGATTATGCCGGTTCTGCATATCAAACGCACTGTGGAGTGGTGAAAACAACCAGATAACGAGTTTCTCGCACTAAATAGCTCGAAAAGTGCGATCTCGATGATTCTGCATACTTCTGACAGAAGTCTCACCAAGATAATCGCAGAAAATGCATATCTCAGCTTGAAACCCGACGAAATCCAAGATGTCGCCGGTTCTGCACATAAAACGTTCTGTGGAGTGGTGAAAACACCAGAAAACGTGTTTCTCGCATTAAGTAGCTCGAAACGAGCGATCTAGATGATTCTGCATACTTCTGACTGAAGTCTCACGAATATTATCGCAAAAAATGCATATCTCGACTTGAAACCTCACGAAAATCAAGATGACGCCGGTTCTGCATATCAAACGCAATGTGGAGTGGTGAAAACAACCAGATAACGAGTTTCTCGCATTAAATAGCTCGAAAAGAGCGATCCCGATGATTCTGCATACTTCTGTCAGAAGACTCACCAAGATTATCGCAGAAAATGCATATCTCAGCTGGAAACACCACGAAAATCAAGATATCGCCGGTTCCGCATATCAAACGCACTGTGGAATGTTGAAAACACCGGGAAACTTGTTTTCTTGCATTAAATAGCTCGACAAGAGCGATCTAGATGATTCTGCATACTTCTGACTGAAGTCTCACCAAGATAATCGCAGAAAATGCATATCTCAGCTTGAAACCCGACGAAATCCAAGATGTCGCCGGTTCTGCATATCAAACGCACTGTGGAGTGGTGAAAACACCAGATAACGTGTTTCTCGCATTAAACAGCTCGAAAAGAGCGTTTTCGATGATTCTGCATACTTCTGACAGAAGAATCACCAGGATTATCGCAGAAAATGCATGTCTCAGTTTGAACCCCGACTAAAGCCAAGATGTCGCCGGTTCTGCATATCAAACGCACTGTGGAGTGGTGAAAACACCAGATAACGTGTTTCTCGCGTTAAATTGCTCGGCAAGAGCGATCTAGATGATTCTGCATACTTCTGACTGAAGTCTCACCAAGATTATCGCAGAAAATGCATATCTCAGCTTGAATCCCGAACGTAACCAAGATATCTGCGGTTCTGCATGTCAAACGCACTGTGGAGTGGCGAAAACACCAGCTAACGTGTTTCTCGCATTAAGTAGCTCGAAAAGAGCGATCTCGATGATTCTGCATACTTCTGACAGAAGACTCACCAAGATTATCGCAGAAAATGCATATCTCAACTGGAAACACCACCAAAATCAAGATATCGCCGGTTCTGCATATCATACGCACTGTGGAATGTTGAAAACACCAGGAAACTTGTTTTGTTGCATTAAATAGCTCGACAAGAGCGATCTAGATGATTCTGCATACTTCTGACTGAAGTCTCACCAAGATAATCGCAGAAAATGCATATCTCAGCTTGAAACCCGACGAAATCCAAGATGTCGCCGGTTCTGCATATCAAACGCACTGTGGAGTGGTGAAAACACCAGATAACGTGTTTCTCGCATTAAACAGCTCGAAAAGAGCGTTTTCGATGATTCTGCATACTTCTGACAGAAGAATCACCAGGATTATCGCAGAAAATGCATGTCTCAGTTTGAACCCCGACTAAAGCCAAGATGTCGCCGGTTCTGCATATCAAACGCACTGTGGAGTGGTGAAAACACCAGATAACGTGTTTCTCGCGTTAAATAGCTCGGCAAGAGCGATCTAGATGATTCTGCATACATCTGACTGAAGTCTCACCAAGATTATCGCAGAAAATGCATATCTCAGCTTGAATCCCGAACGTAACCAAGATATCTGCGGTTCTGCATGTCAAACGCACTGTGGAGTGGCGAAAACACCAGCTAACGTGTTTCTCGCATTAAGTAGCTCGAAAAGAGCGATCTCGATGATTCTGCATACTTCTGACAGAAGTCTCCCCAAGATAATCGCAGAAAATGCATATCTCAGCTTGAAACCCGACGAAATCCAAGATGTCGCCGGTTCTGCACATAAAACGTTCTGTGGAGTGGTGAAAACACCAGAAAACGTGTTTCTCGCATTAAGTAGCTCGAAAAGAGCGATCCCGATGATTCTGCATACTTCTGACAGAAGTCTCACCAAGATTATCGTAGAAAATGCATATCTCAGCTTGAAACCCGACGAAATCCAAGATATCTTCGGTTCTGCATGTCAAACGTACTGTGGAGTGGTGAATACACCAGAAAACGTGTTTCTCGCATTAAGTAGCTCGAAAAGAGCGTTCTCGAAGATTCTGCATACTTCTGACTGATGTCTCACCACTATTATCGCAGAAAATGCATATCTGAGCTGGAAACACCACGAAAATCAAGATATCGCCGGTTCTGCATATCAAACGCACTGTGGAATGTTGAAAACACCGGGAAACTTGTTTTTTTGCATTAAATAGCTCGACAAGAGCGATCTAGATGATTCTGCATACTTCTGAATGAAGTCATACCACGATTATCGCAGAAAATGCATATCTCACCTTGAAACCTCACGAAAATCAAGATGTCGCCGGTTCTGCATTTCAAACGCACTGTGGAGTGGTGAAAACACCAGATAACGTGTTTCTCGCATTAAACAGCTCGAAAAGAGCGTTTTCGATGATTCTGCATACTTCTGACAGAAGAATCACCAGGATTATCGCAGAAAATGCATGTCTCAGTTTGAACCCCGACTAAAGCCAAGATGTCGCCGGTTCTGCATATCAAACGCACTGTGGAGTGGTGAAAACACCAGATAACGTGTTTCTCGCGTTAAATAGCTCGGCAAGAGCGATCTAGATGATTCTGCATACTTCTGACTGAAGTCTCACCAAGATTATCGCAGAAAATGCATATCTCAGCTTGAATCCCGAACGTAACCAAGATATCTGCGGTTCTGCATGTCAAACGCACTGTGGAGTGGCGAAAACACCAGCTAACGTGTTTCTCGCATTAAGTAGCTCGAAAAGAGCGATCCCGATGATTCTGCATACTTCTGACAGAAGTCTCACCAAGATTATCGTAGAAAATGCATATCTCAGCTTGAAACCCGACGAAATCCAAGATATCTTCGGTTCTGCATGTCAAACGCACTGTGGAATGTTGAAAACACCGGGAAACTTGTTTTTTTGCATTAAATAGCTCGACAAGAGCGATCTAGATGATTCTGCATACTTCTGAATGAAGTCATACCACGATTATCGCAGAAAATGCATATCTCACCTTGAAACCTCACGAAAATCAAGATGTCGCCGGTTCTGCATTTCAAACGCACTGTGGAGTGGTGAAAACACCAGATAACGTGTTTCTCGCATTAAACAGCTCGAAAAGAGCGATCCCGATGATTCTGCATACTTCTGTCAGAAGACTCACCAAGATTATCGCAGAAAATGCATATCTCAGCTTGAAACCCGACGAAATCCAAGATGTCGCCGGTTCTGCATATCAAACGCACTGTGGAGTGGTGAAAACACCAGATAACGTGTTTCTCGCATTAAACAGCTCGAAAAGAGCGTTTTCGATGATTCTGCATACTTCTGACAGAAGAATCACCAGGATTATCGCAGAAAATGCATGTCTCAGTTTGAACCCCGACTAAAGCCAAGATGTCGCCGGTTCTGCATATCAAACGCACTGTGGAGTGGTGAAAACACCAGATAACGTGTTTCTCGCGTTAAATAGCTCGGCAAGAGCGATCTAGATGATTCTGCATACTTCTGACTGAAGTCTCACCAAGATTATCGCAGAAAATGCATATCTCAGCTTGAATCCCGAACGTAACCAAGATATCTGCGGTTCTGCATGTCAAACGCACTGTGGAGTGGCGAAAACACCAGCTAACGTGTTTCTCGCATTAAGTAGCTCGAAAAGAGCGATCTCGATGATTCTGCATACTTCTGACAGAAGTCTCCCCAAGATAATTGCAGAAAATGCATATCTCAGCTTGAAACCCGACGAAATCCAAGATGTCGCCGGTTCTGCACATAAAACGTTCTGTGGAGTGGTGAAAACACCAGAAAACGTGTTTCTCGCATTAAGTAGCTCGAAAAGAGCGATCCCGATGATTCTGCATACTTCTGACAGAAGTCTCACCAAGATTATCGTAGAAAATGCATATCTCAGCTTGAAACCCGACGAAATCC
Organism: Anthophora plumipes; assembly: GCA_951804975.1. Classification (NCBI taxonomy): domain Eukaryota; kingdom Metazoa; phylum Arthropoda; class Insecta; order Hymenoptera; family Apidae; genus Anthophora; species Anthophora plumipes. The sequence goes on along the minus strand of CATORF010000790.1, from coordinate 585,948 downwards.
AAGATATCTTCGGTTCTGCATGTCAAACGTACTGTGGAGTGGTGAATACACCAGAAAACGTGTTTCTCGCATTAAGTAGCTCGAAAAGAGCGTTCTCGAAGATTCTGCATACTTCTGACTGATGTCTCACCACTATTATCGCAGAAAATGCATATCTGAGCTGGAAACACCACGAAAATCAAGATATCGCCGGTTCTGCATATCAAACGCACTGTGGAATGTTGAAAACACCGGGAAACTTGTTTTTTTGCATTAAATAGCTCGACAAGAGCGATCAAGATGATTCTGCATACTTCTGAATGAAGTCATACCACGATTATCGCAGAAAATGCATATCTCACCTTGAAACCTCACGAAAATCAAGATGTCGCCGGTTCTGCATTTCAAACGCACTGTGGAGTGGTGAAAACACCCGATAACGTGTTTCTCGCATTAAACAGCTCGAAAAGAGCGTTTTCGATGATTCTGCATACTTCTGACAGAAGAATCACCAGGATTATCGCAGAAAATGCATGTCTCAGTTTGAACCCCGACTAAAGCCAAGATGTCGCCGGTTCTGCATATCAAACGCACTGTGGAGTGGTGAAAACACCAGATAACGTGTTTCTCGCGTTAAATAGCTCGGCAAGAGCGATCTAGATGATTCTGCATACTTCTGACTGAAGTCTCACCAAGATTATCGCAGAAAATGCATATCTGAGCTTGAGACCCCACGAAAACCAAGATATCGTCGGTTCTGCATATCATACGCACTGTGGAGTGGTGAAATCACCGGACAACGTTTTGTCGCATTAAATAGCTCGAATAGAGCGATCTCGATGATTCTGCATACTTCGGACAGAAGTCTCATCAAGATTATCCTAAAAAATTCATTTCTCAGCTTGAAACCCCACGAAAACCAAGATATCGCTGGTACTGCATATCAAACGCACTGTGGAGTGGTGAAAACACCAGATAACGTGTTTCTCGCATTAAATAGCTCGAAAAGAGCGATGTCGATGATTCTGCATACTTCTAACAGAAGTCTCACAAAGGTTATCTCAGAAAATGCATATCTCTGCTTGAAAACCCACGCAAACCAAGATATCTCCTGTTCTACATATCCAAAGAGCTGTGGAGTGGTGAAAAAACCAGAAAACGTGTTTCTCGCATTAAATAGCTCGAAAAGAGCGCTCCCGATGTTTCTGCATACTTCGGACAAATGTCTCACCATGCTTATCGCAGAAAATGCATATCTCAGCTTGAAACCCCACGAAAGCCAAGATATCGCTGGTTCTGCATATCAAACGCACTGTGGTGTGGTGAAAACCCCAGAAAACGTGTTTCTCGCATTAAATAGCTCGAATAGAGCGATCTCGATGATTCTGCATACTTCTAACTGAAGTCTCACCAATATTATCGCAGAAAATGCATATCTCAGCTTGAAACCCGACCGAAACCAAGGTATCTCCGTTTCTGCATGTCAAACGTACTGTTGAGTGGTCAAAACACCACAAAACGTGTTTCTCGCATTAAGTAGCTCGAAAAGAGCGATCTAGATGATTCTGCATACTTCGGACAGAAGTCTCACCAATATTATCGCAGAAAATGCATATCTCAGCTTGAAACCTCACGAAAATCAAGATGTCGCCGGTTCTGCATATCAAACGCACTGTGGAGTGGTGAAAGCAACCAGATAACGTGTTTCTCGCATTAAATAGCTCGAAACGAGCGAAATAGATCATTCTGCATACTTCTGACTGAAGTCTCACCAATATTATCGCAGAAAATGCATATCTCAGCTTGAAACCCGACCGAAATCAAGGTATCTCCGTTTCTGCATGTCAAACGTACTGTGGAGTGGTGAATACACCAGAAAACGTGTTTCTCGCATTAAGTAGCTCGAAAAGAGCGATCTAGATGATTCTGCATACTTCGGACAGAAGTCTCACCAATATTATCGCAGAAAATGCATATCTCAGCTTGAAACCTCACGAAAATCAAGATGTCGCCGGTTCTGCATATCAAACGCACTGTGGAGTGGTGAAAGCAACCAGATAACGTGTTTCTCGCATTAAATAGCTCGAAACGAGCGAAATAGATCATTCTGCATACTTCTGACTGAAGTCTCACCAATATTATCGCAGAAAATGCATATCTCAGCTTGAAACCCGTCGAAAAAAAAGATGTCGCCGGTTCTGCATATCAAACGCACTGTGGGGTGGTGAAAACACCAGAAAACGTGTTTCTCGCATTAAATAGCTCCAAAAGAGCGATCTCGAAGATTCTGCATACTTCGGACAGAAGTCTCACCAAGATTATCGCAGAAAATGCATATCTCAGCTTGATACCCCACGAAAACCAAGATATCGTCGGTTCTGCGTATCATACGCACTGTGGAGTAGTGACAACACCGGATAACGTTTTGTCGTATTAAATAGCTCGAATAGAGCGATCTCGATGATTCTGCATACTTCGGACAGAAGTCTCACCAAGATTATCGTAAAAAATGCATATCTCGGCTTGAAACCCCACGAAAACCAAGATATCGCCGGTTCTGCATATCAAACGCACTGTGGAGTGGTGAAAGCAACCAGATAACGTGTTTCTCACATTAAATAGCTCTAAACGAGCGAACCAGATCATTCTGCATACTTCTGACTGAAGTCTCACCAAGTTTATCGCAGAAAATCCATATCTCAGCTTGAAACCCCTCGAAACCCAAGATATCACCTGTTCTGCATATCCAACGAACTGTGGTGTGGTGAAAGCACCAGAACACGTGTTTCTCGCATTAAATAGCTTGAAAAGTGCGATCTCGATGATTCTGCACACTTCGGACAGAAGTCTCACCAAGATTATCGCAGATAATGCATATCTCAGCTTGAAACCCCACGAAAACCAAGATATCGCCGGTTCTGCATATCATAGGCACTGTGGTGTGGTGAAAACACCAGATAACGTGTTTCTCGCATTAAATAGCTCGAAAAGAGCGATCTCGATGATTCTGCATACTTCTAACAGAAGTCTCACCGAGATTATCGCAGAAAATGCATATCTCTGCTTGAAACCCCACGCAAACCAAGATATCTCCTGTTCTGCATATCCAACGAACTGTGGTGTGGTGAAAACCCCAGAAAACGTGTTTCTCGCATTAAATAGCTCGAAAAGAGCGCTCTCGATGTTTCTGCATACTTCGTACAGAAGTCTCACCAGGATTATCGCAGAAAATGCATATCTCAGCTTGAAACCCCCCGAAAACCAAGATATCTCCGGTTCTGCACATCCAACGAACTGTGTTGTGGTGAAAACTCCAGAAAACGTGTTTCTCGCATTAAATAGCTCGAAAAGAGCGCTCTTGATGTTTCTGCATACTTCGGACAGACGTTTCACCAAGAGTATCGTAGAAAATGCATATCTCAACTTGAAACCCGACGAAAACCAAACATCGCCGGTTCTGCATATCAAACCAACTGTGGAGTGGTGAAAACACCAGACAACGTGTTTCTCGCATTAAATAGATCGAAAAGTGCGATCTCGATGATTCTGCATACTTCTAACAGAAGTCTCACCATGATTATCGCAGAAAATGCATATCTCTGCTAGAAACCCCACGAAAACCAAGATATCTCTGGTTCTGCATATCAAACGCACTGTGGAGTGGTGAAAGCAACCAGATAACGTGTTTCTCGCATTAAATAGCTCGAAAGGAGCGATCTCGATGATTCTGCATACTTCGGACAGAAGTCTCACCAAGATTATCGTAAAAAATGCATATCTCACCTTGAAACCCCACGAAAACCAAGATATCGCCGGTTCTGCATATCAAACGCACTGTGGAGTGGTGAAAGCAACCAGATAACGTGTTTCTCACATTAAATAGCTCGAAACGAGCGAACTAGATCATTCTGCATACTTCTGACTGAAGTCTCACCAAGTTTATCGCAGAAAATCCATATCTCAGCTTGAAACCCCTCGAAACCCAAGATATCACCTGTTCTGCATATCCAACGAACTGTGGTGTGGTGAAAGCACCAGAACACGTGTTTCTCGCATTAAATAGCTTGAAAAGTGCGATCTCGATGATTCTGCACACTTCGGACAGAAGTCTCACCAAGATTATCGCAGATAATGCATATCTCAGCTTGAAACCCCACGAAAACCAAGATATCGCCGGTTCTGCATATCATAGGCACTGTGGTGTGGTGAAAACACCAGATAACGTGTTTCTCGCATTAAATAGCTCGAAAAGAGCGATCTCGATGATTCTGCATACTTCTAACAGAAGTCTCACCAAGGTTATCGCAGAAAATGCATATCTCTGCTTGAAACCCCACGCAAACCAAGATATCTCCTCTTCTGCATATCCAAAGAACTGTGGAGTGGTGAAAAACCCAGAAAACGTGTTTCGCGCATTAAATAGCTCGAAAAGAGCGCTCCCGATGTTTCTGCATACTTCGGACAAATGTCTCACCAAGCTTATCGCAGAAAATGCATATCTCAGCTTGAAACCCCACGAAAGCCAAGATATCGCTGGTTCTGCATATCAAACGCCCTGTGGAGTGATGAAAACACCAGATAACGTGTTTCTCGCATTAAATAGCTTGAAAAGTGCGATCTCGATGTTTCTGCATACTTCGGACAGAAGTCTCACCAAGATTATCGTAGATAATGCATATCTCACCATGAAACCCCACGAAAACCAAGATATCGCCGGTTCTGCATATCATACGCACTGTGGAGTGGTGAAAACACCAGATAACGTGTTTCTCGCATTAAATAGCTCGAAAAGAGCGATCTCGATGATTCTGCATACTTCTAACAGAAGTCTCACCGAGATTATCGCAGAAAATGCATATCTCTGCTTGAAACCCCACGCAAACCAAGATATCTCCTGTTCTGCATATCCAACGAACTGTGGTGTGGTGAAAACCCCAGAAAACGTGTTTCTCGCATTAAATAGCTCGAAAAGAGCGCTCTCGATGTTTCTGCATACTTCGTACAGAAGTCTCACCAGGATTATCGCAGAAAATGCATATCTCAGCTTGAAACCCCCCGAAAACCAAGATATCTCCGGTTCTGCACATCCAACGAACTGTGGTGTGGTGAAAACTCCAGAAAACGTGTTTCTCGCATTAAATAGCTCGAAAAGAGCGCTCTTGATGTTTCTGCATACTTCGGACAGACGTTTCACCAAGAGTATCGTAGAAAATGCATATCTCAACTTGAAACCCGACGAAAACCAAACATCGCCGGTTCTGCATATCAAACCAACTGTGGAGTGGTGAAAACACCAGACAACGTGTTTCTCGCATTAAATAGATCGAAAAGTGCGATCTCGATGATTCTGCATACTTCTAACAGAAGTCTCACCATGATTATCGCAGAAAATGCATATCTCTGCTAGAAACCCCACGAAAACCAAGATATCTCCTGTCCTGCATATCCAACGAACTGTGGAGTGGTGAAAACCCCAGAAAACGTGTTTCTCGCATTAAATAGCTCGAAAAGAGCGCTCTCGATGTTTCTGCATTCTTCGGACAAACGTCTCACCAAGCTTATCGCTGAAAATGCATATCTCAGCTTGAAACCCCACGAAAGCCAAGATATCTCTGGTTCTGAATATCAAACGCACTGTGGAGTGGTGAAAGCAACCAGATAACGTGTTTCTCGCATTAAATAGCTAGAAAGGAGCGATCTCGATGATTCTGCATACTTCGGACAGAAGTCTCACCAAGATTATCGTAAAAAATGCATATCTCAGCTTGAAACCCCACGAAAACCAAGATATCGTCGGTTCTGCATATCATACGCACTGTGGAGTGGTGAAACACCGGATAACGTTTTGTAGCATTAAATATCTCGAATAGAGCGATCTCGATGAATCTGCATACTTCGGAAAGAAGTCTCACCAAGATTATCGTAAAAAATGCATATCTCAGCTTGAAACTCCACGAAAACCAAGATATCGCTGGTACTGCATATCAAACGCACTGCGGAGTGGTGAAAACACCAGATAACGTGTTTCTCGAATTAAATAGCTCGAAAAGAGCGATCTCGATGATTCTGCATACTTCGGACAGAAGTCTCACCAAGATTATCGTAAAAAATGCATATCTCAGCTTGAAACCCCACGAAAACCAAGATATCGTCGGTTCTGCATATCATACGCACTGTGGAGTGGTGAAACACCGGATAACGTTTTGTAGCATTAAATATCTCGAATAGAGCGATCTCGATGAATCTGCATACTTCGGAAAGAAGTCTCACCAAGATTAGCGTAGATAATGCATATCTCACCATGAAACCCCACGAAAACCAAGATATCGCCGGTTCTGCATATCATACGCACTGTGGAGTGGTGAAAACACCAGATAACGTGTTTCTCGCATTGAATAGCTCGAAAAGAGCGATCTCGATGATTCTGCATACTTCTAACAGAAGTCTCACCGAGATTATCGCAGAAAATGCATATCTCTGCTTGAAACCCCACGCAAACCAAGATATCTCCTGTTCTGCATATCCAACTAACTGTGGTGTGGTGAAAACCCCAGAAAACGTGTTTCTCGCATCAAATAGCTCGAAAAGAGCGCTCTCGATGTTTCTGCATACTTCGTACAGAAGTCTCACCAGGATTATCGCAGAAAATGCATATCTCAGCTTGAAACCCCCCGAAAACCAAGATATCTCCGGTTCTGCACAACCAACGAACTGTGGTGTGGTGAAAACTCCAGAAAACGTGTTTCTCGCATTAAATAGCTCGAAAAGAGCGCTCTTGATGTTTCTGCATACTTCGGACAGAAGTCTCACCAAGATTATCGTAAAAAATGCATATCTCAGCTTGAAACTCCACGAAAACCAAGATATCGCTGGTACTGCATATCAAACGCACTGTGGAGTGGTGAAAACACCAGATAACGTGTTTCTCGAATTAAATAGCTCGAAAAGAGCGATCTCGATGATTCTGCATACTTCGGACAGAAGTCTCACCAAGTTTATCGAAGAAAATGCATATCTCAGCTTGAAACCCCTGGAAAACCAAGATATCACCTGTTCTGCATATCCAATGAACTGTGGTGTTGTGAAAACCCCAGAAAACGTGTTTCTCGCATGAAATAGCTTGAAAAGAGCGATCTCGATGATTCTGCACACTTCGGACTGAAGTCTCACCAAGATTATCGCAGATAATGCATATCTCAGCATGAAACCCCACGAAAACCAAGATATCGCCGGTTCTGCATATCATACGCACTGTGGAGTGGTGAAAACACCAGATAACGTGTTTCTCGCATTAAATAGCTCGAAAAGAGCGATCTCGATGATTCTGCATACTTCTAACAGAAGTCTCACCAAGATTATCGCAGAAAATGCATATATGAGCTTGAAACCCCACGAAAACCAAGATATCTTCGGTTCCGCATATCATACGCACTGTGGAGTGGGGAAAACACCGGATAACGTTTTGTCGCATTAAATAGCTCGAATAGAGCGATCTCGATGATTCTGCATACTTCGGACAGAAGTCTCACCAAGATTATCCTAAAAAATTCATATCTCAGCTTGAAACCCCACGAAAACCAAGATATCGCCGGTTCTGCATATCATACGCACTGTGGAGTGGTGAAAACACCAGATAACGTGTTTCTCGCATTAAATAGCTCGAAAAGAGCGATGTCGATGATTCTGCATACTTCTAACAGAAGTCTCACCAAGGTTATCGCAGAAAATGCATATCTCTGCTTGAAACCCCTCGAAACCCAAGATATCACCTGTTCTGCAAATCCAACGAACTGTGGTGTGTTGAAAGCCCCAGAAAACGTGTTTCCCGCATTAAATAGCGTGAAAAGTGCGATCTCGATGATTCTGCACACTTCGGACAGAAGTCTCACCAAGATTATCGCAGATAATGCATATCTCAGCTTGAAACCCCACGAAAACCAAGATATCGCCGGTTCTGCATATCAAACGCACTGTGGAGTGGTGAATACACCAGAAAACGTGTTTCTCGCATTAAATAGCTCGAATAGAGCGATCTCGATGATTCTGCATACTTCTAACTGAAGTCTCACCAATTTTATCGCAGAAAATGCATATCTCAGCTTGAAACCCGACCGAAACCAAGGTATCTCCGTTTCTGCATGTCAAACGTACTGTGGAGTGGTCAAAACACCAGAAAACTTGTTTTTTCGCATTAAATAGCTCGAAACGAGCGATCTAGTTGATTCTGCATACTTCTGACTGAAGTCTCACCAAGATTATCGCAGAAAATGCATATCTCAGCTTGAAACCCGACCGAAATCAAGGTATCTCCGTTTCTGCATGTCAAACGTACTGTGGAGTGGTGAACACACCAGAAAACGTGTTTCTCGCATTAAATAGCTCGAAAAGAGCGATCTAGATGATTCTGCATACTTCGGACAGAAGTTTCACCAATATTATCGCCGAAAATGCATATCTCAGCTTGAAACCCGTCGAAAAAAAAGATGTCGCCGGTTCTGCATATCAAACGCACTGTGGGGTGGTGAAAACACCAGAAAACGTGTTACTCGCATTAACTAGCTCGAAAAGAGCGTTCTGGATGATTCTGCATACTTCTCATAGATGAAACACAAAGATTATCGCAGAAAATGCATATTTCAGCTGGAAACCCCACGAAAACCAATTTGTCGGTGGCTCTACATATCAAACGCACTGTGGAGTGGTGAAAAAACCAGATAACGTGTTTCTCGCATTAAATAGCTCGAAAAGAGCGATATCGAAGAATCTGCATACTTCGGACAGAAGTCTCACCAAGATTATCGTAAAAAATGCATATCTCGGCTTGAAACCCCACGAAAACCAAGATATCGCTGGTACTGCATATCAAACGCACTGTGGAGTGGTGAAAACACCAGATAACGTGTTTCTCGCATTAAACAGCTCGAAAAGAGCGATCGCGATGAATCTGCATACTTCGGACAGTAGTCTCACCAAGATTATCGTAAAAAATGCATATCTCACCTGGAAACACCACGAAAATCAAGATATCGCCGGTTCTGCATATCAAACGAACTGTGGAATGGTGAAAACAGCCAGATAACGTGTATCTCGCATTAAAAAGCTCGAAAAGAGGGATCTCGGTGATTCTGCATACTTCTGACAGAAGACTCACCAAGATTATCGCAGAAAATGCATATCTCAGCTGGAAACACCACGAAAATCAAGATATCGCCGGTTCTGCATATCAAACCAACTGTGGAGTGGTGAAAACACCAGACAACGTGTTTCTCGCATTAAATAGATCGAAAAGAGCGTTCTGGATGATTCTGCATACTTCTCATAGATGAAACACAAAGATTATCGCAGAAAATGCATATTTCAGCTGGAAACCCCACGAAAACCAAGATATCTCCTGTTCTGCATATACAACGAACTGTGGAGTGGTGAAAACACCAGATAACGTGTTTCTCGCATTAACTAGCTCGAAATGAGCGATCTCGTAGATTCTGCATACCTCTGACTGAAGTCTCACCAAGATTATCGCAGAAAATGCATATCTCAGCTTGAAACCCGACGAAAACCAAACATCGCCGGTTCTGCATATCAAACCAACTGTGGAGTGGTGAAAAAACCAGACAACGTGTTTCTCGCATTAAATAGATCGAAAAGTGCGATCTCGATGATTCTGCATACTTCTAACAGAAGTCTCACCATGATTATCGCAGATAATGCATATCTCTGCTAGAAACCCCACGAAAACCAAGATATCTCCTGTTCTGCATATACAACGAACTGTGGAGTGGTGAAAACACCAGATAACGTGTTTCTAGCATTAACTCGCTCGAAATGAGCGATCTCGAAGATTCTGCATACTTCTGACAGAAGACTCACCAAGATTATCGCAGAAAATGCATATCTCAGCTGGACACACCACGAAAATCAAGATATCGCCGGTTCTGCATATCAAACGCACTGTGAAGTGGTGAAAATACCAGATAACGTGTTTCTCGCATTAAATAGCTCGAAAAGAGCGATCTAGATGATTCTGCATACTTCTGACAGAAGACTCACCAAGATTATCGCTGAAAATGCATATCTCAGCACAAAAAACCACGAAAATCAAGATATCGCCGGTTCTGCATATCAAACGAACTGTGGAGTGGTGAAAACAACCAGATAACGTGTTTCTCGCATTAAATAGCTCGAAAAGAGGGATCTCGATGATTCTGCATACTTCTGACAGAAGACTCACCTAGATTATCGCTGAAAATGCATATCTCAGCACGAAAAACCACGAAAATCAAGATATCGCCGGTTCTGCATATCAAACCAACTGTGGAGTGGTGAAAAAACCAGACAACGTGTTTCTCGCATTAAATAGATCGAAAAGTGCGATCTCGATGATTCTGCATACTTCTAACAGAAGTCTCACCATGATTATCGCAGATAATGCATATCTCTGCTAGAAACCCCACGAAAACCAAGATATCTCCTGTTCTGCATATACAACGAACTGTGGAGTGGTGAAAACACCAGATAAATTGTTTCTAGCATTAACTCGCTCGAAATGAGCGATCTCGAAGATTCTGCATACTTCTGACAGAAGACTCACCAAGATTATCGCAGAAAATGCATATCTCAGCTGGACACACCACGAAAATCAAGATATCGCCGGTTCTGCATATCAAACGCACTGTGGAGTGTTGAAAACACAAGAAAACGTGTTTCTCGCATTAAATAGCTCGAACAGAGCGATCTAGATGATTCTGCATACTTCTGACAGAAGACTCACCAAGATTATCGCAGAAAATGCATATCTCAGCTACAAACCCCACGAAAACCAAGATATCTCCGGTTCTGCATATCAAACGCACTGTGGAGTGGTGAAAACACAAGAAAACGTGTTTCTCGCATTAAATAGCTCGAAAAGAGCGATCTAGATGATTCTGCATACTTCTGACAGAAGACTCACCAAGATCATCGCAGAAAATGCATATCTCAGCTACAAACCCCACCAAAACCAAGATATCTCCGGTTCTGCATATCAAACGCACTGTGGGGTGGTGAAAACACAAGAAAACGTGTATCTCGCATTAAATAGCTCGAGAAGAGAGATCTAGATGGTTCTGCATACTTCTGACAGAAGACTCACCAAGATTATCGCAGAAAATGCATATCTCAGCTTGAAAACCCACGAAAACCCAGATATCGCCGGTTCTGCATATCAAACCAACTGTGGAGTGGTGAAAACACCAGACAACGTGTTTCTCGCATTAAATAGATCGAAAAGAGCGTTCTGGATGATTCTGCATACTTCTCATAGATGAAACACATAGATTATCGCTGAAAATGCATATTTCAGCTGGAAACCCCACGAAAACCAATTTATCGGTGGCTCTACATATCAAACGCACTGTGGAGCGGTCAAAACACCAGAAATCTTGTTTTTTCACATTAAATAGCTCGAAACGAGCGATCTCGATGATTCTGCATACTTCGGACAGAAGGCTCACCAAGATTGCCGCAGAAAATGCATATCTCACCTGGAAACACCACGAAAAATCAAGATATCGCCGGTTCTGCATATCAAACGAACTGTGGAGTGGTGAAAACAGCCAGATAACGTGTATCTCGCATTAAAAAGCTCGAAAAGAGGGATCTCGGTGATTCTGCATACTTCTGACAGAAGACTCACCAAGATTATCGCAGAAAATGCATATCTCAGCTTGAAACCCGACGAAAACCAAGATGTCGCCGGTTCTGCATATCAAACGTACTGTGGAGTGGTCAATACACCAGAAAACGTGTTTGTCGAATTAAATGGCTCGAGAAGAGCGATCTAGATGATTCTGCATACTTCTGACTGAAGTCTCACCAATATTATCGCAGAAAATGCATATCTCAGCTTGAAACCCGACGAAAACCAAGATGTCGCCGGTTCTGCATATCAAACGCACTGTGGGGTGGTGAAAACACCAGAAAACGTGTTACTCGCATTAACTAGCTCGAAAAGAGCGTTCTGGATGATTCTGCATACTTCTCATAGATGAAACACAAAGATTATCGCAGAAAATGCATATCTCAGCTTGAAACCCAACGAAAGCCAAGATATCGCTGGTTCTGCATATCAAACGCACTGTGGAGTGGTAAAAACACCAGACAAGGTTTTTCTCGCATTAACTAGCTCGAAAAGAGCGATCTCGATGATTCTGCATACTTCTGACAGAAGACTCACCTAGATTATCGCAGAAAATGCATATCTCACCTGGAAACACCACGAAAATCAAGATATCGCCGGTTCTGCATATCAAACGAACTGTGGAGTGGTGAAAACAGCCAGATAACGTGTATCTCGCATTAAAAAGCTCGAAAAGAGGGATCTAGATGACTCTGCATACTTCGGACTGAAGTCTCACCAAGATTATCGCAGAAAATGCATATCTGAGCTTGAAACCACACGAAAACCAGGATATCGTCGGTTCTGCATATCATACGCACTGTGGAGTGGTGAAAGCACCAGATAACGTGTTTCTCGCATTAAATAGATCGAAACGAGCGATCTCGATGATTAAGCATACTTCGGACAGATGTCTCACCAAGATTATCGCAGAAATTGCATATCTCAGCTTGTAACCCCACGAAAACCTAGATATCGCTGGTTCTGCATATTAAACGCAGTGTTGAGTGCTGGAAACACCAGATAACGTGTTTCTCACATTAAATAGCTCGAATAGAGCGATCTCGATGATTAAGCATACTTCGGACAGAAGTCTCACCAAGATTATCGTAAAAAGTGTATATCTCAGCTTGAAACCCCACGAAAACTGAGATATCGCTGGTTCTGCATATCAAACGCACTGTGGAGTGGTGAAAACACCAGATAACGTGTTTCTCGCATTAAATAGCTCGAAAAGAGCGATCTCGATAAATCTGCATACTTCGGACAGAAGTCTCACCAAGATTATCGTAAAAAATGCATATCTCGGCTTGAAACCCCACGAAAACGAAGATATCGCTGGTACTGCATATCAAACGCACTGTGGAGTGGTGAAAACACCAGATAACGTGTTTCTCGCATTAAACAGCTCGAAAAGAGCGATCGCGATGAATCTGCATACTTCTGACAGAAGACTCACCTAGATTATCGCAGAAAATGCATATCTCACCTGGAAACACCACGAAAATCAAGATATCGCCGGTTCTGCATATCAAACGAACTGTGGAGTGGTGAAAACAGCCAGATAACGTGTATCTCGCTTTAAAAAGCTCGAAAAGAGGGATCTCGGTGATTCTGCATACTTCTGACCGAAGACTCACCAAGATTATCGCAGAAAATGCATATCTCTGCTGGAAACACCACGAAAATCAAGATATCGCCGGTTCTGCATATCAAACGCACTGTGGAATGTTGAAAACACCAGAAAACTTGTTTTTTCGCATTAAATAGCTCGAAAAGAGCGATCTAGCTGATTCTGCATACTTCTGACTGAAGTCTCACCAAGATTATCGCAGAAAATGCATATCTCAGCTTGAAACCTCACGAAAATCAAGACGTCGCCGGTTCTGCATATCAAACGCACTGTAGAGTGGTGAAAACAACCAGATAACGTCTTTCTCGCATTAAATAGCTCGAAAAGAGCGATCTAGATGATTCTGCTTACTTCTGGCAGAAGACTCACCTAGATTATCGCAGAAAATGCATATCTCAGCTGGAAACACCACGAAAATCAAGATATCGCCGGTTCTGCATATCAAACGCACTGTGGAATGTTGAAAACACCAGAAAACTTGTTTTTTCGCATTAAATAGCTCGAAAAGAGCGATCTAGATCATTCTGCATACTTCTGACTGAAGTCTCACCAAGATTATCGCAGAAAATGCATATCTGAGCTTGAAACCACACGAAAACCAGGATATCGTCGGTTCTGCACATCATACGCACTGTGGAGTGGTGAAAGCACCAGATAACGTGTTTCTCGCATTAAATAGCTCGAAACGAGCGATCTCGATGATTAAGCATACTTCGGACAGAAGTCTCACCAAGATTATCGTAAAAATTGCATATCTCAGCTTGAAACCCCACGAAAACCTAGATATCGCTGGTTCTGCATATTAAACGCAGTATTGAGTGCTGGAAACACCAGATAACGTGTTTCTCACATTAAATAGCTCGAATAGAGCGATCTCGATGATTAAGCATACTTCGGACAGAGGTCTCACCAAGATTATCGCAGAAAATGCATATCTCAGCTTGAAACCCCACGAAAACCCAGATATCGCCGGTTCTGCATTTCATACGCACTGTGGAGTGCTGAAAACACCAGATATCGTGTTTCTCGCATTAAATAGCTCGAAAAGTGCAATCTCGATGATTCTGCATACTTCGGACAGAAGTCTCACCAAGATTATCGCAGAAAATGCATATCTCTGCTTGAAACCCCTCGAAAACCAAGATATCACCTGTTCTGCATATCCAACGAACTGTGGTGTGGTGAAAACCCCAGAAAACGTGTTTCTCGCATTAAATAGCTCGAAAAGAGCGATCTCGATGATTCTGCACACTTCGGACAGAAGTCTCACCAAGATTATCGCAGACAATGCATATCTCAGCTTGAAACCCCACGAAAACCAAGATATCGCCGGTTCTGCATTTCATACGCACTGTGGAGTGCTGAAAACACCAGATATCTTGTTTCTCGCATTAAATAGCTCGAAAAGTGCGATCTCGATGATTCTGCATACTTCTGACAGAAGTCTCACCAAGATTATCGCAGACAATGCATATCTCAGCTTGAAACCCCACGAAAACCAAGATATCGCCGGTTCTGCATATCATACGCACTGTGGAGTGCTGAAAACACCAGATATCGTTTTTCTCGCATTAAATAGCTCGAAAAGTGCGATCTCGATGATTCAGCATACTTCGGACAGAAGTCTCTCCAAGTTTATCGCAGAAGATGCATATCTCAGCTTGAAACCCCTCGAAAACCAAGATATCACCTGTTCTGCATATCCAACGAACTGTGGTGTGGTGAAAACCCCAGAAAACATGTTTCTCGCATTAAATAGCTCGAAAAGAGCGATCTCGATGATTCTGCACACTTCGGACAGAAGTCTCACCAAGATTATCGCAGACAATGCATATCTCAGCTTGAAACCCCACGAAAACCAAGATATCGCCGGTTCTGCATTTCATACACACTGTGGAGTGCTGAAAACACCAGATATCGTGTTTCTCGCATTAAATAGCTCGAAAAGTGCGATCTCGATGATTCTGCATACTTCTGACAGAAGTCTCACCATGATTATCGTAAAAAATGCATATCTCAGCTTGAAACCCCACGAAAACCAAGATATCGCTGGATCTGCATATCAAACGCACTGTGGAGTGGTGAAAACACCAGATAACGTGTTTCTCGCATTAAATAGGTCGAAAAGAGCGATCTCGATGTTTCTGCATACTTCGGACAGAAGTCTCACCAAGATTATCGCAGACAATCTATATCTCAGCTTGAAACCCCACGAAAACCAAGATATCGCCGGTTCTGCATATCATACGCACTGTGGAGTGCTGAAAACACCAGATATCGTGTTTCTCGCATTAAATATCTCGAAAAGTGCGATCTCGATGATTCAGCATACTTCGGACAGAAGTCTCTCCAAGTTTGTCGCAGAAGATGCATATCTCAGCTTGAAACCCCTCGAAAACCAAGATATCACCTGTTCTGCATATCCAACGAACTGTGGTGTGGTGAAAACCCCAGAAAACGTGTTTCTCGCATTAAATAGCTCGAAAAGAGCGATCTCGATGATTCAGCATACTTCGGACAGAAGTCTCTCCAAGTTTATCGCAGAAGATGCATATCTCAGCTTGAAACCCCTCGAAAACCAAGATATCACCTGTTCTGCATATCCAACGAACTGTGGTGTGGTGAAAACCCCAGAAAACGTGTTTCTCGCATTAAATAGCTCGAAAAGAGCGATCTCGATGATTCTGTACACTTCGGACTGAAGTCTCACCAAGATTATCGCAGACAATGCATATCTCAGCTTGAAACCCCACGAAAACCAAGATATCGCCGGTTCTGCATTTCATACGCACTGTGGAGTGCTGAAAACACCAGATATCGTGTTTCTCGCATTAAATAGCTCGAAAAGTGCGATCTCGATGATTCTGCATACTTCTGACAGAAGTCTCACCAAGATTATCGCAGACAATGCATATCTCATCTTGAAACCCCACGAAAACCCAGATATCGCCGGTTCTGCATATCAAACGCACTGTGGAGTGGTGAAAACACCAGATAAGGTTTTTCTCGCATTAACTAGCTCGAAAGGTGCTATCTCGATGATTCAGCATACTTCGGACAGAAGTCTCTCCAAGTTTATCGCAGAAAATGCATATCTCTGCTTGAAACCCCTTGATAACCAAGATATCACCTGTTCTGCATATCCAACAAACTGTGGTGTGGTGAAAACCCCAGAAAACGTGTTTCTCGCATTACATAGCTCGAAAAGAGCGATCTCGATGATTCTGCACACTTCGGACAGAAGTCTCACCAAGATTATCGCAGAGAATGCATATCTCAGCTTGAAACCCCACGAAAACCAAGATATCGCCGGTTCTGCATATCATACGCACTGTGGAGTGCTGAAAACACCAGATATCGTGTTTCTCGCATTAAATAGCTCGAAAAGTGCGATCTCGATGATTCTGCATACTTCGGACAGAAGTCTCACCATGATTATCGTAAAAAATGCATATCTCAGCTTGAAACCCCACGAAAACCAAGATATCGCTGGTTCTGCATATCAAACGCACTGTGGAGTGGTGAAAACACCAGATAACGTGTTTCTCGCATTAAATAGGTCGAAAAGAGCGATCTCGATGTTTCTGCATACTTCGCACAGAAGTCTCACCAAGATTATCGCTGAAAATGCATATCTCAGCTTGAAACCCCACGAAAACCAAGATATCGCTGGTTCTGCATATCAAACGCACTGTGGACTGGTGAAAACACCAGATAACGTGTTTCTCGCATTAAACAGCTCGAAAAGAGCGATCGCGATGAATCTGCATACTTCGGACAGAAGTCTCACCAAGATTATCGTAAAAAATGCATATCTCAGCTTGAAACCCAACCAAAGCCAAGATATCGCTGGTTCTGCATATCAAACGCACTGTGGAGTGGTAAAAACACCAGACAAGGTTTTTCTCGCATTAACTAGCTCGAAAAGAGCGATCTCGATGATTCTGCATACTTCTGACAGAAGACTCACCTAGATTATCGCAGAAAATGCATATCTCACCTGGAAACACCACGAAAATCAAGATATCGCCGGTTCTGCATATCAAACGAACTGTGGAGTGGTGAAAACAGCCAGATAACGTGTATCTCGCAGTAAAAAGCTCGAAAAGAGGGATCTCGGTGATTCTGCATACTTTTGACCGAAGACTCACCAAGATTATCGCAGAAAATGCATATCTCAGCTGGAAACACCACGAAAATCAAGATATCGCCGGTTCTGCATATCAAACGCACTGTGGAATGTTGAAAACACCAGAAAACTTGTTTTTTCGCATTAAATAGCTCGAAAAGAGCGATCTAGATGATTCTGCATACTTCTGACTGAAGTCTCACCAAGATTATCGCAGAAAATGCATATCTCAGCTTGAAACCTCACGAAAATCAAGACGTCGCCGGTTCTGCATATCAAACGCACTGTAGAGTGGTGAAAACAACCAGATAACGTCTTTCTCGCATTAAATAGCTCGAAAAGAGCGATCTAGATGATTCTGCATACTTCTGGCAGAAGACTCACCTAGATTATCGCAGAAAATGCATATCTCAGCTTGAAACCCGTCGAAAAAAAAGATGTCGCCGGTTCTGCATATCAAACGCACTGTGGGGTGGTGAAAACACCAGAAAACGTGTTTCTCGCATTAAATAGCTCCAAAAGAGCGATCTCGAAGATTCTGCATACTTCGGACAGAAGTCTCACCAAGATTATCGCAGAAAATGCATATCTCAGCTTGATACCCCACGAAAACCAAGATATCGTCGGTTCTGCGTATCATACGCACTGTGGAGTAGTGACAACACCGGATAACGTTTTGTCGTATTAAATAGCTCGAATAGAGCGATCTCGATGATTCTGCATACTTCGGACAGAAGTCTCACCAAGATTATCGTAAAAAATGCATATCTCGGCTTGAAACCCCACGAAAACCAAGATATCGCCGGTTCTGCATATCAAACGCACTGTGGAGTGGTGAAAGCAACCAGATAACGTGTTTCTCACATTAAATAGCTCTAAACGAGCGAACCAGATCATTCTGCATACTTCTGACTGAAGTCTCACCAAGTTTATCGCAGAAAATCCATATCTCAGCTTGAAACCCCTCGAAACCCAAGATATCACCTGTTCTGCATATCCAACGAACTGTGGTGTGGTGAAAGCACCAGAACACGTGTTTCTCGCATTAAATAGCTTGAAAAGTGCGATCTCGATGATTCTGCACACTTCGGACAGAAGTCTCACCAAGATTATCGCAGATAATGCATATCTCAGCTTGAAACCCCACGAAAACCAAGATATCGCCGGTTCTGCATATCATAGGCACTGTGGTGTGGTGAAAACACCAGATAACGTGTTTCTCGCATTAAATAGCTCGAAAAGAGCGATCTCGATGATTCTGCATACTTCTAACAGAAGTCTCACCGAGATTATCGCAGAAAATGCATATCTCTGCTTGAAACCCCACGCAAACCAAGATATCTCCTGTTCTGCATATCCAACGAACTGTGGTGTGGTGAAAACCCCAGAAAACGTGTTTCTCGCATTAAATAGCTCGAAAAGAGCGCTCTCGATGTTTCTGCATACTTCGTACAGAAGTCTCACCAGGATTATCGCAGAAAATGCATATCTCAGCTTGAAACCCCCCGAAAACCAAGATATCTCCGGTTCTGCACATCCAACGAACTGTGTTGTGGTGAAAACTCCAGAAAACGTGTTTCTCGCATTAAATAGCTCGAAAAGAGCGCTCTTGATGTTTCTGCATACTTCGGACAGACGTTTCACCAAGAGTATCGTAGAAAATGCATATCTCAACTTGAAACCCGACGAAAACCAAACATCGCCGGTTCTGCATATCAAACCAACTGTGGAGTGGTGAAAACACCAGACAACGTGTTTCTCGCATTAAATAGATCGAAAAGTGCGATCTCGATGATTCTGCATACTTCTAACAGAAGTCTCACCATGATTATCGCAGAAAATGCATATCTCTGCTAGAAACCCCACGAAAACCAAGATATCTCTGGTTCTGCATATCAAACGCACTGTGGAGTGGTGAAAGCAACCAGATAACGTGTTTCTCGCATTAAATAGCTCGAAAGGAGCGATCTCGATGATTCTGCATACTTCGGACAGAAGTCTCACCAAGATTATCGTAAAAAATGCATATCTCACCTTGAAACCCCACGAAAACCAAGATATCGCCGGTTCTGCATATCAAACGCACTGTGGAGTGGTGAAAGCAACCAGATAACGTGTTTCTCACATTAAATAGCTCGAAACGAGCGAACTAGATCATTCTGCATACTTCTGACTGAAGTCTCACCAAGTTTATCGCAGAAAATCCATATCTCAGCTTGAAACCCCTCGAAACCCAAGATATCACCTGTTCTGCATATCCAACGAACTGTGGTGTGGTGAAAGCACCAGAACACGTGTTTCTCGCATTAAATAGCTTGAAAAGTGCGATCTCGATGATTCTGCACACTTCGGACAGAAGTCTCACCAAGATTATCGCAGATAATGCATATCTCAGCTTGAAACCCCACGAAAACCAAGATATCGCCGGTTCTGCATATCATAGGCACTGTGGTGTGGTGAAAACACCAGATAACGTGTTTCTCGCATTAAATAGCTCGAAAAGAGCGATCTCGATGATTCTGCATACTTCTAACAGAAGTCTCACCAAGGTTATCGCAGAAAATGCATATCTCTGCTTGAAACCCCACGCAAACCAAGATATCTCCTCTTCTGCATATCCAAAGAACTGTGGAGTGGTGAAAAACCCAGAAAACGTGTTTCGCGCATTAAATAGCTCGAAAAGAGCGCTCCCGATGTTTCTGCATACTTCGGACAAATGTCTCACCAAGCTTATCGCAGAAAATGCATATCTCAGCTTGAAACCCCACGAAAGCCAAGATATCGCTGGTTCTGCATATCAAACGCCCTGTGGAGTGATGAAAACACCAGATAACGTGTTTCTCGCATTAAATAGCTTGAAAAGTGCGATCTCGATGTTTCTGCATACTTCGGACAGAAGTCTCACCAAGATTATCGTAGATAATGCATATCTCACCATGAAACCCCACGAAAACCAAGATATCGCCGGTTCTGCATATCATACGCACTGTGGAGTGGTGAAAACACCAGATAACGTGTTTCTCGCATTAAATAGCTCGAAAAGAGCGATCTCGATGATTCTGCATACTTCTAACAGAAGTCTCACCGAGATTATCGCAGAAAATGCATATCTCTGCTTGAAACCCCACGCAAACCAAGATATCTCCTGTTCTGCATATCCAACGAACTGTGGTGTGGTGAAAACCCCAGAAAACGTGTTTCTCGCATTAAATAGCTCGAAAAGAGCGCTCTCGATGTTTCTGCATACTTCGTACAGAAGTCTCACCAGGATTATCGCAGAAAATGCATATCTCAGCTTGAAACCCCCCGAAAACCAAGATATCTCCGGTTCTGCACATCCAACGAACTGTGGTGTGGTGAAAACTCCAGAAAACGTGTTTCTCGCATTAAATAGCTCGAAAAGAGCGCTCTTGATGTTTCTGCATACTTCGGACAGACGTTTCACCAAGAGTATCGTAGAAAATGCATATCTCAACTTGAAACCCGACGAAAACCAAACATCGCCGGTTCTGCATATCAAACCAACTGTGGAGTGGTGAAAACACCAGACAACGTGTTTCTCGCATTAAATAGATCGAAAAGTGCGATCTCGATGATTCTGCATACTTCTAACAGAAGTCTCACCATGATTATCGCAGAAAATGCATATCTCTGCTAGAAACCCCACGAAAACCAAGATATCTCCTGTCCTGCATATCCAACGAACTGTGGAGTGGTGAAAACCCCAGAAAACGTGTTTCTCGCATTAAATAGCTCGAAAAGAGCGCTCTCGATGTTTCTGCATTCTTCGGACAAACGTCTCACCAAGCTTATCGCTGAAAATGCATATCTCAGCTTGAAACCCCACGAAAGCCAAGATATCTCTGGTTCTGAATATCAAACGCACTGTGGAGTGGTGAAAGCAACCAGATAACGTGTTTCTCGCATTAAATAGCTAGAAAGGAGCGATCTCGATGATTCTGCATACTTCGGACAGAAGTCTCACCAAGATTATCGTAAAAAATGCATATCTCAGCTTGAAACCCCACGAAAACCAAGATATCGTCGGTTCTGCATATCATACGCACTGTGGAGTGGTGAAACACCGGATAACGTTTTGTAGCATTAAATATCTCGAATAGAGCGATCTCGATGAATCTGCATACTTCGGAAAGAAGTCTCACCAAGATTATCGTAAAAAATGCATATCTCAGCTTGAAACTCCACGAAAACCAAGATATCGCTGGTACTGCATATCAAACGCACTGCGGAGTGGTGAAAACACCAGATAACGTGTTTCTCGAATTAAATAGCTCGAAAAGAGCGATCTCGATGATTCTGCATACTTCGGACAGAAGTCTCACCAAGATTATCGTAAAAAATGCATATCTCAGCTTGAAACCCCACGAAAACCAAGATATCGTCGGTTCTGCATATCATACGCACTGTGGAGTGGTGAAACACCGGATAACGTTTTGTAGCATTAAATATCTCGAATAGAGCGATCTCGATGAATCTGCATACTTCGGAAAGAAGTCTCACCAAGATTAGCGTAGATAATGCATATCTCACCATGAAACCCCACGAAAACCAAGATATCGCCGGTTCTGCATATCATACGCACTGTGGAGTGGTGAAAACACCAGATAACGTGTTTCTCGCATTGAATAGCTCGAAAAGAGCGATCTCGATGATTCTGCATACTTCTAACAGAAGTCTCACCGAGATTATCGCAGAAAATGCATATCTCTGCTTGAAACCCCACGCAAACCAAGATATCTCCTGTTCTGCATATCCAACTAACTGTGGTGTGGTGAAAACCCCAGAAAACGTGTTTCTCGCATCAAATAGCTCGAAAAGAGCGCTCTCGATGTTTCTGCATACTTCGTACAGAAGTCTCACCAGGATTATCGCAGAAAATGCATATCTCAGCTTGAAACCCCCCGAAAACCAAGATATCTCCGGTTCTGCACAACCAACGAACTGTGGTGTGGTGAAAACTCCAGAAAACGTGTTTCTCGCATTAAATAGCTCGAAAAGAGCGCTCTTGATGTTTCTGCATACTTCGGACAGAAGTCTCACCAAGATTATCGTAAAAAATGCATATCTCAGCTTGAAACTCCACGAAAACCAAGATATCGCTGGTACTGCATATCAAACGCACTGTGGAGTGGTGAAAACACCAGATAACGTGTTTCTCGAATTAAATAGCTCGAAAAGAGCGATCTCGATGATTCTGCATACTTCGGACAGAAGTCTCACCAAGTTTATCGAAGAAAATGCATATCTCAGCTTGAAACCCCTGGAAAACCAAGATATCACCTGTTCTGCATATCCAATGAACTGTGGTGTTGTGAAAACCCCAGAAAACGTGTTTCTCGCATGAAATAGCTTGAAAAGAGCGATCTCGATGATTCTGCACACTTCGGACTGAAGTCTCACCAAGATTATCGCAGATAATGCATATCTCAGCATGAAACCCCACGAAAACCAAGATATCGCCGGTTCTGCATATCATACGCACTGTGGAGTGGTGAAAACACCAGATAACGTGTTTCTCGCATTAAATAGCTCGAAAAGAGCGATCTCGATGATTCTGCATACTTCTAACAGAAGTCTCACCAAGATTATCGCAGAAAATGCATATATGAGCTTGAAACCCCACGAAAACCAAGATATCTTCGGTTCCGCATATCATACGCACTGTGGAGTGGGGAAAACACCGGATAACGTTTTGTCGCATTAAATAGCTCGAATAGAGCGATCTCGATGATTCTGCATACTTCGGACAGAAGTCTCACCAAGATTATCCTAAAAAATTCATATCTCAGCTTGAAACCCCACGAAAACCAAGATATCGCCGGTTCTGCATATCATACGCACTGTGGAGTGGTGAAAACACCAGATAACGTGTTTCTCGCATTAAATAGCTCGAAAAGAGCGATGTCGATGATTCTGCATACTTCTAACAGAAGTCTCACCAAGGTTATCGCAGAAAATGCATATCTCTGCTTGAAACCCCTCGAAACCCAAGATATCACCTGTTCTGCAAATCCAACGAACTGTGGTGTGTTGAAAGCCCCAGAAAACGTGTTTCCCGCATTAAATAGCGTGAAAAGTGCGATCTCGATGATTCTGCACACTTCGGACAGAAGTCTCACCAAGATTATCGCAGATAATGCATATCTCAGCTTGAAACCCCACGAAAACCAAGATATCGCCGGTTCTGCATATCAAACGCACTGTGGAGTGGTGAATACACCAGAAAACGTGTTTCTCGCATTAAATAGCTCGAATAGAGCGATCTCGATGATTCTGCATACTTCTAACTGAAGTCTCACCAATTTTATCGCAGAAAATGCATATCTCAGCTTGAAACCCGACCGAAACCAAGGTATCTCCGTTTCTGCATGTCAAACGTACTGTGGAGTGGTCAAAACACCAGAAAACTTGTTTTTTCGCATTAAATAGCTCGAAACGAGCGATCTAGTTGATTCTGCATACTTCTGACTGAAGTCTCACCAAGATTATCGCAGAAAATGCATATCTCAGCTTGAAACCCGACCGAAATCAAGGTATCTCCGTTTCTGCATGTCAAACGTACTGTGGAGTGGTGAACACACCAGAAAACGTGTTTCTCGCATTAAATAGCTCGAAAAGAGCGATCTAGATGATTCTGCATACTTCGGACAGAAGTTTCACCAATATTATCGCCGAAAATGCATATCTCAGCTTGAAACCCGTCGAAAAAAAAGATGTCGCCGGTTCTGCATATCAAACGCACTGTGGGGTGGTGAAAACACCAGAAAACGTGTTACTCGCATTAACTAGCTCGAAAAGAGCGTTCTGGATGATTCTGCATACTTCTCATAGATGAAACACAAAGATTATCGCAGAAAATGCATATTTCAGCTGGAAACCCCACGAAAACCAATTTGTCGGTGGCTCTACATATCAAACGCACTGTGGAGTGGTGAAAAAACCAGATAACGTGTTTCTCGCATTAAATAGCTCGAAAAGAGCGATATCGAAGAATCTGCATACTTCGGACAGAAGTCTCACCAAGATTATCGTAAAAAATGCATATCTCGGCTTGAAACCCCACGAAAACCAAGATATCGCTGGTACTGCATATCAAACGCACTGTGGAGTGGTGAAAACACCAGATAACGTGTTTCTCGCATTAAACAGCTCGAAAAGAGCGATCGCGATGAATCTGCATACTTCGGACAGTAGTCTCACCAAGATTATCGTAAAAAATGCATATCTCACCTGGAAACACCACGAAAATCAAGATATCGCCGGTTCTGCATATCAAACGAACTGTGGAATGGTGAAAACAGCCAGATAACGTGTATCTCGCATTAAAAAGCTCGAAAAGAGGGATCTCGGTGATTCTGCATACTTCTGACAGAAGACTCACCAAGATTATCGCAGAAAATGCATATCTCAGCTGGAAACACCACGAAAATCAAGATATCGCCGGTTCTGCATATCAAACCAACTGTGGAGTGGTGAAAACACCAGACAACGTGTTTCTCGCATTAAATAGATCGAAAAGAGCGTTCTGGATGATTCTGCATACTTCTCATAGATGAAACACAAAGATTATCGCAGAAAATGCATATTTCAGCTGGAAACCCCACGAAAACCAAGATATCTCCTGTTCTGCATATACAACGAACTGTGGAGTGGTGAAAACACCAGATAACGTGTTTCTCGCATTAACTAGCTCGAAATGAGCGATCTCGTAGATTCTGCATACCTCTGACTGAAGTCTCACCAAGATTATCGCAGAAAATGCATATCTCAGCTTGAAACCCGACGAAAACCAAACATCGCCGGTTCTGCATATCAAACCAACTGTGGAGTGGTGAAAAAACCAGACAACGTGTTTCTCGCATTAAATAGATCGAAAAGTGCGATCTCGATGATTCTGCATACTTCTAACAGAAGTCTCACCATGATTATCGCAGATAATGCATATCTCTGCTAGAAACCCCACGAAAACCAAGATATCTCCTGTTCTGCATATACAACGAACTGTGGAGTGGTGAAAACACCAGATAACGTGTTTCTAGCATTAACTCGCTCGAAATGAGCGATCTCGAAGATTCTGCATACTTCTGACAGAAGACTCACCAAGATTATCGCAGAAAATGCATATCTCAGCTGGACACACCACGAAAATCAAGATATCGCCGGTTCTGCATATCAAACGCACTGTGAAGTGGTGAAAATACCAGATAACGTGTTTCTCGCATTAAATAGCTCGAAAAGAGCGATCTAGATGATTCTGCATACTTCTGACAGAAGACTCACCAAGATTATCGCTGAAAATGCATATCTCAGCACAAAAAACCACGAAAATCAAGATATCGCCGGTTCTGCATATCAAACGAACTGTGGAGTGGTGAAAACAACCAGATAACGTGTTTCTCGCATTAAATAGCTCGAAAAGAGGGATCTCGATGATTCTGCATACTTCTGACAGAAGACTCACCTAGATTATCGCTGAAAATGCATATCTCAGCACGAAAAACCACGAAAATCAAGATATCGCCGGTTCTGCATATCAAACCAACTGTGGAGTGGTGAAAAAACCAGACAACGTGTTTCTCGCATTAAATAGATCGAAAAGTGCGATCTCGATGATTCTGCATACTTCTAACAGAAGTCTCACCATGATTATCGCAGATAATGCATATCTCTGCTAGAAACCCCACGAAAACCAAGATATCTCCTGTTCTGCATATACAACGAACTGTGGAGTGGTGAAAACACCAGATAAATTGTTTCTAGCATTAACTCGCTCGAAATGAGCGATCTCGAAGATTCTGCATACTTCTGACAGAAGACTCACCAAGATTATCGCAGAAAATGCATATCTCAGCTGGACACACCACGAAAATCAAGATATCGCCGGTTCTGCATATCAAACGCACTGTGGAGTGTTGAAAACACAAGAAAACGTGTTTCTCGCATTAAATAGCTCGAACAGAGCGATCTAGATGATTCTGCATACTTCTGACAGAAGACTCACCAAGATTATCGCAGAAAATGCATATCTCAGCTACAAACCCCACGAAAACCAAGATATCTCCGGTTCTGCATATCAAACGCACTGTGGAGTGGTGAAAACACAAGAAAACGTGTTTCTCGCATTAAATAGCTCGAAAAGAGCGATCTAGATGATTCTGCATACTTCTGACAGAAGACTCACCAAGATCATCGCAGAAAATGCATATCTCAGCTACAAACCCCACCAAAACCAAGATATCTCCGGTTCTGCATATCAAACGCACTGTGGGGTGGTGAAAACACAAGAAAACGTGTATCTCGCATTAAATAGCTCGAGAAGAGAGATCTAGATGGTTCTGCATACTTCTGACAGAAGACTCACCAAGATTATCGCAGAAAATGCATATCTCAGCTTGAAAACCCACGAAAACCCAGATATCGCCGGTTCTGCATATCAAACCAACTGTGGAGTGGTGAAAACACCAGACAACGTGTTTCTCGCATTAAATAGATCGAAAAGAGCGTTCTGGATGATTCTGCATACTTCTCATAGATGAAACACATAGATTATCGCTGAAAATGCATATTTCAGCTGGAAACCCCACGAAAACCAATTTATCGGTGGCTCTACATATCAAACGCACTGTGGAGCGGTCAAAACACCAGAAATCTTGTTTTTTCACATTAAATAGCTCGAAACGAGCGATCTCGATGATTCTGCATACTTCGGACAGAAGGCTCACCAAGATTGCCGCAGAAAATGCATATCTCACCTGGAAACACCACGAAAAATCAAGATATCGCCGGTTCTGCATATCAAACGAACTGTGGAGTGGTGAAAACAGCCAGATAACGTGTATCTCGCATTAAAAAGCTCGAAAAGAGGGATCTCGGTGATTCTGCATACTTCTGACAGAAGACTCACCAAGATTATCGCAGAAAATGCATATCTCAGCTTGAAACCCGACGAAAACCAAGATGTCGCCGGTTCTGCATATCAAACGTACTGTGGAGTGGTCAATACACCAGAAAACGTGTTTGTCGAATTAAATGGCTCGAGAAGAGCGATCTAGATGATTCTGCATACTTCTGACTGAAGTCTCACCAATATTATCGCAGAAAATGCATATCTCAGCTTGAAACCCGACGAAAACCAAGATGTCGCCGGTTCTGCATATCAAACGCACTGTGGGGTGGTGAAAACACCAGAAAACGTGTTACTCGCATTAACTAGCTCGAAAAGAGCGTTCTGGATGATTCTGCATACTTCTCATAGATGAAACACAAAGATTATCGCAGAAAATGCATATCTCAGCTTGAAACCCAACGAAAGCCAAGATATCGCTGGTTCTGCATATCAAACGCACTGTGGAGTGGTAAAAACACCAGACAAGGTTTTTCTCGCATTAACTAGCTCGAAAAGAGCGATCTCGATGATTCTGCATACTTCTGACAGAAGACTCACCTAGATTATCGCAGAAAATGCATATCTCACCTGGAAACACCACGAAAATCAAGATATCGCCGGTTCTGCATATCAAACGAACTGTGGAGTGGTGAAAACAGCCAGATAACGTGTATCTCGCATTAAAAAGCTCGAAAAGAGGGATCTAGATGACTCTGCATACTTCGGACTGAAGTCTCACCAAGATTATCGCAGAAAATGCATATCTGAGCTTGAAACCACACGAAAACCAGGATATCGTCGGTTCTGCATATCATACGCACTGTGGAGTGGTGAAAGCACCAGATAACGTGTTTCTCGCATTAAATAGATCGAAACGAGCGATCTCGATGATTAAGCATACTTCGGACAGATGTCTCACCAAGATTATCGCAGAAATTGCATATCTCAGCTTGTAACCCCACGAAAACCTAGATATCGCTGGTTCTGCATATTAAACGCAGTGTTGAGTGCTGGAAACACCAGATAACGTGTTTCTCACATTAAATAGCTCGAATAGAGCGATCTCGATGATTAAGCATACTTCGGACAGAAGTCTCACCAAGATTATCGTAAAAAGTGTATATCTCAGCTTGAAACCCCACGAAAACTGAGATATCGCTGGTTCTGCATATCAAACGCACTGTGGAGTGGTGAAAACACCAGATAACGTGTTTCTCGCATTAAATAGCTCGAAAAGAGCGATCTCGATAAATCTGCATACTTCGGACAGAAGTCTCACCAAGATTATCGTAAAAAATGCATATCTCGGCTTGAAACCCCACGAAAACGAAGATATCGCTGGTACTGCATATCAAACGCACTGTGGAGTGGTGAAAACACCAGATAACGTGTTTCTCGCATTAAACAGCTCGAAAAGAGCGATCGCGATGAATCTGCATACTTCTGACAGAAGACTCACCTAGATTATCGCAGAAAATGCATATCTCACCTGGAAACACCACGAAAATCAAGATATCGCCGGTTCTGCATATCAAACGAACTGTGGAGTGGTGAAAACAGCCAGATAACGTGTATCTCGCTTTAAAAAGCTCGAAAAGAGGGATCTCGGTGATTCTGCATACTTCTGACCGAAGACTCACCAAGATTATCGCAGAAAATGCATATCTCTGCTGGAAACACCACGAAAATCAAGATATCGCCGGTTCTGCATATCAAACGCACTGTGGAATGTTGAAAACACCAGAAAACTTGTTTTTTCGCATTAAATAGCTCGAAAAGAGCGATCTAGCTGATTCTGCATACTTCTGACTGAAGTCTCACCAAGATTATCGCAGAAAATGCATATCTCAGCTTGAAACCTCACGAAAATCAAGACGTCGCCGGTTCTGCATATCAAACGCACTGTAGAGTGGTGAAAACAACCAGATAACGTCTTTCTCGCATTAAATAGCTCGAAAAGAGCGATCTAGATGATTCTGCTTACTTCTGGCAGAAGACTCACCTAGATTATCGCAGAAAATGCATATCTCAGCTGGAAACACCACGAAAATCAAGATATCGCCGGTTCTGCATATCAAACGCACTGTGGAATGTTGAAAACACCAGAAAACTTGTTTTTTCGCATTAAATAGCTCGAAAAGAGCGATCTAGATCATTCTGCATACTTCTGACTGAAGTCTCACCAAGATTATCGCAGAAAATGCATATCTGAGCTTGAAACCACACGAAAACCAGGATATCGTCGGTTCTGCACATCATACGCACTGTGGAGTGGTGAAAGCACCAGATAACGTGTTTCTCGCATTAAATAGCTCGAAACGAGCGATCTCGATGATTAAGCATACTTCGGACAGAAGTCTCACCAAGATTATCGTAAAAATTGCATATCTCAGCTTGAAACCCCACGAAAACCTAGATATCGCTGGTTCTGCATATTAAACGCAGTATTGAGTGCTGGAAACACCAGATAACGTGTTTCTCACATTAAATAGCTCGAATAGAGCGATCTCGATGATTAAGCATACTTCGGACAGAGGTCTCACCAAGATTATCGCAGAAAATGCATATCTCAGCTTGAAACCCCACGAAAACCCAGATATCGCCGGTTCTGCATTTCATACGCACTGTGGAGTGCTGAAAACACCAGATATCGTGTTTCTCGCATTAAATAGCTCGAAAAGTGCAATCTCGATGATTCTGCATACTTCGGACAGAAGTCTCACCAAGATTATCGCAGAAAATGCATATCTCTGCTTGAAACCCCTCGAAAACCAAGATATCACCTGTTCTGCATATCCAACGAACTGTGGTGTGGTGAAAACCCCAGAAAACGTGTTTCTCGCATTAAATAGCTCGAAAAGAGCGATCTCGATGATTCTGCACACTTCGGACAGAAGTCTCACCAAGATTATCGCAGACAATGCATATCTCAGCTTGAAACCCCACGAAAACCAAGATATCGCCGGTTCTGCATTTCATACGCACTGTGGAGTGCTGAAAACACCAGATATCTTGTTTCTCGCATTAAATAGCTCGAAAAGTGCGATCTCGATGATTCTGCATACTTCTGACAGAAGTCTCACCAAGATTATCGCAGACAATGCATATCTCAGCTTGAAACCCCACGAAAACCAAGATATCGCCGGTTCTGCATATCATACGCACTGTGGAGTGCTGAAAACACCAGATATCGTTTTTCTCGCATTAAATAGCTCGAAAAGTGCGATCTCGATGATTCAGCATACTTCGGACAGAAGTCTCTCCAAGTTTATCGCAGAAGATGCATATCTCAGCTTGAAACCCCTCGAAAACCAAGATATCACCTGTTCTGCATATCCAACGAACTGTGGTGTGGTGAAAACCCCAGAAAACATGTTTCTCGCATTAAATAGCTCGAAAAGAGCGATCTCGATGATTCTGCACACTTCGGACAGAAGTCTCACCAAGATTATCGCAGACAATGCATATCTCAGCTTGAAACCCCACGAAAACCAAGATATCGCCGGTTCTGCATTTCATACACACTGTGGAGTGCTGAAAACACCAGATATCGTGTTTCTCGCATTAAATAGCTCGAAAAGTGCGATCTCGATGATTCTGCATACTTCTGACAGAAGTCTCACCATGATTATCGTAAAAAATGCATATCTCAGCTTGAAACCCCACGAAAACCAAGATATCGCTGGATCTGCATATCAAACGCACTGTGGAGTGGTGAAAACACCAGATAACGTGTTTCTCGCATTAAATAGGTCGAAAAGAGCGATCTCGATGTTTCTGCATACTTCGGACAGAAGTCTCACCAAGATTATCGCAGACAATCTATATCTCAGCTTGAAACCCCACGAAAACCAAGATATCGCCGGTTCTGCATATCATACGCACTGTGGAGTGCTGAAAACACCAGATATCGTGTTTCTCGCATTAAATATCTCGAAAAGTGCGATCTCGATGATTCAGCATACTTCGGACAGAAGTCTCTCCAAGTTTGTCGCAGAAGATGCATATCTCAGCTTGAAACCCCTCGAAAACCAAGATATCACCTGTTCTGCATATCCAACGAACTGTGGTGTGGTGAAAACCCCAGAAAACGTGTTTCTCGCATTAAATAGCTCGAAAAGAGCGATCTCGATGATTCAGCATACTTCGGACAGAAGTCTCTCCAAGTTTATCGCAGAAGATGCATATCTCAGCTTGAAACCCCTCGAAAACCAAGATATCACCTGTTCTGCATATCCAACGAACTGTGGTGTGGTGAAAACCCCAGAAAACGTGTTTCTCGCATTAAATAGCTCGAAAAGAGCGATCTCGATGATTCTGTACACTTCGGACTGAAGTCTCACCAAGATTATCGCAGACAATGCATATCTCAGCTTGAAACCCCACGAAAACCAAGATATCGCCGGTTCTGCATTTCATACGCACTGTGGAGTGCTGAAAACACCAGATATCGTGTTTCTCGCATTAAATAGCTCGAAAAGTGCGATCTCGATGATTCTGCATACTTCTGACAGAAGTCTCACCAAGATTATCGCAGACAATGCATATCTCATCTTGAAACCCCACGAAAACCCAGATATCGCCGGTTCTGCATATCAAACGCACTGTGGAGTGGTGAAAACACCAGATAAGGTTTTTCTCGCATTAACTAGCTCGAAAGGTGCTATCTCGATGATTCAGCATACTTCGGACAGAAGTCTCTCCAAGTTTATCGCAGAAAATGCATATCTCTGCTTGAAACCCCTTGATAACCAAGATATCACCTGTTCTGCATATCCAACAAACTGTGGTGTGGTGAAAACCCCAGAAAACGTGTTTCTCGCATTACATAGCTCGAAAAGAGCGATCTCGATGATTCTGCACACTTCGGACAGAAGTCTCACCAAGATTATCGCAGAGAATGCATATCTCAGCTTGAAACCCCACGAAAACCAAGATATCGCCGGTTCTGCATATCATACGCACTGTGGAGTGCTGAAAACACCAGATATCGTGTTTCTCGCATTAAATAGCTCGAAAAGTGCGATCTCGATGATTCTGCATACTTCGGACAGAAGTCTCACCATGATTATCGTAAAAAATGCATATCTCAGCTTGAAACCCCACGAAAACCAAGATATCGCTGGTTCTGCATATCAAACGCACTGTGGAGTGGTGAAAACACCAGATAACGTGTTTCTCGCATTAAATAGGTCGAAAAGAGCGATCTCGATGTTTCTGCATACTTCGCACAGAAGTCTCACCAAGATTATCGCTGAAAATGCATATCTCAGCTTGAAACCCCACGAAAACCAAGATATCGCTGGTTCTGCATATCAAACGCACTGTGGACTGGTGAAAACACCAGATAACGTGTTTCTCGCATTAAACAGCTCGAAAAGAGCGATCGCGATGAATCTGCATACTTCGGACAGAAGTCTCACCAAGATTATCGTAAAAAATGCATATCTCAGCTTGAAACCCAACCAAAGCCAAGATATCGCTGGTTCTGCATATCAAACGCACTGTGGAGTGGTAAAAACACCAGACAAGGTTTTTCTCGCATTAACTAGCTCGAAAAGAGCGATCTCGATGATTCTGCATACTTCTGACAGAAGACTCACCTAGATTATCGCAGAAAATGCATATCTCACCTGGAAACACCACGAAAATCAAGATATCGCCGGTTCTGCATATCAAACGAACTGTGGAGTGGTGAAAACAGCCAGATAACGTGTATCTCGCAGTAAAAAGCTCGAAAAGAGGGATCTCGGTGATTCTGCATACTTTTGACCGAAGACTCACCAAGATTATCGCAGAAAATGCATATCTCAGCTGGAAACACCACGAAAATCAAGATATCGCCGGTTCTGCATATCAAACGCACTGTGGAATGTTGAAAACACCAGAAAACTTGTTTTTTCGCATTAAATAGCTCGAAAAGAGCGATCTAGATGATTCTGCATACTTCTGACTGAAGTCTCACCAAGATTATCGCAGAAAATGCATATCTCAGCTTGAAACCTCACGAAAATCAAGACGTCGCCGGTTCTGCATATCAAACGCACTGTAGAGTGGTGAAAACAACCAGATAACGTCTTTCTCGCATTAAATAGCTCGAAAAGAGCGATCTAGATGATTCTGCATACTTCTGGCAGAAGACTCACCTAGATTATCGCAGAAAATGCATATCTCAGCTGGAAACACCACGAAAATCAAGATATCGCCGGTTCTGCATATCAAACGCACTGTGGAATGTTGAAAACACCAGAAAACTTGTTTTTTCGCATTAAATAGCTCGAAAAGAGCGATCTAGATGATTCTGCATACTTCTGACTGAAGTCTCACCAAGATTATCGCAGAAAATGCATATCTGAGCTTGAAACCACACGAAAACCAGGATATCGTCGGTTCTGCACATCATACGCACTGTGGAGTGGTGAAAGCACCAGATAACGTGTTTCTCGCATTAATTAGCTCGAAACGAGCGATCTCGATGATTAAGCATACTTCGGACAGAAGTCTCACCAAGATTATCGTAAAAATTGCATATCTCAGCTTGAAACCCCACGAAAACCTAGATATCGCTGGTTCTGCATATTAAACGCAGTATTGAGTGCTGGAAACACCAGATAACGTGTTTCTCACATTAAATAGCTCGAATAGAGCGATCTCGATGATTAAGCATACTTCGGACAGAAGTCTCACCAAGATTATCGCAGAAATTGCATATCTCAGCTTGAAACCCCACGAAAACCTAGATATCGCTGGTTCTGCATATTAAACGCAGTATTGAGTGCTGGAAACACCAGTTAACGTGTTTCTCACATTAAATAGCTCGGATAGAGCGATCTCGATGATTAAGCATACTTCGGACAGAAGTCTCACCAAGATTATCGTAAAAAGTGCATATCTCAGCTTGAAACCCCACGAAAACCCAGATATCGCCGGTTCTGCATATCAAACGCACTGTGGAGTGCTGAAAACACCAGATAACGTTTTGTCGCATTAAATAGCTCGAATATAGCGATCTCGATGATTCTGCATACTTCGGAAAGAAGTCTCACCAAGATTATCGTAAAAAATGCATATCTCAGCTTGAAACCCCACGAAAACCAAGATATCGCTGGTACTGCATATCGAACGCACTGTGGAGTGGTGAAAACCCCACAAAACGTGTTTCTCGCATTAAATAGCTCGAAAAGTGCGCTCTTGATGTTTCTGCATACTTCGGACAGATGTTTCACCAAGATTATCGTAGAAAATGCATATCTGAGCTTGAAACCCGACGAAAACCAAACATCGCGGGTTCTGCATTTCATACGCACTGTGGAGTGCTGAAAACACCAGATATCGTGTTTCTCGCATTAAATAGCTCGAAAAGTGCGATCTCGATGATTCTGCATACTTCTGACAGAAGTCTCACCAAGATTATCGCAGAAAATGCATATCTCTGCTTGAAACCCCACGAAAACCCAGATATCGCCGGTTCTGCATATCAAACGCACTGTGGAGTGGTGAAAAAACCAGATAACGTTTTGTCGCATTAAATAGCTCGAATAGAGCGATCTCGATGATTCTGCATACTTCGGACAGAAGTCTCACCAAGATTATCGTAAAAAATGCATATCTCAGCTTGAAACCCCACGAAAACCAAGATATCGCTGGTACTGCATATCGAACGCACTGTGGAGTGGTGAAAACCCCACAAAACGTGTTTCTCGCATTAAATAGCTCGAAAAGTGCGCTCTTGATGTTTCTGCATACTTCGGACAGAAGTCTCACCATGATTATCGTAAAAAATGCATATCTCAGCTTGAAACCCCACGAAAACCAAGATATCGCTGGTTCTGCATTTCAATCGCACTGTGGAGTGGTGAAGTCACAAGATAACGTGTTTCTCGCATTAAATAGGTCGAAAAGAGCGATCTCGATGTTTCTGCATACTTCGGACAGAGGTCTCACCAAGATTATCGCAGAAAATGCATATCTCAACTTGAAACCCCACGAAAACCCAGATATCGCCGGTTCTGCATATCAAACGCACTGTGGGGTAGTGAAAACACCAGATAAGGTTTTTCTCGCATTAACTAGCTCGAAAAGTGCGATATCGATGATTCAGCATTCTTCGGACAGAAGTCTCACCATGATTATCTTAAAAAATACATATCTCAGCTTGAAACCCCACGAAAACCAAGATATCGCTGGTTCTGCATATCAAACGCACTGTGGAGTGGTGAAAACACCAGATAACGTGTTTCTCGCATTAAATAGGTCGAAAAGAGCGATCTCGATGTTTCTGCATACTTCGCACAGAAGTCTCACCAAGATTATCGCAGACAATGCATATCTCAGCTTGAAACCCCACGAAAACCAAGATATCGCCGGTTCTGCATATCATACGCACTGTGGAGTGCTGAAAACACCAGATATCGTGTTTCTCGCATTAAATAGCTCGAAAAGTGCGATCTCTATGATTCAGCATACTTCGGACAGAAGTCTCTCCAAGTTTATCGCAGAAGATGCATATCTCAGCTTGAAACCCCTCGAAAACCAAGATATCACCTGTTCTGCATATCCAACGAACTGTGGTGTGGTGAAAACCCCAGAAAACGTGTTTCTCGCATTAAATAGCTCGAAAAGAGCGATCTCGATGATTCTGCACACTTCGGACAGAAGTCTCACCAAGATTATCGCAGACAATGCATATCTCAGCTTGAAACCCCACGAAAACCAAGATATCGCCGGTTCTGCATTTCATACGCACTGTGGAGTGCTGAAAACACCAGATATCTTGTTTCTCGCATTAAATAGCTCGAAAAGTGCGATCTCGATGATTCTGCATACTTCTGACAGAAGTCTCACCAAGATAATCGCAGACAATGCATATCTCAGCTTGAAACCCCACGAAAACCAAGATATCGCCGGTTCTGCATATCATACGCACTGTGGTGTGCTGAAAACACCAGATATCGTTTTTCTCGCATTAAATAGCTCGAAAAGTGCGATCTCGATGATTCAGCATACTTCGGACAGAAGTCTCTCCAAGTTTATCGCAGAAGATGCATATCTCAGCTTGAAACCCCTCGAAAACCAAGATATCACCTGTTCTGCATATCCAACGAACTGTGGTGTGGTGAAAACCCCAGAAAACGTGTTTCTCGCATTAAATAGCTCGAAAAGAGCGATCTCGATGATCTGCACACTTCGGACAGAAGTCTCACCAAGATTATCGCAGACAATGCATATCTCAGCTTGAAACCCCACGAAAACCAAGATATCGCCGGTTCTGCATTTCGTACGCACTGTGGAGTGCTGAAAACACCAGATATCGTGGTTCTCGCATTAAATAGCTCGAAAAGTGCGATCTCGATGATTCTGCATCCTTCTGACAGAAGTCTCACCATGATTATCGTAAAAAATGCATATCTCAGCTTGAAACCCCACGAAAACCAAGATATCGCTGGTTCTGCATATCAAACGCACTGTGGAGTGGTGAAAACACCAGATAACGTGTTTCTCGCATTAAATAGGTCGAAAAGAGCGATCTCGATGTTTCTGCATACTTCGGACAGAGGTCTCACCAAGATTATCGCAGACAATGCATATCTCAGCTTGAAACCCCACGAAAACCAAGATATCGCCGGTTCTGCATATCATACGCACTGTGGAGTGCTGAAAACACCAGATATCGTGTTTCTCGCATTAAATATCTCGAAAAGTGCGAACTCGATGATTCAGCATACTTCGGACAGAAGTCTCTACAAGTTTATCGCAGAAGATGCATATCTCAGCTTGAAACCCCTCGAAAACCAAGATATCACCTGTTCTGCATATCCAACGAACTGTGGTGTGGTGAAAACCCCAGAAAACGTGTTTCTCGCATTAAATAGCTCGAAAAGAGCGATCTCGATGATTCAGCATACTTCGGACAGAAGTCTCTCCAAGTTTATCGCAGAAGATGCATATCTCAGCTTGAAACCCCTCGAAAACCAAGATATCACCTGTTCTGCATATCCAACGAACTGTGGTGTGGTGAAAACCCCAGAAAACGTGTTTCTCGCATTAAATAGCTCGAAAAGAGCGATCTCGATGATTCTGCACACTTCGGACTGAGGTCTCACCAAGATTATCGCAGACAATGCATATCTCAGCTTGAAACCCCACGAAAACCAAGATATCGCCGGTTCTGCATTTCATACGCACTGTGGAGTGCTGAAAACACCAGATATCGTGTTTCTCGCATTAAATAGCTCGAAAAGTGCGATCTCGATGATTCTGCATACTTCTGACAGAAGTCTCACCATGATTATCGAAAAAAATGCATATCTCAGCTTGAAACCCCACGAAAACCAAGATATCGCTGGTTCTGCATATCAAACGCACTGTGGAGTGGTGAAAACACCAGATAACGTGTTTCTCGCATTAAATAGGTCGAAAAGAGCGATCTCGATGTTTCTGCATACTTCGGACAGAAGTCTCACCAAGATTATCGCAGACAATGCATATCTCATCTTGAAACCCCACGAAAACCCAGATATCGCCGGTTCTGCATATCAAACGCACTGTGGAGTGGTGAGAACACCAGATAAGGTTTTTCTCGCATTAACTATCTCGAAAGGTGCTATCTCGATGATTCAGCATACTTCGGACAGAAGTCTCTCCAAGTTTATCGCAGAAAATGCATATCTCTGCTTGAAACCCCTTGAAAACCAAGATATCACCTGTTCTGCATATCCAACGAACTGTGGTGTGGTGAAAACCCCAGAAAACGTGTTTCTCGCATTACATAGCTCGAAAAGAGCGATCTCGATGATTCTGCACACTTCGGACAGAAGTCTCACCAAGATTATCGCAGAGAATGCATATCTCAGCTTGAAACCCCACGAAAACCAGGATATCGCCGGTTCTGCATATCATACGCACTGTGGAGTGCTGAAAACACCAGATATCGTGTTTCTCGCATTAAATAGCTCGAAAAGTGCGATCTCGATGATTCTGCATACTTCGGACAGAAGTCTCACCATGATTATCGTAAAAAATGCATATCTCAGCTTGAAACCCCACGAAAACCAAGATATCGCTGGTTCTGCATATCAAACGCACTGTGGAGTGGTGAAAACACCAGATAACGTGTTTCTCGCATTAAATAGGTCGAAAAGAGCGATCTCGATGTTTCTGCATACTTCGGACAGAAGTCTCACCAAGATTATCGCAGACAATGCATATCTCAGTTTGAAACCCCACGAAAACCAAGATATCGCCGGTTCTGCATTTCATACGCACTGTGGAGTGCTGAAAACACCAGATATCGTGTTTCTCGCATTAAATATATCGAAAAGTGCGATCTCGATGATTCAGCATACTTCGGACAGAAGTCTCTACAAGTTTATCTCAGAAAATGCATATCTCAGCTTGAAACCCCACGAAAACCCAGATATCGCCGGTTCTGCATATCAAACCAACTGTGGAGCGGTGAAAACACCAGACAACGTGTTTCTTGCATTAAATAGTTCGAAATGTGCGATCTCGATGATTCTGCATACTTCTAACAGAATTCTCACCATGATTATCGCAGAAAATGCATATCTCTGCTAGAAAACCCACGAAAACCAAGATATCTCCTGTTCTGCATATCCAACGAACTGTGCAGTGGTGAAAACCCCAGGAAACGTGTTTCTCGCATAAAATAGCTCGAAAAGTACGATCTCGAAGATTCTGCATACTTCTAACAGAAGTCTCAACATGATTATCGCAGATAATGCATATCTCTGCTAGAAACCCCACGAAAACCAAGATGTCGCCGGTTCTGCATATCAAACGCACTGTGGAGTGGTGAAAACACCAGATAACGTGTTTCTCGCATTAACTAGCTCGAAATGAGCGATCTCGAAGATTCTGCATACTTCTGACAGAAGACTCACCAAGATTATCGCTGAAAATGCATATCTCAGCTGGAAAAACCACGAAAATCAAGATATCTCCTGTTCTGCATATCCTACGAACTGTGGAGTGGTGAAAACCCCAGAAAACGTGTTTCTCGCATTAAATAGCACGAAAAGAGCGATCCCGATGATTCTGCATACTTCGGACAGAAGTCTAACCAAGATTATCGCAGAAAATGCATATCTGAGCTTGAAGCCCCACGAAAACCAAGATATCGTCCGTTCTGCATATCATACGCACTGTTGAGTGGTGAAAACGCCAGATAACGTGTTTCTCGCATTAACTAGCTCGAAAAGAGCGATCTAGATGATTCAGCATACTTCGGACAGAAGTCTCACTAAGATTATCCTAGAAAATGCATATCTCAGCTTGAAACCCCACGAAAACCAAGATATCGATGGTACTGCATATCAAACGCTCTGTGGAGTGGTGAAAACAATAGACAACGTGTTTCTCGCATTAAATAGATCGAAATGAGCGATCTCGAAGATTCTGCATACTTCTGACAGAGGTCTCACCAAGATTATCGTAGAAAATGCATATCTCAGCTTGATACCCTACGACAGCCAAGATGTCGCCGCTTCTGCATATCAAACGCACCGTGGAGTGGTGAAAACCCCAGAAAACGTGTTTCTCGCATTAAATAGCTCGAAAAGAGCGATCTCGATGATTCTGCACACTTCGGACTATAGTCTCACCATGATTATCGTAAAAAATGCATATCTCAGCTTGAAACCCCACGAACACCAAGATATCGCTGGTTCTGCATATCAAACGCTCTGTGGAGTGGTGAAAACACCAGATAACGTGTTTCTCGCATTAAATAGGTCGAAAAGAGCGATCTCGATGTTTCTGCATACTTCGGACAGAGGTCTCACCAAGATTATCGCAGAAAATGCATATCTCAGCTTGAAACCCCACGAAAACCCAGATATCGCCGGTTCTGCATATCAAACGCACTGTGGGGTGGTGAAAACACCAGATAAGGTTTTTCTCGCATTAACTAGCTCGAAAAGTGCGATCTCGATGATTCAGCATACTTCGGACAGAAGTCTCTCCAAGTTTATCGCAGAAAATGCATATCTCAGCTTGAAACCCCTCGAAAACCAAGATATCACCTGTTCTGCATATCCAACGAACTGTGGAGTGGTGAAAACCCCAGAAAACGTGTTTCTCGCATGAAATGGCTCGAAAAGTACGATCTCGATGAATCTGCATACTTCGGACAGAAGTCTCACCTAGATTATCGCAGACAATGCATATCTCAGCTTGAAACCCCACGAAAGCCAAGATATCGCTGGTTCTGCATATAAAACGCACTGTGGAGTGCTGGAAACACCAGATAACGTGTTTCTCACATTAAATAGCTCGAATAGAGCGATCTCGATGATTAAGCATACTTCGGACAGAAGTCTCACCAAGATTATCGTAAAAAATGCATATCTCAGCTTGAAACCCCACGAAAACCAAGATATCGCTGGTGCTGCATATCAAAGGCACTGTGTAGTGGTGAAAAAACCAGATAACGTGTTTCTCGCAATAAATAGCTCGAAAAGAGCGATCTCGATGATTCTGCATACTTCGGACAGAAGTCTCACCAAGATTATCCTAAAAAATGCATATCTCAGCTAGAAACCCCACGAAAACCAAGATATCTCCTGTTCTGCATATCCAACGAACTGTGGAGTGGTGAAAACCCCAGAAAACGTGTTTCTCGCATTAACTAGCTCGAAAAGAGGGATCTCGATGATTCTGCATACTTCTGACAGAAGACTCACCAAGATTATCGCAGAAAATGCATGTCTCTGCTAGAAACCCCACGAAAACCAAGATATCTCCTGTTCTGCATATCCAACGAACTGTGGAGTGGTGAAAACACCAGAAAACTTGTTTTTTCGCATTAAATAGCTCGAAAAGAGCGATCTAGAAGATTCTGCATATTTCTGACTGAAGTCTCACCAAGATTATTGCAGAAAATGCATATCTCAGCTTGAAACCCGACGAAAACCAAACATCGCCTGTTCTGCATATCAAACCAACTGTGGAGGGGTGAAAACACCAGACAACGTGTTTCTCGCATTAAATTGATTGAAAAGTGCGATCTCGATGGTTCTGCATACTTCTAACAGAAGTCTCACCATGATTATCGCAGAAAATGCATATCTCTGCTAGAAACCCCACGAAAACCAAGATATCTCCTGTTCTGCATATCCAACGAACTGTGGAGTGGTGAAAACCCCAGAAAACGTGTTCCTCGCATTAACTAGCTCGAAAAGAGGGATCTCGATGATTCTGCATACTTCTGACAGAAGACTCACCAAGATTATCGCAGAAAATGCATGTCTCTGCTAGAAACCCTACGAAAACCAAGATATCTCCTGTTCTGCATATCCAACGAACTGTGGAGTGGTGAAAACCCCAGAAAACGTGTTTCTCGCATTAAATAGCTCGAAAATAGCGATCCCGATGATTCTGCATACTTCTGACAGAACTCTCACCAAGATTATGGTAGAAAATGCATATCTCAGCTTGATACCCTACGACAGCCAAGATGTCGCCGGTTCTGCATATCAAACGCACTGTGGAGTGGTGAAAACACCAGATAACGTGTTTCTCGCATTAACTAGCTCGAAAAGAGGGACCTCGATGATTCTGCATACTTCTGACAGAAGACTCCCCAAGATTATCGCAGAAAATGCATGTCTCAGCTTGAAACCCGACGAAATCCAAGATGTCGCTGGTTCCGCATATCAAACGCACTGTGGAGTGGTGAAAACACCAATTAACGTGTTTCTCGCATTGAATAGCTCGAAAAGAGGGATCTCGATGATTCTGCATACTTCCGACAGAAGACTCACCAAGATTATCGCAGAAAATGCATATCTCAGCTGGAAAAACCACGAAAATCAAGATGTCGCCCGTTCTGCATATCAAACGCACTGTGGAGTGGTGAAAACAACCAGATATCGTGTTTCTCGCATTAAGTTGCTCGAAAAGAGCGATCTCGAAGATTCTGCATACTTCTGACAAAAGACTCACCAAGATTATCGCTGATAATGCATATCTCAGCTTGAAACCTCACGAAAATCAAGATGTCGCCGGTTCTGCATATCAAACCCACTGTGGAGTGGTGAAAACAACCAGAGAACGTGTTTCTCGCATTAAATAGGTCGAAAAGGGAGATGCCGATGATTCTGCATACGTCTGACAGAAGTCTCACCAAGATTATCGCAGAAAATGCATATCTCAGCTTGAAACCCCTCGAAAACCAAGATATCACCTGTTCTGCATATCCAAAGAACTGTGGAGTGGTGAAAACCCCAGAAAACGTGTTTCTCGCATAAAATAGCTCGAAAAGTACGATCTCGATGAATCTGCATCCTTCGGACAGAAGTCTCACCTAGATTATCGCAGACAATGCATATCTCAGCTGGAAACACCACGAAAATCAAGATGTCGCCCGTTCTGCATATCAAACGCACTGTGGAGTGGTGAAAACAACCAGATATCGTGTTTCTCGCATTAAGTTGCTCGAAAAGGGCGATCTCGAAGATTCTGCATACTTCTGACAAAAGACTCACCAAGATTATCGCTGAAAATGCATATCTCAGCTTGAAACCTCACGAAAATCAAGATGTCGCCGGTTCTGCATATCAAACCCACTGTGGAGTGGTGAAAACAACCAGAGAACGTGTTTCTCGCATTCAATAGGTCGAAAAGGGAGATGCCGATGATTCTGCATACGTCTGACAGAAGTCTCACCAAGATTATCGCAGAAAATGCATATCTCAGCTTGAAACCCCTCGAAAACCAAGATATCACCTGTTCCGCATATCCAACGAACTGTGGAGTGGTGAAAACCCCAGAAAACGTGTTTCTCGCATAAAATAGCTCGAAAAGTACGATCTCGATGAATCTGCATACTTCGGACAGAAGTCTCACCTAGATTATCGCAGACAATGCATATCTCAGCTTGAAACCCCACGAAAGCCAAGATATCGCTGTTTCTGCATATAAAACGCACTGTGGAGTGCTGGAAACACCAGATAACGTGTTTCTCACATTAAATAGCTCGAATAGAGCGATCTCGATGATTAAGCATACTTCGGACAGAAGTCTCACCAAGATTATCGTAAAAAATGCATATCTCAGCTTGAAACCCCACGAAAACCAAGATATCGCTGGTACTGCATATCAAAGGCACTGTGTAGTGGTGAAAAAACCAGATAACGTGTTTCTCGCATTAACTAGCTCGAAAAGAGGGATCTCGATGATTCTGCATACTTCTGACAGAAGACTCACCAAGATTATCGCTGAAAATGCATGTCTCTGCTAGAAACCCCACGAAAACCAAGATATCTCCTGTTCTGCATATCCAACGAACTGTGGAGTGGTGAAAACACCAGAAAACTTGTTTTTTCGCATTAAATAGCTCGAAAAGAGCGATCTAGAAGATTCTGCATATTTCTGACTGAAGTCTCACCAAGATTATCGCAGAAAATGCATATCTCTGCTAGAAACCCCACGAAAAC
Organism: Anthophora plumipes; assembly: GCA_951804975.1. NCBI lineage: Eukaryota > Metazoa > Arthropoda > Insecta > Hymenoptera > Apidae > Anthophora > Anthophora plumipes. Next base: position 542,187 of record CATORF010000790.1, on the reverse strand, counting down.
CAAGATATCTCCTGTTCTGCATATCCAACGAACTGTGGAGTGGTGAAAACCCCAGAAAACGTGTTTCTCGCATTAACTAGCTCGAAAAGAGGGATCTCGATGATTCTGCATACTTCTAACAGAAGTCTCACAATGATTATCGCAGAAAATGCATATCTCTGCTAGAAACCCCACGAAAACCAAGATATCTCCTGTTCTGCATATCCAACGAACTGTGGAGTGGTGAAAACCCCAGAAAACGTGTTTCTCGCATTAACTAGCTCGAAAAGAGGGATCTCGATGATTCTGCATACTTCTGACAGAAGACTCACCAAGATTATCGCAGAAAATGCATGTCTCTGCTAGAAACCCTACGAAAACCAAGATATCTCCTGTTCTGCATATCCAACGAACTGTGGAGTGGTGAAAACCCCAGATAACGTGTTTCTCGCATTAACTAGCTCGAAAAGAGGGAACTCGATGATTCTGCATACTTCTGACAGAAGACTCACCAAGATTATCGCAGAAAATGCATGTCTCAGCTTGAAACCCGACGAAATCCAAGATGTCGCTGGTTCCGCATATCAAACGCACTGTGGAGTGGTGAAAACACCAGAAAATGTGTTTCTCGCATTAACTAGCTCGAAAAGAGGGATCTCGATGATTCTGCATACTTCTGACAGAAGACTCACCAAGATTATCGCAGAAAATGCATATCTCAGCTGGAAACACCACGAAAATCAAGATGTCGCCCGTTCTGCATATCAAACGCACTGTGGAGTGGTGAAAACAACCAGATATCGTGTTTCACGCATTAAGTTGCTCGAAAAGAGCGATCTCGAAGATTGTGCATACCTCTGACAAAAGACTCACCAAGATTATCGCTGAAAATGCATATCTCAGCTTGAAACCTCACGAAAATCAAGATGTCGCCGGTTCTGCATATCAAACCCACTGTGGAGTGGTGAAAACAACCAGAGAACGTGTTTCTCGCATTAAATAGGTCGAAAAGGGAGATGCTGATGATTCTGCATACGTCTGACAGAAGTCTCACCAAGATTATCGCAGAAAATGCATATCTCAGCTGGAAACACCACGAAAATCAAGATATCGCTGGTTCTGCATATCAATCGCACTCTGGAGTGGTGAAAACAACCAGAGAACGTGTTTCTCGCATTAAATAGGTCGAAAAGGGAGATGCCGATGATTCTGCATACTTCTGACAGAAGTCTCACCAAGATTATCATAGAATGTGCATATCTCAGATTGAACCCCCACGAAAACCAAGATATCGCTGGTTCTGCATATCAAACGCACTGTGGAGTGGTGAAAACCCCAGATAACGTGTTTCTCGCATTAAATAGGTCGAAAAGAGCGATCTCGATGTTTCTGCATACTTCGGACAGAAGTCTCTCCAAGTTTATCGCAGCAAATGCATATCTCAGCTTGAAACCCCTCGAAAACCAAGATATCACCTGTTCTGCATATCCAACGAACTGTGGAGTGGTGAAAACCCCAGAAAACGTGTTTCTCGCATAAAATGGCTCGAAAAGTACGATCTCGATGAATCTGCATACTTCGGACAGAAGTCTCACCTTGATTATCGCAGACAATGCATATCTCAGCTTGAAACCCCACCAAAGCCAAGATATCGCTGGTTCTGCATATAAAACGCACTGTGGAGTGCTGGAAACACCAGATAACGTGTTTCTCACATTAAATAGCTCGAATAGAGCGATCTCGATGATTAAGCATACTTCGGACAGAAGTCTCACCAAGATTATCGTAAAAAATGCATATCTCAGCTTGAAACCCCACGAAAACCAAGATATCGCTGGTACTGCATATCAAAGGCACTGTGTAGTGGTGAAAAAACCAGATAACGTGTTTCTCGCAATAAATAGCTCGAAAAGAGCGATCTCGATGATTCTGCATACTTCGGACAGAAGTCTCACCTAGATTATCGCAGACAATGCATATCTCAGCTTGAAACCAAACGAAAGCCAAGATATCGCTGGTTCTGCATATAAAACGCACTGTGGAGTGCTGGAAACACCAGATAACGTGTTTCTCACATTAAATAGCTCGAATAGAGCGATCTCGATGATTAAGCATACTTCGGACAGAAGTCTCACCAAGATTATCGTAAAAAATGCATATCTCAGCTTGAAACCCCACGAAAACCAAGATATCGCTGGTACTGCATATCAAACCCACTGTGGAGTGGTTAAAACACCAGATAAGGTTTTTCTCGCATTAACTAGCTCGAAAAGTGCGATCTCGATGATTCAGCATACTTCGGACAGAAGTCTCTCGAAGTTTATCGCAGAAAATGCATATCTCAGCTTGAAACCCCTCGAAACCCAAGATATCACCTGTTCTGCATATCCAACGAACTGTGGTGTGGTGAAAACCCCAGAAAACGTGTTTCTCGCATTAAATAGCTCGAAAAGAGCGATCTCGATGATTCTGCACACTTCGGTCAGAAGTCTCACCAAGATTATCGCAGACAATGCATATCTCAGCTTGAAACCCCACGAAAACCAAGATATCGCCGGTTCTGCATATCATACGCACTGTGGAGTGCTGAAAACACCAGATATCGTGTTTCTCGCATCAAATAGCTCGAAAAGTGCGATCTCGATGATTCTGCATACTTCGGACAGTAGTCTCACCATGATTATCGCAAAAAATGCATATCTCAGCTTGAAACCCCACGAAAACCAAGATATCGCTGGTTCTGCATATCAAACGCACTGTGGAGTGGTGAAAACACCAGATAACGTGTTTCTCGCATTAAATAGGTCGAAAAGAGCGATCTCGATGTTTCTGCATACTTCGGACAGAGGTCTCACCAAGATTATCGCAGAAAATGCATATCTCAGCTTGAAACCCCACGAAAACCCAGATATCGCCGGTTCTGCATATCAAATGCACTGTGGGGTGGTGAAAACACCAGATAAGGTTTTTCGCGCATTAACTAGCTCGAAAAGTGCGATCTCGATGATTCAGCATACTTCGGACAGAAGTCTCTCCAAGTTTATCGCAGAAAATGCATATCTCAGCTTGAAACCCCTCGAAAACCAAGATATCACCTGTTCTGCATATCCAACAAATTGTGGTGTGGTGAAAACCCCAGAAAACGTGTTTCTCGCATTAAATAGCTCGAAAAGAGCGATCTCGATGATTCTGCATACTTCGGACAGAAGTCTCACCAAGATTATCGCAGAAAATGCATATCTCAGCTGGACACACCACGAAAATCAAGATATCGCCGATTCTGCATGTCAAACGTACTGTGGAGTGGTGAATACACCAGAAAACGTGTTTCTCGCATTAAATAGCTCGAAAAGAGCGATCTAGATGATTCTGCATACTTCTGACAGAAGTCTCACCAAGATTATCATAGAATGTGCATATCTCAGATTGAACCCCGACGAAATCCAAGATGTCGCCGGTTCTGCATATCAAACGGACTGTGGTGTGGTGAAAACACCAGAAAACTTGTTTTTTCGCATAAAATAGCTCGAAAAGTACGGTCTCGATGAATCTGCATTCTTCGGACAGAAGTCTCACCTAGATTATCGCAGACACTGCATATCTCAGCTTGAAACCCCACGAAAGCCAAGATATCGCTGGTTCTGCATATAAAACGCACTGTGGAGTGCTGGAAACACCAGATAACGTGTTTCTCACATTAAATAGCTCGAATAGAGCGATCTCGATGATTAAGCATACTTCGGACAGAAGTCTCACCAAGATTATCGTAAAAAATGCATATCTCAGCTTGAAACCCCACGAAAACCAAGATATCGCTGGTACTGCATATCAAAGGCACTGTGTAGTGGTGAAAAAACCAGATAACGTGTTTCTCGCAATAAATAGCTCGAAAAGAGCGATCTCGATGATTCTGCATACTTCGGACAGAAGTCTCACCAAGATTATCGCAGAAAATGCATATCTCAGCTGGACACACCACGAAAATCAAGATATCGCCGATTCTGCATGTCAAACGTACTGTGGAGTGGTGAATACACCAGAAAACGTGTTTCTCGCATTAAATAGCTCGAAAAGAGCGATCTAGATGATTCTGCATACTTCTGACAGAAGTCTCACCAAGATTATCATAGAATGTGCATATCTCAGATTGAACCCCGACGAAATCCAAGATGTCGCCGGTTCTGCATATCAAACGGACTGTAGTGTGGTGAAAACACCAGAAAACTTGTTTTTTCGCATAAAATAGCTCGAAAAGTACGGTCTCGATGAATCTGCATTCTTCGGACAGAAGTCTCACCTAGATTATCGCAGACACTGCATATCTCAGCTTGAAACCCCACGAAAGCCAAGATATCGCTGGTTCTGCATATAAAACGCACTGTGGAGTGCTGGAAACACCAGATAACGTGTTTCTCACATTAAATAGCTCGAATAGAGCGATCTCGATGATTAAGCATACTTCGGACAGAAGTCTCACCAAGATTATCGTAAAAAATGCATATCTCAGCTTGAAACCCCACGAAAACCAAGATATCGCTGGTACTGCATATCAAAGGCACTGTGTAGTGGTGAAAAAACCAGATAACGTGTTTCTCGCATTAAATAGCTCGAAAAGAGCGATCTAGAAGATTCTGCATATTTCTGACTGAAGTCTCACCAAGATTATCGCAGAAAATGCATATCTCAGCTTGAAACCCGACGAAAACCAAACATCGCCTGTTCTGCATATCAAACCAACTGTGGAGTGGTGAAAACACCAGACAACGTGTTTCTCGCATTAAATAGATTGAAAAGAGCGATCTCGATGATTCTGCATACTTCTAACAGAAGTCTCACCATGATTATCGCAGAAAATGCATATCTCTGCTAGAAACCCCACGAAAACCAAGATATCTCCTGTTCTGCATATCCAACGAACTGTGGAGTGGTGAAAACCCCAGAAAACGTGTTTCTCGCATTAAATAGCTCGAAAATAGCGTTCCCGATGATTCTGCATACTTCTGACAGAAGTCTCACCAAGATTATTTTAGAAAATGCATATCTCAGCTTGATAGCCTACGACAGCCAAGATGGCGCCGGTTCTGCATATCAAACGCACTGTGGAGTGGTGAAAACACCAGATAACGTGTTTCTCGCATTAACTAGCTCGAAAAGAAGAATCTCGATGATTCTGCATACTTCTGACAGAAGACTCACCAAGATTATCGCACAAAATGCATGTCTCAGCTTGAAACCCGACGAAATCCAAGATGTCGCTGGTTCCGCATATCAAACGCACTGTGGAGTGGTGAAAACACCAATTAACGTGTTTCTCGCATTAAATAGCTCGAAAAGAGGGATCTCGATGATTCTGCATACTTCTGACAGAAGACTCACCAAGATTATCGCAGAAAATGCATATCTCAGCTGGAAAAACCACGAAAATCAAGATATCGCCTGTTCTGCATACCAAACGAACTGTGGAGTGGTGAAAACAACCAGATAACGTGTTTCTCGCATTAAATAGCTCGAAAAGAGGGATCTCGATGATTCTGCATACTTCTGACAGAAGACTCACCAAGATTATCGCAGAAAATGCATATCTCAGCTGGACACACCACGAAAATCAAGATATCGCCGATTCTGCATATCAAACGCACTGTGGAGTGGTGAAAACACCAGATAACGTGTTTCTCGAATTAAATAGCTCGAAATGAGCGATCTCGAAGATTCTGCATACTTCTGACAGAAGACTCAACAAGATTATCGCTGAAAATGCATATCTCAGCTGGAAAAACCACGAAAATCAAGATATCTCCGGTTCTGCATGTCAAACGTACTGTGGAGTGGTGAATACACCAGAAAACGTGTTTCTCGCATTAAATAGCTCGAAACGAGCGATCCCGATGATTCTGCATACTTCTAACTGAAGTCTCACCAAGATTCTCGTAGAAAATGCATATCTCAGCTTGAAACCCGACGAAATCCAAGATGACGCCGGTTCTGTATAGCAAACGCACTGTGGAATGTTGAAAACATCAGAAATCTTGTTTTTTCGCATTAGATAGCTCGAAACGAGCGATCTAGATGATTCTGCATACATATGACTGAAGTCTCACCAATATTATCGCAGAAAATGCATATCTCAGCTTGAAACCTCACCAAAATCATGATGTCGCCGGTTCTGCATATAAAACGCACTGTGGAGTGGTGAAAACACCAGATAACGTGTTTCTCGCATTAAATAGCTCGAAAAGAGGGGTCTCGATGATTCTGCATACTACTGACAGAAGTCTCACCAAGAATATCGCAGAATGTGCATATCTCAGCTTGAACCCCGACGAAATCCAAGATGTCGCCGGTTCTGCACATCAAACCCACTGTGGAGTGGTGAAAACAACCAGAGAACGTGTTTCTCGCATTAAATAGGTCGAAAAGGGAGATGCCGAGGATTCTGCATACGTCTGACAGAAGTCTCACCAAGATTATCGCAGAAAATGCATATCTCAGCTGGAAACACCACGAAAATCAAGATTTCGCCGGTTCTGCATATCAAACGCACTGTGGAGTGGTGAAAACAACCAGAGAACGTGTTTCTCGCATTAAATAGGTCGAAAAGGGAGATACCGATGATTCTGCATACTTCTGACAGAAGTCTCACCAAGATTATCGCAGAAAATGCATATCTCAGCTGGAAACACCACGAAAATCAAGATATCGCCGGTTCTGCATATCAAACGCACTGTGGAATGTTGAAGACACCAGAAAACTTGTTTTTTCGCATTAAATAGCTCGAAAAGAGCGATCTAGATGATTCTGCATACTTCTGACTGAAGTCTCACCAAGTTTATCGCAGAAAATGCATGTCTCAGCTGGAAACACCACGAAAATCAAGATATCGCCGGTTCTGCATATCAAACGCACTGTGGAATGTTGAAAACACCAGAAAACTTGTTTTTTCGCATTAAATAGCTCCAAAAGAGCGATTTAGATGATTCTGCATACTTCTGACTGAAGTCTCACCAAGATTATCGCAGAAAATGCATATCACAGCTTGAAACCCGACGAAAACCAAACATCGCCGGTTCTGCGTATCAAACCAACTGTGGAGTGGTGAAAAAACCAGACAACGTGTTTCTCGCATTAAATAGATCGAAAAGTGCGATCTCGATGGTTCTGCATACTTCTAACAGAAGTCTCACCATGATTATCGCAGATAATGCATATCTCTGCTAGAAACCCCACGAAAACCAAGATATCTCCTGTTCTGCATACCAAACGGACTGTGGTGTGGTGAAAACACCAGAAAACTTGTTTTTTCGCATTAGATAGCTCGAAACGTGCGATCTAGATGATTCTGCATACTTCTGACAGAAGTCTCACCAAGCTTATCGCAGAAAATGCATACCTCAGCTTGAAATCTCACGAAAATCAAGATGTCGCCACTTCTGCATATCAAACGCACTGTGGAGTGGTGAAAACAACCAGATAACGTGTTTCTCGAATTAAATAGCTCGAAAAGAACGATCTAGATGATTCTGCATACTTCTGACAGAAGTCTCACCAAGATTATCGTAGAAAATGCATATCTCAGCTTGAACCCCGACGAAATCCAAGATGTCGCCGGTACTGCATGTCAAACGTACTGTGGAGTGGTGAATACACCAGACAACGTGTTTCTCGCATTAAATAGCTCGAAAAGAGCGATCTAGATGATTCTGCATACTTCTGCCAGAAGTCTCACCAAGATTATCGTAGAAAATGCATATCTCAACTTGATACCCGAAGAAAGCCAAGATGTCGCCGGTTCTGCATATCAAACGCACTGTGGAGTGGTGAAAACACCAGATAACGTGTTTCTCGCATTAAATAGCTCGAAAAGAGCGATCCCGATGATTCTGCATACTTCTGACAGACGTCTCACCAAGATTATCGTAGAAAATGCATATCTCAGCTTGAAACCCGACCGAAACCAAGATATCTCCGGTTCTGCATGTCAAACGTTCTGTGGAGTGGAGAATACACCATAGAACGTGTTTCTCGCATTAAATAGCTCGAAAAGTGCGATCTAGATGATTCTGCATACTTCTGACAGAAGTCTCACCAAGATTATTGCAGAAAATGCATATCTCAGCTTGAAACCCGACGAAATCCAAGATGTCGCCGGTTCTGCATATCAAACGCACTGTGGAGTGGTGAAAACACCAGATAACGTGTTTCTCGCAATAAGTAGCTCGAAACGAGCGAACTAGATGATTCTGCATATTTCGGACAGAAGTCTCACCAAGATTGAAGCAGAAAATGCATATCTCAGCTTGAAACCCGACGAAATCCAAGATGTCGCCGGTTCTGCATATCAAACACACTGTGGAGTGGTGAAAACACCAGATAACGTGTTCCTCGAATTAAATAGCTTTAAAAGAGCGCTCTTGATGTTTCTGCATACTGCGGACAGACGTTTCACCAAGATTATCGTAGCAAATGCATATCTCAGCTTGAAAAACGACGAAAACCAAACATCGCCGGTTCAGCATATCAAACCAACTGTGGAGTGGTGAAAACACCAGATAACGTGTTTCTCGCATTAAATAGGTCGAAAAAAGCGATCTCGATGTTTCTGCATACTTCGGACAGAGGTCTCACCAAGATTAACGCAGAAAAAGCATATCTCTGCTAGAAACCCCACGAAAACCAAGATTTCGCTGGTTCTGCATATCAAACGCACTGTGGAGTGGTGAAAACACCAGATAACGTGTTTGTCGCATTAAATAACTCGAAAAGTGCGATCTCGATGTTTTTACATACTTCGGACAGAGGTCTCACCAAGATTATCGCAGAAAATGCAGATCTCATCTTGAAACCCGACGAAATCCAAGATGTCGCCGGTTCTGCATATCAAACGCACTGTAGAGTGGTGAAAACAACCAAATAACGTGTTTCTCGCATTAAATAGCTCGAAAAGAGAGTTCTCGATGATTCTGCATACTTCTGACAGAACACTCACCAAGATTATCGCAGAAAATGCATATCTCAGCTGGAAACCCCACGAAAACCAAGATATCGTCGGTTCTGCATATCAGACGCACTGTGGAATGTTGAAAACACCAGAAAACGTGTTTCTCGTATTAGCTAACACGAAAAGAGCGTTCTCGATGATTCTGCATACTTCTCATAGATGAATCAGCAATATTATCGCAGAAAATGCATATCTCAGCTTGAAACCTCACGAAAATCAAGATGTCGCCGGTTCTGCACATCAAACGTACTGTGGAGTGGTGAAAACACCAGAAAACGTGTTTCTCGCATTAAATAGCTCGAAAAGAGCGATATCGATGATTCTGCACACTTCGGACAGCAGTCTCACCAAGATTATCGCAGAAAATGCAGATCTCAGCTTGAAACCCCACGAAAACCAAGATATCGCCGGTTCTGCATATCATACGCACTGTGGAGTGGTGAAAACACCAGATAACGTGTTTCTCGCATTAAATAGGTCGAAACGAGCGATCTCGATGATTAAGCATACTTCGGACAGAAGTCTCACCAAGATTATCGTAAAAAATGCATATCTCAGCTTGAAACCCCACGAAAACCCAGATATCGCTGGTTCTGCATATCCAACGCACTGTGGAGTGGTGAAAACACCAGATAACGTGTTTCTCGCATTAAATAGCTCGAAACGAGCGATCTCGATGATTCTGCATACTTCGGACAGAAGTCTCACCAAGATTATCGCAGATAATTCATATCTCAGCTTGAAACCCCAAGAAAACCAAGATTTCGCTATGTCTGCATATCAAACGCACTGTGGAGTGGTGAAAACACCAGATAACGTGTTTGTCGCATTAAATAACTCGAAAAGTGCGATCTCGATGTTTTTACATACTTCGTACAGAGGTCTCACCAAGATTATCGCAGAAAATGCAGATCTCATCTTGAAACCCGACGAAATCCAAGATGTCGCCGGTTCTGCATATCAAACGCACTGTAGAGTGGTGAAAACAACCAAATAACGTGTTTCTCGCATTAAATAGCTCGAAAAGAGAGTTCTCGATGATTCTGCATACTTCTGACAGAACACTCACCAAGATTATCGCAGAAAATGCATATCTCATCTTGAAAACCGACGAAAGCCAAGATGTCGCCGGTTCTGCATATCAAACGCACTGTGGAGTGGTGAAAACAACCAAATAACGTGTTTCTCGCATCAAATAGCTCGAAACGAGCGATCTCGATGATTCTGCATACTTCTGACAGAACACTCACCAAGATTATCGCAGAAAATGCATATCTCAGCTGGAAACCCCACGAAAACCAAGATATCGTCGGTTCTGCATATCAGACGCACTGTGGAATGTTGAAAACACCAGAAAACGTGTTTCTCGTATTATCTAACACGAAAAGAGCGTTCTCGATGATTCTGCATACTTCTCATAGATGAATCAGCAAGATTATCGCAGAAAATGCATATTTCAGCTGGAAACCCCACGAAAAACAAGCTATCGGCGGCTCTACATATCAAACGCACTGTGGAGTGGTCAAAACACAAGAAAACTTGTTTTTTCGCAAATAATAACTCGAAAATAGCGATATCGATGGTTCTGCATACTTCGGACAGAAGTCTCACCAATATTATCGCAGAAAATGCATATCTCAACTTGAAACCTCACGAAAATCAAGATGTCGCCGGTTCTGCACATCAAACGTACTGTGGAGTGGTGAAAACACCAGAAAACGTGTTTCTCGCATTAAATAGCTCGAAAAGAGCGATATCGATGATTCTGCACACTTCGGACAGCAGTCTCACCAAGATTATCGCAGAAAATGCAGATCTCAGCTTGAAACCCCACGAAAACCAAGATATCGCCGGTTCTGCATATCATACGCACTGTGGAGTGGTGAAAATACCAGATAACGTGTTTCTCGCATTAAATAGGTCGAAACGAGCGATCTCGATGATTAAGCATACTTCGGACAGAAGTCTCACCAAGATTATCGTAAAAAATGCATATCTCAGCTTGAAACCCCACGAAAACCCAGATATCGCTGGTTCTGCATATCCAACGCACTGTGGAGTGGTGAAAACACCAGATAACGTGTTTCTCGCATTAAATAGCTCGAAACGAGCGATCTCGATGATTCTGCATACTTCTGACAGACGTCTCACCAAGATTATCGTAGAAAATGCATATCTCAGCTTGAAACCCGACCGAAACCAAGATATCTCCGGTTCTGCATGTCAAACGTTCTGTGGAGTGGAGAATACACCAGAGAACGTGTTTCTCGCATTAAATAGCTCGAAAAGTGCGATCTAGATGATTCTGCATACTTCTGACAGAAGTCTCACCAAGATTATTGCAGAAAATGCATATCTCAGCTTGAAACCCGACGAAATCCAAGATGTCGCCGGTTCTGCATATCAAACGCACTGTGGAGTGGTGAAAACACCAGATAACGTGTTTCTCGCATTAAGTAGCTCGAAACGAGCGAACTAGATGATTCTGCATATTTCGGACAGAAGTCTCACCAAGATTGAAGCAGAAAATGCATATCTCAGCTTGAAACCCGACGAAATCCAAGATGTCGCCGGTTCTGCATATCAAACGCACTGTGGAGTGGTGAAAACACCAGATAACGTGTTCCTCGAATTAAATAGCTTTAAAAGAGCGCTCTTGATGTTTCTGCATACTGCGGACAGACGTTTCACCAAGATTATCGTAGCAAATGCATATCTCAGCTTGAAAAACGACGAAAACCAAACATCGCCGGTTCTGCATATCAAACCAACTGTGGAGTGGTGAAAACACCGGATAACGTGTTTCTCGCATTAAATAGGTCGAAAAAAGCGATCTCGATGTTTCTGCATACTTCGGACAGAGGTCTCACCAAGATTATCGCAGAAAAAGCATATCTCTGCTAGAAACCCCACGAAAACCAAGATTTCGCTGGTTCTGCATATCAAACGCACTGTGGAGTGGTGAAAACACCAGATAACGTGTTTGTCGCATTAAATAACTCGAAAAGTGCGATCTCGATGTTTTTACATACTTCGGACAGAGGTCTCACCAAGATTATCGCAGAAAATGCAGATCTCATCTTGAAACCCGACGAAATCCAAGATGTCGCCGTTTCTGCATATCAAACGCACTGTAGAGTGGTGAAAACAACCAAATAACGTGTTTCTCGCATTAAATAGCTCGAAAAGAGAGTTCTCGATGATTCTGCATACTTCTGACAGAACACTCACCAAGATTATCGCAGAAAATGCATATCTCAGCTGGAAACCCCACGAAAACCAAGATATCGTCGGTTCTGCATATCAGACGCACTGTGGAATGTTGAAAACACCAGAAAACGTGTTTCTCGTATTAGCTAACACGAAAAGAGCGTTCTCGATGATTCTGCATACTTCTCATAGATGAATCAGCAATATTATCGCAGAAAATGCATATCTCAGCTTGAAACCCGACCGAAACCAAGATGTCGCCGGTTCTGCATGTCAAACGTACTGTGGAGTGGTCAATACACCAGAAAACGTGTTTCTCGAATTGAATAGCTCGAAAAGAGCGATCTAGATGATTCTGCATACTTCTGAGAGAAGACTCACCAAGATTATCGCAGAAAATGCATATCTCAGCTGAAAACCTCACGAAAATCAAGATGTCGCCGGTTCTGCATATCAAACGCACTGTGGAGTGGTGAAAACACCAGATAACGTGTTTCTCGCATCAAATAACTCGAAAAGAGTGTTCTCGATTATTCTGCATACTTCTGACTGAAGTCTCACCAAGATTATCGCAGAAAAGGCATATGTCAGCTTGAACCCCGACGAAATCAAAGATGTCGCCGGTTCTGCATATCAAACGCACTGTGGAGTGGTGAAAATACCAGATAACGTGTTTCTCGCATTAAGTAGCTCGAAACGAGCGATCTAGATGATTCTGCATACTTCTGACTGAAGTCTCACCAAGATTATCGCAGAAAAGGCATACGTCAGCTTGAACCCCGACGAAATCAAAGATGTCGCCGGTTCTGCATATCAAACGCACTGTGGAGTGGTGAAAATACCAGATAACGTGTTTCTCGCATTAAGTAGCTCGAAACGAGCGATCTAGATGATTCTGCATACTTCTGACTGAAGTCTCACCAAGATTATCGCAGAAAATGCATATCTCAGCTTGAAACCCGAACCGAAACCAAGATATTTCCGGTTCTGCATGTCAAACGTACTGTGGAGTGGTGAATACACCAGATAACGTGTTTCTCGCATTAAATAACTCGACAAGAAGGTTCTCGATGATTCTGCATACTTCTGACTGATGTCTCACCAAGATTATCGCAGAAAATGCATATCTCAGCTTGAACCCCGACGAAAGCCAAGATGTCGCCGGTTCTGCATATCAAACGCACTGTGGAGTGGTGAAAACACCAGATAACGTGTTTCTCGCATTAAATAGCTCGAAAAGAGCGGTCCCGATGATTCTGCATACTTCTGACAGAAGTCTCGCCAAGATTATCGTAGAAAATGCATATCTCAGCTTGATACCCGACGAAAGCCACGATGTCGCCGGGTCTGCATATCAAACGCACTGTGGAGTAGTGAAAACACCAGATAACGTGTTTCTCGCATTAAAGAGCTCGAAAAGAGGGATCTCGATGATTCTGCATACTTCTGATAGAAGTCTCACCAAGATTATCGTAGAAAATGCATATCTCAGCTTGATACCCGACGAAAGCCAAGATGTCGCCGGTTCTGCATATCAAACGCACTGTGGAGTGGTGAAAACACCAGATAACGTGTTTCTCGCATTAAATAGCCCGAAATGAGGGATCTCGATGATTCTGCATACTTCTGACAGAAGACTCACCAAGATTATCGCAGAAAATGCATATCTCAAATGGAAACACCACGGAAATCAAGATATCGCCGGCTCTGCATATCAAACGCACTGTGGAATGTTGAAAACACCAGGAAACTTGTTTTTTTGCATTAAATAGCTCGACAAGAGCGATCTAGATGATTCTGCATACTTCTGACTGACGTCTCACCAAGATTATCGCAGAAAATGCATATCTCAGCTTGAATCCCACCGTAACCAAGATATCTGCGGTTCTGCATGGCAAACGCACTGTGGAGTGGCGAAAACACCAGAAAACGTGTATCTCGCATTAAGTAGCTCGAAACGATCGATCTAGATGATTCTGCATACTTCTGACAGAATTCTCACCAAGATTATCGTAGAAAATGCATATCCCAGCTTGAAACCCGACGAAAGCCAAGATATTTCCGGTTCTGCATGTCAAACGTACTGTGGAGTGGTGAATACACCAGATAATGTGTTTCTCGCATTAATTAACTCGAAAAGAGGTTTCTCGATGATTCTGTATACTTCTGACAGGAGACTCACCAAGATTATCGCAGAAAATGCATATCTCAACTGGAAACACCACGAAATTCAAGATATCGCCGGTTCTGCATATCAAACGCACTGTGGAATGGTGAAACACCAGATAACGTGTTTTTCGCAACAAATAACTCGAAAAGAGGGTTCTCGATTATTCTGCATACTTCGGACAGAAGTCTCACCAAGATTATCGCAGAAAATGCATATGTCAGCTTGAAACCCCACGAAAACCAAGATATCGCCGGTTCTGCATATCAAACGCACTGTGGAGTGGTGAATACTCCAGATAACTTGTTTCTCGCATTAAATCGCTCGAAAAGAGCGATCTCGATGGTTCTGCACACTTCGGACAGAAGTCTCACCAAGATTATCGCAGATAATTCATATCTCAGCTTGAAACCCCAAGAAAACCAAGATATCGCAGGTTCTGCATATCATACGCACTGTGGAGTGTTGAAAACACCAGATAACGTGTTTCTCGCATTAAATAGCTCGAAAAGAGCGATCTCGAAGACTCTGCATACTTCGGACTGAAGTCTCACCAAGATTATCACAGAAAATGCATATCTGAGCTTGAAACCCCACGAAAACCAAGATATCGCTGGTTCTGCATATCAAACGCACTGTGGCGTGCTGAAAACACCAGATAACGTGTTTCTCACATTAAATAGGTCGAAAAGAGCGATCTCGATGATTAAGCATACTTCGGACAGAAGTCTCATCAAGATTATCGTAAAAAATGCATATCTCAGCTAGAAACCCGACGAAAACCAAACATCGCCGGTTCTGCATATCAAACCAACTGTGGAGTGGTGACAACACCAGACGACGTGTTTCTCGCATTAAATAGCTCGAATAGAGCGATCTCGATGATTAAGCATACTTCGGACAGAAGTCTCACCAAGATTATCGTAAAAAATGCATATCTCAGCTTGAAACCCCACGAAAACCAAGCTATCTCCTGTTCTGCATATCCAACGAACTGTGGAGTGGTGAAAACCCCAGAAAACGTGTTTCTCGCATTAAATAGCTCGAAAAGTGCGATCGCGATGATTCTGCATACTTCGGACAGAAGTCTCACCAATATTATCGCAGAAAATGCATATCTGAGCTTGAAACCCCACGAAAACCAAGATATCGCTGGTTCTGCATATCAAACGCACTGTGGCGTGCTGAAAACACCAGATAACGTGTTTCTTGCACTAAATAGGTCGAAAAGAGCGATCTCGATGATTAAGCATACTTCGGACAGAAGTCTCATCAAGATTATCGTAAAAAATGCATATCTCAGCTTGAAACCCGACGAAAACCAAACATCGCCGGTTCTGCATATCAAACCAACTGTGGAGTGGTGAAAACACCAGACAACGTGTTTATCGCATTAAATAGCTCGAATAGAGCGATCTCGATGATTAAGCATACTTCGGACAGAAGTCTCACCAAGATTATCGCAGAAATTGCATATCTCACCTTGAAACCCCACGAAAACCAAGATATCTCCTGTTCTGCATATCCAACGAACTGTGGAGTGGTGAAAACCCCAGAATACGTGTTTCTCGCATTAAATAGCTCGAAAAATACGATCTCGATGGCTCTGCATACTTCGGACAGAAGTCTCACCAAGATTATCGCAGAAAATGCATATCTGAGCTTGAAACCCCTCGAAAACCAAGATATTGTCGGTTCTGCATATCAAACGCACAGTGGAGTGGTGAAAACACCAGATAGCGTGTTTCTCGCATTAAATAGCTCGAAACGAACGATCTAGATGATTCTGCATACTTCTGACTGAAGTCTCACCAATATTATCGCAGAAAATGCATATCTCAACTTGAAACCCGACGAAAACCAAGATGTCGCCGGTTCTGCATATCAAACGCACTGTGGGGTGGTGAAAACACCAGAAAACGTGTTACTCGCATTAACTAGCTCGAAAAGAGCGTTCTGGATGATTCTGCATACTTCTCATAAATGAAACACAAAGATTATCCCAGAAAATGCATATTTCAGCTGGAAACCCCACGAAAACCTAGTTACCGGCTGCTCAACATATCAAACGCACTGTGGAGTGGTCAAAACACCAGACAACGTGTTTCCCGCATTAAATAGCTCGAAAAGAGCGATCTCGATGATTCTGCATACTTCAGACAGAAGTCTCACCAAGATTATCGCAGAAAATGCATATCTCAGCTTGAAACCCGACCGAAACCAAGATGTCGCCGGTTCTGCATGTCAAACGTACTGTGGAGTGGTCAATACACCAGAAAACGTGTTTCTCGAATTGAATAGCTCGAAAAGAGCGATCTAGATGATTCTGCATACTTCTGAGAGAAGACTCACCAAGATTATCGCAGAAAATGCATATCTCAGCTGAAAACCTCACGAAAATCAAGATGTCGCCGGTTCTGCATATCAAACGCACTGTGGAGTGGTGAAAACACCAGATAACGTGTTTCTCGCATTAAATAGCTCGAAAAGAGCGGTCCCGATGATTCTGCATACTTCTGACAGAAGTCTCGCCAAGATTATCGTAGAAAATGCATATCTCAGCTTGATACCCGACGAAAGCCACGATGTCGCCGGGTCTGCATATCAAACGCACTGTGGAGTAGTGAAAACACCAGATAACGTGTTTCTCGCATTAAAGAGCTCGAAAAGAGGGATCTCGATGATTCTGCATACTTCTGATAGAAGTCTCACCAAGATTATCGTAGAAAATGCATATCTCAGCTTGATACCCGACGAAAGCCAAGATGTCGCCGGTTCTGCATATCAAACGCACTGTGGAGTGGTGAAAACACCAGATAACGTGTTTCTCGCATTAAATAGCCCGAAATGAGGGATCTCGATGATTCTGCATACTTCTGACAGAAGACTCACCAAGATTATCGCAGAAAATGCATATCTCAAATGGAAACACCACGGAAATCAAGATATCGCCGGCTCTGCATATCAAACGCACTGTGGAATGTTGAAAACACCAGGAAACTTGTTTTTTTGCATTAAATAGCTCGACAAGAGCGATCTAGATGATTCTGCATACTTCTGACTGACGTCTCACCAAGATTATCGCAGAAAATGCATATCTCAGCTTGAATCCCACCGTAACCAAGATATCTGCGGTTCTGCATGGCAAACGCACTGTGGAGTGGCGAAAACACCAGAAAACGTGTATCTCGCATTAAGTAGCTCGAAACGATCGATCTAGATGATTCTGCATACTTCTGACAGAAGTCTCACCAAGATTATCGTAGAAAATGCATATCCCAGCTTGAAACCCGACGAAAGCCAAGATATTTCCGGTTCTGCATGTCAAACGTACTGTGGAGTGGTGAATACACCAGATAATGTGTTTCTCGCATTAAATAACTCGAAAAGAGGGTTCTCGATGATTCTGTATACTTCTGACAGGAGACTCACCAAGATTATCGCAGAAAATGCATATCTCAACTGGAAACACCACGAAATTCAAGATATCGCCGGTTCTGCATATCAAACGCACTGTGGAATGGTGAAACACCAGATAACGTGTTTCTCGCATCAAATAACTCGAAAAGAGGGTTCTCGATTATTCTGCATACTTCTGACAGAAGACTCACCAAGATTATCGCAGAAAATGCATATCTCTACTGGAAACACCACGAAAATCGAGATATCGCCGGTTCTGAATATCAAACGCACTGTGGAATGTTGAAAACACCAGGAAACTTGTTTTTTTGCATTAAATAGCTCGACAAGAGCGATCTAGATGATTCTGCATACTTCTGACTGAAGTCTCACCAAGATCATCGCAGAAAATGCATATCTCAGCTTGAAACCCGACGAAATCCAAGATGTCGCCGGTTCTGCACATAAAACGATCTGTGGAGTTGTGAAAAAACCAGAAAACGTGTTTCTCGCATTATGTAGCTCGAAACGAGCGATCTAGATGATTCTGCATACTTCTGACTGAAGTCTCACCAATATTATCGCAAAAAATGCATATCTCAACTTGAAACCTCACGAAAATCAAGATGACGCCGGTTCTGCATATCAAACGCACTGTGGAGTGGTGAAAACAACAGATAACGTGTTTCTCGCATTAAATAGCCCGAAAAGAGGGTTCTAGATGATTCTGCATACTTCTGACAGAAGACTCACCAAGATTATCGCAGAAAATGCATATCTCAACTGGAAACACCACGAAAATCAAGATATCGCCGGTTCTGCATATCATACGCACTGTGGAATGTTGAAAACACCAGGAAACTTGTTTTTTTGCATTAAATAGCTCGACAAGAGCGATCTAGATGATTCTGCATACTTCTGACTGAAGTCTCACCAAGATTATCGCAGAAAATGCATATCTCAGCGTGAACCCCGACGAAATCCAAGATGTCGCCGGTTCTGCATATCAAACGCACTGTGGATTGGTGAAAACACCAGAAAAAGTGTTTCACGCATTAAGCAGCTCGAAACGAGCGGTCTAAATGATTCTGCGTACTTCTGACTGAAGTCTCACCAAGATTATCGCAGAAAATGCATATCTCAGCTTGATACACGACGAAAGCAAAGATGTCGCCGGTTCTGCATATCAAACGCACTGTGGAGTGGTGAAAACAACTAGATAACGTGTTTCTCGCATTAAAGAGCTCGAAAAGAGGGATCTCGATGATTCGGCATACTTCTGATAGAAGTATCACCAAGATTATCGCAGAAAATGCATATCTCAGCTTGAGACCTCACGAAAACCAAGATATCTCCGGTTCTGCACATTCAACGAACTGTGGTGTGGTGAAAACCCCAGAAAACGTGTTTCTCGCATTAATTAGGTCGAAACGAGCGATCTCGATGATTAAGCATACTTCGGACAGAAGTCTCAACAAGATTATCGTAAAAAATGCATATCTCAGCTTGAAACCCCACGAAAACCCAGATATCACTGGTTCTGCATATCAAACGCACTGTGGCGTGCTGAAAACACCAGATAACGTGTTTCTCGCTTTAAATAGATCAAAAAGTGCGATCTCGATGATTCTGCATACTTCTAACAGAAGTCTCACCATGATTATCGCAGAAAATGCATATCTCTGCTAGAAACCCCACGAAAACCAAGATATCTCCTGTTCTGCATATCCAACGAACTGTGGAGTGCTGAAAACCCCAGAAAACGTGTTTCTCGCATTAAATAGCTCGAAAAGTACGATCTCGATGACTCTGCATACTTCGGACAGAAGTCTCACCAAGATTATCGCAGAAAATGCATATCTGAGCTTGAAACCCCACGAAAACCAAGATATCGCCGGTTCTGCATATCATACGCACTGTGGAGTGGTGAAAACACCAGATAACGTGTTTCTCGCATTAAATAGGTCGAAACGAGCGATCTCGATGATTAAGCATACTTCGGACAGAAGTCGCCCCAAGATTATCGCAGAAAATGCATATCTCAGATGGAAACCCCACGAAAACCAAGATATCGCCGGTTCTGCATATCAAACGCCCTGTGGAGTGATGAAAACACCAGACAACGTGTTTCTCGCATTAAATAGCTCGAATAGAGCGATCTCGATGATTAAGCATACTTCGGACAGAAGTCTCACCAAGATTATCGCAGAAAATACATATTTCAGCTGGAAACCCCACGAAAACCAAGATATCGCTGGTACTGCATATCAAACGCACTGTGGAGCGGTGAAAACACCAGATAACGTGTTTCTCGCATTAAATAGCTCGAAAAGAGCGATCTCGATGATGCTGCATACTTCGGACAGAAGTCTCACCAAGTTTATCGCAGAAAATGCATATCTCAGCTTGAAACCCCTCGAAAACCAAGATATCACCTGTTCTGCATATCCAGCGAACTGTGGTGTGGTGAAAACCCCAGAAACCGTGTTTCTCGCATTAAATAGCTTGAAAAGAGCGATCTCGATGATTCTGCACACTTCGGACAGAAGTCTCACCAAGATTATCGCAGATAATGCATATCTCAGCTCGAAACCCCACGAAAACCAAGATATCGCCGGTTCTGCATATCATACGCACTGTGGAGTGGTGAAAACACCAGATAACGTGTTTGTCGCATTAAATAGGTCGAAACGAGCGATCTCGCTGATTAAGCATACTTCGGACAGAAGTCTCATCAAGATTATCGTAAAAAATACATATCTCAGCTTGAAACCCCACGAAAACCCAGATATCGCTGGTTCTGCATATCAAACACACTGTGGAGTGCTGAAAACACCAGATAACGTGTTTCTCGCATTAAATCGCTCGAAAAGGGCGATCTAGATGATTCAGCATACTTCGGACAGAAGTCTCACCAAGGTTATCGCAGACAATGCATATCTCAGCTTGAAACCCCACGAAAACCAAGATATCGCCGGTTCTGCATATCCAACGCACTGTGGAGTGCTGAAAACACCAGATAACGTGTTTCGCGCATTAAATAGCTCGAATAGAGCGATCTCGATGATTAAGCATACTTCGGACAGAAGTCTCACCAAGATTATCGCAGAAAATACATATTTCAGCTGGAAACCCCACGAAAACCAAGATATCGCTGGTACTGCATATCAAACGCACTGTGGAGTGGTGAAAACACCAGATAACGTGTTTGTCGCATTAAATAGGTCGAAACGAGCGATCTCGATGATTAAGCATACTTCGGACAGAAGTCTCACCAAGATTATCGCAGAAAATACATATTTCAGCTGGAAACCCCACGAAAACCAAGATATCGCTGGTACTGCATATCAAACGCACTGTGGAGCGGTGAAAACACCAGATAACGTGTTTCTCGCATTAAATAGCTCGAAAAGAGCGATCTCGATGATGCTGCATACTTCGGACAGAAGTCTCACCAAGTTTATCGCAGAAAATGCATATCTCAGCTTGAAACCCCACGAAAACCCAGATATCGCTGGTTCTGCATATCAAACACACTGTGGAGTGCTGAAAACACCAGATAACGTGTTTCTCGCATTAAATCGCTCGAAAAGAGCGATCTAGATGATTCAGCATACTTCGGACAGAAGTCTCACCAAGTTTATCGCAGAAAATGCATATCTCAGCTTGAAACCCCTCGAAAACCAAGATATCACCTGTTCTGCATATCCAACGAACTGTGGTGTGGTGAAAACCCCAGAAAACGTGTTTCTCGCATTAAATAGCTTGAAAAGAGCGATCTCGATGATTCTGCACACTTCGGACAGAAGTCTCACCAAGATTATCGCAGATAATGCATATCTCAGCTCGAAACCCCACGAAAACCAAGATATCGCCGGTTCTGCATATCATACGCACTGTGGAGTGGTGAAAACACCAGATAACGTGTTTGTCGCATTAAATAGGTCGAAACGAGCGATCTCGATGATTAAGCATACTTCGGACAGAAGTCTCACCAAGTTTATCGCAGAAAATGCATATCTCAGCTTGAAACCCCTCGAAAACCAAGATATCACCTGTTCTGCATATCAAACGCACTGTGGAGTGGTGAAAACACCAGATAACGTGTTTGTCGCATTAAATAGGTCGAAACGAGCGATCTCGATGATTAAGCATACTTCGGACAGAAGTCTCACCAAGATTATCGCAGAAAATACATATTTCAGCTGGAAACCCCACGAAAACCAAGATATCGCTGGTACTGCATATCAAACGCACTGTGGAGCGGTGAAAACACCAGATAACGTGTTTCTCGCATTAAATAGCTCGAAAAGAGCGATCTCGATGATGCTGCATACTTCGGACAGAAGTCTCACCAAGTTTATCGCAGAAAATGCATATCTCAGCTTGAAACCCCACGAAAACCCAGATATCGCTGGTTCTGCATATCAAACACACTGTGGAGTGCTGAAAACACCAGATAACGAGTTTCTCGCATTAAATCGCTCGAAAAGTGCGATCTCAATGATTCTACATACTTCGGACAGAAGTATCACCCAGATTATCGCAGAAAATGCATATCTCAGCTTGAAACCCCACGAAAACCAAGATATCTCCGGTTCTGCACATCCAACGAACTGTGGTGTGGTGAAAACCCCAGAAAACGTGTTTCTCGCATTAAACAGCTCGAAAAGAGCGCTCTTGATGTTTCTGCATACTTCGGACAGACGTTTCACCAAGAGTATCGTAGAAAATGCATATCTCAACTTGAAACCCGACGAAAACCAAACATCGCCGGTTCTGCATATCAAACCAACTGTGGAGTGGTGAAAACACCAGACAACGTGTTACTCGCATTAAATAGCTCGAAACGAGCGATCTCGATGATTCTGCATACTTCGGACAGAAGTTTCACCAAGATTATCGTAAAAAATGCATATCTCAGCTTGAATCCCCACGAAAACCAGGATATCGCTGGTTCTGCATATCAAACGCACTGTGGAGTGCTGAAAACACCAGATAACGGGTTTCTAGCATTAAATAGCTCGAATAGAGCGATCTCGATGGTTAAGCATACTTCGGACAGAAGTCTCACCAAGATTATCGTAAAAAATGCATATCTCAGCTTGAAACCCCACGAAAACCTAGATATCGCTGGTTCTGCATATCAAACGCACTGTGGAGTGGTGAAAACACCAGATAACGTGTTTCTCGCATTAAATAGCTCGAAAAGAGCGATCTAGATGATTCAGCATACTTCGGACAGAAGTCTCACCAAGGTTATCGCAGACAATGCATATCTCAGCTTGAAACCCCACGAAAACCAAGATATCGCCGGTTCTGCATATCCAACGCACTGTGGAGTGGTGAAAACACCAGATAACGTGTTTCTCGCATTAAATAGGTCGAAACGAGCGATCTCGATGATTAAGCATTCTTCGGACAGAAGTGTCATCAAGATTATCGTAAAAAATGCATATCTCAGCTTGAAACCCCACGAAAACCAAGATATCGCTGGTACTGCATATCAAACGCCCTGTGGAGTGGTGAAAACACCAGATAACGTGTTTCTCGCATTAAATAGCACGAAAAGAGCGATCTAGATGATTCTGCATACTTCTGACAGAAGACTCACCAAGATTATCGCAGAAAAAGCATATCTCAGCTGGAAACCCCACGAAAACCAAGATATCGCCGGTTCTGCATATCAGACGCACCGTGGAGTGGTGAAAACACCAGAAAACGTGTTACTCGCATTAACTAGCTCGAAAAGAGCGTTCTCGATGATTCTGCATACTTGTCATAGATGAAACACCAAGATTATCGCAGAAAATGCATATTTCAGCTGTAAACCCCACGAAAACAAAATTATCGGCGGCTCTACATATCAAACGCACTGTGGAGTGGTCAAAACACCAGATAACGTGTTTCTCGCGTTAAATAGCTCGAAAATAGCGATATCGATGATTCTGCATACTCCGGACAGATGTCTCACCAATATTATCGCAGAAAATCCATATCTCAGCTAGAAACCTCACGAAAATCAAGATGTCGCGGGTTCTGCATATCAAACGCACTGTGGAATGTTGAAAACACCAGAAAACTGGTTTTTTCGCATTAAATAGCTCGATAAGAGCGATCTATTTGATTCTGCATACTTCTGACAGAGGTCTCACCATTATTATCGTAGAAAATGCATATCTCAGCTTGAATCCCGACCGAAACGAAGATATCTCCGGTTCCTCATGTCTAACGTACTGTGGAGTGGTGAATACACCAGAAAACGTGTTTCGCGCTTTAAATAGCTCGAAAAGAGCGATCTAGATGATTCTGCATACTTCTCATAGATGAAACACCAAGATTATCGCAGAAAATGCATATCTCAGCTGGAAACACCACGAAAATCAAGATATCCCCGGTTCTGCATATCAGACGCACCGTGGAGTGGTGAAAACACCTGAAAACGTGTTACTTGCATTAACTAGCTCGAAAAGAGCGTTCTGGATGATTCTGCATACTTCTCATAGATGAAACACAAAGATTATCGCAGAAAATGCATATTTCAGCTGGAAACCCCACGAAAACCAAGTTATCGGCGGCTCTACATTTCAAACGCACTGTGGAGTGGTCAAAACACCAGAAAACTTGTTTTTTCGCATTAAATAGCTCGAAACGAGCGATCCAGATGATTCTGCATACTTCTGACAGAGGTCTCACTAATTTTATCGTAGAAAATGCATATATCAGCTTGAAACCCGACCGAAACGAAGATATCTCCGGTTCTGCATGTCAAACGTACTGTGGAGTGGTGAATACACCAGAAAACGTGTTTCTCGCATTAAATAGCTCGAAAAGAGCGATCTAGATGATTCTGCATACTTCTGGCAGGAGACTCACCAAGATTATCGCAGAAAATGCCTATCTCAACTGGAAACCCCACGAAAACCAGATATCGCCGGTTCTGCATATCAGACGCACTGTGGAATGTTGAAAACACCAGAAAACGAGTTTTTCGCACTAAATAGCACGAAAACAGCGATTTCTCTGATTCAGCAAACTTCTCACAGAAGAATATCCAATATTATCGCAGAAAATGCATATCTCAGCTAGAAACATCACGAAAATCAAGATGTCGCCGGTTCTGCATATCAAACGCACTGTGGAATGTTGAAAACACCAGAAAACTGGTTTTTCGCATTAAATAGCTCGATAAGAGCGATCTATTTGATTCTGCATACTTCCGACTGACGTCTCACCAAGATTATGGCAGAAAATGCATATCTCAGATTGAAACCTCACGAAAATCAAGATGTCGCAGGTTCTGCATATCAAACGCACTGTGGAGTCGTGAAAACAACCACATAACGTGTTTCTCGCATTATATAGCTCGAAACGAGCGATCTAGATGATTCTGCATACTTCTGACTGAAGTCTCACCAATATTATCGCAGAAAATGCACATCTCAGCTAGAAACATCACGAAAATCAAGATGTCGCCGGTTCTGCATATCAAACGCACTGTGGGATGGTGAAAACACCAGCAAACGTGTTTCTCGCATTAAATAGCTCGAAAAGAGCGATCTCGATGATTCTGCATACTTCGGACAGAATTCTCACCAAGATTATCGCAGAAAATGCATATCTGAGCTTGAAACCCCACGAAAACCAAGATATCGCTGGTTCTGCATATGAAACGCACTGTGGAGTGGTGAAAACACCAGATAACATGTTTCTCGCATTAAATAGCTCGAAAAGAGCGATCTCGATGATTAAGCATACTTCGGACAGAAGTCTCACCAAGATTATCGCAGGAATTGCATATCTCAGCTTGAAACCACACGAAAACCAAGATATCGCTGGTTCTCCATATCAAACGCACTGTGGAGTGCTGAAAACACCAGATAACGTGTTTCTCGCATTAAATAGCTCGAAAAGTGCGATCTCGATGATTCTGCATTCTTCGGACAGAAGTCTCACCAAGATTATCGCAGAAAATGCATATCTCAGCTAGAAACCCCACGAAAACCAAGATATCTCCGGTTCTGCATATCAAACCAACTGTGGAGTGGTGAAAACACCAGATAACGTGCTTCTCGCATTAAATAGCTCGAAAAGAGCGATCTGGATGATTCTGCATACTTCGGACAGAAGTCTCACCAAGATTATCGCAGAAAATGCATATCTCAGCTTGAAACCCCACGAAAACCAAGATATCTCCGGTTCTGCACATCCAACGAACTGTGGTGTGGTGAAAACCCCAGAAAACGTGTTTCTCGCATTAAATAGCTCGAAAAGAGCGCTCTTGATGTTTCTGCATATTTCGGACAGATGTTTCACCAAGATTATCGTAGAACAAGCATATCTCAACTTGAAACCCCACGAAAACCAAGATTTCGCTGGTTCTGCATATCAAACGCACTGTGGATTGCTGAAAACACCAGATAACGTGTTTCTGGAATTAAATAGCTCGAAAAGTGCGGTCTCGATGATTCTGCATACTTCGTACAGAAGTCTCACCATGATTATCGTAAAAAATGCATATCTCAGCTTGAAACCCCACGAAAACCAGGATATCGTCGGTTCTGCATATTAAACGCACTGTGGAGTGGTGAAAACACCAGATAACGTGTTTCTCGCATTAAATAGCTCGAAAAGAGCGATCTCGATGATTAAGCATACTTCGGACAGAAGTCTCACCAAGATTATCGCAGAAATTGCATATCTCAGCTTGAATCCCCACGAAAACCAGGATATCGCTGGTTCTGCATATCAAACGCACTGTGGAGTGCTGAAAACACCAGATAACGGGTTTCTAGCATTAAATAGCTCGAATAGAGCGATCTCGATGGTTAAGCATACTTCGGACAGAAGTCTCACCAAGATTATCGTAAAAAATGCATATCTCAGCTTGAAACCCCACGAAAACCAAGATATCGCTGGTTCTGCATATCAAACGCACTGTGGAGTGGTCAAAACACCAGAAAACTGGTTTTTTTCGCATTAAATAGCTCGAAACGAGCGATCTAGATGATTCTGCATACTTCTGACTGAAGTCTCAACAATATTATCGCAGAAAATGCATATCTCAGCTAGAAACATTACGAAAATCAAGATGTCGCCGGTTCTGCATATCAAACGTACTGTGGAGTGGTGAAAACACCAGATAACGTGTTTCTCGCATTAAATAGGTCGAAAAGAGCGATCTCGATGTTTCTGCATACTTCGGACAGAGGTCACACCAAGATTATCGCAGAAAATGCATATCTCAGCTTGAAACCCCACGGAAACCAAGATATCTCCGGTTCTGCATATCAAACGTACTGTGGAGTGGTGAATACACCAGAAAACGTGTTTCTCGCATTAAATAGCTCGAAAGGAGCGTTCTCGATGATTCTGCATACTTCTGACAGACGAATCACCAAGATTATCGCAGAAAATGCATATCTCAGCTGGAAACCCCACGAAAACCAAGATATCGCCGGTTCTGCATATCAAACGCACTGTGGAGTGGTCAAAACACCAGAAAACTGGTTTTTTTCGCATTAAATAGCTCGAAACGAGCGATCTAGATGATTCTGCATACTTCTGACTGAAGTCTCAACAATATTATCGCAGAAAATGCATATCTCAGCTAGAAACATTACGAAAATCAAGATGTCGCCGGTTCTGCATATCAAACGCACTGTGGAGTGGTGAAAACGCCAGATAACGTGTTTCTCGCATTAAATAGCTCGAAAAGAGCGATCTCGATGATTCTGCATACTTCTGACAGAACACTCACCAAGATTATCGCAGAAAATGCATATCTCAGCTTGAAACCCGTCCGAAACCAAGATATCTCCGGTTCTGCATGTCAAACGTACTGTGGAGTGGTGAATACACCAGAAAACGTGTTTCTCGCATTAAATAGGTCGAAAAGAGCGATCTCGATGTTTCTGCATACTTCGGACAGAGGTCACACCAAGATTATCGCAGAAAATGCATATCTCAGCTTGAAACCCCACGGAAACCAAGATATCTCCGGTTCTGCATATCAAACGTACTGTGGAGTGGTGAATACACCAGAAAACGTGTTTCTCGCATTAAATAGCTCGAAAGGAGCGTTCTCGATGATTCTGCATACTTCTGACAGACGAATCACCAAGATTATCGCAGAAAATGCATATCTCAGCTGGAAACCCCACGAAAACCAAGATATCGCCGGTTCTGCATATCAAACGCACTGTGGAGTGGTCAAAACACCAGATAACGTGTTTCCCGCATTAAATAGCTCGAAAAGAGCGATCTCGATGATTCTGCATACTTCGGACAGAAGTCTCACCAAGATTGCCGCAGAAAATGCATATCTCAGCTGGAAATCCCACGAAAACCAAGATATCGCCGGTTCTGCATATCAGACGCACTGTGGAGTGGTGAAAACAACCAGAGAACGTGTTTCTCGCATTAAATGGCTCGAAAAGAGGGATCTCGATGATTCTGCATACTTCTGACAGAAGACTCTCCAAGATTATCGCAGAAAATGCATATCTCAGCTGGAAACACCACGAAAATCAAGATATCGCCGGTTCTGCATATCAAACGCACTGTGGAATGTTGAAAACACCAGAAAACTTGTTTTTTCGCATTAAATAGCTCGAAACGAGCGATCTCGATGATTCTGCATACTTCGGACAGAAGTCTCACCAAGATTATCGTAAAAAATGCATATCTCAGCTTGAAACCCCACGAAAACCAAGATATCGCCGGTTCTGCATATCAAACGCACTGTGGAGTGGTGTAAACACCAGATAACGTGTTTCTCGCATTAAATAGCTCGAAAAGCGAGATCCCGATGATTCTGCATACTTCTGACAAAAGACTCACCAAGATTATCGCTGAAAATGCATATCTCAGCTTGAAACCCCACGAAAACCCAGATATCGCCGGTACTGCATATCAAACCAACTGTAAAGTGGTGAAAACAACCAGAAAAATTGTTTTTTCGCATTAAATCGCTCGAAAAGAGCGATCTAGATGATTCTGCATACTTCTGACAAAAGACTCACCAAGATTATCGCTGAAAATGCATATCTCATCTTGAAACCCCACGAAAACCCAGATATCGCCGGTTCTGCATATCAAACCAACTGTGGAGTGGTGAAAACACCAGACAACGTGTTTCTCGCATTAAATAGATCGAAATGTGCGATCTCGATGATTCTGCATACTTCTAACAGAAGTCTCACCATCATTATCGCAGAAAATGCATATCTCTGCTAGAAACTCCACGAAAACCAAGATATCTCCTGTTCTGCATATCCAACGAACTGTGGAGTGGTGAAAACCCCAGAAAACATGTTTCTCGCATTAAATAGCTCGGAAAGAGCGATCTAGATGATTCAGCATACTTCTGACAGAAGTCTCACCAAGATTATCGTAGAAAATGCATATCTCAGCTTGATACCCTACGACAGCCAAGATGTCGCCGGTTCTGCATATCAAACGCACTGTGGAGTGGTGAAAACGCCAGATAACGTGTTTCTCGCATTAAATAGCTCGAAAAGAGCGATCTCGATGATTCTGCATACTTCTGACAGAACACTCACCAAGATTATCGCAGAAAATGCATATCTCAGCTTGAAACCCGTCCGAAACCAAGATATCTCCGGTTCTGCATGTCTAACGTACTGTGGAGTGGTGAATACACCAGAAAACGTGTTTCTCGCATTAAATAGCTCGAAAGGAGCGTTCTCGATGATTCTGCATACTTCTGACAGAAGAATCACCAAGATTATCGCAGAAAATGCATATCTCAGCTGGAAACCCCACGAAAACCAAGATATCGCCGGTTCAGCATATCAGACGCACTGTGGAGTGGTGAAAGCACCAGAAAACGTGTTTCTCGCATTAACTATCTCGAAAAGAGCGTTCTCGATGATTCTGCATTCTTCGGACAGAAGTCTCACCAAGATTGCCGCTGAAAATGCATATCCCAGCTGGAAACCCCGCGAAAACCAAGATATCGCCGGTTCTGCATATCAGACGCACTGTGGAGTCGTGAAAACGCCAGAAAACGTGTTTCTCGCATCAACTAGCTCGAAAAGAGCGATCTCGATTATTCTGCATACTTCTGACTGAAGTCTCAGCAAGATTATCGCAGAAAATGCATATCTCAGCTTGAAACCCGACCGAAACCAAGATATCTCCGGTTCTGCATATCAAACGCACTGTGGGGTGGTGAAAACACAAGAAAACGTGTTTCTCGCATTAAATAGCTCGAAAAGAGAGATCTAGACGATTCTGCATACTTCTGACAGAAGACTCACCAAGATTATCGCAGAAAATGCATATCTCAGCTACAAACCCCACGAAAACCAAGATATCGCCGGTTCTGCATTTCAGACGCACTGTGGAGCGGTGAAAAAACCAGAAAACGTGTTTCTCGCATTAGGTAGTTCGAAAAGAGCGTTCTCGATGTTTCTGCATCCTTCTGACAGAAGAATCACCAAGATTATCGCAGAAAATGCATGTCTCAGCTTGATACCCGACGAAAGCCAAGATATCTCCGGTTCTGCATATCAAACGCACTGTGGAGTGGTGAACATACAAGAAAACGTGTTTCTCGCATTAAATAGCTCGAAAAGAGCGATCTCGATGATTCTGCATTCTTCGGACAGAAGTCTCACCAAGATTATCGCAGAAAATGCATATCTCAGCTAGAAACCCCACGAAAACCAAGATATCTCCGGTTCTGCATATCAAACCAACTGTGGAGTGGTGAAAACACCAGATAACGTGCTTCTCGCATTAAATAGCTCGAAAAGTGCGATCTGGATGATTCTGCATACTTCGGACAGAAGTCTCACCAAGATTATCGCAGAAAATGCATATCTCAGCTTGAAACCCCACGAAAACCAAGATATCTCCGGTTCTGCACATCCAACGAACTGTGGTGTGGTGAAAACCCCAGAAAACGTGTTTCTCGCATTAAATAGCTCGAAAAGAGCGCTCTTGATGTTTCTGCATATTTCGGACAGATGTTTCACTAAGATTATCGTAGAACATGCATATCTCCACTTGAAACCCCACGAAAACCAAGATTTCGCTGGTTCTGCATATCAAACGCACTTTGGATTGCTGAAAACACCAGATAACGTGTTACTGGCATTAAATAGCTCGAAAAGTGCGGTCTCGATGTTTCTGCATACTTCGTACAGAAGTCTCACCATGATTATCGTAAAAAATGCATATCTCAGCTTGAAACCCCACGAAAACCAAGATATCTCCGGTTCTGCATATCAAACCAACTGCGGAGTGGTGAAAACACCAGATAACGTGTTTCTCGCATTAAACAGCTCGAAAAGAGCGATCTCGATGATTAAGCATACTTCGGACAGAAGTCTCACCAAGATTATCGCAGGAATTGCATATCTCAGCTTGAAACCACACGAAAACCAAGATATCGCTGGTTCTCCATATCAAACGCACTGTGGAGTGCTGAAAACACCAGATAACGTGTTTCTCGCATTAAATAGCTCGAAAAGTGCGATCTCGATGATTCTGCATACTTCGGACAGAAGTCTCACCATGATTATCGTAAAAAATGCATATCTCAGCTTGAAACCCCACGAAAACCAGGATATCGCTTGTTCTGCATATCAGACGCACTGTGGAATGTTGAAAACACCAGAAAACTTGTTTTTGCGCATTAAATAGCTCGAAAAGAGCGATCTAGATGATTCTGCATACATCTGTCTGAGGTCTCACCAATATTATCGCAGAAAATGCATATCTGAGCTTGAAACCCCACGAAAACCAAGATATCGTCGGTTCTGCACATCATACGCACTGTGGAGTGGAGAAAACATCAGATAACCTGTTTCTCCCATTAAATAGCTCGAAACGAGCGATCTCGATGATTAAGCATACTTCGTACAGAAGTCTCACCAAGATTATCGAAGGAATTGCATATCTCAGCTTGAAACCCCACGAAAACCAAGATATCGCTGGTTCTGCATATCAAACGCACTGTGGAATGCTGAAAACACCAGATAACGTGTTTCTCGCATTAAATAGCTCGAAAAGAGCGATCTCGATGATTCTGCATACTTCGGACAGAAGTCTCACCAAGATTATCGCAGAAAATGCATATCTCAGCTGGAAACCCCACGAAAACCAAGATATCGCCGGTTCTGCATATCAAACGCACTGTGGAGTGGTCAAAACACCAGATAACGTGTTTCCCGCATTAAATAGCTCGAAAAGAGCGATCTCGATGATTCTGCATACTTCGGACAGAAGTCTCACCAAGATTGCCGCAGAAAATGCATATCTCAGCTGGAAATCCCACGAAAACCAAGATATCGCCGGTTCTGCATATCAGACGCACTGTGGAGTGGTGAAAACAACCAGAGAACGTGTTTCTCGCATTAAATGGCTCGAAAAGAGGGATCTCGATGATTCTGCATACTTCTGACAGAAGACTCTCCAAGATTATCGCAGAAAATGCATATCTCAGCTGGAAACACCACGAAAATCAAGATATCGCCGGTTCTGCATATCAAACGCACTGTGGAATGTTGAAAACACCAGAAAACTTGTTTTTTCGCATTAAATAGCTCGAAACGAGCGATCTCGATGATTCTGCATACTTCGGACAGAAGTCTCACCAAGATTATCGTAAAAAATGCATATCTCAGCTTGAAACCCCACGAAAACCAAGATATCGCCGGTTCTGCATATCAAACGCACTGTGGAGTGGTGTAAACACCAGATAACGTGTTTCTCGCATTAAATAGCTCGAAAAGCGAGATCCCGATGATTCTGCATACTTCTGACAAAAGACTCACCAAGATTATCGCTGAAAATGCATATCTCAGCTTGAAACCCCACGAAAACCCAGATATCGCCGGTACTGCATATCAAACCAACTGTAAAGTGGTGAAAACAACCAGAATAATTGTTTTTTCGCATTAAATCGCTCGAAAAGAGCGATCTAGATGATTCTGCATACTTCTGACAAAAGACTCACCAAGATTATCGCTGAAAATGCATATCTCATCTTGAAACCCCACGAAAACCAAGATATCGCCGGTTCTGCATATCAAACCAACTGTGGAGTGGTGAAAACACCAGACAACGTGTTTCTCGCATTAAATAGATCGAAATGTGCGATCTCGATGATTCTGCATACTTCTAACAGAAGTCTCACCATCATTATCGCAGAAAATGCATATCTCTGCTAGAAACTCCACGAAAACCAAGATATCTCCTGTTCTGCATATCCAACGAACTGTGGAGTGGTGAAAACCCCAGAAAACATGTTTCTCGCATTAAATAGCTCGGAAAGAGCGATCTAGATGATTCAGCATACTTCTGACAGAAGTCTCACCAAGATTATCGTAGAAAATGCATATCTCAGCTTGATACCCTACGACAGCCAAGATGTCGCTGGTTCTGCATATCAAACGCACTGTGGAGTGGTGAAAACGCCAGATAACGTGTTTCTCGCATTAAATAGCTCGAAAAGAGCGATCTCGATGATTCTGCATACTTCTGACAGAACACTCACCAAGATTATCTCAGAAAATGCATATCTCAGCTTGAAACCCGTCCGAAACCAAGATATCACCGGTTCTGCATGTCAAACGTACTGTGGAGTGGTGAATACACCAGAAAACGTGTTTCTCGCATTAAATAGCTCGAAAGGAGCGTTCTCGATGATTCTGCATACTTCTGACAGAAGAATCACCAAGATTATCGCAGAAAATGCATATCTCAGCTGGAAACCCCACGAAAACCAAGATATCGCCGGTTCAGCATATCAGACGCACTGTGGAGTGGTGAAAGCACCAGAAAACGTGTTTCTCACATTAACTATCTCGAAAAGAGCGTTATCGATGATTCTGCATTCTTCGGACAGAAGTCTCACCAAGATTGCCGCTGAAAATGCATATCCCAGCTGGAAACTCCGCGAAAACCAAGATATCGCCGGTTCTGCATATCAGACGCACTGTGGAGTCGTGAAAACGCCAGAAAACGTGTTTCTCGCATCAACTAGCTCGAAAAGAGCGATCTCGATTATTCTGCATACTTCTGACTGAAGTCTCAGCAAGATTATCGCAGAAAATGCATATCTCAGCTTGAAACCCGACCGAAACCAAGATATCTCCGGTTCTGCATATCAAACGCACTGTGGGGTGGTGAAAACACAAGAAAACGTGTTTCTCGCATTAAATAGCTCGAAAAGAGAGATCTAGACGATTCTGCATTCTTCGGACAGAAGTCTCACCAAGATTGCCGCTGAAAATGCATATCCCAGCTGGAAACTCCGCGAAAACCAAGATATCGCCGGTTCTGCATATCAGACGCACTGTGGAGTCGTGAAAACGCCAGAAAACGTGTTTCTCGCATCAACTAGCTCGAAAAGAGGGATCTCGATGATTCTGCATACTTCTGACAGAAGACTCTCCAAGATTATCGCAGATAATGCATATCTCAGCTGGAAACACCACGAAAATCAAGATATCGCCGGTTCTGCATATCAAACGCACTGTGGAATGTTGAAAACACCAGAAAACTTGTTTTTTCGCATTAAATAGCTCGAAACGAGCGATCTCGATGATTCTGCATACTTCGGACAGAAGTCTCACCAAGATTATCGTAAAAAATGCATATCTCAGCTTGAAACCCCACGAAAACCAAGATATCGCCGGTTCTGCATATCAAACGCACTGTGGAGTGGTGTAAACACCAGATAACGTGTTTCTCGCATTAAATAGCTCGAAAAGCGAGATCCCGATGATTCTGCATACTTCTGACAAAAGACTCACCAAGATTATCGCTGAAAATGCATATCCCAGCTGGAAACTCCGCGAAAACCAAGATATCGCCGGTTCTGCATGTCAAACGTACTGTGGAGTGGTGAATACACCAGAAAACGTGTTTCTCGCATTAAATAGCTCGAAAGGAGCGTTCTCGATGATTCTGCATACTTCTGACAGAAGAATCACCAAGATTATCGCAGAAAATGCATATCTCAGCTGGAAACCCCACGAAAACCAAGATATCGCCGGTTCAGCATATCAGACGCACTGTGGAGTGGTGAAAGCACCAGAAAACTTGTTTTTTCGCATTAAATAGCTCGAAACGAGCGATCTCGATGATTCTGCATACTTCGGACAGAAGTCTCACCAAGATTATCGTAAAAAATGCATATCTCAGCTTGAAACCCCACGATAACCAAGATATCGCCGGTTCTGCATATCAAACGCACTGTGGAGTGGTGTAAACACCAGATAACGTGTTTCTCGCATTAAATAGCTCGAAAAGCGAGATCCCGATGATTCTGCATACTTCTGACAAAAGACTCACCAAGATTATCGCTGAAAATGCATATCTCAGCTTGAAACCCCACGAAAACCCAGATATCGCCGGTACTGCATATCAAACCAACTGTAAAGTGGTGAAAACAACCGGAAAAATTGTTTTTTCGCATTAAATCGCTCGAAAAGAGCGATCTAGATGATTCTGCATACTTCTGACAAAAGACTCACCAAGATTATCGCTGAAAATGCATATCTCATCTTGAAACCCCACGAAAACCCAGATATCGCCGGTTCTGCATATCAAACCAACTGTGGAGTGGTGAAAACACCAGACAACGTGTTTCTCGCATTAAATAGATCGAAATGTGCGATCTCGATGATTCTGCATACTTCTAACAGAAGTCTCACCATCATTATCGCAGAAAATGCATATCTCTGCTAGAAACTCCACGAAAACCAAGATATCTCCTGTTCTGCATATCCAACGAACTGTGGAGTGGTGAAAACCCCAGAAAACATGTTTCTCGCATTAAATAGCTCGGAAAGAGCGATCTAGATGATTCAGCATACTTCTGACAGAAGTCTCACCAAGATTATCGTAGAAAATGCATATCTCAGCTTGATACCCTACGACAGCCAAGATGTCGCCGGTTCTGCATATCAAACGCACTGTGGAGTGGTGAAAACGCCAGATAACGTGTTTCTCGCATTAAATAGCTCGAAAAGAGCGATCTCGATGATTCTGCATACTTCTGACAGAACACTCACCAAGATTATCTCAGAAAATGCATATCTCAGCTTGAAACCCGTCCGAAACCAAGATATCTCCGGTTCTGCATGTCAAACGTACTGTGGAGTGGTGAATACACCAGAAAACGTGTTTCTCGCATTAAATAGCTCGAAAGGAGCGTTCTCGATGATTCTGCATACTTCTGACAGAAGAATCACCAAGATTATCGCAGAAAATGCATATCTCAGCTGGAAACCCCACGAAAACCAAGATATCGCCGGTTCAGCATATCAGACGCACTGTGGAGTGGTGAAAGCACTAGAAAACGTGTTTCTCACATTAACTATCTCGAAAAGAGCGTTCTCGATGATTCTGCATTCTTCGGACAGAAGTCTCACCAAGATTGCCGCTGAAAATGCATATCCCAGCTGGAAACTCCGCGAAAACCAAGATATCGCCGGTTCTGCATATCAGACGCACTGTGGAGTCGAGAAAACGCCAGAAAACGTGTTTCTCGCATCAACTAGCTCGAAAAGAGCGATCTCGATTATTCTGCATACTTCTGACTGAAGTCTCAGCAAGATTATCGCAGAAAATGCATATCTCAGCTTGAAACCCGACCGAAACCAAGATATCTCCGGTTCTGCATATCAAACGCACTGTGGGGTGGTGAAAACACAAGAAAACGTGTTTCTCGCATTAAATAGCTCGAAAAGAGAGATCTAGACGATTCTGCATTCTTCGGACAGAAGTCTCACCAAGATTGCCGCTGAAAATGCATATCCCAGCTGGAAACTCCGCGAAAACCAAGATATCGCCGGTTCTGCATATCAGACGCACTGTGGAGTCGTGAAAACGCCAGAAAACGTGTTTCTCGCATCAACTAGCTCGAAAAGAGGGATCTCGATGATTCTGCATACTTCTGACAGAAGACTCTCCAAGATTATCGCAGATAATGCATATCTCAGCTGGAAACACCACGAAAATCAAGATATCGCCGGTTCTGCATATCAAACGCACTGTGGAATGCTGAAAACACCAGAAAACTTGTTTTTTCGCATTAAATAGCTCGAAACGAGCGATCTCGATGATTCTGCATACTTCGGACAGAAGTCTCACCAAGATTATCGTAAAAAATGCATATCTCAGCTTGAAACCCCACGAAAACCAAGATATCGCCGGTTCTGCATATCAAACGCACTGTGGAGTGGTGTAAACACCAGATAACGTGTTTCTCGCATTAAATAGCTCGAAAAGCGAGATCCCGATGATTCTGCATACTTCTGACAAAAGACTCACCAAGATTATCGCTGAAAATGCATATCCCAGCTGGAAACTCCGCGAAAACCAAGATATCGCCGGTTCTGCATGTCAAACGTACTGTGGAGTGGTGAATACACCAGAAAACGTGTTTCTCGCATTAAATAGCTCGAAAGGAGCGTTCTCGATGATTCTGCATACTTCTGACAGAAGAATCACCAAGATTATCGCAGAAAATGCATATCTCAGCTGGAAACCCCACGAAAACCAAGATATCGCCGGTTCAGCATATCAGACGCACTGTGGAGTGGTGAAAGCACCAGAAAACGTGTTTCTCGCATTAACTATCTCGAAAAGAGCGTTCTCGATGATTCTGCATTCTTCGGACAGAAGTCTCACCAAGATTGCCGCTGAAAATGCATATCCCAGCTGGAAACTCCGCGAAAACCAAGATATCGCCGGTTCTGCATATCAGACGCACTGTGGAGTCGTGAAAACGCCAGAAAACGTGTTTCTCGCATCAACTAGCTCGAAAAGAGCGATCTCGATTATTCTGCATACTTCTGACTGAAGTCTCAGCAAGATTATCGCAGAAAATGCATATCTCAGCTACAAACCCCACGAAAACCAAGATATCGCCGGTTCTGCATTTCAGACGCACTGTGGAGCGGTGAAAAAACCAGAAAACGTGTTTCTCGCATTAGGTAGTTCGAAAAGAGCGTTCTCGATGTTTCTGCATCCTTCTGACAGAAGAATCACCAAGATTATCGCAGAAAATGCATGTCTCAGCTTGATACCCGACGAAAGCCAAGATATCTCCGGTTCTGCATATCAAACGCACTGTGGAGTGGTGAACATACAAGAAAACGTGTTTCTCGCATTAAATAGCTCGAAAAGAGCGATCTCGATGATTCTGCATTCTTCGGACAGAAGTCTCACCAAGATTATCGCAGAAAATGCATATCTCAGCTAGAAACCCCACGAAAACCAAGATATCTCCGGTTCTGCATATCAAACCAACTGTGGAGTGGTGAAAACACCAGATAACGTGCTTCTCGCATTAAATAGCTCGAAAAGTGCGATCTGGATGATTCTGCATACTTCGGACAGAATTCTCACCAAGATTATCGCAGAAAATGCATATCTCAGCTTGAAACCCCACGAAAACCAAGATATCTCCGGTTCTGCACATCCAACGAACTGTGGTGTGGTGAAAACCCCAGAAAACGTGTTTCTCGCATTAAATAGCTCGAAAAGAGCGCTCTTGATGTTTCTGCATATTTCGGACAGATGTTTCACCAAGATTATCGTAGAACATGCATATCTCCACTTGAAACCCCACGAAAACCAAGATTTCGCTGGTTCTGCATATCAAACGCACTGTGGATTGCTGAAAACACCAGATAACGTGTTACTGGCATTAAATAGCTCGAAAAGTGCGGTCTCGATGTTTCTGCATACTTCGTACAGAAGTCTCACCATGATTATCGTAAAAAATGCATATCTCAGCTTGAAACCCCACGAAAACCAAGATATCTCCGGTTCTGCATATCAAACCAACTGCGGAGTGGTGAAAACACCAGATAACGTGTTTCTCGCATTAAACAGCTCGAAAAGAGCGATCTCGATGATTAAGCATACTTCGGAGAGAAGTCTCACCAAGATTATCGCAGGAATTGCATATCTCAATTTGAAACCACACGAAAACCAAGATATCGCTGGTTCTCCATATCAAACGCACTGTGGAGTGCTGAAAACACCAGATAACGTGTTTCTCGCATTAAATAGCTCGAAAAGTGCGATCTCGATGATTCTGCATACTTCGGACAGAAGTCTCACCATGATTATCGTAAAAAATGCATATCTCAGCTTGAAACCCCACGAAAACCAGGATATCGCTTGTTCTGCATATCAGACGCACTGTGGAATGTTGAAAACACCAGAAAACTTGTTTTTGCGCATTAAATAGCTCGAAAAGAGCGATCTAGATGATTCTGCATACTTCTGTCTGAGGTCTCACCAATATTATCGCAGAAAATGCATGTCTGAGCTTGAAACCCCACGAAAACCAAGATATCGTCGGTTCTGCACATCATACGCACTGTGGAGTGGAGAAAACATCAGATAACCTGTTTCTCCCATTAAATAGCTCGAAACGAGCGATCTCGATGATTAAGCATACTTCGTACAGAAGTCTCACCAAGATTATCGAAGGAATTGCTTATCTCAGCTTGAAACCCCACGAAAACCAAGATATCGCTGGTTCTGCATATCAAACGCACTGTGGAATGCTGAAAACACCAGATAACGTGTTTCTCGCATTAAATAGCTCGAAAAGAGCGATCTCGATGATTCTGCATTCTTCGGACAGAAGTCTCACCAAGATTATCGCAGAAAATGCATATCTCAGCTAGAAACCCCACGAAAACCAAGATATCTCCGGTTCTGCATATCAAACCAACTGTGGAGTGGTGAAAACACCAGATAACGTGCTTCTCGCATTAAATAGCTCGAAAAGAGCGATCTGGATGATTCTGCATACTTCGGACAGAAGTCTCACCAAGATTATCGCAGAAAATGCATATCTCAGCTTGAAACCCCACGAAAACCAAGATATCTCCGGTTCTGCACATCCAACGAACTGTGGTGTGGTGAAAACCCCAGAAAACGTGTTTCTCGCATTAAATAGCTCGAAAAGAGCGCTCTTGATGTTTCTGCATATTTCGGACAGATGTTTCACCAAGATTATCGTAGAACAAGCATATCTCAACTTGAAACCCAACGAAAACCAAGATATCTCCGGTTCTGCATATCAAACCAACTGCGGAGTGGTGAAAACACCAGATAACGTGTTTCTCGCATTAAACAGCTCGAAAAGAGCGATCTCGATGATTAAGCATACTTCGGAGAGAAGTCTCACCAAGATTATCGCAGGAATTGCATATCTCAATTTGAAACCACACGAAAACCAAGATATCGCTGGTTCTCCATATCAAACGCACTGTGGAATGCTGAAAACACCAGATAACGTGTTTCTCGCATTAAATAGCTCGAAAAGTGCGATCTCGATGATTCTGCATACTTCGGACAGAAGTCTCACCATGATTATCGTAAAAAATGCATATCTCAGCTTGAAACCCCACGAAAACCAGGATATCGCTTGTTCTGCATATCAGACGCACTGTGGAATGTTGAAAACACCAGAAAACTTGTTTTTGCGCATTAAATAGCTCGAAAAGAGCGATCTAGATGATTCTGCATACTTCTGTCTGAGGTCTCACCAATATTATCGCAGAAAATGCATATCTGAGCTTGAAACCCCACGAAAACCAAGATATCGTCGGTTCTGCACATCATACGCACTGTGGAGTGGAGAAAACATCAGATAACCTGTTTCTCCCATTAAATAGCTCGAAACGAGCGATCTCGATGATTAAGCATACTTCGTACAGAAGTCTCACCAAGATTATCGAAGGAATTGCATATCTCAGCTTGAAACCCCACGAAAACCAAGATATCGCTGGTTCTGCATATCAAACGCACTGTGGAATGCTGAAAACACCAGATAACGTGTTTCTCGCATTAAATAGCTCGAAAAGAGCGATCTCGATGCTTCTGCATTCTTCGGACAGAAGTCTCACCAAGATTATCGCAGAAAATGCATATCTCAGCTAGAAACCCCACGAAAACCAAGATATCTCCGGTTCTGCATATCAAACCAACTGTGGAGTGGTGAAAACACCAGATAACGTGCTTCTCGCATTAAATAGCTCGAAAAGAGCGATCTGGATGATTCTGCATACTTCGGACAGAAGTCTCACCAAGATTATCGCAGAAAATGCATATCTCAGCTTGAAACCCCACGAAAACCAAGATATCTCCGGTTCTGCACATCCAACGAACTGTGGTGTGGTGAAAACCCCAGAAAACGTGTTTCTCGCATTAAATAGCTCGAAAAGAGCGCTCTTGATGTTTCTGCATATTTCGGACAGATGTTTCACCAAGATTATCGTAGAACAAGCATATCTCAACTTGAAACCCAACGAAAACCAAGATTTCGCTGGTTCTGCATATCAAACGCACTGTGGATTGCTGAAAACACCAGATAACGTGTTTCTGGAACTAAATAGCTCGAAAAGTGCGGTCTCGATGATTCTGCATGCTTCGTACAGAAGTCTCACCATGATTATCGTAAAAAATGCATATCTCAGCTTGAAACCCCACGAAAACCAGGATATCGTCGGTTCTGCATATTAAACGCACTGTGGAGTGGTGAAAACACCAGATAACGTGTTTCTCGCATTAAATAGCTCGAAGAGAGCGATCTCGATGATTAAGCAT
This sequence comes from Anthophora plumipes, assembly GCA_951804975.1. Taxonomy (NCBI): domain Eukaryota; kingdom Metazoa; phylum Arthropoda; class Insecta; order Hymenoptera; family Apidae; genus Anthophora; species Anthophora plumipes. Next base: position 500,821 of record CATORF010000790.1, on the reverse strand, counting down.
ACTTCGGACAGAAGTCTCACCAAGATTATCGCAGGAATTGCATATCTCAGCTTGAAACCACACGAAAACCAAGATATCGCTGGTTCTCCATATCAAACCAAATGTGGAGTGGTGAAAACCCCAGAAAACGTGTTCCTCGCATTAAATAGCTCGAAAAGTACGATCTCGATGACTCTGCATACTTCGGACAGAAGTCTCACCAAGATTATCGCAGAAAATGCATATCTGAGCTTGAATCCCCACGAAAACCAAGATATCGCCGGTTCTGCATATCAGACGCACTGTGGAGTTGTCAAAACACCAGAAAACTGGTTTTTTTCGCATTAAATAGCTCGAAACGAGCGATCTAGATGATTCTGCATACTTCTGACTGAAGTCTCAACAATATTATCGCAGAAAATGCATATCTCAGCTAGAAACATTACGAAAATCAAGATGTCGCCGGTTCTGCATATCAAACGTACTGTGGAGTGGTGAAAACACCAGATAACGTGTTTCTCGCATTAAATAGGTCGAAAAGAGCGATCTCGATGTTTCTGCATACTTCGGACAGAGGTCTCACCAAGATTATCGAAGGAATTGCATATCTCAGCTTGAAACCCCACGAAAACCAAGATATCGCTGGTTCTGCATATCAAACGCACTGTGGAATGCTGAAAACACCAGATAACGTGTTTCTCGCATTAAATAGCTCGAAAAGCGCGATCTCGATGATTCTGCTTTCTTCGGACAGAAGTCTCACCAAGATTATCGCAGAAAATGCATATCTCAGCTAGAAACCCCACGAAAACCAAGATATCTCCGGTTCTGCATATCAAACCAACTGTGGAGTGGTGAAAACACCAGATAACGTGCTTCTCGCATTAAATAGCTCGAAAAGAGCGATCTGGATGATTCTGCATACTTCGGACAGAAGTCTCACCAAGATTATCGCAGAAAATGCATATCTCAGCTAGAAACCCCACGAAAACCAAGATATCTCCGGTTCTGCACATCCAACGAACTGTGGTGTGGTGAAAACCCCAGAAAACGTGTTTCTCGCATTAAATAGCTCGAAAAGAGCGCTCTTGATGTTTCTGCATATTTCGGACAGATGTTTCACCAAGATTATCGTAGAACAAGCATATCTCAACTTGAAACCCCACGAAAACCAAGATTTCGCTGGTTCTGCATATCAAACGCACTGTGGATTGCTGAAAACACCAGATAACGTGTTTCTGGAATTAAATAGCTCGAAAAGTGCGGTCTCAATGATTCTGCATACTTCGTACAGAAGTCTCACCATGATTATCGTAAAAAATGCATATCTCAGATTGAAACCCCACGAAAACCAGGATATCGTCGGTTCTGCATATTAAACGCACTGTGGAGTGGTGAAAACACCAGATAACGTGTTTCTCGCATTAAATAGCTCGAAAAGAGCGATCTCGATGATTAAGCATACTTCGGACAGAAGTCTCACCAAGATTATCGCAGGAATTGCATATCTCAGCTTGAAACCACACGAAAACCAAGATATCGCTGGTTCTCCATATCAAACCAAATGTGGAGTGGTGAAAACCCCAGAAAACGTGTTTCTCGCATTAAATAGCTCGAAAAGTACGATCTCGAAGACTCTGCATACTTCGGACAGAAGTCTCACCAAGATTATCGCAGAAAATGCATATCTGAGCTTGAATCCCCACGAAAACCAAGATATCGCCGGTTCTGCATATCAGACGCACTGTGGAGTGGTCAAAACACCAGAAAACTGGTTTTTTCGCATTAAATAGCTCGAAACGAGCGATCTAGATGATTCTGCATACTTCTGACTGAAGTCTCAACAATATTATCGCAGAAAATGCATATCTCAGCTAGAAACATTACGAAAATCAAGATGTCGCCGGTTCTGCATATCAAACGCACTGTGGAGTGGTGAATACACCAGAAAACGTGTTTCTCGCATTAAATAGCTCGAAAGGAGCGTTCTCGATGATTCTGCATACTTCTGACAGAAGACTCTCCAAGATTATCGCAGAAAATGCATATCTCAGCTGGAAACACCACGAAAATCAAGATATCGCCGGTTCTGCATATCAAACGCACTGTGGAATGTTGAAAACACCAGAAAACTTGTTTTTTCGCATTAAATAGCTCGAAACGAGCGATCTCGATGATTCTGCATACTTCGGACAGAAGTCTCACCAAGATTATCGTAAAAAATGCATATCTCAGCTTGAAACCCCACGAAAACCAAGATATCGCCGGTTCTGCATATCAAACGCACTGTGGAGTGGTGAAAACACCAGATAACGTGTTTCTCGCATTAAATAGCTCGAAAAGCGAGATCCCGATGATTCTGCATACTTCTGACAAAAGACTCACCAAGATTATCGCTGAAAATGCATATCTCAGCTTGAAACCCCACGAAAACCCAGATATCGCCGGTACTGCATATCAAACCAACTGTAAAGTGGTGAAAACAACCAGAAAAATTGTTTTTTCGCATTAAATCGCTCGAAAAGAGCGATCTAGATGATTCTGCATACTTCTGACAAAAGACTCACCAAGATTATCGCTGAAAATGCATATCTCATCTTGAAACCCCACGAAAACCCAGATATCGCCGGTTCTGCATATCAAACCAACTGTGGAGTGGTGAAAACACCAGACAACGTGTTTCTCGCATTAAATAGATCGAAATGTGCGATCTCGATGATTCTGCATACTTCTAACAGAAGTCTCACCATCATTATCGCAGAAAATGCATATTTCTGCTAGAAACTCCACGAAAACCAAGATATCTCCTGTTCTGCATATCCAACGAACTGTGGAGTGGTGAAAACCCCAGAAAACATGTTTCTCGCATTAAATAGCTCGGAAAGACTGATCTAGATGATTCAGCATACTTCTGACAGAAGTCTCACCAAGATTATCGTAGAAAATGCATATCTCAGCTTGATACCCTACGACAGCCAAGATGTCGCCGGTTCTGCATATCAAACGCACTGTGGAGTGGTGAAAACGCCAGATATCGTGTTTCTCGCATTAAACAGCTCGAAAAGAGCGATCTCGATGATTCTGCATACTTCTGACAGAACACTCACCAAGATTATCGCAGAAAATGCATATCTCAGCTTGAAACCCGTCCGAAACCAAGATATCTCCGGTTCTGCATGTCAAACGTACTGTGGAGTGGTGAATACACCAGAAAACGTGTTTCTCGCATTAAATAGCTCGAAAGGAGCGTTCTCGATGATTCTGCATACTTCTGACAGAAGAATCACCAAGATTATCGCAGAAAATGCATATCTCAGCTGGAAACCCCACGAAAACCAAGATATCGCCGGTTCAGCATATCAGACGCACTGTGGAGTGGTGAAAACACCAGAAAACGTGTTTCTCGCAGTAACTATCTCGAAAAGAGCGTTCTCGATGATTCTGCATACTTCTGACAGAACACTCACCAAGATTATCGCAGAAAATGCATATCTCAGCTTGAAACCCGTCCGAAACCAAGATATCTCCGGTTCTGCATGTCAAACGTACTGTGGAGTGGTGAATACACCAGAAAACGTGTTTCTCGCATTAACTATCTCGAAAAGAGCGTTCTCGATGATTCTGCATTCTTCGGACAGTAGTCTCACCAAGATTGCCGCTGAAAATGCATATCCCAGCTGGAAACCCCGCGAAAACCAAGATATCGCCGGTTCTGCATATCAGACGCACTGTGGAGTCGTGAAAACGCCAGAAAACGTGTTTCTCGCATCAACTAGCTCGAAAAGAGCGATCTCGATTATTCTGCATACTTCTGACTGAAGTCTCAGCAAGATTATCGCAGAAGATGCATATCTCAGCTTGAAACCCTACGACAGCCAAGATGTCGCCGGTTCTGCATATCAAACGCACTGTGGAGTGGTGAAAACGCCAGATAACGTGTTTCTCGCATTAAATAGCTCGAAAAGAGCGATCTCGATGATTCTGCATACTTCTGACAGAACACTCACCAAGATTATCGCAGAAAATGCATATCTCAGCTTGAAACCCGTCCGAAACCAAGATATCTCCGGTTCTGCATGTCAAACGTACTGTGGAGTGGTGAATACACCAGAAAACGTGTTTCTCGCATTAAATAGCTCGAAAGGAGCGTTCTCGATGATTCTGCATACTTCTGACAGAAGAATCACCAAGATTATCGCAGAAAATGCATATCTCAGCTGGAAACCCCACGAAAACCAAGATATCGCCGGTTCAGCATATCAGACGCACTGTGGAGTGGTGAAAACCCCAGAAAACATGTTTCTCGCATTAAATAGCTCGAAAAGAGCGATCTAGATGATTCAGCATACTTCTGACAGAAGTCTCACCAAGATTATCGTAGAAAATGCATATCTCAGCTTGATACCCTACGACAGCCAAGATGTCGCCGGTTCTGCATATCAAACGCACTGTGGAGTGGTGAAAACGCCAGATAACGTGTTTCTCGCATTAAATAGCTCGAAAAGAGCGATCTCGATGATTCTGCATACTTCTGACAGAACACTCACCAAGATTATCGCAGAAAATGCATATCTCAGCTTGAAACCCGTCCGAAACCAAGATATCTCCGGTTCTGCATGTCAAACGTACTGTGGAGTGGTGAACATACAAGAAAACGTGTTTCTCGCATTAAATAGCTCGAAAAGAGCGATCTAGATGATTCTCCATACTTCTGACAGAAGACTCACCAAGATTATCGCAGAAAATGCATATCTCAGCTACAAACCCCACGAAAACCAAGATATCTCCGGTTCTGCATATCAAACGCACTGTGGGGTGGTGAAAACACAAGAAAACGTGTTTCTCGCATTAAATAGCTCGAAAAGAGAGATCTAGACGATTCTGCATACTTCTGACAGAAGACTCACCAAGATTATCGCAGAAAATGCATATCTCAGCTACAAACCCCACGAAAACCAAGATATCGCCGGTTCTGCATTTCAGACGCACTGTGGAGCGGTGAAAAAACCAGAAAACGTGTTTCTCGCATTAGGTAGTTCGAAAAGAGCGTTCTCGATGTTTCTGCATCCTTCTGACAGAAGAATCACCAAGATTATCGCAGAAAATGCATATCTCAACTTGAAACCCGACGAAAACCAAACATCGCGGGTTCTGCATATCAAACGCACTGTGGAGTGGTGAAAACACCAGATAAGGTTTTTCTCGCATTAACTAGCTTGAAAAGTGCGATCTCGATGATTCAGCATACTTCGGACAGAAGTCTCACCAAGATTATCGTAGAAAATGCATATCTCAACTTGAAACCCGACGAAAACCAAACATCGCGGGTTCTGCATATCAAACGCACTGTGGAGTGGTGAAAACACCAGATAAGGTTTTTCTCGCATTAACTAGCTTGAAAAGTGCGATCTCGATGATTCAGCATACTTCGGACAGAAGTCTCTACAAGTTTATCGCAGAAAATGCATATCTCAGCTTGAAACCCCTCGAAAACCAAGATATCACCTGTTCTGCATATCCAACGAACTGTGGTGTGGTGAAAACCCCAGAAAACGTGTTTCTCGCATTAAATAGCTCGAAATGAGCGATCTCGATGATTCTGCACACTTCGGACAGAAGTCTCACCAAGATTATCGCAGAAAATGCATATCTCAGCTACAAACCCCACGAAAACCAAGATATCGCCGGTTCTGCATTTCAGACGCACTGTGGAGTGGTGAAAAAACCAGAAAACGTGTTTCTCGCATTAGGTAGTTCGAAAAGAGAGTTCTCGATGTTTCTGCATACTTCTGACAGAAGAATCACCAAGATTATCGTAAAAAATGCATATCTCAGCTTGAAACCCAACGAAAGCCAAGATATCGCTGGTTCTGCATATCAAACGCACTGTGGAGTGGTGAAAACACCAGCCAAGGTTTTTCTCGCATTAACTAGCTCGAAAAGAGCGATCTCGATGATTCAGCATACTTCGGACAGAAGTCTCACCAAGTTAATCGCAGAAAATGCATATCTCAGCTTGAAACCCCTCGAAACCCAAGATATCACCTGTTCTGCATATCCAACGAACTGTGGTGTGGTGAAAACCCCAGAAAACGCGTTTCTCGCATTAAATAGCTCGAAAAGTGCGCTGTTGATGTTTCTGCATACTTCGGACAGATGTTTCACCAAGATTATCGTAGAAAATGCATATCTCAACTTGAAACCCGACGAAAACCAAACATCGCGGGTTCTGCATATCATACGCACTGTGGAGTTGGGAAAACACCAGATAACGTGTTTCTCGCATTAAGTTGCTCGAAAAGAGCGAACTCGGAGATTCTGCATACTTCTTACAGAAGTCTCACCAAGATTATCGTAGAAAATGCATGTCTCAGCTTGAAACCCGACGAAATCCAAGATGTCGCTGGTTCCGCATATCTAACGCACTGTGGAGTGGTGAAAGCACCAGTTAACGTGTTTCTCGCACTAAATAGCTCGAAAAGAGGGATCTCGATGATTCTGCATACTTCTGACAGAAGACTCACCAAGATTATCGCAGAAAATGCATATCTCAGCTGGAAACACCACGAAAATCAAGATAATGCCGGTTCTGCATATCAAACGCACTGTGGAGTGGTGAAAACAACCAGTTATCGTGTTTCTCGCATTAAGTTGCTCGAAAAGAGCGATCTCGAAGATTCTGCATACTTCTGACAGACGTCTCAAAAAGATTATCGTAGAAAATGCATAACTCGGCTTGAAATCCGACGAAATCTAAGATGTCGCCGGTTCAGCATATCAAACGCACTGAGGAGTGGTGAAAACACCGGATAACGTGTTTCTCGCATTAAATAGCTCGAAAAGAGCGATCCCGATGATTGTGCATACTTCTGACAGAAGTCTCAGCAAGATTATCGTAGAAAATGCATATCTCAGCTTGATACCCTACGACAGCAAATATGTGGCAGGTTCTGCATATCAAACGCACTGTGGAGTGGTGAAAACGCCAGATAACATGTTTCTCGCATTAACTAGCTCGAAAAGAGCGATCTCGAAGATTCTGCATACTTCTGACAGACGTCTCACCAAGATTATCGTAGAAAATGCATATCTGAGCTTGAAACCCGACGAAATCCAAGATGTCGCCGGTTCTGCATGTCAAACGCACTGTGGAGTGGTGAAAACACCAGATAACGTGTTTCTCGCATTAAATAGCTCGAAAAGAGCGATCCCGATAATTCTGCATACTTCTGACAGACGTCTCACCTAGATTATCGTAGAAAATGCATATCTCAGCTTGAAACCCGACCGAAACCAAGATATCTCCGGTTCTGCATGTTAAACGCACTGTGGAGTGGTGAAAACAACCAGTTATCGTGTTTCTCGCATTAAGTTGCTCGAAAAGAGCGATCTCGAAGATTTTGCATACTTCTGACAGACGTCTCAAAAAGATTATCGTAGAAAATGCATAACTCGGCTTGAAATCCGACGAAATCTAAGATGTCGCCGGTTCAGCATATCAAACGCACTGAGGAGTGGTGAAAACACCGGATAACGTGTTTCTCGCATTAAATAGCTCGAAAAGAGCGATCCCGATGATTGTGCATACTTCTGACAGAAGTCTCAGCAAGATTATCGTAGAAAATGCATATCTCAGCTTGATACCCTACGACAGCAAATATGTGGCAGGTTCTGCATATCAAACGCACTGTGGAGTGGTGAAAACGCCAGATAACATGTTTCTCGCATTAACTAGCTCGAAAAGAGCGATCTCGAAGATTCTGCATACTTCTGACAGACGTCTCACCAAGATTATCGTAGAAAATGCTATCTCAGCTTGAAACCCGACGAAATCCAAGATGTCGCCGGTTCTGCATATCAAACGCACGGTGGAGTGGTGAAAACTCCAGATAACGTGTTTCTCGCATTAAATAGCTCGAAAATAGGGATCTCGATGATTCTGCATACTCCTGACAGAAGACTCACCAAGATTATCGCAGAAAATGCATATCTCAGCTGGACACACCACGAAAATCAAGATTTCGCCGGTTCTGCATATCAAACGCACTGTGGAGTCGTGAAAACATCAGATAACGTGTTTCTCGCATCAAATAGCTCGAAAAGAGGGATCTCGATGATTCTGCATACTTCTGACAGATGACTCACCTAGATTATCGCACAAAATGCATATCTCAGCTGGAAACACCACGAAAATCAAGATATCGCCGGTTCTGCATATAAATCGCCCTGTGGAGTGGTGAAAACACCAGATAACCTGTTTGTCGCATTAAATAGCTCGAAAAGAGCTATCTAGATGATTCTGCATACTTCTGACGGAAGTCTCACCAAGATTATCACAGAAAATGCATACCTCAGCTTGAAATCTCACGAAAATCAAGATGTCGCCGCTTCTGCATATCAAACGCACTGTGGAGTGGTGAAAACAACCAGATAACGTGTTTCTCGAATTAAATAGCTCGAAAACAACGATATAGATGATTCTGCATACTTCTGAGAGAAGTCTCACCAAGATTATCGTAGAAAATGTATATCTCAGCTTGATACCCGAAGACAGCCAAGATGTCGCCGGTTCTGCATATCAAACGCACTGTGGAGTGGTGAAAACACCAGATAACGTGTTTCTCGCATTAAATAGCTCGAAAAGCGCTATCCCGATGATTCGGCATACTTCTGACAGACGTCACACCAAGATTATCGTAGAAAATGCATATCTCAGCTTGAAACCCGACCGAAACCAAGATATCTCCGGTTCTGCATGTCAAACGCACTGTGGAGTGGTGAATACACCAGAAAACGTGTTTCTCGCATTAAATAGCTCGAAAAGAGCGATCCCGATGATTCTGCATACTTCTGACTGAAGTCGCACCAAGATTCTCGTAGAAAATGCATATCTGAGCTTGAAACCCGACGAAATCCAAGATGTCGCCGGTTCTGCATGTCAAACGCACTGTGGAGTGGTGAAAACACCAGATAACGTGTTTCTCGCATTAAATAGCTCGAAAAGAGCGATCCCGATAATTCTGCATACTTCTGACAGACGTCTCACCTAGATTATCGTAGAAAATGCATATCTCAGCTTGAAACCCGACCGAAACCAAGATATCTCCGGTTCTGCATGTTAAACGTACTGTGGAGTGGAGAATACACCAGACAACGTGTTTCTCGCATTAAATAGCTCGAAAAGAGCGATCCCGATAATTCTGCATACTTCTGACAGACGTCTCACCAAGATTATCGTAGAAAATGCATATCTGAGCTTGAAACCCGACGAAATCCAAGATGTCGCCGGTTCTGCATGTCAAACGCACTGTGGAGTGGTGAAAACACCAGATAACGTGTTTCTCGCATTAAATAGCTCGAAAAGAGCGATCCCGATAATTCTGCATACTTCTGACAGACGTCTCACCTAGATTATCGTAGAAAATGCATATCTCAGCTTGAAACCCGACCGAAACCAAGATATCTCCGGTTCTGCATGTTAAACGCACTGTGGAGTGGTGAAAACAACCAGTTATCGTGTTTCTCGCATTAAGTTGCTCGAAAAGAGCGATCTCGAAGATTTTGCATACTTCTGACAGACGTCTCAAAAAGATTATCGTAGAAAATGCATAACTCGGCTTGAAATCCGACGAAATCTAAGATGTCGCCGGTTCAGCATATCAAACGCACTGAGGAGTGGTGAAAACACCGGATAACGTGTTTCTCGCATTAAATAGCTCGAAAAGAGCGATCCCGATGATTGTGCATACTTCTGACAGAAGTCTCAGCAAGATTATCGTAGAAAATGCATATCTCAGCTTGATACCCTACGACAGCAAATATGTGGCAGGTTCTGCATATCAAACGCACTGTGGAGTGGTGAAAACGCCAGATAACATGTTTCTCGCATTAACTAGCTCGAAAAGAGCGATCTCGAAGATTCTGCATACTTCTGACAGACGTCTCACCAAGATTATCGTAGAAAATGCTATCTCAGCTTGAAACCCGACGAAATCCAAGATGTCGCCGGTTCTGCATATCAAACGCACGGTGGAGTGGTGAAAACTCCAGATAACGTGTTTCTCGCATTAAATAGCTCGAAAATAGGGATCTCGATGATTCTGCATACTCCTGACAGAAGACTCACCAAGATTATCGCAGAAAATGCATATCTCAGCTGGACACACCACGAAAATCAAGATTTCGCCGGTTCTGCATATCAAACGCACTGTGGAGTCGTGAAAACATCAGATAACGTGTTTCTCGCATTAAATAGCTCGAAAAGAGGGATCTCGATGATTCTGCATACTTCTGACAGATGACTCACCTAGATTATCGCACAAAATGCATATCTCAGCTGGAAACACCACGAAAATCAAGATATCGCCGGTTCTGCATATAAATCGCCCTGTGGAGTGGTGAAAACACCAGATAACCTGTTTGTCGCATTAAATAGCTCGAAAAGAGCTATCTAGATGATTCTGCATACTTCTGACGGAAGTCTCACCAAGATTATCACAGAAAATGCATACCTCAGCTTGAAATCTCACGAAAATCAAGATGTCGCCGCTTCTGCATATCAAACGCACTGTGGAGTGGTGAAAACAACCAGATAACGTGTTTCTCGAATTAAATAGCTCGAAAACAACGATATAGATGATTCTGCATACTTCTGAGAGAAGTCTCACCAAGATTATCGTAGAAAATGTATATCTCAGCTTGATACCCGAAGACAGCCAAGATGTCGCCGGTTCTGCATATCAAACGCACTGTGGAGTGGTGAAAACACCAGATAACGTGTTTCTCGCATTAAATAGCTCGAAAAGCGCTATCCCGATGATTCGGCATACTTCTGACAGACGTCACACCAAGATTATCGTAGAAAATGCATATCTCAGCTTGAAACCCGACCGAAACCAAGATATCTCCGGTTCTGCATGTCAAACGCACTGTGGAGTGGTGAATACACCAGAAAACGTGTTTCTCGCATTAAATAGCTCGAAAAGAGCGATCCCGATGATTCTGCATACTTCTGACTGAAGTCGCACCAAGATTCTCGTAGAAAATGCATATCTGAGCTTGAAACCCGACGAAATCCAAGATGTCGCCGGTTCTGCATGTCAAACGCACTGTGGAGTGGTGAAAACACCAGATAACGTGTTTCTCGCATTAAATAGCTCGAAAAGAGCGATCCCGATAATTCTGCATACTTCTGACAGACGTCTCACCTAGATTATCGTAGAAAATGCATATCTCAGCTTGAAACCCGACCGAAACCAAGATATCTCCGGTTCTGCATGTTAAACGTACTGTGGAGTGGAGAATACACCAGACAACGTGTTTCTCGCATTAAATAGCTCGAAAAGAGCGATCCCGATAATTCTGCATACTTCTGACAGACGTCTCACCAAGATTATCCTAGAATGTGCATATCTCAGCTTGAACCCCGACGAAATCCAAGATGTCGCCGGTTCTGCATATCAAACGCACTGTGGAGTGGTGAAAACACCAGATAACGTGTTTCTCGCATTAAATAGCTCGAAAAGAGCGATCCCGATAATTCTGCATACTTCTGACAGACGTCTCACCAAGATTATCCTAGAATGTGCATATCTCAGCTTGAACCCCGACGAAATCCAAGATGTCGCCGGTTCTGCATATCAAGCGCACTGTGGAGTGGTGAAAACACCAGAAAACGTGTTTCTCGCATTAGGTAGCTCGAAACGAGCGATCTAGATGATTCTGCATACTTCTGACTGAAGTCTCACCAAGATTATCGCAGAAAATGCATATCTCAGCTTGAAACCTCACGAAAACCAAGTTATCTCCGGTTCTGCGCATCAAACGGACTGTGGTGTGGTGAAAACACCAGAAAACTTGTTTTTTCGCATTAGATAGCTCGAAACGGGCGATCTAGATGATTCTGCATACTTCTGACAGAAGTCTCACCAAGATTATCGCAGGAAATGCATACCTGAGCTTGAAATCTCACGAAAATCAAGATGTCGCCGCTTCTGCATATCAAACGCACTGTGGAGTGGTGAAAACAACCAGATAACGTGTTTCTCGCATTAAATAGCTCGAAAAGAGCGATCCCGATAACTCTGCATACTTCTGACAGACGTCTCACCAAGATTATCGTAGAAAATGCATATCTCAGCTTGAAACCCGACCGAAACCAAGATATCTCCGGTTCTGCATGTCAAACGTACTGTGGAGTGGAGAATACACCAGACGACGTGTTTCTCGCATTAAATAGCTCGAAAGGAGCGTTCTCGATGATTCTGCATTCTTCGGACAGAAGTCTCACAATCATTATCGCAGAAAATGCATATCTCTGCTAGAAACTCCACGAAAACCAAGATATCTCCTGTTCTGCATATCCAACGAACTGTGGAGTGGTGAAAACCCCAGAAAACATGTTTCTCGCATTAAATAGCTCGAAAAGAGCGATCTAGATGATTCAGCATACTTCTGACAGAAGTCTCACCAAGATTATCGTAGAAAATGCATATCTCAGCTTGATACCCTACGACAGCCAAGATGTCGCCGGTTCTGCATATCAACCGCACTGTGGAGTGGTGAAAACGCCAGATAACGTGTTTCTCGCATTAAATAGCTCGAAAAGAGCGATCTCGATGATTCTGCATACTTCTGACAGAACACTCACCAAGATTATCGCAGAAAATGCATATCTCAGCTTGAAACCCGTCCGAAACCAAGATATCTCCGGTTCTGCATGTCAAACGTACTGTGGAGTGGTGAATACACCAGAAAACGTGTTTCTCGCATTAAATAGCTCGAAAGGAGCGTTCTCGATGATTCTGCATACTTCTGACAGAAGAATCACCAAGATTATCGCAGAAAATGCATATCTCAGCTGGAAACCCCACGAAAACCAAGATATCGCCGGTTCAGCATATCAGACGCACTGTGGAGTGGTGAAAGCACCAGAAAACGTGTTTCTCGCATTAACTATCTCTAAAAGAGCGTTCTCGATGATTCTGCATTCTTCGGACAGAAGTCTCACCAAGATTGCCGCTGAAAATGCATATCCCAGCTGGAAACCCCGCGAAAACCAAGATATCGCCGGTTCTGCATATCAGACGCACTGTGGAGTCGTGAAAACGCCAGAAAACGTGTTTCTCGCATCAACTAGCTCGAAAAGAGCGATCTCGATTATTCTGCATACTTCTGACTGAAGTCTCAGCAAGATTATCGCAGAAAATGCATATCTCAGCTTGAAACCCGACCGAAACCAAGATATCTCCGGTTCTGCATATCAAACGCACTGTGGGGTGGTGAAAACACAAGAAAACGTGTTTCTCGCATTAAGTAGCTCGAAAAGAGAGATCTAGACGATTCTGCATACTTCTGACAGAAGACTCACCAAGATTATCGCAGAAAATGCATATCTCAGCTACAAACCCCACGAAAACCAAGATATCGCCGGTTCTGCATTTCAGACGCACTGTGGAGCGGTGAAAAAACCAGAAAACGTGTTTCTCGCATTAGGTAGTTCGAAAAGAGCGTTCTCGATGTTTCTGCATCCTTCTGACAGAAGAATCACCAAGATTATCGCAGAAAATGCATGTCTCAGCTTGATACCCGACGAAAGCCAAGATATCTCCGGTTCTGCATATCAAACGCACTGTGGAGTGGTGAACATACAAGAAAACGTGTTCCTCGCATTAAATAGCTCGAAAAGAGCGATCTCGATGATTCTGCATTCTTCGGACAGAGATCTCACCAAGATTATCGAAGGAATTGCATATCTCAGCTTGAAACCCCACGAAAACCAAGATATCGCTGGTTCTGCATATCAAACGCACTGTGGAATGCTGAAAACACCAGATAACGTGTTTCTCGCATTAAATAGCTCGAAAAGAGCGATCTCGATGATTCTGCATTCTTCGGACAGAAGTCTCACCAAGATTGTCGCAGAAAATGCATATCTCAGCTAGAAACCCCACGAAAACCAAGATATCTCCGGTTCTGCATATCAAACCAACTGTGGAGTGGTGAAAACACCAGATAACGTGCTTCTCGCATTAAATAGCTCGAAAAGAGCGATCTGGATGATTCTGCATACTTCGGACAGAAGTCTCACCAAGATTATCGCAGAAAATGCATATCTCAGCTTGAAACCCCACGAAAACCAAGATATCTCCGGTTCTGCACATCCAACGAACTGTGGTGTGGTGAAAACCCCAGAAAACGTGTTTCTCGCATTAAATAGCTCGAAAAGAGCGCTCTTGATGTTTCTGCATATTTCGGACAGATGTTTCACCAAGATTATCGTAGAACAAGCATATCTCAACTTGAAACCCCACGAAAACCAAGATTTCGCTGGTTCTGCATATCAAACGCACTGTGGATTGCTGAAAACACCAGATAACGTGTTTCCCGCATTAAATAGCTCGAAAAGAGCGATCTGGATGATTCTGCATACTTCGGACAGAAGTCTCACCAAGATTGCCGCAGAAAATGCATATCTCAGCTGGAAATCCCACGAAAACCAAGATATCGCCGGTTCTGCATATCAGACGCACTGTGGAGTGGTCAAAACACCAGAAAACTGGTTTTTTTTCGCATTAAATAGCTCGAAACGAGCGATCTAGATGATTCTGCATACTTCTGACTGAAGTCTCAACAATATTATCGCAGAAAATGCATATCTCAGCTAGAAACATTACGAAAATCAAGATGTCGCCGGTTCTGCATATCAAACGTACTGTGGAGTGGTGAAAACACCAGATAACGTGTTTCTCGCATTAAATAGGTCGAAAAGAGCGATCTCGATGTTTCTGCATACTTCGGACAGAGGTCACACCAAGATTATCGCAGAAAATGCATATCTCAGCTTGAAACCCCACGGAAACCAAGATATCTCCGGTTCTGCATATCAAACGTACTGTGGAGTGGTGAATACACCAGAAAACGTGTTTCTCGCATTAAATAGCTCGAAAGGAGCGTTCTCGATGATTCTGCATACTTCTGACAGAAGAATCACCAAGATTATCGCAGAAAATGCATATCTCAGCTGGAAACCCCACGAAAACCAAGATATCGCCGGTTCTGCATATCAAACGCACTGTGGAGTGGTGAACATACAAGAAAACGTGTTCCTCGCATTAAATAGCTCGAAAAGAGCGATCTCGATGATTCTGCATTCTTCGGACAGAGATCTCACCAAGATTATCGAAGGAAATGCATATCTCAGCTTGAAACCCCACGAAAACCAAGATATCGCTGGTTCTGCATATCAAACGCACTGTGGAATGCTGAAAACACCAGATAACGTGTTTCTCGCATTAAATAGCTCGAAAAGAGCGATCTCGATGATTAAGCATACTTCGGACAGAAGTCTCACCAAGATTATCGCAGGAATTGCATATCTCAGCTTGAAACCACACGAAAACCAAGATATCGCTGGTTCTCCATATCAAACCAAATGTGGAGTGGTGAAAACCCCAGAAAACGTGTTCCTCGCATTAAATAGCTCGAAAAGTACGATCTCGAATACTCTGCATACTTCGGACAGAAGTCTCACCAAGATTATCGCAGAAAATGCATATCTGAGCTTGAATCCCCACGAAAACCAAGATATCGCCGGTTCTGCATATCAGACGCACTGTGGAGTGGTCAAAACACCAGAAAACTGGTTTTTTTTCGCATTAAATAGCTCGAAACGAGCGATCTAGATGATTCTGCATACTTCTGACTGAAGTCTCAACAATATTATCGCAGAAAATGCATATCTCAGCTAGAAACATTACGAAAATCAAGATGTCGCCGGTTCTGCATATCAAACATACTGTGGAGTGGTGAAAACACCAGATAACGTGTTTCTCGCATTAAATAGGTCGAAAAGAGCGATCTCGATGTTTCTGCATACTTCGGACAGAGGTCACACCAAGATTATCGCAGAAAATGCATATCTCAGCTTGAAACCCCACGGAAACCAAGATATCTCCGGTTCTGCATATCAAACGTACTGTGGAGTGGTGAATACACCAGAAAACGTGTTTCTCGCATTAAATAGCTCGAAAGGAGCGTTCTCGATGATTCTGCATACTTCTGACAGAAGAATCACCAAGATTATCGCAGAAAATGCATATCTCAGCTGGAAACCCCACGAAAACCAAGATATCGCCGGTTCTGCATATCAAACGCACTGTGGAGTGGTCAAAACACCAGATAACGTGTTTCCCGCATTAAATAGCTCGAAAAGAGCGATCTGGATGATTCTGCATACTTCGGACAGAAGTCTCACCAAGATTATCGCAGAAAATGCATATCTCAGCTGGAAACCCCACGAAAACCAAGATATCGCCGGTTCTGCATATCAAACGCACTGTGGAGTGGTGAACATACAAGAAAACGTGTTCCTCGCATTAAATAGCTCGAAAAGAGCGATCTCGATGATTCTGCATTCTTCGGACAGAGATCTCACCAAGATTATCGAAGGAAATGCATATCTCAGCTTGAAACCCCACGAAAACCAAGATATCGCTGGTTCTGCATATCAAACGCACTGTGGAATGCTGAAAACACCAGATAACGTGTTTCTCGCATTAAATAGCTCGAAAAGAGCGATCTCGATGATTAAGCATACTTCGGACAGAAGTCTCACCAAGATTATCGCAGGAATTGCATATCTCAGCTTGAAACCACACGAAAACCAAGATATCGCTGGTTCTCCATATCAAACCAAATGTGGAGTGGTGAAAACCCCAGAAAACGTGTTCCTCGCATTAAATAGCTCGAAAAGTACGATCTCGAATACTCTGCATACTTCGGACAGAAGTCTCACCAAGATTATCGCAGAAAATGCATATCTGAGCTTGAATCCCCACGAAAACCAAGATATCGCCGGTTCTGCATATCAGACGCACTGTGGAGTGGTCAAAACACCAGAAAACTGGTTTTTTTTCGCATTAAATAGCTCGAAACGAGCGATCTAGATGATTCTGCATACTTCTGACTGAAGTCTCAACAATATTATCGCAGAAAATGCATATCTCAGCTAGAAACATTACGAAAATCAAGATGTCGCCGGTTCTGCATATCAAACATACTGTGGAGTGGTGAAAACACCAGATAACGTGTTTCTCGCATTAAATAGGTCGAAAAGAGCGATCTCGATGTTTCTGCATACTTCGGACAGAGGTCACACCAAGATTATCGCAGAAAATGCATATCTCAGCTTGAAACCCCACGGAAACCAAGATATCTCCGGTTCTGCATATCAAACGTACTGTGGAGTGGTGAATACACCAGAAAACGTGTTTCTCGCATTAAATAGCTCGAAAGGAGCGTTCTCGATGATTCTGCATACTTCTGACAGAAGAATCACCAAGATTATCGCAGAAAATGCATATCTCAGCTGGAAACCCCACGAAAACCAAGATATCGCCGGTTCTGCATATCAAACGCACTGTGGAGTGGTCAAAACACCAGATAACGTGTTTCCCGCATTAAATAGCTCGAAAAGAGCGATCTGGATGATTCTGCATACTTCGGACAGAAGTCTCACCAAGATTGCCGCAGAAAATGCATATCTCAGCTGGAAATCCCACGAAAACCAAGATATCGCCGGTTCTGCATATCAGACGCACTGTGGAGTGGTGAAAACAACCAGAGAACGTGTTTCTCGCATTAAATGGCTCGAAAAGAGGGATCTCGATGTTTCTGCATACTTCTGACAGAAGACTCTCCAAGATTATCGCAGAAAATGCATATCTCAGCTGGAAACACCACGAAAATCAAGATATCTCCGGTTCTGCATATCAAACCAACTGTGGAGTGGTGAAAACACCAGATAACGTGCTTCTCGCATTAAATAGCTCGAAAAGAGCGATCTGGATGATTCTGCATACTTCGGACAGAAGTCTCACCAAGATTATCGCAGAAAATGCATATCTCAGCTTGAAACCCCACGAAAACCAAGATATCTCCGGTTCTGCACATCCAACGAACTGTGGTGTGGTGAAAACCCCAGAAAACGTGTTTCTCGCATTAAATAGCTCGAAAAGAGCGCTCTTGATGTTTCTGCATATTTCGGACAGATGTTTCACCAAGATTATCGTAGAACAAGCATATCTCAACTTGAAACCCCACGAAAACCAAGATTTCGCTGGTTCTGCATATCAAACGCACTGTGGATTGCTGAAAACACCAGATAACGTGTTTCCCGCATTAAATAGCTCGAAAAGAGCGATCTGGATGATTCTGCATACTTCGGACAGAAGTCTCACCAAGATTGCCGCAGAAAATGCATATCTCAGCTGGAAATCCCACGAAAACCAAGATATCGCCGGTTCTGCATATCAGACGCACTGTGGAGTGGTCAAAACACCAGAAAACTGGTTTTTTTTCGCATTAAATAGCTCGAAACGAGCGATCTAGATGATTCTGCATACTTCTGACTGAAGTCTCAACAATATTATCGCAGAAAATGCATATCTCAGCTAGAAACATTACGAAAATCAAGATGTCGCCGGTTCTGCATATCAAACGTACTGTGGAGTGGTGAAAACACCAGATAACGTGTTTCTCGCATTAAATAGGTCGAAAAGAGCGATCTCGATGTTTCTGCATACTTCGGACAGAGGTCGCACCAAGATTATCGCAGAAAATGCATATCTCAGCTTGAAACCCCACGGAAACCAAGATATCTCCGGTTCTGCATATCAAACGTACTGTGGAGTGGTGAATACACCAGAAAACGTGTTTCTCGCATTAAATAGCTCGAAAGGAGCGTTCTCGATGATTCTGCATACTTCTGACAGAAGAATCACCAAGATTATCGCAGAAAATGCATATCTCAGCTGGAAACCCCACGAAAACCAAGATATCGCCGGTTCTGCATATCAAACGCACTGTGGAGTGGTGAACATACAAGAAAACGTGTTCCTCGCATTAAATAGCTCGAAAAGAGCGATCTCGATGATTCTGCATTCTTCGGACAGAGATCTCACCAAGATTATCGAAGGAATTGCATATCTCAGCTTGAAACCCCACGAAAACCAAGATATCGCTGGTTCTGCATATCAAACGCACTGTGGAATGCTGAAAACACCAGATAACGTGTTTCTCGCATTAAATAGCTCGAAAAGAGCGATCTCGATGATTAAGCATACTTCGGACAGAAGTCTCACCAAGATTATCGCAGGAATTGCATATCTCAGCTTGAAACCACACGAAAACCAAGATATCGCTGGTTCTCCATATCAAACCAAATGTGGAGTGGTGAAAACCCCAGAAAACGTGTTCCTCGCATTAAATAGCTCGAAAAGTACGATCTCGAATACTCTGCATACTTCGGACAGAAGTCTCACCAAGATTATCGCAGAAAATGCATATCTGAGCTTGAATCCCCACGAAAACCAAGATATCGCCGGTTCTGCATATCAGACGCACTGTGGAGTGGTCAAAACACCAGAAAACTGGTTTTTTTTCGCATTAAATAGCTCGAAACGAGCGATCTAGATGATTCTGCATACTTCTGACTGAAGTCTCAACAATATTACCGCAGAAAATGCATATCTCAGCTAGAAACATTACGAAAATCAAGATGTCGCCGGTTCTGCATATCAAACGTACTGTGGAGTGGTGAAAACACCAGATAACGTGTTTCTCGCATTAAATAGGTCGAAAAGAGCGATCTCGATGTTTCTGCATACTTCGGACAGAGGTCACACCAAGATTATCGCAGAAAATGCATATCTCAGCTTGAAACCCCACGGAAACCAAGATATCTCCGGTTCTGCATATCAAACGTACTGTGGAGTGGTGAATACACCAGAAAACGTGTTTCTCGCATTAAATAGCTCGAAAGGAGCGTTCTCGATGATTCTGCATACTTCTGACAGAAGAATCACCAAGATTATCGCAGAAAATGCATATCTCAGCTGGAAACCCCACGAAAACCAAGATATCGCCGGTTCTGCATATCAAACGCACTGTGGAGTGGTCAAAACACCAGATAACGTGTTTCCCGCATTAAATAGCTCGAAAAGAGCGATCTGGATGATTCTGCATACTTCGGACAGAAGTCTCACCAAGATTGCCGCAGAAAATGCATATCTCAGCTGGAAATCCCACGAAAACCAAGATATCGCCGGTTCTGCATATCAGACGCACTGTGGAGTGGGGAAAACAACCAGAGAACGTGTTTCTCGCATTAAATGGCTCGAAAAGAGGGATCTCGATGATTCTGCATACTTCTGACAGAAGACTCTCCAAGATTATCGCAGAAAATGCATATCTCAGCTGGAAACACCACGAAAATCAAGATATCGCCGGTTCTGCATATCAAACGCACTGTGGAATGTTGAAAACACCAGAAAACTTGTTTTTTCGCATTAAATAGCTCGAAACGAGCGATCTCGATGATTCTGCATACTTCGGACAGAAGTCTCACCAAGATTATCGTAAAAAATGCATATCTCAGCTTGCAACCCCACGAAAACCAAGATATCGCCGGTTCTGCATATCAAACGCACTGTGGAGTGGTGAAAACACCAGATAACGTGTTTCTCGCATTAAATAGCTCGAAAAGCGAGATCCCGATGATTCTGCATACTTCTGACAAAAGACTCACCAAGATTATCGCTGAAAATGCATATCTCAGCTTGAAACCCCACGAAAACCCAGATATCGCCGGTACTGCATATCAAACCAACTGTAAAGTGGTGAAAACAACCAGAAAAATTGTTTTTTCGCATTAAATCGCTCGAAAAGAGCGATCTAGATGATTCTGCATACTTCTGACAAAAGACTCACCAAGATTATCGCTGAAAATGCATATCTCATCTTGAAACCCCACGAAAACCCATATATCGCCGGTTCTGCATACCAAACCAACTGTGGAGTGGTGAAAACACCAGACAACGTGTTTCTCGCATTAAATAGATCGAAATGTGCGATCTCGAATATTCTGCATACTTCTAACAGAAGTCTCACCATCATTATCGCAGAAAATGCATATCTCTGCTAGAAACTCCACGAAAACCAAGATATCTCCTGTTCTGCATATCCAACGAACGGTGGAGTGGTGAAAACCCCAGAAAACATGTTTCTCGCATTAAATAGCTCGGAAAGAGCGATCTAGATGATTCAGCATACTTCTGACAGAAGTCTCACCAAGATTATCGTAGAAAATGCATATCTCAGCTTGATACCCTACGACAGCCAAGATGTCGCCGGTTCTGCATATCAAACGCACTGTGGAGTGGTGAAAACACCAGAAAACGTGTTTCTCGCATTAACTATCTCGAAAAGAGCGTTCTCGATGATTCTGCATACTTCTGACAGAACACTCACCAAGATTATCGCAGAAAATGCATATCTCAGCTTGAAACCCGTCCGAAACCAAGATATCTCCGGTTCTGCATGTCAAACGTACTGTGGAGTGGTGAATACACTAGAAAACGTGTTTCTCGCATTAACTATCTCGAAAAGAGCGTTCTCGATGATTCTGCATTCTTCGGACAGAAGTCTCACCAAGATTGCCGCTGAAAATGCATATCCCAGCTGGAAACCCCGCGAAAACCAAGATATCGCCGGTTCTGCATATCAGACGCACTGTGGAGTCGTGAAAACGCCAGAAAACGTGTTTCTCGCATCAACTAGCTCGAAAAGAGCGATCTCGAATATTCTGCATACTTCTGACTGAAGTCTCAGCAAGATTATCGCAGAAAATGCATATCTCAGCTTGAAACCCTACGACAGCCAAGATGTCGCCGGTTCTGCATATCAAACGCACTGTGGAGTGGTGAAAACGCCAGATAACGTGTTTCTCGCATTAAATAGCTCGAAAAGAGCGATCTCGATGATTCTGCATACTTCTGACAGAACACTCACCAAGATTATAACAGAAAATGGATATCTCAGCTTGAAACCCGTCCGAAACCAAGATATCTCCGGTTCTGCATGTCAAACGTACTGTGGAGTGGTGAATACACCAGAAAACGTGTTTCTCGCATTAAATAGCTCGAAAGGAGCGTTCTCGATGATTCTGCATACTTCTGACAGAAGAATCACCAAGATTATCGCAGAAAATGCATATCTCAGCTGGAAACCCCACGAAAACCAAGATATCGCCGGTTCAGCATATCAGACGCACTGTGGAGTGGTGAAAACCCCAGAAAACATGTTTCTCGCATTAAATAGCTCGAAAAGAGCGATCTAGATGATTCAGCATACTTCTGACAGAAGTCTCACCAAGATTATCGTAGAAAATGCATATCTCAGCTTGATACCCTACGACAGCCAAGATGTCGCCGGTTCTGCATATCAAACGCACTGTGGAGTGGTGAAAACGCCAGATAACGTGTTTCTCGCATTAAATAGCTCGAAAAGAGCGATCTCGATGATTCTGCATACTTCTGACAGAACACTCACCAAGATTATCGCAGAAAATGCATATCTCAGCTGGAAACCCGTCCGAAACCAAGATATCTCCGGTTCTGCATGTCAAACGTACTGTGGAGTGGTGAATACACCAGAAAACGTGTTTCTCGCATTAACTATCTCGAAAAGAGCGTTCTCGATGAGTCTGCATTCTTCGGACAGAAGTCTCACCAAGATTGCCGCTGAAAATGCATATCCCAGCTGGAAACCCCGCGAAAACCAAGATATCGCCGGTTCTGCATATCAGACGCACTGTGGAGTCGTGAAAACGCCAGAAAACGTGTTTCTCGCATCAACTAGCTCGAAAAGAGCGATCTCGATTATTCTGCATACTTCTGACTGAAGTCTCAGCAAGATTATCGCAGAAAATGCATATCTCAGCTTGAAACCCGACCGAAACCAAGATATCTCCGGTTCTGCATATCAAACGCACTGTGAAGTGGTGAACATACAAGAAAACGTGTTTCTCGCATTAAATAGCTCGAAAAGAGCGATCTAGATGATTCTGCATACTTCTGACAGAAGACTCACCAAGATTATCGCAGAAAATGCATATCTCAGCTACAAACCCCACGAAAACCAAGATATCTCCGGTTCTGCATATCAAACGCACTGTGGGGTGGTGAAAACACAAGAAAACGTGTTTCTCGCATTAAATAGCTCGAAAAGAGAGATCTAGACGATTCTGCATACTTCTGACAGAAGACTCACCAAGATTATCGCAAAAAATGCATATCTCAGCTACAAACCCCACGAAAACCAAGATATCGCCGGTTCTGCATTTCAGACGCACTGTGGAGCGGTGAAAAAACCAGAAAACGTGTTTCTCGCATTAGGTAGTTCGAAAAGAGCGTTCTCGATGTTTCTGCATCCTTCTGACAGAAGAATCCCCAAGATTATCGCAGAAAATGCATGTCTCAGCTTGATACCCGACGAAAGCCAAGATATCGCCGGTTCTGCATTTCAGACGCACTGTGGAGTGGTGAAAAAACCAGAAAACGTGTTTCTCGCATTAAGTAGCTCGAAAAGAGCGTGCTCGATGATTCTGCATACTTCTCATAGCTGAAACACCAAGCTGATCGCAGAAAATGCATATATCAGCTGGAAACCCCACGAAAACCAAGTTGTCGGCGGCTCTACATATCAAACGCACTGTGGAGTGGTCAAAACACCAGATAACGTGTTTCCCGCATTAAATAGCTCGAAATGAGCGATCTCGATGATTCTGCATACTTCGGACAGAAGTCTCACCAAGATTATCGTAGAAAATGCATATCTCAACTTGAAACCCGACGAAAACCAAACATCGCGGGTTCTGCATATCAAACGCACTGTGGAGTGGTGAAAACACCAGATAAGGTTTTTCTCGCATTAACTAGCTTGAAAAGTGCGATCTCGATGATTCAGCATACTTCGGACAGAAGTCTCTACAAGTTTATCGCAGAAAATGCATATCTCAGCTTGAAACCCCTCGAAAACCAAGATATCACCTGTTCTGCATATCCAACGAACTGTGGTGTGGTGAAAACCCCAGAAAACGTGTTTCTCGCATTAAATAGCTCGAAATGAGCGATCTCGATGATTCTGCACACTTCGGACAGAAGTCTCACCAAGATTATCGCAGAAAATGCATATCTCAGCTACAAACCCCACGAAAACCAAGATATCGCCGGTTCTGCATTTCAGACGCACTGTGGAGCGGTGAAAAAACCAGAAAACGTGTTTCTCGCATTAGGTAGTTCGAAAAGAGCGTTCTCGATGTTTCTGCATCCTTCTGACAGAAGAATCACCAAGATTATCGCAGAAAATGCATGTCTCAGCTTGATACCCGACGAAAGCCAAGAGATCTCCGGTTCTGCATATCAAACGCTCTGTGGAGTGGTGAACATACAAGAAAACGTGTTTCTCGCATTAAATAGCTCGAAAAGAGCGATCTCGATGATTCTGCATTCTTCGCACAGAAGTCTCACCAAGATTATCGCAGAAAATGCATATCTCAGCTAGAAACCCCACGAAAACCAAGATATCTCCGGTTCTGCATATCAAACCAACTGTGGAGTGGTGAAAACACCAGATAACGTGCTTCTCGCATTAAATAGCTCGAAAAGTGCGATCTGGATGATTCTGCATACTTCGGACAGAAGTCTCACCAAGATTATCGCAGAAAATGCATATCTCAGCTTGAAACCCCACGAAAACCAAGATATCTCCGGTTCTGCACATCCAACGAACTGTGGTTTGGTGAAAACCCCAGAAAACGTGTTTCTCGCATTAAATAGCTCGAAAAGAGCGCTCTTGATGTTTCTGCATATTTCGGACAGATGTTTCACCAAGATTATAGTAGAACATGCATATCTCCACTTGAAACCCCACGAAAACCAAGATTTCGCTGGTTCTGGATGTCAAACGTACTGTGGAGTGGTGAATACACCAGAAAACGTGTTTCTCGCATTAACTATCTCGAAAAGAGCGTTCTCGATGATTCTGCATTCTTCGGACAGAAGTCTCACCAAGATTGCCGCTGAAAATGCATATCCCAGCTGGAAACCCCGCGAAAACCAAGATATCGCCGGTTCTGCATATCAGACGCACTGTGGAGTCGTGAAAACGCCAGAAAACGTGTTTCTCGCATCAACTAGCTCGAAAAGAGCGATCTCGATTATTCTGCATACTTCTGACTGAAGTCTCAGCAAGATTATCGCAGAAAATGCATATCTCAGCTTGAAACCCGACCGAAACCAAGATATCTCCGGTTCTGCATATCAAACGCACTGTGGAGTGGTGAACATACAAGAAAACGTGTTTCTCGCATTAAATAGCTCGAAAAGAGAGATCTAGACGATTCTGCATACTTCTGACAGAAGACTCACCAAGATTATCGCAGAAAATGCATATCTCAGCTACAAACCCCACGAAAACCAAGATATCGCCGGTTCTGCATTTCAGACGCACTGTGGAGCGGTGAAAAAACCAGAAAACGTGTTTCTCGCATTAGGTAGTTCGAAAAGAGCGTTCTCGATGTTTCTGCATCCTTCTGACAGAAGAATCACCAAGATTATCGCAGAAAATGCATGTCTCAGCTTGATACCCGACGAAAGCCAAGATATCGCCGGTTCTGCATTTCAGACGCACTGTGGAGTGGTGAAAAAACCAGAAAACGTGTTTCTCGCATTAAGTAGCTCGAAAAGAGCGTGCTCGATGATTCTGCATACTTCTCATAGCTGAAACACCAAGCTGATCGCAGAAAATGCATATATCAGCTGGAAACCCCACGAAAACCAAGTTGTCGGCGGCTCTACATATCAAACGCACTGTGGAGTGGTCAAAACACCAGATAACGTGTTTCCCGCATTAAATAGCTCGAAATGAGCGATCTCGATGATTCTGCATACTTCGGACAGAAGTCTCACCAAGATTATCGTAGAAAATGCATATCTCAACTTGAAACCCGACGAAAACCAAACATCGCGGGTTCTGCATATCAAACGCACTGTGGAGTGGTGAAAACACCAGATAAGGTTTTTCTCGCATTAACTAGCTTGAAAAGTGCGATCTCGATGATTCAGCATACTTCGGACAGAAGTCTCTACAAGTTTATCGCAGAAAATGCATATCTCAGCTTGAAACCCCTCGAAAACCAAGATATCACCTGTTCTGCATATCCAACGAACTGTGGTGTGGTGAAAACCCCAGAAAACGTGTTTCTCGCATTAAATAGCTCGAAATGAGCGATCTCGATGATTCTGCACACTTCGGACAGAAGTCTCACCAAGATTATCGCAGAAAATGCATATCTCAGCTACAAACCCCACGAAAACCAAGATATCGCCGGTTCTGCATTTCAGACGCACTGTGGAGCGGTGAAAAAACCAGAAAACGTGTTTCTCGCATTAGGTAGTTCGAAAAGAGCGTTCTCGATGTTTCTGCATCCTTCTGACAGAAGAATCACCAAGATTATCGCAGAAAATGCATGTCTCAGCTTGATACCCGACGAAAGCCAAGATATCTCCGGTTCTGCATATCAAACGCACTGTGGAGTGGTGAACATACAAGAAAACGTGTTTCTCGCATTAAATAGCTCGAAAAGAGCGATCTCGATGATTCTGCATTCTTCGGACAGAAGTCTCACCAAGATTATCGCAGAAAATGCATATCTCAGCTAGAAACCCCACGAAAACCAAGATATCTCCGGTTCTGCATATCAAACCAACTGTGGAGTGGTGAAAACACCAGATAACGTGCTTCTCGCATTAAATAGCTCGAAAAGTGCGATCTGGATGATTCTGCATACTTCGGACAGAAGTCTCACCAAGATTATCGCAGAAAATGCATATCTCAGCTTGAAACCCCACGAAAACCAAGATATCTCCGGTTCTGCACATCCAACGAACTGTGGTGTGGTGAAAACCCCAGAAAACGTGTTTCTCGCATTAAATAGCTCCAAAAGAGCGCTCTTGATGTTTCTGCATATTTCGGACAGATGTTTCACCAAGATTATCGTAGAACATGCATATCTCCACTTGAAACCCCACGAAAACCAAGATTTCGCTGGTTCTGCATATCAGACGCACTGTGGAGTGGTGAAAACCCCAGAAAACATGTTTCTCGCATTAAATAGCTCGAAAAGAGCGATCTAGATGATTCAGCATACTTCTGACAGAAGTCTCACCAAGATTATCGTAGAAAATGCATATCTCAGCTTGATACCCTACGACAGCCAAGATGTCGCCGGTTCTGCATATCAAACGCACTGTGGAGTGGTGAAAACGCCAGAAAACGTGTTTCTCGCATCAACTAGCTCGAAAAGTGCGATCTGGATGATTCTGCATACTTCGGACAAAAGACTCACCAAGATTATCGCTGAAAATGCATATCTCATCTTGAAACCCCACGAAAACCCAGATATCTCCGGTTCTGCATGTCAAACGTACTGTGGAGTGGTGAATACACCAGAAAACGTGTTTCTCGCATTAACTATCTCGAAAAGAGCGTTCTCGATGATTCTGCATTCTTCGGACAGAAGTCTCACCAAGATTGCCGCTGAAAATGCATATCCCAGCTGGAAACCCCGCGAAAACCAAGATATCGCCGGTTCTGCATATCAGACGCACTGTGGAGTCGTGAAAACGCCAGAAAACGTGTTTCTCGCATCAACTAGCTCGAAAAGAGCGATCTCGAATATTCTGCATACTTCTGACTGAAGTCTCAGCAAGATTATCGCAGAAAATGCATATCTCAGCTTGAAACCCTACGACAGCCAAGATGTCGCCGGTTCTGCATATCAAACGCACTGTGGAGTGGTGAAAACGCCAGATAACGTGTTTCTCGCATTAAATAGCTCGAAAAGAGCGTTCTCGATGTTTCTGCATCCTTCTGACAGAAGAATCACCAAGATTATCGCAGAAAATGCATGTCTCAGCTTGATACCCGACGAAAGCCAAGATATCTCCGGTTCTGCATATCAAACGCACTGTGGAGTGGTGAACATACAAGAAAACGTGTTTCTCGCATTAAATAGCTCGAAAAGAGCGATCTCGATGATTCTGCATTCTTCGGACAGAAGTCTCACCAAGATTATCGCAGAAAATGCATATCTCAGCTAGAAACCCCACGAAAACCAAGATATCTCCGGTTCTGCATATCAAACCAACTGTGGAGTGGTGAAAACACCAGATAACGTGCTTCTCGCATTAAATAGCTCGAAAAGTGCGATCTGGATGATTCTGCATACTTCGGACAAAAGACTCACCAAGATTATCGCTGAAAATGCATATCTCATCTTGAAACCCCACGAAAACCCAGATATCGCCGGTTCTGCATACCAAACCAACTGTGGAGTGGTGAAAACACCAGACAACGTGTTTCTCGCATTAAATAGATCGAAATGTGCGATCTCGATGATTCTGCATACTTCTAACAGAAGTCTCACCATCATTATCGCAGAAAATGCATATCTCTGCTAGAAACTCCACGAAAACCAAGATATCTCCTGTTCTGCATATCCAACGAACGGTGGAGTGGTGAAAACCCCAGAAAACATGTTTCTCGCATTAAATAGCTCGGAAAGAGCGATCTAGATGATTCAGCATACTTCTGACAGAAGTCTCACCAAGATTATCGTAGAAAATGCATATCTCAGCTTGATACCCTACGACAGCCAAGATGTCGCCGGTTCTGCATATCAAACGCACTGTGGAGTGGTGAAAACACCAGAAAACGTGTTTCTCGCATTAACTATCTCGAAAAGAGCGTTCTCGATGATTCTGCATACTTCTGACAGAACACTCACCAAGATTATCGCAGAAAATGCATATCTCAGCTTGAAACCCGTCCGAAACCAAGATATCTCCGGTTCTGCATGTCAAACGTACTGTGGAGTGGTGAATACACTAGAAAACGTGTTTCTCGCATTAACTATCTCGAAAAGAGCGTTCTCGATGATTCTGCATTCTTCGGACAGAAGTCTCACCAAGATTGCCGCTGAAAATGCATATCCCAGCTGGAAACCCCGCGAAAACCAAGATATCGCCGGTTCTGCATATCAGACGCACTGTGGAGTCGTGAAAACGCCAGAAAACGTGTTTCTCGCATCAACTAGCTCGAAAAGAGCGATCTCGAATATTCTGCATACTTCTGACTGAAGTCTCAGCAAGATTATCGCAGAAAATGCATATCTCAGCTTGAAACCCTACGACAGCCAAGATGTCGCCGGTTCTGCATATCAAACGCACTGTGGAGTGGTGAAAACGCCAGATAACGTGTTTCTCGCATTAAATAGCTCGAAAAGAGCGATCTCGATGATTCTGCATACTTCTGACAGAACACTCACCAAGATTATAACAGAAAATGCATATCTCAGCTTGAAACCCGTCCGAAACCAAGATATCTCCGGTTCTGCATGTCAAACGTACTGTGGAGTGGTGAATACACCAGAAAACGTGTTTCTCGCATTAAATAGCTCGAAAGGAGCGTTCTCGATGATTCTGCATACTTCTGACAGAAGAATCACCAAGATTATCGCAGAAAATGCATATCTCAGCTGGAAACCCCACGAAAACCAAGATATCGCCGGTTCAGCATATCAGACGCACTGTGGAGTGGTGAAAACCCCAGAAAACATGTTTCTCGCATTAAATAGCTCGAAAAGAGCGATCTAGATGATTCAGCATACTTCTGACAGAAGTCTCACCAAGATTATCGTAGAAAATGCATATCTCAGCTTGATACCCTACGACAGCCAAGATGTCGCCGGTTCTGCATATCAAACGCACTGTGGAGTGGTGAAAACGCCAGATAACGTGTTTCTCGCATTAAATAGCTCGAAAAGAGCGATCTCGATGATTCTGCATACTTCTGACTGAAGTCTCAGCAAGATTATCGCAGAAAATGCATATCTCAGCTTGAAACCCGACCGAAACCAAGATATCTCCGGTTCTGCATATCAAACGCACTGTGGAGTGGTGAACATACAAGAAAACGTGTTTCTCGCATTAAATAGCTCGAAAAGAGCGATCTAGATGATTCTGCATACTTCTGACAGAAGACTCACCAAGATTATCGCAGAAAATGCATATCTCAGCTACAAACCCCACGAAAACCAAGATATCTCCGGTTCTGCATATCAAACGCACTGTGGGGTGGTGAAAACACAAGAAAACGTGTTTCTCGCATTAAATAGCTCGAAAAGAGAGATCTAGACGATTCTGCATACTTCTGACAGAAGACTCACCAAGATTATCGCAAAAAATGCATATCTCAGCTACAAACCCCACGAAAACCAAGATATCGCCGGTTCTGCATTTCAGACGCACTGTGGAGCGGTGAAAAAACCAGAAAACGTGTTTCTCGCATTAGGTAGTTCGAAAAGAGCGTTCTCGATGTTTCTGCATCCTTCTGACAGAAGAATCCCCAAGATTATCGCAGAAAATGCATGTCTCAGCTTGATACCCGACGAAAGCCAAGATATCGCCGGTTCTGCATTTCAGACGCACTGTGGAGTGGTGAAAAAACCAGAAAACGTGTTTCTCGCATTAAGTAGCTCGAAAAGAGCGTGCTCGATGATTGTGCATACTTCTCATAGCTGAAACACCAAGCTGATCGCAGAAAATGCATATATCAGCTGGAAACCCCACGAAAACCAAGTTGTCGGCGGCTCTACATATCAAACGCACTGTGGAGTGGTCAAAACACCAGATAACGTGTTTCCCGCATTAAATAGCTCGAAATGAGCGATCTCGATGATTCTGCATACTTCGGACAGAAGTCTCACCAAGATTATCGTAGAAAATGCATATCTCAACTTGAAACCCGACGAAAACCAAACATCGCGGGTTCTGCATATCAAACGCACTGTGGAGTGGTGAAAACACCAGATAAGGTTTTTCTCGCATTAACTAGCTTGAAAAGTGCGATCTCGATGATTCAGCATACTTCGGACAGAAGTCTCTACAAGTTTATCGCAGAAAATGCATATCTCAGCTTGAAACCCCTCGAAAACCAAGATATCACCTGTTCTGCATATCCAACGAACTGTGGTGTGGTGAAAACCCCAGAAAACGTGTTTCTCGCATTAAATAGCTCGAAATGAGCGATCTCGATGATTCTGCACACTTCGGACAGAAGTCTCACCAAGATTATCGCAGAAAATGCATATCTCAGCTACAAACCCCACGAAAACCAAGATATCGCCGGTTCTGCATTTCAGACGCACTGTGGAGCGGTGAAAAAACCAGAAAACGTGTTTCTCGCATTAGGTAGTTCGAAAAGAGCGTTCTCGATGTTTCTGCATCCTTCTGACAGAAGAATCACCAAGATTATCGCAGAAAATGCATGTCTCAGCTTGATACCCGACGAAAGCCAAGAGATCTCCGGTTCTGCATATCAAACGCTCTGTGGAGTGGTGAACATACAAGAAAACGTGTTTCTCGCATTAAATAGCTCGAAAAGAGCGATCTCGATGATTCTGCATTCTTCGGACAGAAGTCTCACCAAGATTATCGCAGAAAATGCATATCTCAGCTAGAAACCCCACGAAAACCAAGATATCTCCGGTTCTGCATATCAAACCAACTGTGGAGTGGTGAAAACACCAGATAACGTGCTTCTCGCATTAAATAGCTCGAAAAGTGCGATCTGGATGATTCTGCATACTTCGGACAGAAGTCTCACCAAGATTATCGCAGAAAATGCATATCTCAGCTTGAAACCCCACGAAAACCAAGATATCTCCGGTTCTGCACATCCAACGAACTGTGGTTTGGTGAAAACCCCAGAAAACGTGTTTCTCGCATTAAATAGCTCGAAAAGAGCGCTCTTGATGTTTCTGCATATTTCGGACAGATGTTTCACCAAGATTATAGTAGAACATGCATATCTCCACTTGAAACCCCACGAAAACCAAGATTTCGCTGGTTCTGCATATCAGACGCACTGTGGAGTGGTGAAAACCCCAGAAAACATGTTTCTCGCATTAAATAGCTCGAAAAGAGCGATCTAGATGATTCAGCATACTTCTGACAGAAGTCTCACCAAGATTATCGTAGAAAATGCATATCTCAGCTTGATACCCTACGACAGCCAAGATGTCGCCGGTTCTGCATATCAAACGCACTGTGGAGTGGTGAAAACGCCAGATAACGTGTTTCTCGCATTAAATAGCTCGAAAAGAGCGATCTCGATGATTCTGCATACTTCTGACAGAACACTCACCAAGATTATCGCAGAAAATGCATATCTCAGCTTGAAACCCGTCCGAAACCAAGATATCTCCGGTTCTGGATGTCAAACGTACTGTGGAGTGGTGAATACACCAGAAAACGTGTTTCTCGCATTAACTATCTCGAAAAGAGCGTTCTCGATGATTCTGCATTCTTCGGACAGAAGTCTCACCAAGATTGCCGCTGAAAATGCATATCCCAGCTGGAAACCCCGCGAAAACCAAGATATCGCCGGTTCTGCATATCAGACGCACTGTGGAGTCGTGAAAACGCCAGAAAACGTGTTTCTCGCATCAACTAGCTCGAAAAGAGCGATCTCGATTATTCTGCATACTTCTGACTGAAGTCTCAGCAAGATTATCGCAGAAAATGCATATCTCAGCTTGAAACCCG
This sequence comes from Anthophora plumipes, assembly GCA_951804975.1. Taxonomy (NCBI): domain Eukaryota; kingdom Metazoa; phylum Arthropoda; class Insecta; order Hymenoptera; family Apidae; genus Anthophora; species Anthophora plumipes. Next base: position 468,335 of record CATORF010000790.1, on the reverse strand, counting down.
ACCGAAACCAAGATATCTCCGGTTCTGCATATCAAACGCACTGTGGAGTGGTGAACATACAAGAAAACGTGTTTCTCGCATTAAATAGCTCGAAAAGAGAGATCTAGACGATTCTGCATACTTCTGACAGAAGACTCACCAAGATTATCGCAGAAAATGCATATCTCAGCTACAAACCCCACGAAAACCAAGATATCGCCGGTTCTGCATTTCAGACGCACTGTGGAGCGGTGAAAAAACCAGAAAACGTGTTTCTCGCATTAGGTAGTTCGAAAAGAGCGTTCTCGATGTTTCTGCATCCTTCTGACAGAAGAATCACCAAGATTATCGCAGAAAATGCATGTCTCAGCTTGATACCCGACGAAAGCCAAGATATCGCCGGTTCTGCATTTCAGACGCACTGTGGAGTGGTGAAAAAACCAGAAAACGTGTTTCTCGCATTAAGTAGCTCGAAAAGAGCGTGCTCGATGATTCTGCATACTTCTCATAGCTGAAACACCAAGCTGATCGCAGAAAATGCATATATCAGCTGGAAACCCCACGAAAACCAAGTTGTCGGCGGCTCTACATATCAAACGCACTGTGGAGTGGTCAAAACACCAGATAACGTGTTTCCCGCATTAAATAGCTCGAAATGAGCGATCTCGATGATTCTGCATACTTCGGACAGAAGTCTCACCAAGATTATCGTAGAAAATGCATATCTCAACTTGAAACCCGACGAAAACCAAACATCGCGGGTTCTGCATATCAAACGCACTGTGGAGTGGTGAAAACACCAGATAAGGTTTTTCTCGCATTAACTAGCTTGAAAAGTGCGATCTCGATGATTCAGCATACTTCGGACAGAAGTCTCTACAAGTTTATCGCAGAAAATGCATATCTCAGCTTGAAACCCCTCGAAAACCAAGATATCACCTGTTCTGCATATCCAACGAACTGTGGTGTGGTGAAAACCCCAGAAAACGTGTTTCTCGCATTAAATAGCTCGAAATGAGCGATCTCGATGATTCTGCACACTTCGGACAGAAGTCTCACCAAGATTATCGCAGAAAATGCATATCTCAGCTACAAACCCCACGAAAACCAAGATATCGCCGGTTCTGCATTTCAGACGCACTGTGGAGCGGTGAAAAAACCAGAAAACGTGTTTCTCGCATTAGGTAGTTCGAAAAGAGCGTTCTCGATGTTTCTGCATCCTTCTGACAGAAGAATCACCAAGATTATCGCAGAAAATGCATGTCTCAGCTTGATACCCGACGAAAGCCAAGATATCTCCGGTTCTGCATATCAAACGCACTGTGGAGTGGTGAACATACAAGAAAACGTGTTTCTCGCATTAAATAGCTCGAAAAGAGCGATCTCGATGATTCTGCATTCTTCGGACAGAAGTCTCACCAAGATTATCGCAGAAAATGCATATCTCAGCTAGAAACCCCACGAAAACCAAGATATCTCCGGTTCTGCATATCAAACCAACTGTGGAGTGGTGAAAACACCAGATAACGTGCTTCTCGCATTAAATAGCTCGAAAAGTGCGATCTGGATGATTCTGCATACTTCGGACAGAAGTCTCACCAAGATTATCGCAGAAAATGCATATCTCAGCTTGAAACCCCACGAAAACCAAGATATCTCCGGTTCTGCACATCCAACGAACTGTGGTGTGGTGAAAACCCCAGAAAACGTGTTTCTCGCATTAAATAGCTCCAAAAGAGCGCTCTTGATGTTTCTGCATATTTCGGACAGATGTTTCACCAAGATTATCGTAGAACATGCATATCTCCACTTGAAACCCCACGAAAACCAAGATTTCGCTGGTTCTGCATATCAGACGCACTGTGGAATGGTGAAAACCCCAGAAAACATGTTTCTCGCATTAAATAGCTCGAAAAGAGCGATCTAGATGATTCAGCATACTTCTGACAGAAGTCTCACCAAGATTATCGTAGAAAATGCATATCTCAGCTTGATACCCTACGACAGCCAAGATGTCGCCGGTTCTGCATATCAAACGCACTGTGGAGTGGTGAAAACGCCAGATAACGTGTTTCTCGCATTAAATAGCTCGAAAAGAGCGATCTCGATGATTCTGCATACTTCTGACAGAACACTCACCAAGATTATCGCAGAAAATGCATATTTCAGCTTGAAACCCGTCCGAAACCAAGATATCTCCGGTTCTGCATGTCAAACGTACTGTGGAGTGGTGAATACACCAGAAAACGTGTTTCTCGCATTAACTATCTCGAAAAGAGCGTTCTCGATGATTCTGCATTCTTCGGACAGAAGTCTCACCAAGATTGCCGCTGAAAATGCATATCCCAGCTGGAAACCCCGCGAAAACCAAGATATCGCCGGTTCTGCATATCAGACGCACTGTGGAGTCGTGAAAACGCCAGAAAACGTGTTTCTCGCATCAACTAGCTCGAAAAGAGCGATCTCGATTATTCTGCATACTTCTGACTGAAGTCTCAGCAAGATTATCGCAGAAAATGCATATCACAGCTTGAAACCCGACCGAAACCAAGATATCTCCGGTTCTGCATATCAAACGCACTGTGGAGTGGTGAACATACAAGAAAACGTGTTTCTCGCATTAAATAGCTCGAAAAGAGCGATCTAGATGATTCTGCATACTTCTGACAGAAGACTCACCAAGATTATCGCAGAAAATGCATATCTCAGCTACAAACCCCACGAAAACCAAGATATCTCCGGTTCTGCATATCAAACGCACTGCGGGGTGTTGAAAACACAAGAAAACGTGTTTCTCGCATTAAATAGCTCGAAAAGAGAGATCTAGACGATTCTGCATACTTCTGACAGAAGACTCACCAAGATTATCGCAGAAAATGCATATCTCAGCTACAAACCCCACGAAAACCAAGATATCGCCGGTTCTGCATTTCAGACGCACTGTGGAGCGGTGAAAAAACCAGAAAACGTGTTTCTCGCATTAGGTAGTTCGAAAAGAGCGTTCTCGATGTTTCTGCATCCTTCTGACAGAAGAATCACCAAGATTATCGCAGAAAATGCATGTCTCAGCTTGATACCCGACGAAAGCCAAGATATCGCCGGTTCTGCATTTCAGACGCACTGTGGAGTGGTGAAAAAACCAGAAAACGTGTTTCTCGCATTAGGTAGCTCGAAAAGAGCGTGCTCGATGATTCTGCATACTTCTCATAGCTGAAACACCAAGCTGATCGCAGAAAATGCATATATCAGCTGGAAACCCCACGAAAACCAAGTTGTCGGCGGCTCTACATATCAAACGCACTGTGGAGTGGTCAAAACACCAGATAACGTGTTTCCCGCATTAAATAGCTCGAAATGAGCGATCTCGATGATTCTGCATACTTCGGACAGAAGTCTCACCAAGATTATCGTAGAAAATGCATATCTCAACTTGAAACCCGACGAAAACCAAACATCGCGGGTTCTGCATATCAAACGCACTGTGGAGTGGTGAAAACACCAGATAAGGTTTTTCTCGCATTAACTAGCTTGAAAAGTGCGATCTCGATGATTCAGCATACTTCGGACAGAAGTCTCTACAAGTTTATCGCAGAAAATGCATATCTCAGCTTGAAACCCCTCGAAAACCAAGATATCACCTGTTCTGCATATCCAACGAACTGTGGTGTGGTGAAAACCCCAGAAAACGTGTTTCTCGCATTAAATAGCTCGAAATGAGCGATCTCGATGATTCTGCACACTTCGGACAGAAGTCTCACCAAGATTATCGCAGAAAATGCATATCTCAGCTACAAACCCTACGAAAACCAAGATATCGCCGGTTCTGCATTTCAGACGCACTGTGGAGCGGTGAAAAAACCAGAAAACGTGTTTCTCGCATTAGGTAGTTCGAAAAGAGCGTTCTCGATGTTTCTGCATCCTTCTGACAGAAGTCTCACCAAGATTATCGCAGAAAATGCATATCTCAGCTAGAAACCCCACGAAAACCAAGATATCTCCGGTTCTGCATATCAAACCAACTGTGGAGTGGTGAAAACACCAGATAACGTGCTTCTCGCATTAAATAGCTCGAAAAGTGCGATCTGGATGATTCTGCATACTTCGGACAGAAGTCTCACCAAGATTATCGCAGAAATTGCATATCTCAGCTTGAAACCCCACGAAAACCAAGATATCTCCGGTTCTGCACATCCAACGAACTGTGGTGTGGTGAAAACCCCAGAAAACGTGTTTCTCGCATTAAATAGCTCGAAAAGAGCGCTCTTGATGTTTCTGCATATTTCGGACAGATGTTTCACCAAGATTATCGTAGAACATGCATATCTCCACTTGAAACCCCACGAAAACCAAGATTTCGCTGGTTCTGCATATCAAACGCACTGTGGATTGCTGAAAACACCAGATAACGTGTTACTGGCATTAAATAGCTCGAAAAGTGCGGTCTCGATGTTTCTGCATACTTCGTACAGAAGTCTCACCATGATTATCGTAAAAAATGCATATCTCAGCTTGAAACCCCACGAAAACCAAGATATCTCCGGTTCTGCATGTCAAACCAACTGCGGAGTTGTGAAAACACCAGATAACGTGTTTCTCGCATTAAACAGCTCGAAAAGAGCGATCTCGATGATTAAGCATACTTCGGACAGAAGTCTCACCAAGATTATCGCAGAAAATGCATATCTCAGCTTGAAACCCCACGAAAACCAAGATATCTCCGGTTCTGCACATCCAACGAACTGTGGTGTGGTGAAAACCCCAGAAAACGTGTTTCTCGCATTAAATAGCTCGAAAAGAGCGCTCTTGATGTTTCTGCATATTTCGGACAGATGTTTCACCAAGATTATCGTAGAACATGCATATCTCCACTTGAAACCCCACGAAAACCAAGATTTCGCTGGTTCTGCATATCAGACGCACTGTGGAGTGGTGAAAACCCCAGAAAACATGTTTCTCGCATTAAATAGCTCGAAAAGAGCGATCTAGATGATTCAGCATACTTCTGACAGAAGTCTCACCAAGATTATCGTAGAAAATGCATATCTCAGCTTGATACCCTACGACAGCCAAGATGTCGCCGGTTCTGCATATCAAACGCACTGTGGAGTGGTGAAAACGCCAGATAACGTGTTTCTCGCATTAAATAGCTCGAAAAGAGCGATCTCGATGATTCTGCATACTTCTGACAGAACACTCACCAAGATTATCGCAGAAAATGCATATCTCAGCTTGAAACCCGTCCGAAACCAAGATATCTCCGGTTCTGCATGTCAAACGTACTGTGGAGTGGTGAATACACCAGAAAACGTGTTTCTCGCATTAACTATCTCGAAAAGAGCGTTCTCGATGATTCTGCATTCTTCGGACAGAAGTCTCACCAAGATTGCCGCTGAAAATGCATATCCCAGCTGGAAACCCCGCGAAAACCAAGATATCGCCGGTTCTGCATATCAGACGCACTGTGGAGTCGTGAAAACGCCAGAAAACGTGTTTCTCGCATCAACTAGCTCGAAAAGAGCGATCTCGATTATTCTGCATACTTCTGACTGAAGTCTCAGCAAGATTATCGCAGAAAATGCATATCTCAGCTTGAAACCCGACCGAAACCAAGATATCTCCGGTTCTGCATATCAAACGCACTGTGGAGTGGTGAACATACAAGAAAACGTGTTTCTCGCATTAAATAGCTCGAAAAGAGCGATCTAGATGATTCTGCATACTTCTGACAGAAGACTCACCAAGATTATCGCAGAAAATGCATATCTCAGCTACAAACCCCACGAAAACCAAGATATCTCCGGTTCTGCATATCAAACGCACTGTGGGGTGGTGAAAACACAAGAAAACGTGTTTCTCGCATTAAATAGCTCGAAAAGAGAGATCTAGACGATTCTGCATACTTCTGACAGAAGACTCACCAAGATTATCGCAGAAAATGCATATCTCAGCTACAAACCCCACGAAAACCAAGATATCGCCGGTTCTGCATTTCAGACGCACTGTGGAGCGGTGAAAAAACCAGAAAACGTGTTTCTCGCATTAGGTAGTTCGAAAAGAGCGTTCTCGATGTTTCTGCATCCTTCTGACAGAAGAATCACCAAGATTATCGCAGAAAATGCATGTCTCAGCTTGATACCCGACGAAAGCCAAGATATCGCCGGTTCTGCATTTCAGACGCACTGTGGAGTGGTGAAAAAACCAGAAAACGTGTTTCTCGCATTAGGTAGCTCGAAAAGAGCGTGCTCGATGATTCTGCATACTTCTCATAGCTGAAACACCAAGCTGATCGCAGAAAATGCATATATCAGCTGGAAACCCCACGAAAACCAAGTTGTCGGCGGCTCTACATATCAAACGCACTGTGGAGTGGTCAAAACACCAGATAACGTGTTTCCCGCATTAAATAGCTCGAAATGAGCGATCTCGATGATTCTGCATACTTCGGACAGAAGTCTCACCAAGATTATCGTAGAAAATGCATATCTCAACTTGAAACCCGACGAAAACCAAAAATCGCGGGTTCTGCATATCAAACGCACTGTGGAGTGGTGAAAACACCAGATAAGGTTTTTCTCGCATTAACTAGCTTGAAAAGTGCGATCTCGATGATTCAGCATACTTCGGACAGAAGTCTCTACAAGTTTATCGCAGAAAATGCATATCTCAGCTTGAAACCCCTCGAAAACCAAGATATCACCTGTTCTGCATATCCAACGAACTGTGGTGTGGTGAAAACCCCAGAAAACGTGTTTCTCGCATTAAATAGCTCGAAATGAGCGATCTCGATGATTCTGCACACTTCGGACAGAAGTCTCACCAAGATTATCGCAGAAAATGCATATCTCAGCTACAAACCCCACGAAAACCAAGATATCGCCGGTTCTGCATTTCAGACGCACTGTGGAGCGGTGAAAAAACCAGAAAACGTGTTTCTCGCATTAGGTAGTTCGAAAAGAGCGTTCTCGATGTTTCTGCATCCTTCTGACAGAAGAATCACCAAGATTATCGCAGAAAATGCATGTCTCAGCTTGATACCCGACGAAAGCCAAGATATCTCCGGTTCTGCATATCAAACGCACTGTGGAGTGGTGAACATACAAGAAAACGTGTTTCTCGCATTAAATAGCTCGAAAAGAGCGATCTCGATGATTCTGCATATTTCGGACAGATGTTTCACCAAGATTATCGTAGAACATGCATATCTCAGCTTGAAACCCCACGAAAACCAAGATATCTCCGGTTCTGCATATCAAACCAACTGTGGAGTGGTGAAAACACCAGATAACGTGCTTCTCGCATTAAATAGCTCGAAATGAGCGATCTCGATGATTCTGCACACTTCGGACAGAAGTCTCACCAAGATTATCGCAGAAAATGCATATCTCAGCTAGAAACCCCACGAAAACCAAGACATCTCCGGTTCTGCATATCAAACCAACTGTGGAGTGGTGAAAGCACCAGATAACGTGCTTCTCGCATTAAATAGCTCGAAAAGTGCGATCTGGATGATTCTGCATACTTCGGACAGAAGTCTCACCAAGATTATCGCAGAAAATGCATATCTCAGCTTGAAACCCCACGAAAACCAAGATATCTCCGGTTCTGCACATCCAACGAACTGTGGTGTGGTGAAAACCCCAGAAAACGTGTTTCTCGCATTAAATAGCTCGAAAAGAGCGCTCTTGATGTTTCTGCATATTTCGGACAGATGTTTCACCAAGATTATCGTAGAACATGCATATCTCCACTTGAAACCCCACGAAAACCAAGATTTCGCTGGTTCTGCATATCAAACGCACTGTGGATTGCTGAAAACACCAGATAACGTGTTACTGGCATTAAATAGCTCGAAAAGTGCGGTCTCGATGTTTCTGCATACTTCGTACAGAAGTCTCACCATGATTATCGTAAAAAATGCATATCTCAGCTTGAAACCCCACGAAAACCAAGATATCTCCGGTTCTGCATATCAAACCAACTGCGGAGTGGTGAAAACACCAGATAACGTGTTTCTCGCATTAAACAGCTCGAATAGAGCGATCTCGATGATTAAGCATACTTCGGACAGAAGTCTCACCAAGATTATCGCAGAAAATGCATATCTCAGCTTGAAACCCCACGAAAACCAAGATATCTCCGGTTCTGCACATCCAACGAACTGTGGTGTGGTGAAAACCCCAGAAAACGTGTTTCTCGCATTAAATAGCTCGAAAAGAGCGCTCTTGATGTTTCTGCATATTTCGGACAGATGTTTCACCAAGATTATCGTAGAACAAGCATATCTCAACTTGAAACCCCACGAAAACCAAGATTTCGCTGGTTCTGCATATCAAACGCACTGTGGATTGCTGAAAACACCAGATAACGTGTTTCTGGAATTAAATAGCTCGAAAAGTGCGGTCTCGATGATTCTGCATACTTCGTACAGAAGTCTCACCATGATTATCGTAAAAAATGCATATCTCAGCTTGAAACCCCACGAAAACCAGGATATCGTCGGTTCTGCATATTAAACGCACTGTGGAGTGGTGAAAACACCAGATAACGTGTTTCTCGCATTAAATAGCTCGAAAAGAGCGATCTCGATGATTAAGCATACTTCGGACAGAAGTCTCACCAAGATTATCGCAGGAATTGCATATCTCAGCTTGAAACCACACGAAAACCAAGATATCGCTGGTTCTCCATATCAAACCAAATGTGGAGTGGTGAAAACCCCAGAAAACGTGTTCCTCGCATTAAATAGCTCGAAAAGTACGATCTCGATGACTCTGCATACTTCGGACAGAAGTCTCACCAAGATTATCGCAGAAAATGCATATCTGAGCTTGAATCCCCACGAAAACCAAGATATCGCCGGTTCTGCATATCAGACGCACTGTGGAGTGGTCAAAACACCAGAAAACTGGTTTTTTTCGCATTAAATAGCTCGAAACGAGCGATCTAGATGATTCTGCATACTTCTGACTGAAGTCTCAACAATATTATCGCAGAAAATGCATATCTCAGCTAGAAACATTACGAAAATCAAGATGTCGCCGGTTCTGCATATCAAACGTACTGTGGAGTGGTGAAAACACCAGATAACGTGTTTCTCGCATTAAATAGGTCGAAAAGAGCGATCTCGATGATTCTGCATTCTTCGGACAGAAGTCTCACCAAGATTGCCGCTGAAAATGCATATCTGAGCTTGAAACCCCACGAAAACCAAGATATCTCCGGTTCTGCACATCCAACGAACTGTGGTGTGGTGAAAACCCCAGAAAACGTGTTTCTCGCATTAAATAGCTCGAAAAGAGCGCTCTTGATGTTTCTGCATATTTCGGACAGATGTTTCACCAAGATTATCGTAGAACAAGCATATCTCAACTTGAAACCCCACGAAAACCAAGATTTCGCTGGTTCTGGATATCAAACGCACTGTGGATTGCTGAAAACACCAGATAACGTGTTTCTCGCATTAAATAGCTCGAAAAGAGCGATCTCGATGATTAAGCATACTTCGGACAGAAGTCTCACCAAGATTATCGCAGGAATTGCATATCTCAGCTTGAAACCACACGAAAACCAAGATATCGCTGGTTCTCCATATCAAACCAAATGTGGAGTGGTGAAAACCCCAGAAAACGTGTTCCTCGCATTAAATAGCTCGAAAAGTACGATCTCGAAGACTCTGCATACTTCGGACAGAAGTCTCACCAAGATTATCGCAGAAAATGCATATCTGAGCTTGAATCCCCACGAAAACCAAGATATCGCCGGTTCTGCATATCAGACGCACTGTGGAGTGGTCAAAACACCAGAAAACTGGTTTTTTTCGCATTAAATAGCTCGAAACGAGCGATCTAGATGATTCTGCATACTTCTGACTGAAGTCTCAACAATATTATCGCAGAAAATGCATATCTCAGCTAGAAACATTACGAAAATCAAGATGTCGCCGGTTCTGCATATCAAACGTACTGTGGAGTGGTGAAAACACCAGATAACGTGTTTCTCGCATTAAATAGCTCGAAAGGAGCGTTCTCGATGATTCTGCATACTTCTGACAGAAGAATCACCAAGATTATCGCAGAAAATGCATATCTCAGCTGGAAACCCCACGAAAACCAAGATATCGCCGGTTCTGCATATCAAACGCACTGTGGAGTGGTCAAAACACCAGATAACGTGTTTCCGGCATTAAATAGCTCGAAAAGAGCGATCTCGATGATTCTGCATACTTCGGACAGAAGTCTCACCAAGATTGCCGCAGAAAATGCATATCTCAGCTGGAAATCCCACGAAAACCAAGATATCGCCGGTTCTGCATATCAGACGCACTGTGGAGTGGTGAAAACAACCAGAGAACGTGTTTCTCGCATTAAATGGCTCGAAAAGAGGGATCTCGATGATTCTGCATACTTCTGACAGAAGACTCTCCAAGATTATCGCAGAAAATGCATATCTCAGCTGGAAACACCACGAAAATCAAGATATCGCCGGTTCTGCATATCAAACGCACTGTGGAATGTTGAAAACACCAGAAAACTTGTTTTTTCGCATTAAATAGCTCGAAACGAGCGATCTCGATGATTCTGCATACTTCGGACAGAAGTCTCACCAAGATTATCGTAAAAAATGCATATCTCAGCTTGAAACCCCACGAAAACCAAGATATCGCCGGTTCTGCATATCAAACGCACTGTGGAGTGGTGAAAACACCAGATAACGTGTTTCTCGCATTAAATAGCTCGAAAAGCGAGATCCCGATGATTCTGCATACTTCTGACAAAAGACTCACCAAGATTATCGCTGAAAACGCATATCTCAGCTTGAAACCCCACGAAAACCCAGATATCGCCGGTACTGCATATCAAACCAACTGTAAAGTGGTGAAAACAACCAGAAAAATTGTTTTTTCGCATTAAATCGCTCGAAAAGAGCGATCTAGATGATTCTGCATACTTCTGACAAAAGACTCACCAAGATTATCGCTGAAAATGCATATCTCATCTTGAAACCCCACGAAAACCCAGATATCGCCGGTTCTGCATATCAAACCAACTGTGGAGTGGTGAAAACACCAGACAACGTGTTTCTCGCATTAAATAGATCGAAATGTGCGATCTCGATGATTCTGCATACTTCTAACAGAAGTCTCACCATCATTATCGCAGAAAATGCATATCTCTGCTAGAAACTCCACGAAAACCAAGATATCTCCTGTTCTGCATATCCAACGAACTGTGGAGTGGTGAAAACCCCAGAAAACATGTTTCTCGCATTAAATAGCTCGGAAAGAGCGATCTAGATGATTCAGCATACTTCTGACAGAAGTCTCACCAAGATTATCGTAGAAAATGCATATCTCATCTTAATACCCTACGACAGCCAAAATGTCGCCGGTTCTGCATATCAAACGCACTGTGGAGTGGTGAAAACGCCAGATAACGTGTTTCTCGCATTAAATAGCTCGAAAAGAGCGATCTCGATGATTCTGCATACTTCTGACAGAACACTCACCAAGATTATCGCAGAAAATGCATATCTCAGCTTGAAACCCGTCCGAAACCAAGATATCTCCGGTTCTGCATGTCAAACGTACTGTGGAGTGGTGAATACACCAGAAAACGTGTTTCTCGCATTAAATAGCTCGAAAGGAGCGTTCTCGATGATTCTGCATACTTCTGACAGAAGAATCACCCAGATTATCGCAGAAAATGCATATCTCAGCTGGAAACCCCACGAAAACCAAGATATCGCCGGTTCAGCATATCAGACGCACTGTGGAGTGGTGAAAACACCAGAAAACGTGTTTCTCGCATTAACTATCTCGAAAAGAGCGTTCTCGATGATTCTGCATACTTCTGACAGAACACTCACCAAGATTATCGCAGAAAATGCATATCTCAGCTTGAAACCCGTCCGAAACCAAGATATCTCCGGTTCTGCATGTCAAACGTACTGTGGAGTGGTGAATACACCAGAAAACGTGTTTCTCGCATTAACTATCTCGAAAAGAGCGTTCTCGATGATTCTGCATTCTTCGGACAGAAGTCTCACCAAGATTGCCGCTGAAAATGCATATCTGAGCTTGAAACCCCACGAAAACCAAGATATCTCCGGTTCTGCACATCCAACGAACTGTGGTGTGGTGAAAACCCCAGAAAACGTGTTTCTCGCATTAAATAGCTCGAAAAGAGCGATCTCGATGATTCTGCATTCTTCGGACAGAAGTCTCACCAAGATTATCGCAGAAAATGCATATCTCAGCTAGAAACCCCACGAAAACCAAGATATCTCCGGTTCTGCATATCAAACCAACTGTGGAGTGGTGAAAACACCAGATAACGTGCTTCTCGCATTAAATAGCTCGAAAAGAGCGATCTGGATGATTCTGCATACTTCGGACAGAAGTCTCACCAAGATTATCGCAGAAAATGCATATCTCAGCTTGAAACCCCACGAAAACCAAGATATCTCCGGTTGTGCACATCCAACGAACTGTGGTGTGGTGAAAACCCCAGAAAACGTGTTTCTCGCATTAAATAGCTCGAAAAGAGCGCTCTTGATGTTTCTGCATATTTCGGACAGATGTTTCACCAAGATTATCGTAGAACAAGCATATCTCAACTTGAAACCCCTGGAAAACCAAGATTTCGCTGGTTCTGGATATCAAACGCACTGTGGATTGCTGAAAACACCAGATAACGTGTTTCTCGCATTAAATAGCTCGAAAAGAGCGATCTCGATGATTAAGCATACTTCGGACAGAAGTCTCACCAAGATTATCGCAGGAATTGCATATCTCAGCTTGAAACCACACGAAAACCAAGATATCGCTGGTTCTCCATATCAAACCAAATGTGGAGTGGTGAAAACCCCAGAAAACGTGTTCCTCGCATTAAATAGCTCGAAAAGTACGATCTCGAAGACTCTGCATACTTCGGACAGAAGTCTCACCAAGATTATCGCAGAAAATGCATATCTGAGCTTGAATCCCCACGAAAACCAAGATATCGCCGGTTCTGCATATCAGACGCACTGTGGAGTGGTCAAAACACCAGAAAACTGGTTTTTTTCGCATTAAATAGCTCGAAACGAGCGATCTAGATGATTCTGCATACTTCTGACTGAAGTCTCAACAATATTATCGCAGAAAATGCATATCTCAGCTAGAAACATTACGAAAATCAAGATGTCGCCGGTTCTGCATATCAAACGTACTGTGGAGTGGTGAAAACACCAGATAACGTGTTTCCCGCATTAAATAGCTCGAAAAGAGCGATATCGATGATTCTGCATACTTCGGACAGAAGTCTCACCAAGATTGCCGCAGAAAATGCATATCTCAGCTGGAAATCCCACGAAAACCAAGATATCGCCGGTTCTGCATATCAGACGCACTGTGGAGTGGTGAAAACAACCAGAGAACGTGTTTCTCGCATTAAATGGCTCGAAAAGAGGGATCTCGATGATTCTGCATACTTCTGACAGAAGACTCTCCAAGATTATCGCAGAAAATGCATATCTCAGCTGGAAACACCACGAAAATCAAGATATCGCCGGTTCTGCATATCAAACGCACTGTGGAATGTTGAAAACACCAGAAAACTTGTTTTTTCGCATTAAATAGCTCGAAACGAGCGATCTCGATGATTCTGCATACTTCGGACAGAAGTCTCACCAAGATTATCGTAAAAAATGCATATCTCAGCTTGAAACCCCGCGAAAACCAAGATATCGCCGGTTCTGCATATCAAACGCACTGTGGAGTGGTGAAAACACCAGATAACGTGTTTCTCGCATTAAATAGCTCGAAAAGCGAGATCCCGATGATTCTGCATACTTCTGACAAAAGACTCACCAAGATTATCGCTGAAAACGCATATCTCAGCTTGAAACCCCACGAAAACCCAGATATCGCCGGTACTGCATATCAAACCAACTGTAAAGTGGTGAAAACAACCAGAAAAATTGTTTTTTCGCATTAAATCGCTCGAAAAGAGCGATCTAGATGATTCTGCATACTTCTGACAAAAGACTCACCAAGATTATCGCTGAAAATGCATATCTCATCTTGAAACCCCACGAAAACCCAGATATCGCCGGTTCTGCATATCAAACCAACTGTGGAGTGGTGAAAACACCAGACAACGTGTTTCTCGCATTAAATAGATCGAAATGTGCGATCTCGATGATTCTGCATACTTCTAACAGAAGTCTCACCATCATTATCGCAGAAAATGCATATCTCTGCTAGAAACTCCACGAAAACCAAGATATCTCCTGTTCTGCATATCCAACGAACTGTGGAGTGGTGAAAACCCCAGAAAACATGTTTCTCGCATTAAATAGCTCGGAAAGAGCGATCTAGATGATTCAGCATACTTCTGACAGAAGTCTCACCAAGATTATCGTAGAAAATGCATATCTCAGCTTAATACCCTACGACAGCCAAAATGTCGCCGGTTCTGCATATCAAACGCACTGTGGAGTGGTGAAAACGCCAGATAACGTGTTTCTCGCATTAAATAGCTCGAAAAGAGCGATCTCGATGATTCTGCATACTTCTGACAGAACACTCACCAAGATTATCGCAGAAAATGCATATCTCAGCTTGAAACCCGTCCGAAACCAAGATATCTCCGGTTCTGCATGTCAAACGTACTGTGGAGTGGTGAATACACCAGAAAACGTGTTTCTCGCATTAAATAGCTCGAAAGGAGCGTTCTCGATGATTCTGCATACTTCTGACAGAAGAATCACCCAGATTATCGCAGAAAATGCATATCTCAGCTGGAAACCCCACGAAAACCAAGATATCGCCGGTTCAGCATATCAGACGCACTGTGGAGTGGTGAAAACACCAGAAAACGTGTTTCTCGCATTAACTATCTCGAAAAGAGCGTTCTCGATGATTCTGCATACTTCTGACAGAACACTCACCAAGATTATCGCAGAAAATGCATATCTCAGCTTGAAACCCGTCCGAAACCAAGATATCTCCGGTTCTGCATGTCAAACGTACTGTGGAGTGGTGAATACACCAGAAAACGTGTTTCTCGCATTAACTATCTCGAAAAGAGCGTTCTCGATGATTCTGCATTCTTCGGACAGAAGTCTCACCAAGATTGCCGCTGAAAATGCATATCCCAGCTGGAAACCCCGCGAAAACCAAGATATCGCCGGTTCTGCATATCAGACGCACTGTGGAGTCGTGAAAACGCCAGAAAACGTGTTTCTCGCATCAACTAGCTCGAAAAGAGCGATCTCGATTATTCTGCATACTTCTGACTGAAGTCTCAGCAAGATTATCGCAGAAAATGCATATCTCAGCTTGAAACCCTACGACAGCCAAGATGTCGCCGGTTCTGCATATCAAACGCACTGTGGAGTGGTGAAAACGCCAGATAACGTGTTTCTCGCATTAAATAGCTCGAAAAGAGCGATCTCGATGATTCTGCATACTTCTGACAGAACACTCACCAAGATTATCGCAGAAAATGCATATCTCAGCTTGAAACCCGTCCGAAACCAAGATATCTCCGGTTCTGCATGTCAAACGTACTGTGGAGTGGTGAATACACCAGAAAACGAGTTTCTCGCATTAAATAGCTCGAAAGGAGCGTTCTCGATGATTCTGCATACTTCTGACAGAAGAATCACCAAGATTATCGCAGAAAATGCATATCTCAGCTGGAAACCCCACGAAAACCAAGATATCGCCGGTTCAGCATATCAGACGCACTGTGGAGTGGTGAAAACCCCAGAAAACATGTTTCTCGCATTAAATAGCTCGAAAAGAGCGATCTAGATGATTCAGCATACTTCTGACAGAAGTCTCACCAAGATTATCGTAGAAAATGCATATCTCAGCTTGATACCCTACGACAGCCAAGATGTCGCCGGTTCTGCATATCAAACGCACTGTGGAGTGGTGAAAACGCCAGATAACGTGTTTCTCGCATTAAATAGCTCGAAAAGAGCGATCTCGATGATTCTGCATACTTCTGACAGAACACTCACCAAGATTATCGCAGAAAATGCATATCTCAGCTTGAAACCCGTCCGAAACCAAGATATCTCCGGTTCTGCATGTCAAACGTACTGTGGAGTGGTGAATACACCAGAAAACGTGTTTCTCGCATTAACTATCTCGAAAAGAGCGTTCTCGATGATTCTGCATTCTTCGGACAGAAGTCTCACCAAGATTGCCGCTGAAAATGCATATCCCAGCTGGAAACCCCGCGAAAACCAAGATATCGCCGGTTCTGCATATCAGACGCACTGTGGAGTCGTGAAAACGCCAGAAAACGTGTTTCTCGCATCAACTAGCTCGAAAAGAGAGATCTCGATTATTCTGCATACTTCTGACTGAAGTCTCAGCAAGATTATCGCAGAAAATGCATATCTCAGCTTGAAACCCGACCGAAACCAAGATATCTCCGGTTCTGCATATCAAACGCACTGTGGAGTGGTGAACATACAAGATAACGTGTTTCTCGCATTAAATAGCTCGAAAAGAGCGATCTAGACGATTCTGCATACTTCTGACAGAAGACTCACCAAGATTATCGCAGAAAATGCATATCTCAGCCACAAACCCCACGAAAACCAAGATATCGCCGGTTCTGCATTTCAGACGCACTGTGGAGCGGTGAAAAAACCAGATAAGGTTTTTCTCGCATTAACTAGCTTGAAAAGTGCGATCTCGATGATTCAGCATACTTCGGACAGAAGTCTCTACAAGTTTATCGCAGAAAATGCATATCTCAGCTTGAAACCCCTCGAAAACCAAGATATCACCTGTTCTGCATATCCAACGAACTGTGGTGTGGTGAAAACCCCAGAAAACGTGTTTCTCGCATTAAATAGCTCGAAATGAGCGATCTCGATGATTCTGCACACTTCGGACAGAAGTCTCACCAAGATTATCGCAGAAAATGCATATCTCTGCTTGAAACCCCACGAAAACCAAGATATCTACTGTTCTGCATATCCAACGAACTGTGGTGTGGTGACAACCCCAGAAAACGTGTTTCTCGCATTAAATAGCACGAAATGAGCGCTCTCGATGTTTCTGCATACTTCGGACAGATGTTTCACCAAGCTTATCGTAGAAAATGCATATCTCAGCTTGAAACCCGACGAAAACCAAAATATCTCCGGTTCTGCATATCCAACGCACTGTGGAGTGGTGAAAACACCAGATAACGTGTTTCTCGAATTAAATAGCTCGAAACGAGCGATCTCGATGATTCTGCATACTTCGGACAGAAGTCTCAACAAGATTATCGCAGAAAATGCATATCTCAGCTTGAAACCCCACGAAAACCAAGATATCTACTGTTCTGCATATCAAACGCACTGTGGAGTGGTGAAAACACCAGATAACGTGTTTCTCGCACTAACTAGCTCGAAAATAGCGGTCTCGATGATTCAGCATACTTCGGACAGAAGACTCACCAAGATAATCGCAGAAAATGCATATCTCAGCTTGAAACCCCACGAAAACCAAGATATCGCTGGTTCTGCATATCAAACGCACTGTGGATTGGTGAAAACACCAGATAACGTGTTTCTCGCATTAAATAGCTCGAGACGAGCGATCTTGATGATTCTGCATACTTCGGACAGAAGTCTCACCAAAATTATCGTAAAAGATGCATATCTCAGCTTGAAACCCGACGAAAACCAAGATATCGCCGGTTCTGCATATCATACGCACTGTGGAGTGGTGAAAACACCAGCTATCGTGTTTCTCGAATTAAATAGCTCGAAACGAGCGATCTCGATGATTCTGCATACTTCGGACAGAAGTCTCAACAAGATTATCGCAGAAAATGCATATCTCAGCTTGAAACCCCACGAAAACCAAGATATCTACTGTTCTGCATATCAAACGCACTGTGGAGTGGTGAAAACACCAGATAACGTGTTTCTCGCACTAACTAGCTCGAAAATAGCGGTCTCGATGATTCAGCATACTTCGGACAGAAGACTCACCAAGATAATCGCAGAAAATGCATATCTCAGCTTGAAACCCCACGAAAACCAAGATATCGCTGGTTCTGCATATCAAACGCACTGTGGATTGGTGAAAACACCAGATAACGTGTTTCTCGCATTAAATAGCTCGAGACGAGCGATCTTGATGATTCTGCATACTTCGGACAGAAGTCTCACCAAAATTATCGTAAAAGATGCATATCTCAGCTTGAAACCCCACGAAAACCAAGATATCGCCGGTTCTGCATATCATACGCACTGTGGAGTGGTGAAAACACCAGCTATCGTGTTTCTCGCATTAAATAGCTCGAAAAGTGCGATCTCGATGATTCTGCATACTTCGGACAGAAGTGTCACCAAGATTATCGCAGGAAATGCATATCTCAGCTTGAAACCCCACGAAAACCAAGATATCTCCGGCTCTGCATATCCAACGAACTGTTTAGTGGTGAAAACCCTAGAAAACGAGTTTCTCGCATTAAATAGCTCGAAAAGAACGCTCTCGATGTTTCTGCATACTTCTAACAGAAGTCTCACCAAGATTATCGCAGAAAATGCATATCTCTGCTTGAAACCCCACGAAAACCAAGATATCTACTGTTCTGCATATCCAACGAACTGTGGGGTGGTGAAAACACCAGATACCGTGTTTCTCGCATTAAATAGCTCGAAAAGTGCGATCTCGATGATTCTGCATACTTCGGACAGATGTCTCAACAAGATTATCGCAGAAAATGCATATTTCAGCTTGAAACCCCACGAAAACCAAGATATCTACTGTTCTGCATATCAAACGCACTGTGGAGTGGTGGAAACACCAGATAACGTGTTTCTCGCACTAACTAGCTCGAAAAGAGCGATATCGATGATTCAGCATACTTCGGACAGAAGTTTCACCAAGATTATCGTAAAAAATGCATATCTCAGCTTCAAACCCCACGAAAGCCAAGATATCGCTGGTTCTGCATATCAAACGCACTGTGGAGTGGCGAAAACAACAGAAAACGTGTTTCGCGCATTAAGTAGCTCGAAACGAGCGATCTCGATGATTCTGCATACTTCAGACAGAAGTCTCAACAAGATTATCGCAGAAAATGCATATCTCAGCTTGAAACCCCACGAAAACCAAGATATTTACTGTTCTGCATATCAAACGCACTGTGGAGTGGTGAAAACACCAGATAACGTGTTTCTCGCACTAACTAGCTCGAAAAGAGCGGTCTCGATGATTCAGCATACTTCGGACAAAAGACTCACCCAGATTATCGCAGAAAATGCATATCTCAGCTTGAAACCCCACGAAAACCAAGATATCGCTAGTTCTGCATATCAAACGCACTGTGGAGTGGTGAAAACACCAGATAACGTGTTTCTCGCATTAAATAGCTCGAGACGAGCGATCTCGATGAATCTGCATACTTCGGACAGAAGTCTCACCAAAATTATCGCAGAAAATGCATATTTCAGCTTGAAACCCCACGAAAACCAAGATATCTACTGTTCTGCATATCAAACGCACTGTGGAGTGGTGGAAACACCAGATAACGTGTTTCTCGCTCTAACTAGCTCGAAAAGAGCGATATCGATGATTCAGCATACTTCGGACAGAAGTCTCACCAAGATTATCGTAAAAAATGCATATCTCAGCTTGAAACCCCACGAAAGCCAAGATATCGCTGGTTCTGCATATCAAACGCACTGTAGAGTGGTGAAAACACCAGATAACGTGTTTCTCGCACTAACTAGCTCGAAAAGAGCGATCTCGATGATTCAGCATACTTCGGACAGAAGTCTCACCAAGATTATCGCAGAAAATGCATATCTCTGCTTGAAACCCCACGAAAACCCAGATATCTACTGTTCTGCATATCAAACGCACTGTGAAGTGGTGAAAACACCAGATAACGTGTATCTCGGACTAACTAGCTCGAATAGAGCGATCTCGATGATTCAGCATACTTTGCACAGAAGTCTCACCAAGATTATCGCAGAAAATGCATATCTCAGCCTGAAACACCACGAAAACCAAGATATCGCCAGTTCTGCATATCAAACGCACTGTGGAGTGGTGAAAACACCAGAAAACGTGATTCTCGCATTAAATCGCTCGAAAAGAGCGCTCTCGACGTTTCTGCATACTTCGGACAGATGTTTCACCAAGCTTATCGTAGAAAATG
This sequence comes from Anthophora plumipes, assembly GCA_951804975.1. Lineage (NCBI taxonomy): Eukaryota > Metazoa > Arthropoda > Insecta > Hymenoptera > Apidae > Anthophora > Anthophora plumipes. The sequence goes on along the minus strand of CATORF010000790.1, from coordinate 448,185 downwards.
CATATCTCAGCTTGAAACCCGACGAAAACCAAAATATCTGAGGTTCTGCATATCCAACGCACTGTGGAGTGGTGAAAACACCAGATAACGTGTTTCTCGCATTAAATAGCTCGAAACGAGCGATCTGCATGATTCTGCATACTTCGGACAGAAGTCTCAACAAGATTATCGCAGAAAATGCATATCTCAGCTTGATACCCCACGAAAACCAAGATATCTGCTGTTCTGCATATCGAACGCACTGTGGAGTGGTGAAAACACCAGAAAACGTGTTTCGCGCATTAAGTAGCTCGAAAAGAGCGATCTAGATGATTCTGCATACTTCTGACTGAAGTCTCACCAATATTATCGCAGAAAATGCATATCTCATCTTGAAACCCCACGAAAAGCAAGATATCGCTGGTTCTGCATATCAAACGCACTGTGGAGTGGTGAAAACACCAGAAAACGTGTTTCTCGCATTAAGTAGCTCGAAAAGAGCGCTCTCGACGTTTCTGCAAACTTCGGACAGAAGTCTCAACAAGATTATCGCAGAAAATGCATATCTCAGCTTGAAACCTCACGAAAACCAAGATATCTGCTGTTCTGCATATCGAACGCACTGTGGAGTGGTGAAAACACCAGAAAACGTGTTTCGCGCATTAAGTAGCTCGAAAAGCGCGATCTAGATGATTCTGCATACTTCTGACTGAAGTCTCACCAATATTATCGCAGAAAATGCATATCTCCGCTTGAAACCCCACGAAAACCAAGATATCGCCGGTTCTGCATATCATACGTACTGTGGAGTGGAGAAAACACCAGATAACGTGTTTCTCGCATTAAATAGCTCGAAAAGAGCGATCGCGATGATTCTGCATACTTCGGACAGAAGTCTCACCAAGATTATCGCAGAAAATGCATATCTCAGCCTGAAACCCCACGAAAACCAAGATATCGCCAGTCCGGCATATCAAACGCACTGTGGAGTGGTGAAAACACCAAAAAACGTGTTTGTCGCATTAAATAGCTCGAAAAGAGCGCTCTCGACGTTTCTGCATACTTCGGACAGATGTTTCACCAAGCTTATCGTAGAAAATGCATATGTCAGCTTGAAACCCGACGAAAACCAAAATATCTCCGGTTCTGCATATCAAACGCACTGTGGAATGTTGAAAACACCAGAAAACTTGTTTTTTCGCATTAAATAGCTCGAAAAGAGCGATCTAGATGATTCTGCATACTTCTGACTGAAGTCTCACCAATATTATCGCAGAAAATGCATATCTCATCTTGAAACCCCACGAAAACCAAGATATCGCTGGTTCTGCATATCAAACGCACTGTGGAGTGGTGAAAACACCAGAAAACGTGTTTCGCGCATTAAGTAGCTCGAAAAGAGCGATCTAGATGATTCTGCATACTTCTGACTGAAGTCTCACCAATATTATCGCAGAAAATGCATATCTCCGCTTGAAACCCCACGAAAACCAAGATATCGCCGGTTCTGCATATCAAACGCACTGTGGAGTGGTGAAAACACCAGATAACGTGTTTCTCGCATTAAATATCTCGAAAAGAGCGCTCTCGACGTTTCTGCAAACTTCGGACAGAAGTCTCAACAAGATTATCGCAGAAAATGCATATCTCAGCTTGAAACCCCACGAAAACCAAGATGTCGCCGGTTCTGCATATCAAACGCACTGTGGAGTGGTGAAAACACCAGAAAACGTGTTTCGCGCATTAAGCAGCTCGAAACGAGCGATCTCGATGATTCTGCATACTTCTGACAGAAGTCTCAACAAGATTATCGCAGAAAATGCATATCTCAGCTTGAAACCCCACGAAAACCAAGATATCTACTGTTCTGCATATCAAACGCACTGTGGAGTGGTGAAAACACCAGATAACGTGTTTCTCGCACTAACTAGCTCGAATAGAGCGATCTCGATGATTCAGCATTCTTCGGACAGAAGTCTCACCAAGATTATCGCAGAAAATGCATATCTCAGCTTGAAACCCCACGAAAACCAAGATATCGCCGGTTCTGCATATCAAACGCACTGTGGAGTGGTGAAAACACCAGATAACGTGTTTCTCGCATTAGATAGCTCGAAAAGAGCGATCGCGATGATTCTGCATACTTCGGACAGAAGTGTCACCAAGATTATCGCAGAAAATGCATATCTCAGCTTGAAACCCCACGAAAACCAAGATGTCGCCGGTTCTGCATATCAAACGCACTGTGGAGTGGTGAAAACACCAGAAAACGTGTTTCGCGCATTAAGTAGCTCGAAACGAGCGATCTCGATGATTCTGCATACTTCGGACAGAAGTCTCAACAAGATTATCGCAGAAAATGCATATCTCAGCTTGAAACCCCACGAAAACCAAGATGTCGCCGGTTCTGCATATCAAACGCTCTGTGGAGTGGTGAAAACACCAGAAAACGTGTTTCGCGCATTAAGCAGCTCGAAACGAGCGATCTGGATGATTCTGCATACTTCGGACAGAAGTCTCAACAAGATTATCGCAGAAAATGCATATCTCAGCTTGAAACCCCACGAAAACCAAGATATCTACTGTTCTGCATATCGAACGCACTGTGGAGTGGTGCAAACACCAGAAAACGCGTTTCGTGCATTAAGTAGCTCGAAAAGAGCGATCTAGATGATTCTGCATACTTCTGACTGAAGTCTCACCATTATTATCGCAGAAAATGCATATCTCATCTTGAAACCCCACGAAAACAAAGATATCTCCGGTTCTGCACATCAAACGTACCGTGGAGTGGTGAAAATACCAGAAAACGTGTTTCGCGCATTAAGTAGCTCGAAAAGAGCGTTCTCGAAGATTCTGCATACTTCGGACAGAAGTCTCAACAAGATTATCGCAGAAAATGCATATCTCAGCTTGAAACCCCACGAAAACCAAGATATATCCGGTTCTGCATATCCAACGAACTGTGGAGTGGTGAAAACCCCAGAAAACGAGTTTCTCGCATTAAATAGATCGGACAGAGCGCTCTCGACGTTTCTGCATACTTCGGACAGATGTTTCACCAAGCTTATCGTAGAAAATGCATATCTCTGCTTGAAACCCCACAAAAACCAAATTATCGCCGGTTCTGCATATCAAACGCACTGTGGAGTGGTGAAAACACCAGATAACGTGTTTCTCGCATTAAATAGCTCGAATAGAGCGAACTTGACGATTAAACATACATCGGACAGAAGTCTCACCAAGATTATCGTAAAAAATGTATATCTCCGCTTGAAACCCCACAAAAACCAAGATATCGCCGGTTCTGCATATCAAACGCACTGTGGAGTGGTGAAAACACCAGATACCGTGTTTCTCGCATTAAATAGCTCGAAAAGTGCGATCTCGATGATTCTGCATACTTCGGACAGAAATCTCACCAAGATTATCGCAGAAAATGCATATCTGAGCTTGAAACCCCACGAAAACCAAGATATCGCTGGTTCTGCATATCAAACGCACTGTGGAGTGCTGAAAACACCAGATAACGTGTTTTTCGCATTAAATAGGTCGAAACGAGCGATCTCGATGATTCTGCTTACTTCTGAAAGAAGACTCACCAAGATTATCGTAGAAAATGCATATCTCAGCTGGAAACACCACGAAAATCAAGATATCGCCGGTTCTGCATATAAAACGAACTGTGGAATGTTGAAAACACCAGAAAACTTGTTTTATCGCATTAAATAGCTTGAAAAGGGCGATCCCGATGATTCTGCATACTTCTGACAGAAGTCTCACCAAGATTATCGTTGAAAATGCATATCTCAGCTTGAAACCCGACGAAATCCAAGATGTCACCGGTTCTGCATATCAAACGCACTGTAGAGTGATGTAAACACCATATAACGTGTTTCTCGCATTAAATAGCTCGAAAAAAGGGATATCGATGATTCTGCATACTTCTGACAGAAGACTCACCAAGATTATCGCAGAAAATGCATATCTCAGCTGGAAACACAACGAAAATCAAGATATCGCCGGTTCTGCATATAAAACGCACTGTGGAAATTGAAAACACCAGAACACTTGTTTTTTCACATTAAATAGATCGAAAAGAGCGATCTCGAAGATTCTGCATACTTCTGACAGAAGTCTCACAAAAATTAACGTAGAAAATGCATATCTCAGCTTGAAACCCGACGAAATCCAAGATGTCGCCGGTTCTTCATATCAAACGCACTGTGGAGTGGTGAAAACAACCAGATAACGTGTTTCTCGCATTAAATAGCTCGAAAAAAGGGATCTAGATGATTCTGCATACTTCTGACTGAAGTCTCACCAAGATTATCGTAAAAAATCCATATCTCAGCTTGAAACCTCACGAAAATCAAGATGTCGCCGGTTCTGCATGTCAAACGTACTGTGGTGTGGTGAATACACCAGAAAACGTGTTTCTCGCATTAAATAGCTCGAAAAGAGCGATCTAGGTGGTTCTACATACTTCTGACAGAAGACTCACCAAGATTATCGCAGAAAATGCATATCTCAGCTGGAAACAATACGAAAATCAAGATATCGCCGGTTCTGCATATCTAACGCACTGTGGAATGTTGAAAACACCAGAAAACTTGTTTTTTTGCATTAAATAGCTCGACACGAGCGATCTAGATGATTCTGCATACTTCTGACTGAAGTCTCACCAATACTATCGGAGAAAATGCATATCTCAGCTTGAAACCTCACGAAAACCAAGTTATCTCCGGTTCTGCACATCAAACGTACTGTGGAGTGGTGAATACACCAGAAAACGTGTTTCTCGCATTGAATAGTTCGAAAAGAGCGATCTAGATGGTTCTACATACTTCTGACAGAAGACTCACCAAGATTATCGCAGAAAATGCATATCTCAGCTGGAAGCAATACGAAAATCAAGATATCGCCGGTTCTGCATATCAAACGCACTGAGGAATGTTGAAAACACCAGAAAAATTGTTTTTTCGCATTAAATAGCTTGAAAAGAGCGATCTAGACGATTCTGCATACTTCTGACTGAAGTCTGACCAAGATTATCATAGAAAATCCATATCTCAGCTTGAAACCTCACGAAAATCAAGATGTCGCCGGTTCTGCACATCAAACCTACTGTGGAGTTGTGAATACACCAGAAAACGTGTTTCTCGCATTGAATAGTTCGAAAAGAGCGATCTAGATGGTTCTACATACTTCTGACAGAAGACTCACCAATATTATCGCAGAAAATGCATATCTCAGCTTGAATCCCCACGAAATCCAAGATGTCGCCGGTTCTGCATATCAAACGCACTGTGGAGTGGTGAAAACACCAGATAACGTGTTTCTCGCATTAAATAGCTCGAAAAAAGGGATCTCGATGATTCTGCATACTTCTGAAAGAAGACTCACTAAGATTATCGTCGAAAATGCATATCTCAGCTTGATACCCGACGAAAGCCAAGATGTCGCCGGTTCTGCATATCAAACGCACTGTGGAGTTGTGAAAACACCTGATAACGTGTTTCTCGCATTATGTAGCTCGAAAAGAGCGTTCTCGAAGATTCTGCATACTTCTGACAGACGTCTCACCAAGACTATCGTGGAAAATGCATATCTCAGCTTGAAACCCGACCGAAACAAAGATATCTCCGGTTCTGCATGTCAAACGTACTGTGGAGTGGTGAAAACACCAGATAACGTGTTTCTCGGATTAAATAGCTCGAATAGAGCGAACTTGACGATTATGCATACATCGGACAGAAGTCTCACCAAGATTATCGTAAAAAATGTATATCTCAGCTTCAAACCCCACAAAAACCAAGATATCGCCGGTTCTGCATATCAAACGCACTGTGGAGTGGTGAAAACACCAGATACCGTGTTTCTCGCATTAAATAGCTCGAAAAGTGCGATCTCGATGATTCTGCATACTTCGGACAGAAATCTCACCAAGATTATCGCAGAAAATGCATATCTGAGCTTGAAACCCCACGAAAACCAAGATATCGCTGGTTCTGCATATCAAACGCACTGTGGAGTGCTGAAAACACCAGATAACCTGTTTCTCGCATTAAATAGGTCGAAACGAGCGATCTCGATGATTAAGCATACTTCGGACAGATGTCTCACCAAGATTATCGTAAAAAATGCATAGCTCAGCTTGAAACCCCACGAAATCCAAGATATCTCCGGTTCTGCATATCCAACGAACTGCGGAGTGGTGAAAACCCCAGAAAAAGAGTTTCTCGCATTAAATAGCTCAAAAAGAGCGCTCTCGATGTTTCTGCATACTTCGGACAGATGTCTCACATAGCTTATCGTAGAAAATGCATATCTCAGCATGAAACCCGACGAAAACCAAAATATCGTCGGTTCTGCATATCATACGCACTGTGGAGTTTTGAAAACACCAGATAACGTGTTTCTCGCATTAAATAGCTCGCAACGAGCGATCTCGATGATTAAGCATACTTCGGACAGAAGTCTCACCAAGATTATCGCAGAAATTGCATATCTGAGCTTGAATCCCCACGAAAACCAAGATATCGCTGGTTCTGCATATCAAACGCACTGTGGAGTGCTGAAAACACCAGATAACGTGTTTCTCGCATTAAATAGCTCGAATAGAGCGATCTTGATGACTAAGCATACTTCGGACAGAAGTCTCACCATGATTATCGTAAAAAATGCATATCTCAGCTTGAAACCCCTCGAAAACCAAGATATCGCAGGTTCTGCATATCAAACGCACTGTGGAGTGGTGAAAACACCAGATAACTTGTTTCTGGCATTAAATAGTTCGAAAAGAGCGATCTCGATGATTCTGCATACTTCGGACAGAAGTCTCTCCAAGATTATCGCAGAAAATGCATATCTCAGCTTCAAACCCCTCGAAAACCAAAATATCTGAGGTTCTGCATATCCAACGCACTGTGGAGTGGTGAAAACACCAGATAACGTGTTTCTCGCATTAAATAGCTCGAAACGAGCGATCTGCATGATTCTGCATACTTCGGACAGAAGTCTCAACAAGATTATCGCAGAAAATGCATATCTCAGCTTGATACCCCACGAAAACCAAGATATCTGCTGTTCTGCATATCGAACGCACTGTGGAGTGGTGAAAACACCAGAAAACGTGTTTCGCGCATTAAGTAGCTCGAAAAGAGCGATCTAGATGATTCTGCATACTTCTGACTGAAGTCTCACCAATATTATCGCAGAAAATGCATATCTCATCTTGAAACCCCACGAAAAGCAAGATATCGCTGGTTCTGCATATCAAACGCACTGTGGAGTGGTGAAAACACCAGAAAACGTGTTTCTCGCATTAAGTAGCTCGAAAAGAGCGCTCTCGACGTTTCTGCAAACTTCGGACAGAAGTCTCAACAAGATTATCGCAGAAAATGCATATCTCAGCTTGAAACCTCACGAAAACCAAGATATCTGCTGTTCTGCATATCGAACGCACTGTGGAGTGGTGAAAACACCAGAAAACGTGTTTCGCGCATTAAGTAGCTCGAAAAGCGCGATCTAGATGATTCTGCATACTTCTGACTGAAGTCTCACCAATATTATCGCAGAAAATGCATATCTCCGCTTGAAACCCCACGAAAACCAAGATATCGCCGGTTCTGCATATCATACGTACTGTGGAGTGGTGAAAACACCAGATAACGTGTTTCTCGCATTAAATAGCTCGAAAAGAGCGATCGCGATGATTCTGCATACGTCGGACAGAAGTCTCACCAAGATTATCGCAGAAAATGCATATCTCAGCTTGAAACCCGACCGAAACCAAGATATCGCCGATTCTGCATATAAAACGCACTGTGGAATGTTGAAAACACCAGAAAACTTGTTTTATCGCATTAAATAGCTTGAAAAGAGCGATCCCGATGATTCTGCATACTTCTGACAGAAGTCTCACCAAGATTATCGTCGAAAATGCATATCTCAGCTTGATACCCGACGAAAGCCAAGATGTCGCCGGTTCTGCATATCAAACGCACTGTGGAGTTGTGAAAACACCTGATAACGTGTTTCTCGCATTATGTAGCTCGAAAAGAGCGTTCTCGAAGATTCTGCATACTTCTGACAGACGTCTCACCAAGACTATCGTGGAAAATGCATATCTCAGCTTGAAACCCGACCGAAACAAAGATATCTCCGGTTCTGCATGTCAAACGTACTGCGGAGTGGTGAAAACACCAGATAACGTGTTTCTCGCATTAAATAGCTCGAATAGAGCGAACTTGACGATTATGCATACATCGGACAGAAGTCTCACCAAGATTATCGTAAAAAATGTATATCTCAGCTTCAAACCCCACAAAAACCAAGATATCGCCGGTTCTGCATATCAAACGCACTGTGGAGTGGTGAAAACACCAGATACCGTGTTTCTCGCATTAAATAGCTCGAAAAGTGCGATCTCGATGATTCTGCATACTTCGGACAGAAATCTCACCAAGATTATCGCAGAAAATGCATATCTGAGCTTGAAACCCCACGAAAACCAAGATATCGCTGGTTCTGCATATCAAACGCACTGTGGAGTGCTGAAAACACCAGATAACCTGTTTCTCGCATTAAATAGGTCGAAACGAGCGATCTCGATGATTAAGCATACTTCGGACAGATGTCTCACCAAGATTATCGTAAAAAATGCATAGCTCAGCTTGAAACCCCACGAAATCCAAGATATCTCCGGTTCTGCATATCCAACGAACTGCGGAGTGGTGAAAACCCCAGAAAAAGAGTTTCTCGCATTAAATAGCTCAAAAAGAGCGCACTCGATGTTTCTGCATACTTCGGACAGATGTCTCACATAGCTTATCGTAGAAAATGCATATCTCAGCATGAAACCCGACGAAAACCAAAATATCGTCGGTTCTGCATATCATACGCACTGTGGAGTTTTGAAAACACCAGATAACGTGTTTCTCGCATTAAATAGCTCGCAACGAGCGATCTCGATGATTAAGCATACTTCGGACAGAAGTCTCACCAAGATTATCGCAGAAATTGCATATCTGAGCTTGAATCCCCACGAAAACCAAGATATCGCTGGTTCTGCATATCAAACGCACTGTGGAGTGCTGAAAACACCAGATAACGTGTTTCTCGCATTAAATAGCTCGAATAGAGCGATCTTGATGACTAAGCATACTTCGGACAGAAGTCTCACCATGATTATCGTAAAAAATGCATATCTCAGCTTGAAACCCCTCGAAAACCAAGATATCGCAGGTTCTGCATATCAAACGCACTGTGGAGTGGTGAAAACACCAGATAACTTGTTTCTGGCATTAAATAGTTCGAAAAGAGCGATCTCGATGATTCTGCATACTTCGGACAGAAGTCTCTCCAAGATTATCGCAGAAAATGCATATCTCAGCTTCAAACCCCTCGAAAACCAAAATATCTGAGGTTCTGCATATCCAACGCACTGTGGAGTGGTGAAAACACCAGATAACGTGTTTCTCGCATTAAATAGCTCGAAACGAGCGATCTGCATGATTCTGCATACTTCGGACAGAAGTCTCAACAAGATTATCGCAGAAAATGCATATCTCAGCTTGATACCCCACGAAAACCAAGATATCTGCTGTTCTGCATATCGAACGCACTGTGGAGTGGTGAAAACACCAGAAAACGTGTTTCGCGCATTAAGTAGCTCGAAAAGAGCGATCTAGATGATTCTGCATACTTCTGACTGAAGTCTCACCAATATTATCGCAGAAAATGCATATCTCATCTTGAAACCCCACGAAAAGCAAGATATCGCTGGTTCTGCATATCAAACGCACTGTGGAGTGGTGAAAACACCAGAAAACGTGTTTCTCGCATTAAGTAGCTCGAAAAGAGCGCTCTCGACGTTTCTGCAAACTTCGGACAGAAGTCTCAACAAGATTATCGCAGAAAATGCATATCTCAGCTTGAAACCTCACGAAAACCAAGATATCTGCTGTTCTGCATATCGAACGCACTGTGGAGTGGTGAAAACACCAGAAAACGTGTTTCGCGCATTAAGTAGCTCGAAAAGCGCGATCTAGATGATTCTGCATACTTCTGACTGAAGTCTCACCAATATTATCGCAGAAAATGCATATCTCCGCTTGAAACCCCACGAAAACCAAGATATCGCCGGTTCTGCATATCATACGTACTGTGGAGTGGTGAAAACACCAGATAACGTGTTTCTCGCATTAAATAGCTCGAAAAGAGCGATCGCGATGATTCTGCATACTTCGGACAGAAGTCTCACCAAGATTATCGCAGAAAATGCATATCTCAGCCTGAAACCCCACGAAAACCAAGATATCGCCAGTCCGGCATATCAAACGCACTGTGGAGTGGTGAAAACACCAAAAAACGTGTTTCTCGCATTAAATAGCTCGAAAAGAGCGCTCTCGACGTTTCTGCATACTTCGGACAGATGTTTCACCAAGCTTATCGTAGAAAATGCATATGTCAGCTTGAAACCCGACGAAAACCAAAATATCTCCGGTTCTGCATATCAAACGCACTGTGGAATGTTGAAAACACCAGAAAACTTGTTTTTTCGCATTAAATAGCTCGAAAAGAGCGATCTAGATGATTCTGCATACTTCTGACTGAAGTCTCACCAATATTATCGCAGAAAATGCATATCTCATCTTGAAACCCCACGAAAACCAAGATATCGCTGGTTCTGCATATCAAACGCACTGTGGAGTGGTGAAAACACCAGAAAACGTGTTTCGCGCATTAAGTAGCTCGAAAAGAGCGATCTAGATGATTCTGCATACTTCTGACTGAAGTATCACCAATATTATCGCAGAAAATGCATATCTCCGCTTGAAACCCCACGAAAACCAAGATATCGCCGGTTCTGCATATCAAACGCACTGTGGAGTGGTGAAAACACCAGATAACGTGTTTCTCGCATTAAATATCTCGAAAAGAGCGCTCTCGACGTTTCTGCAAACTTCGGACAGAAGTCTCAACAAGATTATCGCAGAAAATGCATATCTCAGCTTGAAACCCCACGAAAACCAAGATGTCGCCGGTTCTGCATATCAAACGCACTGTGGAGTGGTGAAAACACCAGAAAACGTGTTTCGCGCATTAAGCAGCTCGAAACGAGCGATCTCGATGATTCTGCATACTTCTGACAGAAGTCTCAACAAGATTATCGCAGAAAATGCATATCTCAGCTTGAAACCCCACGAAAACCAAGATATCTACTGTTCTGCATATCAAACGCACTGTGGAGTGGTGAAAACACCAGATAACGTGTTTCTCGCACTAACTAGCTCGAATAGAGCGATCTCGATGATTCAGCATTCTTCGGACAGAAGTCTCACCAAGATTATCGCAGAAAATGCATATCTCAGCTTGAAACCCCACGAAAACCAAGATATCGCCGGTTCTGCATATCAAACGCACTGTGGAGTGGTGAAAACACCAGATAACGTGTTTCTCGCATTAAATAGCTTGAAAAGAGCGATCGCGATGATTCTGCATACTTCGGACAGAAGTGTCACCAAGATTATCGCAGAAAATGCATATCTCAGCTTGAAACCCCACGAAAACCAAGATGTCGCCGGTTCTGCATATCAAACGCACTGTGGAGTGGTGAAAACACCAGAAAACGTGTTTCGCGCATTAAGTAGCTCGAAACGAGCGATCTCGATGATTCTGCATACTTCGGACAGAAGTCTCAACAAGATTATCGCAGAAAATGCATATCTCAGCTTGAAACCCCACGAAAACCAAGATGTCGCCGGTTCTGCATATCAAACGCTCTGTGGAGTGGTGAAAACACCAGAAAACGTGTTTCGCGCATTAAGTAGCTCGAAACGAGCGATCTCGATGATTCTGCATACTTCGGACAGAAGTCTCAACAAGATTATCGCAGAAAATGCATATCTCAGCTTGAAACCCCACGAAAACCAAGATATCTACTGTTCTGCATATCGAACGCACTGTGGAGTGGTGCAAACACCAGAAAACGCGTTTCGTGCATTAAGTAGCTCGAAAAGAGCGATCTAGATGATTCTGCATACTTCTGACTGAAGTCTCACCATTATTATCGCAGAAAATGCATATCTCATCTTGAAACCCCACGAAAACAAAGATATCTCCGGTTCTGCACATCAAACGTACCGTGGAGTGGTGAAAATACCAGAAAACGTGTTTCGCGCATTAAGTAGCTCGAAAAGAGCGTTCTCGAAGATTCTGCATACTTCGGACAGAAGTCTCAACAAGATTATCGCAGAAAATGCATATCTCAGCTTGAAACCCCACGAAAACCAAGATATATCCGGTTCTGCATATCCAACGAACTGTGGAGTGGTGAAAACCCCAGAAAACGAGTTTCTCGCATTAAATAGATCGGACAGAGCGCTCTCGACGTTTCTGCATACTTCGGACAGATGTTTCACCAAGCTTATCGTAGAAAATGCATATCTCTGCTTGAAACCCCACAAAAACCAAATTATCGCCGGTTCTGCATATCAAACGCACTGTGGAGTGGTGAAAACACCAGATAACGTGTTTCTCGCATTAAATAGCTCGAATAGAGCGAACTTGACGATTAAACATACATCGGACAGAAGTCTCACCAAGATTATCGTAAAAAATGTATATCTCAGCTTGAAACCCCACAAAAACCAAGATATCGCCGGTTCTGCATATCAAACGCACTGTGGAGTGGTGAAAACACCAGATACCGTGTTTCTCGCATTAAATAGCTCGAAAAGTGCGATCTCGATGATTCTGCATACTTCGGACAGAAATCTCACCAAGATTATCGCAGAAAATGCATATCTGAGCTTGAAACCCCACGAAAACCAAGATATCGCTGGTTCTGCATATCAAACGCACTGTGGAGTGCTGAAAACACCAGATAACGTGTTTTTCGCATTAAATAGGTCGAAACGAGCGATCTCGATGATTCTGCATACTTCTGAAAGAAGACTCACCAAGATTATCGCAGAAAATGCATATCTCAGCTGGAAACACCACGAAAATCAAGATATCGCCGGTTCTGCATATAAAACGAACTGTGGAATGTTGAAAACACCAGAAAACTTGTTTTATCGCATTAAATAGCTTGAAAAGGGCGATCCCGATGATTCTGCATACTTCTGACAGAAGTCTCACCAAGATTATCGTTGAAAATGCATATCTCAGCTTGAAACCCGACGAAATCCAAGATGTCACCGGTTCTGCATATCAAACGCACTGTAGAGTGATGTAAACACCATATAACGTGTTTCTCGCATTAAATAGCTCGAAAAAAGGGATATCGATGATTCTGCATACTTCTGACAGAAGACTCACCAAGATTATCGCAGAAAATGCATATCTCAGCTGGAAACACAACGAAAGTCAAGATATCGCCGGTTCTGCATATAAAACGCACTGTGGAAATTGAAAACACCAGAACACTTGTTTTTTCACATTAAATAGATCGAAAAGAGCGATCTCGAAGATTCTGCATACTTCTGACAGAAGTCTCACAAAAATTAACGTAGAAAATGCATATCTCAGCTTGAAACCCGACGAAATCCAAGATGTCGCCGGTTCTGCATATCAAACGCACTGTGGAGTGGTGAAAACACCAGATAACGTGTTTCTCGCATTAAATAGCTCGAAAAAAGGGATCTCGATGATTCTGCATACTTCTGAAAGAAGACTCACTAAGATTATCGCAGAAAATGCATATCTCAGCTTGAAACCCGACCGAAACCAAGATATCGCCGATTCTGCATATAAAACGCACTGTGGAATGTTGAAAACACCAGAAAACTTGTTTTATCGCATTAAATAGCTTGAAAAGAGCGATCCCGATGATTCTGCATACTTCTGACAGAAGTCTCACCAAGATTATCGTCGAAAATGCATATCTCAGCTTGATACCCGACGAAAGCCAAGATGTCGCCGGTTCTGCATATCAAACGCACTGTGGAGTTGTGAAAACACCTGATAACGTGTTTCTCGCATTATGTAGCTCGAAAAGAGCGTTCTCGAAGATTCTGCATACTTCTGACAGACGTCTCACCAAGACTATCGTGGAAAATGCATATCTCAGCTTAAAACCCGACCGAAACAAAGATATCTCCGGTTCTGCATGTCAAACGTACTGTTGAGTGGTGAAAACACCAGAAAACTTGTTTTTTCACATTAAATAGCTCGAAAAGAGCGATCTCGAAGATTCTGCATACTTCTGACAGAAGTCGCACAAAGATTAACGTAGAAAATGCATACCTCAGCTTGAAACCCGACGAAATCCAAGATGTCGCCGGTTCTTCATATCAAACGCACTGTGGAGTGGTGAAAACAACCAGATAACGTGTTTCTCGCATTAAATAGCTCGAAAAAAGGGATCTAGATGATTCTGCATACTTCTGACTGAAGTCTCACCAAGATTATCGTAAAAAATCCATATCTCAGCTTGAAACCTCACGAAAATCAAGATGTCGCCGGTTCTGCATGTCAAACGTACTGTGGTGTGGTGAATACACCAGAAAACGTGTTTCTCGCATTAAATAGCTCGAAAAGAGCGATCTAGATGGTTCTACATACTTCTGACAGAAGACTCACCAAGATTATCGCAGAAAATGCATATCTCAGCTGGAAACAATACGAAAATCAAGATATCGCCGGTTCTGCATATCTAACGCACTGTGGAATGTTGAAAACACCAGAAAACTTGTTTTTTTGCATTAAATAGCTCGACACGAGCGATCTAGATGATTCTGCATACTTCTGACTGAAGTCTCACCAATACTATCGGAGAAAATGCATATCTCAGCTTGAAACCTCACGAAAACCAAGTTATCTCCGGTTCTGCACATCAAACGTACTGTGGAGTGGTGAATACACCAGAAAACGTGTTTCTCGCATTGAATAGTTCGAAAAGAGCGATCTAGATGGTTCTACATACTTCTGACAGAAGACTCACCAAGATTATCGCAGAAAATGCATATCTCAGCTGGAAGCAATACGAAAATCAAGATATCGCCGGTTCTGCATATCAAACGCACTGAGGAATGTTGAAAACACCAGAAAAATTGTTTTTTCGCATTAAATAGCTTGAATAGAGCGATCTAGACGATTCTGCATACTTCTGACTGAAGTCTGACCAAGATTATCATAGAAAATCCATATCTCAGCTTGAATCCCCACGAAATCCAAGATGTCGCCGGTTCTGCATATCAAACGCACTGTGGAGTGGTGAAAATACCAGATAACGTGTTTCTCGCATTAAATAGCTCGAAAAAAGGGATCTCGATGATTCTGCATACTTCTGAAAGAAGACTCACTAAGATTATCGCAGAAAATGCATATCTCAGCTTGAAACCCGACCGAAACCAAGATATCGCCGATTCTGCATATAAAACGCACTGTGGAATGTTGAAAACACCAGAAAACTTGTTTTTTCGCATTAAATAGCTTGAAAAGAGCGATCCCGATGATTCTGCATACTTCTGACAGAAGTCTCACCAAGATTATCGTCGAAAATGCATATCTCAGCTTGATACCCGACGAAAGCCAAGATGTCGCCGGTTCTGCATATCAAACGCACTGTGGAGTTGTGAAAACACCTGATAACGTGTTTCTCGCATTATGTAGCTCGAAAAGAGCGTTCTCGAAGATTCTGCATACTTCTGACAGACGTCTCACCAAGACTATCGTGGAAAATGCATATCTCAGCTTGAAACCCGACCGAAACAAAGATATCTCCGGTTCTGCATGTCAAACGTACTGTGGAGTGGTGAAAACACCAGATAACGTGTTTCTCGCATTAAATAGCTCGAATAGAGCGAACTTGACGATTATGCATACATCGGACAGAAGTCTCACCAAGATTATCGTAAAAAATGTATATCTCAGCTTCAAACACCACAAAAACCAAGATATCGCCGGTTCTGCATATCAAACGCACTGTGGAGTGGTGAAAACACCAGATACCGTGTTTCTCGCATTAAATAGCTCGAAAAGTGCGATCTCGATGATTCTGCATACTTCGGACAGAAATCTCACCAAGATTATCGCAGAAAATGCATATCTGAGCTTGAAACCCCACGAAAACCAAGATATCGCTGGTTCTGCATATCAAACGCACTGTGGAGTGCTGAAAACGCCAGATAACCTGTTTCTCGCATTAAATAGGTCGAAACGAGCGATCTCGATGATTAAGCATACTTCGGACAGATGTCTCACCAAGATTATCGTAAAAAATGCATAGCTCAGCTTGAAACCCCACGAAATCCAAGATATCTCCGGTTCTGCATATCCAACGAACTGCGGAGTGGTGAAAACCCCAGAAAAAGAGTTTCTCGCATTAAATAGCTCAAAAAGAGCGCTCTCGATGTTTCTGCATACTTCGGACAGATGTCTCACATAGCTTATCGTAGAAAATGCATATCTCAGCATGAAACCCGACGAAAACCAAAATATCGTCGGTTCTGCATATCATACGCACTGTGGAGTTTTGAAAACACCAGATAACGTGTTTCTCGCATTAAATAGATCGCAACGAGCGATCTCGATGATTAAGCATACTTCGGACAGAAGTCTCACCAAGATTATCGCAGAAATTGCATATCTGAGCTTGAATCCCCACGAAAACCAAGATATCGCTGGTTCTGCATATCAAACGCACTGTGGAGTGCTGAAAACACCAGATAACGTGTTTCTCGCATTAAATAGCTCGAATAGAGCGATCTTGATGACTAAGCATACTTCGGACAGAAGTCTCACCATGATTATCGTAAAAAATGCATATCTCAGCTTGAAACCCCTCGAAAACCAAGATATCGCAGGTTCTGCATATCAAACGCACTGTGGAGTGGTGAAAACACCAGATAACTTGTTTCTGGCATTAAATAGTTCGAAAAGAGCGATCTCGATGATTCTGCATACTTCGGACAGAAGTCTCTCCAAGATTATCGCAGAAAATGCATATCTCAGCTTCAAACCCCTCGAAAACCAAGATATCACCTGTTCTGCATATCCAACGAACTGTGGTGTGGTGAAAACCCCAGAAAACGTGTTTCTCGCAATAAATAGCTCGAAAACAGCGCTCTCGATGTTTCTGCATACTTCGGACTGATGTCTCACCAAGCTTATCGTAGAAAATGCATATTTCAGCATGAAACCCGACGAAAACCAAAATATCTCCGGTTCTGCATATCCAACGAACTGTGGAGTGGTGAAAACCCCAGAAAACGAGTTTCTCGCATTAAATAGCTCGAATAGAGCGATCTTGATGACTAAGCATACTTCGGACAGAAGTCTCACCATGATTATCGTAAAAAATGCATATCTCAGCTTCAAACCCCACGAAAACCAAGATATCGCCGGTTCTGCATATCATACGCACTGTGGAGTGGTGAAAACACCAGATAACGTGTTTCTCGCATTAAATAGGTCGAAACGAGCGATCTCGATGATCAAGCATACTTCGGACAGAAGTCTCACCAAGATTATCGTAAAAAATGCATATCTCAGCTTGAAACCCGACGAAAACCCAGATATCGCTGGTTCTGCATATCAAACGCACTGTGGAGTGCTGAAAACACCAGATAACATGTTTCTCGCATTAAATAGGTCGAAACGAGCGATCTCGATGATTAAGCATACTTCGGACAGATGTCTCACCTAGCTTATCGTAGAAAATGCATATCTCAGCATGAAACCCGACGAAAACCAAAATATCTCCGGTTCTGCATATCCAACGAACTGTGGAGTGGTGAAAACCCCAGAAAACGAGTTTCTCGCATTAAATTGCTCGAAAAGAGCGATCTAGATGATTCTGCATACTTCTGACTGAAGTCTCACCAATATTATCGCAGAAAATGCATATCTCCGCTTGAAACCCCACGAAAACCAAGATATCGCCGGTTCTGCATATCAAACGCACTGTGGAGTGGTGAAAACACCAGATAACGTGTTTCTCGCATTAAATATCTCGAAAAGAGCGCTCTCGACGTTTCTGCAAACTTCGGACAGAAGTCTCAACAAGATTATCGCAGAAAATGCATATCTCAGCTTGAAACCCCACGAAAACCAAGATGTCGCCGGTTCTGCATATCAAACGCACTGTGGAGTGGTGAAAACACCAGAAAACGTGTTTCGCGCATTAAGCAGCTCGAAACGAGCGATCTCGATGATTCTGCATACTTCGGACAGAAGTCTCACCATGATTATCGTAAAAAATGCATATCTCAGCTTGAAACCCCACGAAAACCAAGATATCGCCGGTTCTGCATATCAAACGCACTGTGGAGTGGTGAAAACACCAGATAACGTGTTTCTCGCATTAAATAGCTCGAAAAGAGCGATCGCGATGATTCTGCATACTTCGGACAGAAGTGTCACCAAGATTATCGCAGAAAATGCATATCTCAGCTTGAAACCCCACGAAAACCAAGATATCTCCGGTTCTGCACATCAAACGTACCGTGGAGTGGTGAAAATACCAGAAAACGTGTTTCGCGCATTAAGTAGCTCGAAAAGAGCGTTCTCGAAGATTCTGCATACTTCGGACAGAAGTCTCAACAAGATTATCGCAGAAAATGCATATCTCTGCTTGAAACCCCACAAAAACCAAATTATCGCCGGTTCTGCATATCAAACGAACTGTGGAGTGGTGAAAACACCAGATAACGTGTTTCTCGCATTAAATAGCTCGAATAGAGCGAACTTGACGATTAAACATACATCGGACAGAAGTCTCACCAAGATTATCGTAAAAAATGTATATCTCAGCTTGAAACCCCACAAAAACCAAGATATCGCCGGTTCTGCATATCAAACGCACTGTGGAGTGGTGAAAACACCAGATACCGTGTTTCTCGCATTAAATAGCTCGAAAAGTGCGATCTCGATGATTCTGCATACTTCGGACAGAAATCTCACCAAGATTATCGCAGAAAATGCATATCTGAGCTTGAAACCCCACGAAAACCAAGATATCGCTGGTTCTGCATATCAAACGCACTGTGGAGTGCTGAAAACACCAGATAACGTGTTTTTCGCATTAAATAGGTCGAAACGAGCGATCTCGATGATTGTGCATACTTCTGAAAGAAGACTCACCAAGATTATCGCAGAAAATGCATATCTCAGTTGGAAACACCACGAAAATCAAGATATCGCCGGTTCTGCATATAAAACGAACTGTGGAATGTTGAAAACACCAGAAAACTTGTTTTATCGCATTAAATAGCTTGAAAAGGGCGATCCCGATGATTCTGCATACTTCTGACAGAAGTCTCACCAAGATTATCGTTGAAAATGCATATCTCAGCTTGAAACCCGACGAAATCCAAGATGTCACCGGTTCTGCATATCAAACGCACTGTAGAGTGATGTAAACACCATATAACGTGTTTCTCGCATTAAATAGCTCGAAAAAAGGGATATCGATGATTCTGCATACTTCTGACAGAAGACTCACCAAGATTATCGCAGAAAATGCATATCTCAGCTGGAAACACAACGAAAATCAAGATATCGCCGGTTCTGCATATAAAACGCACTGTGGAAATTGAAAACACCAGAACACTTGTTTTTTCACATTAAATAGATCGAAAAGAGCGATCTCGAAGATTCTGCATACTTCTGACAGAAGTCTCACAAAAATTAACGTAGAAAATGCATATCTCAGCTTGAAACCCGACGAAATCCAAGATGTCGCCGGTTCTGCATATCAAACGCACTGTGGAGTGGTGAAGACACCAGATAACGTGTTTCTCGCATTAAATAGCTCGAAAAAAGGGATCTCGATGATTCTGCATACTTCTGAAAGAAGACTCACCAAGATTATCGCAGAAAATGCATATCTCAGCTTGAAACCCGACCGAAACCAAGATATCGCCGATTCTGCATATAAAACGCACTGTGGAATGTTGAAAACACCAGAAAACTTGTTTTATCGCATTAAATAGCTTGAAAAGAGCGATCCCGATGATTCTGCATACTTCTGACAGAAGTCTCACCAAGATTATCGTCGAAAATGCATATCTCAGCTTGATACCCGACGAAAGCCAAGATGTCGCCGGTTCTGCATATCAAACGCACTGTGGAGTTGTGAAAACACCTGATAACGTGTTTCTCGCATTATGTAGCTCGAAAAGAGCGTTCTCGAAGATTCTGCATACTTCTGACAGACGTCTCACCAAGACTATCGTGGAAAATGCATATCTCAGCTTGAAACCCGACCGAAACAAAGATATCTCCGGTTCTGCATGTCAAACGTACTGTTGAGTGGTGAAAACACCAGAAAACTTGTTTTTTCACATTAAATAGCTCGAAAAGAGCGATCTCGAAGATTCTGCATACTTCTGACTGAAGTCTCACCAAGATTATCGTAAAAAATCCATATCTCAGCTTGAAACCTCACGAAAATCAAGATGTCGCCGGTTCTGCATGTCAAACGTACTGTGGTGTGGTGAATACACCAGAAAACGTGTTTCTCGCATTAAATAGCTCGAAAAGAGCGATCTAGATGGTTCTGCATACTTCTGACAGAAGACTCATCAAGATTATCGCAGAAAATGCATATCTCAGCTGGAAACAATACGAAAATCAAGATATCGCCGGTTCTGCATATCTAACGCACTGTGGAATGTTGAAAACACCAGAAAACTTGTTTTTTTGCATTAAATAGCTCGACACGAGCGATCTAGATGATTCTGCATACTTCTGACTGAAGTCTCACCAATATTATCGGAGAAAATGCATATCTCAGCTTGAACCCTCACGAAAACCAAGTTATCTCCGGTTCTGCACATCAAACGTACTGTGGAGTGGTGAATACACCAGAAAACGTGTTTCTCGCATTGAATAGTTCGAAAAGAGCGATCTAGATGGTTCTACATACTTCTGACAGAAGACTCACCAAGATTATCGCAGAAAATGCATATCTCAGCTGGAAGCAATACGAAAATCAAGATATCGCCGGTTCTGCATATCAAACGCACTGAGGAATGTTGAAAACACCAGAAAAATTGTTTTTTCGCATTAAATAGCTTGAAAAGAGCGATCTAGACGATTCTGCATACTTCTGACTGAAGTCTGACCAAGATTATCATAGAAAATCCATATCTCAGCTTGAATCCCCACGAAAACGAAGATATCGCCGGTTCTGCATATCAAACGAACTGTGGTGTGGTGAAAACCCCAGAAAACGTGTTTCTCGCATTATATAGCTCGAAAAGAGCGATCTCGATGATTCTGCATACTTCGGACAGAAGTCTCCCCAAGATTATCGCAGAAAATGCATATCTCTGCTTGAAACCCCACAAAAACCAAATTATCGCCGGTTCTGCATATCAAACGCACTGTGGAGTGGTGAAAACACCAGATAACGTGTTTCTCGCATTAAATAGCTCGAATAGAGCGAACTTGACGATTATGCATACATCGGACAGAAGTCTCACCAAGATTATCGTAAAAAATGTATATCTCAGCTTGAAACCCCACAAAAACCAAGACATCGCCGGTTCTGCATATCAAACGCACTGTGGAGTGGTGAAAACACCAGATACCGTGTTTCTCGCATTAAATAGCTCGAAAAGTGCGATCTCGATGATTCTGCATACTTCGGACAGAAATCTCACCAAGATTATCGCAGAAAATGCATATCTGAGCTTGAAACCCCACGAAAACCAAGATATCGCTGGTTCTGCATATCAAACGCACTGTGGAGTGCTGAAAACACCAGATAACGTGTTTCTCGCATTAAATAGGTCGAAACGAGCGATCTCGATGATTAAGCATACTTCGGACAGAAGTCTCACCAAGATTATCGTAAAAAATGCATAGCTCAGCTTGAAACCCCACGAAATCCAAGATATCTCCGGTTCTGCATATCCAACGATCTGCGGAGTGGTGAAAACCCCAGAAAAAGAGTTTCTCGCATTAAATAGCTCAAAAAGAGCGCTCTCGATGTTTCTGCATACTTCGGACAGATGTCTCACATAGCTTATCGTAGAAAATGCATATCTCAGCATGAAACCCGACGAAAACCAAAATATCGTCGGTTCTGCATATCATACGCTCTGTGGAGTTTTGAAAACACCAGATAACGTGTTTCTCGCATTAAATAGCTCGCAACGAGCGATCTCGATGATTAAGCATACTTCGGACAGAAGTCTCACCAAGATTATCGCAGAAATTGCATATCTGATCTTGAATCCCCACGAAAACCAAGATATCGCTGGTTCCGCATATCAAACGCACTGTGGAGTGCTGAAAACACCAGATAACGTGTTTCTCGCATTAAATAGCTCGAATAGAGCGATCTTGATGACTAAGCATACTTCGGACAGAAGTCTCACCATGATTATCGTAAAAAATGCATATCTCAGCTTGAAACCCCTCGAAAACCAAGATATCGCAGGTTCTGCATATCAAACGCACTGTGGAGTGGTGAAAACACCAGATAATTTGTTTCTCGCATTAAATAGTTCGAAAAGAGCGATCTCGATGATTCTGCATACTTCGGACAGAAGTCTCTCCAAGATTATCGCAGAAAATGCATATCTCAGCTTCAAACCCCTCGAAAACCAAGATATCACCTGTTCTGCATATCCAACGAACTGTGGTGTGGTGAAAACCCCAGAAAACGTGTTTCTCGCAATAAATAGCTCGAAAACAGCGCTCTCGATGTTTCTGCATACTTCGGACTGATGTCTCACCAAGCTTATCGTAGAAAATGCATATTTCAGCATGAAACCCGACGAAAACCAAAATATCTCCGGTTCTGCATATCCAACGCACTGTGGAGTGGTGAAAACACCAGATAACGTGTTTCTCGCATTAAATAGGTCGAAACGAGCGATCTCGATGATCAAGCACACTTCGGACAGAAGTCTCACCAAGATTATCGTAAAAAATGCATATCTCAGCTTGAACCCCGACGAAAACCCAGATATCGCTGGTTCTGCATATCAAACGCACTGTGGAGTGCTGAAAACACCAGATAACATGTTTCTCGCATTAAATAGGTCGAAACGAGCGATCTCGATGATCAAGCATACTTCGGACAGAAGTCTCACCAAGATTATCGTAAAAAATGCATATCTCAGCTTGAAACCCGACGAAAACCCAGATATCGCTGGTTCTGCATATCAAACGCACTGTGGAGTGCTGAAAACACCAGATAACATGTTTCTCGCATTAAATAGGTCGAAACGAGCGATCTCGATGATTAAGCATACTTCGGACAGAAGTCTCACCAAGATTATCGTAAAAAATGCATAGCTCAGCTTGGAACCCCACGAAATCCAAGATATCTCCGGTTCTGCATATCCAACGAACTGCGGAGTGTTGAAAACCGCAGAAAAAGAGTTTCTCGCATTAAATAGCTCGAAAAGAGCGCTCTCGATGTTTCTGCATACTTCGGACAGATGTCTCACCTAGCTTATCGTAGAAAATGCATATCTCAGCATGAAACCCGACGAAAACCAAAATATCTCCGGTTCTGCATATCCAACGAACTGTGGAGTGGTGAAAACCCCAGAAAACGCGTTTCTCGCATTAAATAGCTCGAAAAGAGCGCTCTCGATGTTTCTGCATACTTCGGACAGATGACTCACCAAGCTTATCGTAGAAAATGCATATCTCAGCTTGAAACCCCTCGAAAACCAAGATATCACCTGTTATGCATATCCAACGAACTGTGGTGTGGTGAAAACCCCAGAAAACGTGTTTCTCGCATTAAATAGCTCGAAAAGAGCGATCTCGATGATTCTGCATACTTCGGACAGAAATCTCACCAAGATTATCGCAGAAAATGCATATCTGAGCTTGAAACCCCACGAAAACCAAGATATCGCTGGTTCTGCATATCAAACGCACTGTGGAGTGGTGAAAACACCAGATAACTTGTTTCTCGCAATAAATAGCTCGAAAAGAGCGATCTCGATGATTCTGCATACTTCGGACAGAAGTCTCTCCAAGATTATCGCAGAAAATGCATATCTCAGCTTGAAACCCCTCGAAAGCCAAGATATCACCTGTTCTGCATATCCGACGAACTCTGGTGTGGTGAAAACCCCAGAAAACGTGTTTCTCGCATTAAATTGCTCGAAAAGAGCGATCTCGATGATTAAGCATACTTCGGACAGAAGTCTCACCAAGATTATCGTAAAAAATGCATATCTCAGCTTGAAACCCAACAAAACCAAGATATCGCCGGTTCTGATTATCAAACGAACTGTGGAGTGGAGAAAACACCAGATAACGTGTTTCTCGCATTAAATAGCTCGAAACAAGCGATCTCGATTATTCTGCATACTTCGGACAGAAGTCTCACCAAGATTATCGTAAAAAATGCATATCTCTGCTAGAAACCCCACGAAAACCAAGATATCTCCTGTTCTGCATATCCAACGAACTGTGGAGTGGAGAAAACACCAGATAACGTGTTTCTCGCATTAAATAGCTCGAATCGAGCGATCTCGATGATTCTGCATACTTCGGACAGATGTCTCACCAAGCTTATCGTAAAAAATGCATATCTCAGCATGAAACCCGACGAAAACCAAAATATCTCCGGTTCTGCATATCCAACGCACTGTGGAGTGGTGAAAACTCCAGAAAACGTGTTTCTCGCATTAAATAGCTCGAAAAGTACGATCTCGATGACTCTGCATACTTCGGACAGAAGTCTCACCAAGATTATCGCAGAAAATGCATATCTGAGCTTGAAACCCCACGAAAACCAAGATATCGTCGGTTCTGCATATCATACGCACTGTGGAGTTTTGAAAACACCAGATAACGTGTTTCTCGCATTAAATAGGTCGAAACGAGCGATCTCGATGATTAAGCATACTTCGGACAGGAGTCTCACCAAGATTATCGTAAAAAATGCATAGCTCAGCTTGAAACCCCACGAAATCCATGATATCTCCGGTTCTGCATATCCAACGAACTGTGGAGTGGTGAAAACCCCAGAAAACGAGTTTCTCGCATTAAATAGCTCGAAAAGAGCGCTCTCGATGTTTCTGCATACTTCGGACAGATGTCTCACCAAGCTTATCGTAGAAAATGCATATCTCAGCATGAAACCCGACGAAAACCAAAATATCTCCGGTTCTGCATATCCAACGCACTGTGGAGTGGTGAAAACACCAGATAACGTGTTTCTCGCATTAAATACCTCGAAACGAGCGATCTCGATGATTCTGCATACTTCGGACAGAAGTCTCACCAAGATTATCGTAAAAAATGCATATCTCAGCTTGAAACCCCACGAAAACCAAGATATCGCTGGTTCTGCATATCAAACGCACTGTGGAGTGGTGAAAACACCAGATAACGTGTTTCTTGCATTCAATAGCTCGAAAAGAGCGATCTCGATGATTCTGCATAGTTCGAACAGAAGTCTCTCCAAGATTATCGCAGAAAATGCATATCTCAGCTTGAAACCCCTCGAAAACCAAGATATCACCTGTTCTGCATATCCATCGAACTGTGTTGTGGTGAAAACCCCAGAAAACGTGTTTCTCGCATTAAATTGATCGAAAAGTACGATCTCGATGACTCTGCATACTTCGGACAGAAGTCTCACCAAGATTATCGCAGAAAATGCATATCTGAGCTTGAATCCCCACGAAAACCAAGAGATCGCAGGTTCTGCATATCAAACGCACTGTGGAGTGCTGAAAAACACCAGATAACGTGTTTCTCGCATTAAATAGCTCGAATAGAGCGATCTCGATGATTAAGCATACTTCGGAGAGAAGTCTCACCAAGATTATCATAAAAAATGCATATCTCAGCTTGAAACCCCACGAAAACCAAGAGATCGCAGGTTCTGCATATCAACCGCACTGTGGAGTGCTGAAAACACCAGATAACGTGTTTCTCGCATTAAATAGGTCGAAACGAGCGATCTCGATGATTAAGCATACTTCGGACAGAAGTCTCACCAAGATTATCGTAAAAAATGCATAATTCAGCTTGAAACCCCACGAAAACCCAGATATCGCCGGTTCTGCATATCAAACCAACTGTGGAGTGGTGAAAACACCAGACAACGTGTTTCTCGAATTAAATAGATCGAAATGTGCGATCTCGATGGTTCTGCATACTTCTAACAGAAGTCTCACCATGATTATCGCAGAAAATGCATATCTCAGCTTGAAACCCCTCGAAAACCAAGATATCACCTGTTCTGCATATCCATCGAACTGTGTTGTGGTGAAAACCCCAGAAAACGTGTTTCTCGCATTAAATTGATCGAAAAGTACGATCTCGATGACTCTGCATACTTCGGACAGAAGTCTCACCAAGATTATCGCAGAAAATGCATATCTGAGCTTGAATCCCCACGAAAACCAAGAGATCGCAGGTTCTGCATATCAACCGCACTGTGGAGTGCTGAAAACACCAGATAACGTGTTTCTCGCATTAAATAGGTCGAAACGAGCGATCTCGATGATTAAGCATACTTCGGACAGAAGTCTCACCAAGATTATCGTAAAAAATGCATAATTCAGCTTGAAACCCCACGAAAACCCAGATATCGCCGGGTCTGCATATCAAACGCACTGTGGAGTGGTGAAAACACCAGATAACGTGTTTCTTGCATTCAATAGCTCGAAAAGAGCGATCTCGATGATTCTGCATAGTTCGAACAGAAGTCTCTCCAAGATTATCGCAGAAAATGCATATCTCAGCTTGAAACCCCTCGAAAACCAAGATATCACCTGTTCTGCATATCCATCGAACTGTGTTGTGGTGAAAACCCCAGAAAACGTGTTTCTCGCATTAAATTGATCGAGAAGTACGATCTCGATGACTCTGCATACTTCGGACAGAAGTCTCACCAAGCTTATCGTAGAAAATGCATATCTCAGCATGAAACCCCACGAAAACCAAGATATCGCTGGTTCTGCATATCAAACGCACTGTGGAGTGGTGAAAACACCAGATAACGTGTTTCTTGCATTCAATAGCTCGAAAAGAGCGATCTCGATGATTCTGCATAGTTCGAACAGAAGTCTCTCCAAGATTATCGCAGAAAATGCATATCTCAGCTTGAAACCCCTCGAAAACCAAGATATCACCTGTTCTGCATATCCATCGAACTGTGTTGTGGTGAAAACCCCAGAAAACGTGTTTCTCGCATTAAATTGATCGAAAAGTACGATCTCGATGACTCTGCATACTTCGGACAGAAGTCTCACCAAGCTTATCGTAGAAAATGCATATCTCAGCATGAAACCCGACGAAAACCAAAATATCTCCGGTTCTGCATATCCAACGCACTGTGGAGTGGTGAAAACACCAGATAACGTGTTTCTCGCATTAAATACCTCGAAACGAGCGATCTCGATGATTCTGCATACTTCGGACAGAAGTATCACCAAGATTATCGTAAAAAATGCATATCTCAGCTTGAAACCCCACGAAAACCAAGATATCGCTGGTTCTGCATATCAAACGCACTGTGGAGTGGTGAAAACACCAGATAACGTGTTTCTTGCATTCAATAGCTCGAAAAGAGCGATCTCGATGATTCTGCATAGTTCGAACAGAAGTCTCTCCAAGATTATCGCAGAAAATGCATATCTCAGCTTGAAACCCCTCGAAAACCAAGATATCACCTGTTCTGCATATCCATCGAACTGTGTTGTGGTGAAAACCCCAGAAAACGTGTTTCTCGCATTAAATTGATCGAAAAGTACGATCTCGATGATTCTGCATAGTTCGAACAGAAGTCTCTCCAAGATTATCGCAGAAAATGCATATCTCAGCTTGAAACCCCTCGAAAACCAAGATATCACCTGTTCTGCATATCCATCGAACTGTGTTGTGGTGAAAACCCCAGAAAACGTGTTTCTCGCATTAAATTGATCGAAAAGTACGATCTCGATGACTCTGCATACTTCGGACAGAAGTCTCACCAAGATTATCGCAGAAAATGCATATCTGAGCTTGAATCCCCACGAAAACCAAGAGATCGCAGGTTCTGCATATCAACCGCACTGTGGAGTGCTGAAAACACCAGATAACGTGTTTCTCGCATTAAATAGGTCGAAACGAGCGATCTCGATGATTAAGCATACTTCGGACAGAAGTCTCACCAAGATTATCGTAAAAAATGCATAATTCAGCTTGAAACCCCACGAAAACCCAGATATCGCCGGTTCTGCATATCAAACGCACTGTGGAGTGGTGAAAACACCAGATAACGTGTTTCTTGCATTCAATAGCTCGAAAAGAGCGATCTCGATGATTCTGCATAGTTCGAACAGAAGTCTCTCCAAGATTATCGCAGAAAATGCATATCTCAGCTTGAAACCCCTCGAAAACCAAGATATCACCTGTTCTGCATATCCATCGAACTGTGTTGTGGAGAAAACCCCAGAAAACGTGTTTCTCGCATTAAATTGATCGAAAAGTACGATCTCGATGACTCTGCATACTTCGGACAGAAGTCTCACCAAGCTTATCGTAGAAAATGCATATCTCAGCATGAAACCCGACGAAAACCAAAATATCTCCGGTTCTGCATATCCAACGCACTGTGGAGTGGTGAAAACACCAGATAACGTGTTTCTCGCATTAAATACCTCGAAACGAGCGATCTCGATGATTCTGCATACTTCGGACAGAAGTCTCACCAAGATTATCGTAAAAAATGCATATCTCAGCTTGAAACCCCACGAAAACCAAGATATCGCTGGTTCTGCATATCAAACGCACTGTGGAGTGGTGAAAACACCAGATAACGTGTTTCTTGCATTCAATAGCTCGAAAAGAGCGATCTCGATGATTCTGCATAGTTCGAACAGAAGTCTCTCCAAGATTATCGCAGAAAATGCATATCTCAGCTTGAAACCCCTCGAAAACCAAGATATCACCTGTTCTGCATATCCATCGAACTGTGTTGTGGTGAAAACCCCAGAAAACGTGTTTCTCGCATTAAATTGATCGAAAAGTACGATCTCGATGATTCTGCATAGTTCGAACAGAAGTCTCTCCAAGATTATCGCAGAAAATGCATATCTCAGCTTGAAACCCCTCGAAAACCAAGATATCACCTGTTCTGCATATCCATCGAACTGTGTTGTGGTGAAAACCCCAGAAAACGTGTTTCTCGCATTAAATTGATCGAAAAGTACGATCTCGATGACTCTGCATACTTCGGACAGAAGTCTCACCAAGATTATCGCAGAAAATGCATATCTGAGCTTGAATCCCCACGAAAACCAAGAGATCGCAGGTTCTGCATATCAACCGCACTGTGGAGTGCTGAAAACACCAGATAACGTGTTTCTCGCATTAAATAGGTCGAAACGAGCGATCTCGATGATTAAGCATACTTCGGACAGAAGTCTCACCAAGATTATCGTAAAAAATGCATAATTCAGCTTGAAACCCCACGAATACCCAGATATCGCCGGTTCTGCATATCAAACCAACTGTGGAGTGGTGAAAACACCAGACAACGTGTTTCTCGAATTAAATAGATCGAAATGTGCGATCTCGATGGTTCTGCATACTTCTAACAGAAGTCTCACCATGATTATCGCAGAAAATGCATATCTCTGCTAGAAACCCCACGAAAACCAAGCTATCTCCTGTTCTGCATATCCAACGAACTGTGGAGTGGTGAAAACCCCAGAAAACGTGTTTCTCGCTTTAAATAGCTCGAAAAGTACGATCTCGATGATTAAGCATACTTCGGACAGAAGTCTCACCAAGATTATCGTAAAAAATGCATATCTCTGCTTGAAACCCCACAAAAACCAAGATATAGCCGGTTCTGCATATCAAACGCACTGTGGAGTGGTGAAAACACCAGATAATGTGTTTCTCGCATTAAATAGCTCGAAAAGTGCGATCGCGATGATTCTGCATACTTCGGACAGAAGTCTCACCAAGATTATCGCAGAAAATGCATATCTGAGCTTGAAACCCCACGAAAACCAAGATATCGCTGGTTCTGCATATCAAACGCATTGTGGAGTGGTGAAAACACCAGATAACTTGTTTCTCGCATTAAATAGCTCGAAAAGTGCGATCTCGATGATTCTGCATACTTCGGACAGAAGTCTCAACAAGATTATCGCAGGGAAATGCATATCTCAGCTTGAAACCCCTCGAAAACCAAGATATCGCTGGTTCTGCATATCAAACGCACTGTGGAGTGGTGAAAACACCAGATAACGTGTTTCTCGCATTAAATAGGTCGAAACGAGTGATCTCGATGGTTCAGCATACTTCGGACAGAAGTCTCACCAAGATTATCGCAGAAAATGCATATCTCAGCTTGCACCCCGACGAAATCCATGATGTCGCCGGTTCTGCATATCAAACGCACTGTGGAGTGGTGAAAACACCAGATAACGTGTTACTCGCATTAACTAGCTCGAAAAGATCGTTCTGGGTGATTCTGCATACTTCTCATAGATGAAACACCAAGATTATCGCAGAAAATGCATATTTCATCTGGAAACCCCACGAAAACCAAGATATCACCTGTTCTGCATATCCAACGAACTGTGGTGTGGTGAAAACCCCAGAAAACGTGTTTCTCGCATTAAATAGCTCGAAAAGAGCGATCTCGATGATTCTGCATACTTCGGACAGAAGTCTCTCCAAGATTATCGCAGAAAATGCATATCTCAGCTTGAAACCCCTCGAAAACCAAGGTATCACCTGTTCTGCATATCCAACGAACTGTGGTGTGGTGAAAACCCCAGAAAACGTGTTTCTCGCATTAAATAGCTCCAAAAGAGCGATCTCGATGATTCTGCATACTTCGGACAGAAGTCTCTCCAAGATTATCGCAGAAAATGCATATCTCAGCTTGAAACCCCTCGAAAACCAAGATATCACCTGTTCTGCATATCCGAAGAACTGTGTGTCGTGAAAACCCCAGAAAACGTGTTTCTCGCATTAAATAGCTCGAAAAGAGCGATCTCGATGATTAAGCATACTTCGGACAGAAGTCTCACCAAGATTATCGTAAAAAATGCATATCTGAGCTTGAAACCCAACAAAAACCAAGATATCGCCGGTTCTGATTATCAAACGCACTGTGCAGTGGTGATAACACCAGATAACGTGTTTCTCGCATTAAACAGCTCGAAAAGAGCGCTCTCGATGTTTCTGCATACTTCGGACTGATGTCTCACCAAGCTTATCGTAGAAAATGCATATTACAGCATGAAACCCGACGAAAACCAAAATATCTCCGGTTCTGCATATCCAACGCACTGTGGAGTGGTGAAAACACCAGATAACGTGTTTCTCGCATTAAATAGCTCGAAACGAGCTATCTCGATGATTCTGCACACTTCGGAGAGAAGTCTCACCAAGATTATCGCAGAAATTATATATCTCAGCTTGAAACCCCACGAAAACCAACATATCTCCTGTTCTGCATATCCAACGAACTGTGGGGTGGTGAAAACCCCAGAAAACGTGTTTCTCGCATTAAATTGATCGAAAAGTACGATCTCGATGACTCTGCATACTTCGGACAGAAGTCTCACCAAGATTATCGCAGAAAATGCATATCTGAGCTTGAATCCCCACGAAAACCAAGAGATCGCAGGTTCTGCATATCAAACGCACTGTGGAGTGCTGAAAACACCAGATAACGTGTTTCTCGCATTAAATAGCTCGAATAGAGCGATCTCGATGATTAAGCATACTTCGGAGAGAAGTCTCACCAAGATTATCATAAAAAATGCATATCTCAGCTTGAAACCCCACGAAAACCAAGATACCGCCAGTTCCGCATATCAACCGCACTGTGGAGTGCTGAAAACACCAGATAACGTGTTTCTCGCATTAAATTGGTCGAAACGAGCGATCTCGATGATTAAGCATTACTTCGGACAGAAGTCTCATCAAGATTATCGTAAAAAATGCATATCTCAGCTTGAAACCCGACGAAAACCAAACATCGCCGGTTCTGCATATCAAACCAACTGTGGAGTGGTGAAAACACCAGACAACGTGTTTCTCGCATTAAATAGCTCGAATGGAGCCATCTCGATGATTCTGCATACTTCGGACAGAAGTCTCACCAAGATTATCGCAGGGAAATGCATATCTCAGCTTGAAACCCCACGAAAACCAAGATATCGCTGGTTCTGCATATCAAACGCACTGTGGAGTGGTGAAAACACCAGATAACGTGTTTCTCGCATTAAATAGGTCGAAACGAGCGATCTCGATGATTAAGCATACTTCGGACAGAAGTCTCACCAAGATTATCGTAAAAAATGCATAATTCAGCTTGAAACCCCACGAAAACCCAGATATCGCCGGTTCTGCATATCAAACCAACTGTGGAGTGGTGAAAACACCAGACAACGTGTTTCTCGAATTAAATAGATCGAAATGTGCGATCTCGATGGTTCTGCATACTTCTAACAGAAGTCTCACCATGATTATCGCAGAAAATGCATATCTCTGCTAGAAACCCCACGAAAACCAAGCTATCTCCTGTTCTGCATATCCAACGAACTGTGGAGTGGTGAAAACCCCAGAAAACGTGTTTCTCGCTTTAAATAGCTCGAAAAGTACGATCTCGATGATTAAGCATACTTCGGACAGAAGTCTCACCAAGATTATCGTAAAAAATGCATATCTCTGCTTGAAACCCCACAAAAACCAAGATATAGCCGGTTCTGCATATCAAACGCACTGTGGAGTGGTGAAAACACCAGATAATGTGTTTCTCGCATTAAATAGCTCGAAAAGTGCGATCGCGATGATTCTGCATACTTCGGACAGAAGTCTCACCAAGATTATCGCAGAAAATGCATATCTGAGCTTGAAACCCCACGAAAACCAAGATATCGCTGGTTCTGCATATCAAACGCACTGTGGAGTGGTGAAAACACCAGATAACTTGTTTCTCGCATTAAATAGCTCGAAAAGTACGATCTCGATGACTCTGCATACTTCGGACTGAAGTCTCACCAAGATTATCGTAAAAAATGCATATCTCAGCTTGAAACCCCACGATAACCAAGGTTTCGCTGGTTCTGCATATCAAACGCACTGTGGAATGGTGAAAAACACCAGATAACTTGTTTCTCGCATTAAATAGCTCGAAAAGAGCGATCTCGATGACTCTGCATACTTCGGACAGAAGTCTCACCAAGATTATCGCAGAAAATGCATATCTCAGCTTGAAACCCCACGAAAACAAAGATATCGTCGGTTCTGCTTATCATACGCACTGTGGAGTGGTGAAAACACCAGATAACGTGTTTCTCGCATTAAATAGCTCGAATAGAGCGATCTCGATGTTAAAGCATACTTCGGACAGAAGTCTCACCAAGATTATCGCAGAAATTGCATATCTCAGCTTGAAACCCCACGAAAACCAAGATATCTCCTGTTCTGCATATCCAACGTACTGTGGAGTGGTGAAATCCCCAGAAAACGTGTTTCTCGCATTAAATAGCTCGAAAAGTACGATCTCGATGACTCTGCATACTTCGGACAGAAGTCTCACCAAGATTATCGCAGAAAATGCATATCTCTGCTAGAAACCCCACGAAAACCAAGATATCTCCTGTTCTGCATATCCAACGAACTGTGGAGTGGTGAAAACCCCAGAAAACGTGTTTGTCGCATTAAATAGCTCGAAAAGTACGATCTCGATGACTCTGCATACTTCGGACAGAAGTCTCACCAAGATTATCGCAGAAAATGCATATCTGAGCTTGAAACACCACGAAAATCAAGATATCGCTGGTTCTGCATATCAAACGCACTGTGGAGTGCTGAAAACACCAGATAACGTGTTTCTCGCATTAAATAGCTCGAATAGAGCGATCTCGATGATTAAGCATACTTCGGACAGAAGTCTCACCTAGATTATCGCAGAAATTGCATATCTCTGCTAGAAACCCCACGAATACCAAGATATCTCCGGTTCTGCACATCCAACGAACTGTGGAGTGGAGAAAACCCCAGAAAACGTGTTTCTCGCATTAAATAGCTCGAAAAGTGCGATCGCGATGATTCTGCATACTTCGGACAGAAGTCTCACCAAGATTATCGCAGAAAATGCATATCTGAGCTTGAAACACCACGAAAACCAAGATATCGTCGGTTCTGCATATCATACGCACTGTGGAGTGGTGAAAACACCAGATAACATGTTTCTCGCATTAAATAGCTCGAAAAGTACGATCTCGATGACTCTGCATACTTCGGACTGAAGTCTCACCAAGATTATCGTAAAAAATGCATATCTCAGCTTGAAACCCCACGAAAACCAAGGTTTCGCTGGTTCTGCATATCAAACGCACTGTGGAATGGTGAAAACACCAGATAACTTGT
Organism: Anthophora plumipes; assembly: GCA_951804975.1. Lineage (NCBI taxonomy): Eukaryota > Metazoa > Arthropoda > Insecta > Hymenoptera > Apidae > Anthophora > Anthophora plumipes. The sequence goes on along the minus strand of CATORF010000790.1, from coordinate 413,871 downwards.
TTCTCGCATTAAATAGCTCGAAAAGAGCGATCTCGATGACTCTGCATACTTCGGACAGAAGTCTCACCAAGATTATCGCAGAAAATGCATATCTCAGCTTGAAACCCCACGAAAACCAAGATATCGTCGGTTCTGCATATCATACGCACTGTGGAGTGGTGAAAACACCAGATAACGTGTTTCTCGCATTAAATAGCTCGAATAGAGCGATCTCGATGATAAAGCATACTTCGGACAGAAGTCTCACCAAGATTATCGCAGAAATTGCATATCTCAGCTTGAAACCCCACGAAAACCAAGATATCTCCTGTTCTGCATATCCAACGAACTGTGGAGTGGTGAAATCCCCAGAAAACGTGTTTCTCGCAATAAATAGCTCGAAAAGTACGATCTCGATGACTCTGCATACTTCGGACAGAAGTCTCACCAAGATTATCGCAGAAAATGCATATCTCTGCTAGAAACCCCACGAAAACCAAGATATCTCCTGTTCTGCATATCCAACGAACTGTGGAGTGGTGAAAACCCCAGAAAACGTGTTTGTCGCATTAAATAGCTCGAAAAGTACGATCTCGATGACTCTGCATACTTCGGACAGAAGTCTCACCAAGATTATCGCAGAAAATGCATATCTGAGCTTGAAACACCACGAAAACCAAGATATCGCTGGTTCTGCATATCAAACGCACTGTGGAGTGCTGAAAACACCAGATAACGTGTTTCTCGCATTAAATAGCTCGAATAGAGCGATCTCGATGATTAAGCATACTTCGGACAGAAGTCTCACCTAGATTATCGCAGAAATTGCATATCTCAGCTTGAATCCCCACGAAAACCAAGATATCGCTGGTTCTGCATATCAAACGCACTGTGGAGTGCTGAAAACACCAGATAACGTGTTCCTGGCATTAAATAGCTCGAAAAGAGCGCTCTTGATGTTTCTGCATACTTCGGACAGACGTTTCACCAAGATTATCGTAGAAAATGTATATCTCAGCTTGAAAAACGACGAAAACCAAACATCGCCGGTTCTGCATATCAAACCAACTCTGGAGTGGTGAAAACACCAGACAACGTGTTTCTCGCATTAAATAGCTCGAATAGAGCGATCTCGATGATTAAGCATACTTCGGACAGAAGTCTCACCAAGATTATCGCAGAAAATGCATATCTGAGCTTGAAACACCACGAAAACCAAGATATCGTCGGTTCTGCATATCATACGCACTGTGGAGTGGTGAAAACACCAGATAACATGTTTCTCGCATTAAATAGCTCGAAAAGTACGATCTCGATGACTTTGCATACTTCGGACAGAAGTCTCACCAAGATTATCGCAGAAAATGCATATCTCAGCTTGAAACCCCACGAAAACCAAGATATCGTCGGTTCTGCATATCATACGCACTGTGGAGTGGTGAAAACACCAGATAACGTGTTTCTCGCATTAAATAGCTCGAATAGAGCGATCTGGATGATTAAGCATACTTCGGACAGAAGTCTCACCAAGATTATCGTAAAAAATGCATATCTCAGCTTAAAACCCCACGAAAACCAAGGTTTCGCTGGTTCTGCATATCAAACGCACTGTGGAGTGCTGAAAACACCAGATAACGTGTTTCTCGCATTAAATAGCTCGAATAGAGCGATCTCGATGGTTAAGCATACTTCGGACAGAAGTCTCACCTAGATTATCGCAGAAATTGCATATCTGAGCTTGAAACCCCACGAAAACCAAGATATCTCCGGTTCTGCATATCCAACGAACTGTGGAGTGGTGAAAACCCCAGAAAACGTGTTTCTCGCATTAAATAGCTCGAAAAGTGCGATCGCGATGATTCTGCATACTTCGGACAGAAGTCTCACCAAGATTATCGCAGAAAATGCATATCTGAGCTTGAAACACCACGAAAACCAAGATATCGTCGGTTCTGCATATCATACGCACTGTGGAGTGGTGAAAACACCAGATAACATGTTTCTCGCATTAAATAGCTCAAAAAGTACGATCTCGATGACTCTGCATACTTCGGACTGAAGTCTCACCAAGATTATCGTAAAAAATGCATATCTCAGCTTGAAACCCCACGAAAACCAAGGTTTCGCTGGTTCTGCATATCAAACGCACTGTGGAATGGTGAAAACACCAGATAACTTGTTTCTCGCATTAAATAGCTCGAAAAGAGCGATCTCGATGAATCTGCATACTTCGGACAGAAGTCTCACCAAGATTATCGCAGAAAATGCATATCTCAGCTTGAAACCCCACGAAAACCAAGATATCGTCGGTTCTGCATATCATACGCACTGTGGAGTGGTGAAAACACCAGATAACGTGTTTCTCGCATTAAATAGCTCGAATAGAGCGATCTCGATGATAAAGCATACTTCGGACAGAAGTCTCACCAAGATTATCGCAGAAATTGCATATCTCAGCTTGAAACCCCACGAAAACCAAGATATCTCCTGTTCTGCATATCCAACGAACTGTGGAGTGGTGAAATCCCCAGAAAACGTGTTTCTCGCAATAAATAGCTCGAAAAGTACGATCTCGATGACTCTGCATACTTCGGACAGAAGTCTCACCAAGATTATCGCAGAAAATGCATATCTCTGCTAGAAACCCCACGAAAACCAAGATATCTCCTGTTCTGCATATCCAACGAACTGTGGAGTGGTGAAAACCCCAGAAAACGTGTTTGTCGCATTAAATAGCTCGAAAAGTACGATCTCGATGACTCTGCATACTTCGGACAGAAGTCTCACCAAGATTATCGCAGAAAATGCATATCTGAGCTTGAAACACCACGAAAACCAAGATATCGCTGGTTCTGCATATCAAACGCACTGTGGAGTGCTGAAAACACCAGATAACGTGTTTCTCGCATTAAATAGCTCGAATAGAGCGATCTCGATGATTAAGCATACTTCGGACAGAAGTCTCACCTAGATTATCGCAGAAATTGCATATCTCAGCTTGAATCCCCACGAAAACCAAGATATCGCTGGTTCTGCATATCAAACGCACTGTGGAGTGCTGAAAACACCAGATAACGTGTTCCTGGCATAAAATAGCTCGAAAAGAGCGCTCTTGATGTTTCTGCATACTTCGGACAGACGTTTCACCAAGATTATCGTAGAAAATGTATATCTCAGCTTGAAAAACGACGAAAACCAAACATCGCCGGTTCTGCATATCAAACCAACTCTGGAGTGGTGAAAACACCAGACAACGTGTTTCTCGCATTAAATAGCTCGAATAGAGCGATCTCGATGATTAAGCATACTTCGGACAGAAGTCTCACCAAGATTATCGCAGAAAATGCATATCTCAGCTTCAAACCCCTCGAAAACCAAAATATCTGAGGTTCTGCATATCCAACGCACTGTGGAGTGGTGAAAACACCAGATAACGTGTTTCTCGCATTAAATAGCTCGAAACGAGCGATCTGCATGATTCTGCATACTTCGGACAGAAGTCTCAACAAGATTATCGCAGAAAATGCATATCTCAGCTTGATACCCCACGAAAACCAAGATATCTCCGGTTCTGCATATCCAACGATCTGTGGAGTGGTGAAAACCCCAGAAAACGTGTTTGTCGCATTAAATAGCTCGAAAAGTGCGATCGCGATGATTCTGCATACTTCGGACAGAAGTCTCACCAAGATTATCGCAGAAAATGCATATCTGAGCTTGAAACACCACGAAAACCAAGATATCGTCGGTTCTGCATATCATACGCACTGTGGAGTGGTGAAAACACCAGATAACATGTTTCTCGCATTAAATAGCTCGAAAAGTACGATCTCGATGACTTTGCATACTTCGGACTGAAGTCTCACCAAGATTATCGTAAAAAATGCATATCTCAGCTTGAAACCCCACGAAAACCAAGGTTTCGCTGGTTCTGCATATCAAACGCACTGTGGAATGGTGAAAACACCAGATAACTTGTTTCTCGCATTAAATAGCTCGAAAAGAGCGATCTCGATGACTCTGCATACTTCGGACAGAAGTCTCACCAAGATTATCGCAGAAAATGCATATCTCAGCTTGAAACCCCACGAAAACCAAGATATCGTCGGTTCTGCATATCATACGCACTGTGGAGTGGTGAAAACACCAGATAACGTGTTTCTCGCATTAAATAGCTCGAATAGAGCGATCTGGATGATTAAGCATACTTCGGACAGAAGTCTCACCAAGATTATCGCAGAAAATGCATATCTGAGCTTGAAACCCCACGAAAACCAAGATATCGTCGGTTCTGCATATCAAACGCACTGCGGAGTGGTGAAAACACCAGATAACTTGTTTCTCGCATTAAATAGCTCGAAAAGAGCGATCTCGATGACTCTGCATACTTCGGACAGAAGTCTCACCAAGATTATCGCAGAAAATGCATATCTGAGCTTGAAACCCCACGAAAACCAAGATATCGTCGGTTCTGCATATCAAACGCACTGCGGAGTGGTGAAAACACCAGATAACGTGTTTCTCGCATTAAATAGGTCGAAAAGAGCGATCTCGATGTTTCTGCATACTTCGGACTGAGGTCTCACCAAGATTATCGCAGAAAATGCATATCTCTGCTAGAAACCCCACGAAAACCAAGATATCTCCTGTTCTGCATATCCAACGAACTGTGGAGTGGTGAAAACCCCAGAAAACGTGTTTGTCGCATTAAATAGCTCGAAAAGTACGATCTCGATGACTCTGCATACTTCGGACAGAAGTCTCACCAAGATTATCGCAGAAAATGCATATCTGAGCTTGAAACCACACGAAAACCAAGATATCGTCGGTTCTGCATATCATACGCACTGTGGAATGGTGAAAACACCAGATAACGTGTTTCTCGCATTAAATATCTCGAATAGAGCGATCTCGATGATTAAGCATACTTCGGACAGAAGTCTCACCAAGATTATCGTAAAAAATGCATATCTCAGCTTGAAACCCCACGAAAACCAAGATTTCGCTGGTTCTGCATATCAAACGCACTGTGGAGTGGTGAAAACCCCAGAAAACGTGTTTCTCGCATTAAATAGCTTGAAAAGAGCGATCTCGATGATTCTGCATACTTCGGACAGAAGTCTCACCAAGATTATCGTAAGAAATGCATATCTCAGCTTGAAACCCCTCGAAAACCCAGATATCGCTGGTTCTGCATATCAAACGCACTGTGGAGTGCTGAAAACACCAGATAACGTGTTTGTCGCATTAAATAGCTCGAAAAGTGCGATCTCGATGATTCTGCATTTTTCGGACAGAAGTCTCACCAAGATTATCGCAGAAAATGCATATCTCTGCTAGAAACCCCACGAAAACCAAGATATCTCCTGTTCTGCATATCCAACGATCTGTGGAGTGGTGAAAACCCCAGAAAACGTTTTTCTCGCATAGAATAGCTCGAAAAGTACGATCTCGATGACTCTGCATACTTCGGACAGAAGTCTCACCAAGATTATCGCAGAAAATGCATATCTGAGCTTGAAACCCCACGAAAACCAAGATATCGTCGGTTCTGCATATCATACGCACTGTGGAGTAGCGAAAACACCAGATAACGTGTTTCTCGCATTAAATATCTCGAATTGAGCGATCTCGATGATTAAGCATACTTCAGACAGAAGTATCACCAAGATTATCGTAAAAAATGCATATCTCAGCTTGAAACCCAACGAAAACCAAGATTTCGCTGGTTCTGCATATCAAACGCACTGTGGAGTGGTGATAACACCAGATAACGTGTTTCTCGCATTAAATAGGTCGAAAAGAGCGATCTCGATGTTTCTGCATACTTCGGACAGAGGTCTCACCAAGATTATCGCAGAAAATGCATATCTCTGCTAGAAACCCCACGAAAACCAAGATATCTCCTGTTCTGCATATCCAACGAACTGTGGAGTGGTGAAAACCCCAGAAAACGTGTTTGTCGCATTAAATAGCTCGAAAAGTACGATCTCGATGACTCTGCATACTTCGGACAGAAGTCTCACCAAGATTATCGCAGAAAATGCATATCTGAGCTTGAAACCCCACGAAAACCAAGATATCGTCGGTTCTGCATATCATACGCACTGTGGAGCGGTGAAAACACCAGATAACATGTTTCTCGCATTAAATAGCTCGAAAAGTACGATCTCGATGACTTTGCATACTTCGGACTGAAGTCTCACCAAGATTATCGTAAAAAATGCATATCTCAGCTTGAAACCCCACGAAAACCAAGGTTTCGCTGGTTCTGCATATCAAACGCACTGTGGAGTGCTGAAAACACCAGATAACGTGTTTCTCGCATTAAATAGCTCGAATAGAGCGATCTCGATGATTAAGCATACTTCGGACAGAAGTCTCACCAAGATTATCGCAGAAATTGCATATCTCAGCTTGAAACCCCACGAAAACCAAGATATCGCCGGTTCTGCATATCATACGCACTGTGGAGTGGTGAAAACACCTGATAACGTGTTTCTGGCATTAAATAGGTCGAAACGAGCGATCTCGATGACTCTGCGTACTTGGGACAGACGTTTTACCAAGATTATCGCAGAAAATGCATATCTGAGCTTGAAACCCCACGAAAACCAAGATATCGTCGGTTCTGCATATCAAACGCACTGCGGAGTGGTGAAAACACCAGATAACTTGTTTCTCGCATTAAATAGCTCGAAAAGAGCGATCTCGATGATTAAGCATACTTCGGACAGAAGTCTCACCTAGATTATCGCAGAAATTGCATATCTCAGCTTGAATCCCCACGAAAACCAAGATATCGCTGGTTCTGCATATCAAACGCACTGTGGAGTGCTGAAAACACCAGATAACGTGTTCCTCGCATTAAATAGCTCGAAAAGAGCGCTCTTGATGTTTCTGCATACTTCGGACAGACGTTTCACCAAGATTATCGCAGAAAATGCATATCTGAGCTTGAAACCCCACGAAAACCAAGATATCGTCGGTTCTGCATATCAAACGCACTGCGGAGTGGTGAAAACACCAGATAACTTTTTTCTCGCATTAAATAGCTCGAAAAGAGCGATCTCGATGTCTCTGCATACTTCGGACAGAAGTCTCACCAATATTATCGCAGAAAATGCATATCTGAGCTTGAAACCCCACGAAAACCAAGATATCGTCGGTTCTGCATATCAAACGCACTGCGGAGTGGTGAAAACACCAGATAACGTGTTTCTCGCATTAAATAGGTCGAAAAGAGCGACCTCGATGTTTCTGCATACTTCGGACAGAGGTCTCACCAAGATTATCGCAGAAAATGCATATCTCTGCTAGAAACCCCACGAAAACCAAGATATCTCCTGTTCTGCATATCCAACGAACTGTGGAGTGGTGAAAACCCCAGAAAACGTGTTTGTCGCATTAAATAGCTCGAAAAGTACGATCTCGATGACTCTGCATACTTCGGACAGAAGTCTCACCAAGATTATCGCAGAAAATGCATATCTGAGCTTGAAACCCCACGAAAACCAAGATATCGTCGGTTCGGCATATCATACGCACTGTGGAGCGGTGAAAACACCAGATAACATGTTTCTCGCATTAAATAGCTCGAAAAGTACGATCTCGATGACTTTGCATACTTCGGACTGAAGTCTCACCAAGATTATCGTAAAAAATGCATATCTCAGCTTGAAACCCCACGAAAACCAAGGTTTCGCTGGTTCTGCATATCAAACGCACTGTGGAATGATGAAAACACCAGATAACTTGTTTCTCGCATTAAATAGCTCGAAAAGAGCGATCTCGATGACTCTGCATACTTCGGACAGAAGTCTCACCAAGATTATCGCAGAAAATGCATATCTCAGCTTGAAACCCCACGAAAACCAAGATATCGTCGGTTCTGCATATCATACGCACTGTGGAGTGGTGAAAACACCAGATAACGTGTTTCTCGCATTAAATAGCTCGAATAGAGCGATCTGGATGATTAAGCATACTTCGGACAGAAGTCTCACCAAGATTATCGTAAAAAATGCATATCTCAGCTTGAAACCCCACGAAAACCAAGGTTTCGCTGGTTCTGCATATCAAACGCACTGTGGAGTGCTGAAAACCCCAGATAACGTGTTTCTCGCATTAAATAGCTCGAATAGAGCGATCTCGATGATTAAGCATACTTCGGACAGAAGTCTCACCAAGATTATCGCAGAAATTGCATATCTCAGCTTGAAACCCCACGAAAACCAAGATATCGCCGGTTCTGCATATCATACGCACTGTGGAGTGGTGAAAACACCTGATAACGTGTTTCTGGCATTAAATAGGTCGAAACGAGCGATCTCGATGACTCTGCGTACTTGGGACAGACGTTTTACCAAGATTATCGCAGAAAATGCATATCTGAGCTTGAAACCCCACGAAAACCAAGATATCGTCGGTTCTGCATATCAAACGCACTGCGGAGTGGTGAAAACACCAGATAACTTGTTTCTCGCATTAAATAGCTCGAAAAGAGCGATCTCGATGTCTCTGCATACTTCGGACAGAAGTCTCACCAATATTATCGCAGAAAATGCATATCTGAGCTTGAAACCCCACGAAAACCAAGATATCGTCGGTTCTGCATATCAAACGCACTGCGGAGTGGTGAAAACACCAGATAACGCGTTTCTCGCATTAAATAGGTCGAAAAGAGCGACCTCGATGTTTCTGCATACTTCGGACAGAGGTCTCACCAAGATTATCGCAGAAAATGCATATCTCTGCTAGAAACCCCACGAAAACCAAGATATCTCCTGTTCTGCATATCCAACGAACTGTGGAGTGGTGAAAACCCCAGAAAACGTGTTTGTCGCATTAAATAGCTCGAAAAGTACGATCTCGATGACTTTGCATACTTCGGACTGAAGTCTCACCAAGATTATCGTAAAAAATGCATATCTCAGCTTGAAACCCCACGAAAACCAAGGTTTCGCTGGTTCTGCATATCAAACGCACTGTGGAATGATGAAAACACCAGATAACTTGTTTCTCGCATTAAATAGCTCGAAAAGAGCGATCTCGATGACTCTGCATACTTCGGACAGAAGTCTCACCAAGATTATCGCAGAAAATGCATATCTCAGCTTGAAACCCCACGAAAACCAAGATATCGTCGGTTCTGCATATCATACGCACTGTGGAGTGGTGAAAACACCAGATAACGTGTTTCTCGCATTAAATAGCTCGAATAGAGCGATCTGGATGATTAAGCATACTTCGGACAGAAGTCTCACCAAGATTATCGTAAACAATGCATATCTCAGCTTGAAACCCCACGAAAACCAAGGTTTCGCTGGTTCTGCATATCAAACGCACTGTGGAGTGCTGAAAACACCAGATAACGTGTTTCTCGCATTAAATAGCTCGAAACGAGCGATCTCGATGGTTAAGCATACTTCGGACAGAAGTCTCACCTAGATTATCGCAAAAATTGCATATCTCAGCTTGAAACCCCACGAAAACCAGGATATCTCCGGTTATGGATATAAAACGCACTGTGGAGTGGTAAAAACTCCAGATAACTTGTTTCTCGCATTAAATAGCTCGAAAAGAGCGATCTCGATGGTTCTGCACACTTCGGACAGAAGTCTCACCAAGATTATCGCAGATAATGCATATCTCAGCTTGAAACCCCACGAAAACCAAGATATCGCCGGTTCTGCATATCATACGCACTGTGGAGTGGTGAAAACACCTGATAACGTGTTTCTGGCATTAAATAGGTCGAAACGAGCGATCTCGATGACTCTGCGTACTTGGGACAGACGTTTTACCAAGATTATCGCAGAAAATGCATATCTGAGCTTGAAACCCCACGAAAACCAAGATATCGTCGGTTCTGCATATCAAACGCACTGCGGAGTGGTGAAAACACCAGATAACTTGTTTCTCGCATTAAATAGCTCGAAAAGAGCGATCTCGATGATTAAGCATACTTCGGACAGAAGTCTCACCTAGATTATCGCAGAAATTGCATATCTCAGCTTGAATCCCCACGAAAACCAAGATATCGCTGGTTCTGCATATCAAACGCACTGTGGAGTGCTGAAAACACCAGATAACGTGTTCCTCGCATTAAATAGCTCGAAAAGAGCGCTCTTGATGTTTCTGCATACTTCGGACAGACGTTTCACCAAGATTATCGCAGAAAATGCATATCTGAGCTTGAAACCCCACGAAAACCAAGATATCGTCGGTTCTGCATATCAAACGCACTGCGGAGTGGTGAAAACACCAGATAACTTGTTTCTCGCATTAAATAGCTCGAAAAGAGCGATCTCGATGTCTCTGCATACTTCGGACAGAAGTCTCACCAATATTATCGCAGAAAATGCATATCTGAGCTTGAAACCCCACGAAAACCAAGATATCGTCGGTTCTGCATATCAAACGCACTGCGGAGTGGTGAAAACACCAGATAACGTGTTTCTCGCATTAAATAGGTCGAAAAGAGCGACCTCGATGTTTCTGCATACTTCGGACAGAGGTCTCACCAAGATTATCGCAGAAAATGCATATCTCTGCTAGAAACCCCACGAAAACCAAGATATCTCCTGTTCTGCATATCCAACGAACTGTGGAGTGGTGAAAACACCAGAAAACGTGTTTGTCGCATTAAATAGCACGAAAAGTACGATCTCGATGACTCTGCATACTTCGGACAGAAGTCTCACCAAGATTATCGCAGAAAATGCATATCTGAGCTTGAAACCCCACGAAAACCAAGATATCGTCGGTTCTGCATATCATACGCACTGTGGAGTGGTGAAAACACCAGATAACGTGTTTCTCGCATTAAATATCTCGAATAGAGCGATCTCGATGATTAAGCATACTTCGGTCAGAAGTCTCACCAAGATTATCGTAAAAAAATTCATATCTCAGCTTGAAACCCCACGAAAACCAAGATTTCACTGGTTCTGCATATCAAACGCACTGAGGAGTGCTGAAAACACCTCATAACGTGTTTGTCGCATTAAATAGCTCGAAAAGTGCGATCTCGATGATTCTGCATACTTCGGACAGAAGTCTCACCAAGATTATCGTAAAAAATGCATATCTCAGCTTGAAACCCCACGAAAACCCAGATATCGCTGGTTCTGCATATCAAACGCACTGCGGAGTGCTGAAAACACCGGATAACGTGTTTGTCGCATTAAATAGCTCGAAAAGTGCGATCTCGATGATTCTGCATACTTCGGACAGAAGTCTCACCAAGATTATCGCAGAAAATGCATATCTCTGCTAGAAACCCCACGAAAACCAAGATATCTCCTGTTCTGCATATCCAACGAACTGTGGAGTGGTGAAAACCCCAGAAAACGTTTTTCTCGCATTGAATAGCTCGAAAAGTACGATCTCGATGACTCTGCATACTTCGGACAGAAGTCTCACCAAGATTATCGCAGAAAATGCATATCTGAGCTTGAAACCCGACGAAAACCAAGATATCGCTGGTTCTGCATATCAAACGCACTGTGGAGTGGTGAAAACCCGAGAAAACGTGTTTCTCGCATTGAATAGCTCGAAAAGTACGATCTCGATGACTCTGCATACTTCGGACAGAAGTCTCACCAAGATTATCGCAGAAAATGCATATCTGAGCTTGAAACCCCACGAAAACCAAGATATCGTCGGTTCTGCATATCATACGCACTGTGGAGTAGTGAAAACACCAGATAACGTGTTTCTCGCATTAAATATCTCGAATTGAGCGATCTCGATGATTAAGCATACTTCAGACAGAAGTCTCACCAAGATTATCGTAAAAAATGCATATCTCAGCTTGAAACCCCACGAAAACCAAGATTTCGCTGGTTCTGCATATCAAACGCACTGTGGAGTGGTGAAAACCCCAGAAAACGTGTTTCTCGCATTAAATAGCTTGAAAAGAGCGATCTCGATGATTCTGCATACTTCGGACAGAAGTCTCACCAAGATTATCGTAAGAAATGCATATCTCAGCTTGAAACCCCACGAAAACCCAGATATCGCTGGTTCTGCATATCAAACGCAGTGTGGAGTGCTGAAAACACCAGATAACGTGTTTGTCGCATTAAATAGCTCGAAAAGTGCGATCTCGATGATTCTGCATACTTCGGACAGAAGTCTCACCAAGATTATCGCTGAAAATGCATATCTCTGCTAGAAACCCCACGAAAACCAAGATATCTCCTGTTCTGCATATCCAACGAACTGTGGAGTGGTGAAAACCCCAGAAAACGTTTTTCTCGCATTGACTAGCTCGAAAAGTACGATCTCGATGACTCTGCATACTTCGGACAGAAGTCTCACCAAGATTATCGCAGAAAATGCATATCTGAGCTTGAAACCCCACGAAAACCAAGATATCGCTGGTTCTGCATATCAAACGCACTGCGGAGTGGTGAAAATACCAGATAACTTGTTTCTCGCATTAAATAGCTCGAAAAGAGCGATCTCGATGACTCTGCATACTTCGGACAGAAGTCTCACCAAGATTATCGCAGAAAATGCATATCTCAGCTTGAAACCCCACGAAAACCCAGATTTCGCTGGTTCTGCATATCAAACGCACTGTGGAGTGCTGAAAACACCAGATAACGTGTTTCTCGCATTAAATAGGTCGAAAAGAGCGATCTCGATGTTTCTGCATACTTCGGACACAGGTCTCACCAAGATTATCGCAGAAAATGCATATCTCTGCTAGAAACCCCACGAAAACCAAGATATCTCCTGTTCTGCATATCCAACGAACTGTGGAGTGGTGAAAACCCCAGAAAACGTGTTTGTCGCATTAAATAGCTCGAAAAGTACGATCTCGATGACTCTGCATACTTCGGACAGAAGTCTCACCAAGATTATCGCAGAAAATGCATATCTGAGCTTGAAACCCCACGAAAACCAAGATATCGCTGGTTCTGCATATCAAACGCACTGTGGAGTGGTGAAAACCCCAGAAAACGTGTTTCTCGCATTAAATAGCTTGAAAAGAGCGATCTCGATGATTCTGCATACTTCGGACAGAAGTCTCACCAAGATTATCGTAAGAAATGCATATCTCAGCTTGAAACCCCACGAAAACCCAGATATCGCTGGTTCTGCATATCAAACGCACTGTGGAGTGCTGAAAACACCAGATAACGTGTTTGTCGCATTAAATAGCTCGAAAAGTGCGATCTCGATGATTCTGCATACTTCGGACAGAAGTCTCACCAAGATTATCGCAGAAAATGCATATCTCTGCTAGAAACCCCACGAAAACCAAGATATCTCCTGTTCTGCATATCCAACGAACTGTGGAGTGGTGAAAACCCCAGAAAACGTTTTTCTCGCATTGAATAGCTCGAAAAGTACGATCTCGATGACTCTGCATACTTCGGACAGAAGTCTCACCAAGATTATCGCAGAAAATGCATATGTGAGCTTGAAACCCCACGAAAACCAAGATATCGTCGGTTCTGCATATCATGCGCACTGTGGAGTGGTGAAAACACCAGATAACGTGTTTCTCGCATTAAATATCTCCAATAGAGCGATCTCGATGATTAAGCATACTTCGGACAGAAGTCTCACCAAGATTATCGTAAAAAATGCATTTCTCAGCTTGAAACCCCACGAAAACCAAGATTTCGCTGGTTCTGCATATCAAACGCACTGTGGAGTGGTGAAAACCCCAGAAAACGTGTTTCTCGCATTAAATAGCTTGAAAAGAGCGATCTCGATGATTCTGCATACTTCGGACAGAAGTCTCACCAAGATTATCGTAAGAAATGCATATCTCAGCTTGAAACCCCACGAAAACCCAGATATCGCTGGTTCTGCATATCAAACGCACTGTGGAGTGCTGAAAACACCAGATAACGTGTTTGTCGCATTAAATAGCTCGAAAAGTGCGATCTCGATGATTCTGCATACTTCGGACAGAAGTCTCACCAAGATTATCGTAAAAAATGCATATCTCAGCTTGAAACCCCACGAAAACCAAGATTTCGCTGGTTCTGCATATCAAACGCACTGTGGAGTGGTGAAAACCCCAGAAAACGTGTTTCTCGCATTAAATAGCTTGAAAAGAGCGATCTCGATGATTCTGCATACTTCGGACAGAAGTCTCACCAAGATTATCGTAAGAAATGCATATCTCAGCTTGAAACCCCACGAAAACCCAGATATCGCTGGTTCTGCATATCAAACGCAGTGTGGAGTGCTGAAAACACCAGATAACGTGTTTGTCGCATTAAATAGCTCGAAAAGTGCGATCTCGATGATTCTGCATACTTCGGACAGAAGTCTCACCAAGATTATCGCAGAAAATGCATATCTGAGCTTGAAACCCCACGAAAACCAAGATATCGCTGGTTCTGCATATCAAACGCACTGCGGAGTGGTGAAAATACCAGATAACTTGTTTCTCGTATTAAATAGCTCGAAAAGAGCGATCTCGATGACTCTGCATACTTCGGACAGAAGTCTCACCAAGATTATCGCAGAAAATGCATATCTCAGCTTGAAACCCCACGAAAACCCAGATTTCGCTGGTTCTGCATATCAAACGCACTGTGGAGTGCTGAAAACACCAGATAACGTGTTTCTCGCATTAAATAGGTCGAAAAGAGCGATCTCGATGTTTCTGCATACTTCGGACACAGGTCTCACCAAGATTATCGCAGAAAATGCATATCTCTGCTAGAAACCCCACGAAAACCAAGATATCTCCTGTTCTGCATATCCAACGAACTGTGGAGTGGTGAAAACCCCAGAAAACGTGTTTGTCGCATTAAATAGCTCGAAAAGTACGATCTCGATGACTCTGCATACTTCGGACAGAAGTCTCACCAAGATTATCGCAGAAAATGCATATCTGAGCTTGAAACCCCACGAAAACCAAGATATCGCTGGTTCTGCATATCAAACGCACTGTGGAGTGGTGAAAACCCCAGAAAACGTGTTTCTCGCATTAAATAGCTTGAAAAGAGCGATCTCGATGATTCTGCATACTTCGGACAGAAGTCTCACCAAGATTATCGTAAGAAATGCATATCTCAGCTTGAAACCCCACGAAAACCCAGATATCGCTGGTTCTGCATATCAAACGCACTGTGGAGTGCTGAAAACACCAGATAACGTGTTTGTCGCATTAAATAGCTCGAAAAGTGCGATCTCGATGATTCTGCATACTTCGGACAGAAGTCTCACCAAGATTATCGCAGAAAATGCATATCTCTGCTAGAAACCCCACGAAAACCAAGATATCTCCTGTTCTGCATATCCAACGAACTGTGGAGTGGTGAAAACACCAGAAAACGTTTTTCTCGCATTGAATAGCTCGAAAAGTACGATCTCGATGACTCTGCATACTTCGGACAGAAGTCTCACCAAGATTATCGCAGAAAATGCATATGTGAGCTTGAAACCCCACGAAAACCAAGATATCGTCGGTTCTGCATATCATGCGCACTGTGGAGTGGTGAAAACACAAGATAACGTGTTTGTCGCATTAAATAGCTCGAAAAGTGCGATCTCGATGATTCTGCATACTTCGGACAGAAGTCTCACAAAGATTATCGCAGAAAGTGCATATCTCAGCTTGAAACCCCACGAAAACCAAGATTTCGCTGGTTCTGCATATCAAACGCACTGTGGAGTGCTGAAAACACCAGATAACGTGTTTCTCGCATTAAATAGGTCGAAAAGAGCGATCTCGATGTTTCTGCATACTTCGGACACAGGTCTCACCAAGATTATCGCAGAAAATGCATATCTCTGCTAGAAACCCCACGAAAACCAAGATATCTCCTGTTCTGCATATCCAACGAACTGTGGAGTGGTGAAAACACCAGAAAACTTTTTTCTCGCATTGAATAGCTCGAAAAGTACGATCTCGATGACTCTGCATACTTCGGACAGAAGTCTCACCAAGATTATCGCAGAAAATGCATATGTGAGCTTGAAACCCCACGAAAACCAAGATATCGTCGGTTCTGCATATCATGCGCACTGTGGAGTGGTGAAAACACCAGATAACGTGTTTGTCGCATTAAATAGCTTGAAAAGAGCGATCTCGATGATTCTGCATACTTCGGACAGAAGTCTCACCAAGATTATCGTAAGAAATGCATATCTCAGCTTGAAACCCCACGAAAACCCAGATATCGCTGGTTCTGCATATCAAACGCACTGTGGAGTGCTGAAAACACCAGATAACGTGATTGTCGCATTAAATAGCTCGAAAAGTGCGATCTCGATGATTCTGCATACTTCGGACAGAAGTCTCACCAAGATTATCGTAAAAAATGCATATCTCAGCTTGAAACCCCACGAAAACCAAGATTTCGCTGGTTCTGCATATCAAACGCACTGTGGAGTGGTGAAAACCCCAGAAAACGTGTTTCTCGCATTAAATAGCTTGAAAAGAGCGATCTCGATGATTCTGCATACTTCGGACAGAAGTCTCACCAAGATTATCGTAAGAAATGCATATCTCAGCTTGAAACCCCACGAAAACCCAGATATCGCTGGTTCTGCATATCAAACGCACTGTGGAGTGCTGAAAACACCAGATATCGTGTTTGTCGCATTAAATAGCTCGAAAAGTGCGATCTCGATGATTCTGCATACTTCGGACAGAAGTCTCACCAAGATTATCGCAGAAAATGCATATCTCAGCTTGAAACCCCACGAAAACCAAGATTTCGCTGGTTCTGCATATCAAACGCACTGTGGAGTGCTGAAAACACCAGATAACGTGTTTGTCGCATTAAATAGCTCGAAAAGTGCGATCTCGATGATTCTGCATACTTCGGACAGAAGTCTCACCATGATTATCGTAAAAAATGCATATCTCAGCTTGAAACCCAACGAAAACCAAGATTTCGCTGGTTCTGCATATCAAACGCACTGTGGAGTGGTGAAAACACCAGATAACGTGTTTCTCGCATTAAATAGGTCGAAAAGAGCGATCTCGATGTTTCTGCATACTTTGGACACAGGTCTCACCAAGATTATCGCAGAAAATGCATATCTCTGCTAGAAACCCCACGAAAACCAAGATATCTCCTGTTCTGCATATCCAACGAACTGTGGAGTGGTGAAAACCCCAGAAAACGTGTTTGTCGCATTAAATAGCTCAAAAAGTACGATCTCGATGACTCTGCATACTTCGGACAGAAGTCTCACCAAGATTATCGCAGAAAATGCATATCTGAGCTTGAAACCCCACGGAAACCAAGATATCGTCGGTTCTGCATATCATACGCACTGTGGAGTGGTGAAAACCCCAGAAAACGTTTTTCTCGCATTGAATAGCTCGAAAAGCACGATCTCGATGACTCTGCATACTTCGGACAGAAGTCTCACCAAGATTATCGCAGAAAATGCATATGTGAGCTTGAAACCCCACGAAAACCAAAATATCGTCGGTTCTGCATATCATGCGCACTGTGGAGTGGTGAAAACACCAGATAACGTGTTTCTCGCATTAAATATCTCCAATAGAGCGATCTCGATGATTAAGCATACTTCGGACAGAAGTCTCACCAAGATTATCGTAAAAAATGCATTTCTCAGCTTGAAACCCCACGAAAACCAAGATTTCGCTGGTTCTGCATATCAAACGCACTGTGGAGTGGTGAAAACCCCAGAAAACGTGTTTCTCGCATTAAATAGCTTGAAAAGAGCGATCTCGATGATTCTGCATACTTCGGACAGAAGTCTCACCAAGATTATCGTAAGAAATGCATATCTCAGCTTGAAACCCCACGAAAACCCAGATATCGCTGGTTCTGCATATCAAACGCACTGTGGAGTGCTGAAAACACCAGATAACGTGTTTGTCGCATTAAATAGCTCGAAAAGTGCGATCTCGATGATTCTGCATACTTCGGACAGAAGTCTCACCAAGATTATCGTAAAAAATGCATATCTCAGCTTGAAACCCCACGAAAACCAAGATTTCGCTGGTTCTGCATATCAAACGCACTGTGGAGTGGTGAAAACCCCAGAAAACGTGTTTCTCGCATTAAATAGCTTGAAAAGAGCGATCTCGATGATTCTGCATACTTCGGACAGAAGTCTCACCAAGATTATCGTAAGAAATGCATATCTCAGCTTGAAACCCCACGAAAACCCAGATATCGCTGGTTCTGCATATCAAACGCAGTGTGGAGTGCTGAAAACACCAGATAACGTGTTTGTCGCATTAAATAGCTCGAAAAGTGCGATCTCGATGATTCTGCATACTTCGGACAGAAGTCTCACCAAGATTATCGCAGAAAATGCATATCTCTGCTAGAAACCCCACGAAAACCAAGATATCTCCTGTTCTGCATATCCAACGAACTGTGGAGTGGTGAAAACCCCAGAAAACGTTTTTCTCGCATTGACTAGCTCGAAAAGTACGATCTCGATGACTCTGCATACTTCGGACAGAAGTCTCACCAAGATTATCGCAGAAAATGCATATCTGAGCTTGAAACCCCACGAAAACCAAGATATCGCTGGTTCTGCATATCAAACGCACTGCGGAGTGGTGAAAATACCAGATAACTTGTTTCTCGCATTAAATAGCTCGAAAAGAGCGATCTCGATGACTCTGCATACTTCGGACAGAAGTCTCACCAAGATTATCGCAGAAAATGCATATCTCAGCTTGAAACCCCACGAAAACCCAGATTTCGCTGGTTCTGCATATCAAACGCACTGTGGAGTGCTGAAAACACCAGATAACGTGTTTCTCGCATTAAATAGGTCGAAAAGAGCGATCTCGATGTTTCTGCATACTTCGGACAGAAGTCTCACCAAGATTATCGCAGAAAATGCATATCTGAGCTTGAAACCCCACGAAAACCAAGATATCGCTGGTTCTGCATATCAAACGCACTGCGGAGTGGTGAAAATACCAGATAACTTGTTTCTCGCATTAAATAGCTCGAAAAGAGCGATCTCGATGATTCTGCATACTTCGGACAGAAGTCTCACCAAGATTATCGTAAGAAATGCATATCTCAGCTTGAAACCCCACGAAAACCCAGATATCGCTGGTTCTGCATATCAAACGCAGTGTGGAGTGCTGAAAACACCAGATAACGTGTTTGTCGCATTAAATAGCTCGAAAAGTGCGATCTCGATGATTCTGCATACTTCGGACAGAAGTCTCACCAAGATTATCGCAGAAAATGCATATCTCTGCTAGAAACCCCACGAAAACCAAGATATCTCCTGTTCTGCATATCCAACGAACTGTGGAGTGGTGAAAACCCCAGAAAACGTTTTTCTCGCATTGAATAGCTCGAAAAGTACGATCTCGATGACTCTGCATACTTCGGACAGAAGTCTCACCAAGATTATCGCAGAAAATGCATATGTGAGCTTGAAACCCCACGAAAACCAAGATATCGTCGGTTCTGCATATCATGCGCACTGTGGAGTGGTGAAAACACCAGATAACGTGTTTCTCGCATTAAATATCTCCAATAGAGCGATCTCGATGATTAAGCATACTTCGGACAGAAGTCTCACCAAGATTATCGTAAAAAATGCATTTCTCAGCTTGAAACCCCACGAAAACCAAGATTTCGCTGGTTCTGCATATCAAACGCACTGTGGAGTGGTGAAAACCCCAGAAAACGTGTTTCTCGCATTAAATAGCTTGAAAAGAGCGATCTCGATGATTCTGCATACTTCGGACAGAAGTCTCACCAAGATTATCGCAGAAAATGCATATCTGAGCTTGAAACCCCACGAAAACCAAGATATCGCTGGTTCTGCATATCAAACGCACTGCGGAGTGGTGAAAATACCAGATAACTTGTTTCTCGCATTAAATAGCTCGAAAAGAGCGATCTCGATGACTCTGCATACTTCGGACAGAAGTCTCACCAAGATTATCGCAGAAAATGCATATCTCAGCTTGAAACCCCACGAAAACCCAGATTTCGCTGGTTCTGCATATCAAACGCACTGTGGAGTGCTGAAAACACCAGATAACGTGTTTCTCGCATTAAATAGGTCGAAAAGAGCGATCTCGATGTTTCTGCATACTTCGGACACAGGTCTCACCAAGATTATCGCAGAAAATGCATATCTCTGCTAGAAACCCCACGAAAACCAAGATATCTCCTGTTCTGCATATCCAACGAACTGTGGAGTGGTGAAAACCCCAGAAAACGTGTTTGTCGCATTAAATAGCTCGAAAAGTACGATCTCGATGACTCTGCATACTTCGGACAGAAGTCTCACCAAGATTATCGCAGAAAATGCATATCTGAGCTTGAAACCCCACGAAAACCAAGATATCGCTGGTTCTGCATATCAAACGCACTGTGGAGTGGTGAAAACCCCAGAAAACGTGTTTCTCGCATTAAATAGCTTGAAAAGAGCGATCTCGATGATTCTGCATACTTCAGACAGAAGTCTCACCAAGATTATTGTAAGAAATGCATATCTCAGCTTGAAACCCCACGAAAACCCAGATATCGCTGGTTCTGCATTTCAAACGCACTGTGGAGTGCTGAAAACACCAGATAACGTGTTTGTCGCATTAAATAGCTCGAAAAGTGCGATCTCGATGATTCTGCATACTTCGGACAGAAGTCTCACCAAGATTATCGCAGAAAATGCATATCTCTGCTAGAAACCCCACGAAAACCAAGATATCTCCTGTTCTGCATATCCAACGAACTGTGGAGTGGTGAAAACCCCAGAAAACGTTTTTCTCGCATTGAATAGCTCGAAAAGTACGATCTCGATGACTCTGCATACTTCGGACAGAAGTCTCACCAAGATTATCGCAGAAAATGCATATGTGAGCTTGAAACCCCACGAAAACCAAGATATCGTCGGTTCTGCATATCATGCGCACTGTGGAGTGGTGAAAACACCAGATAACGTGTTTCTCGCATTAAATATCTCCAATAGAGCGATCTCGATGATTAAGCATACTTCGGACAGAAGTCTCACCAAGATTATCGTAAAAAATGCATTTCTCAGCTTGAAACCCCACGAAAACCAAGATTTCGCTGGTTCTGCATATCAAACGCACTGTGGAGTGGTGAAAACCCCAGAAAACGTGTTTCTCGCATTAAATAGCTTGAAAAGAGCGATCTCGATGATTCTGCATACTTCGGACAGAAGTCTCACCAAGATTATCGTAAGAAATGCATATCTCAGCTTGAAACCCCACGAAAACCCAGATATCGCTGGTTCTGCATATCAAACGCACTGTGGAGTGCTGAAAACACCAGATAACGTGTTTGTCGCATTAAATAGCTTGAAAAGTGCGATCTCGATGATTCTGCATACTTCGGACAGAAGTCTCACCAAGATTATCGTAAAAAATGCATATCTCAGCTTGAAACCCCACGAAAACCAAGATTTCGCTGGTTCTGCATATCAAACGCACTGTGGAGTGGTGAAAACCCCAGAAAACGTGTTTCTCGCATTAAATAGCTTGAAAAGAGCGATCTCGATGATTCTGCATACTTCGGACAGAAGTCTCACCAAGATTATCGTAAGAAATGCATATCTCAGCTTGAAACCCCACGAAAACCCAGATATCGCTGGTTCTGCATATCAAACGCACTGTGGAGTGCTGAAAACACCAGATATCGTGTTTGTCGCATTAAATAGCTCGAAAAGTGCGATCTCGATGATTCTGCATACTTCGGACAGAAGTCTCACCAAGATTATCGCAGAAAATGCATATCTCAGCTTGAAACCCCACGAAAACCAAGATTTCGCTGGTTCTGCATATCAAACGCACTGTGGAGTGCTGAAAACACCAGATAGCGTGTTTGTCGCATTAAATAGCTCGAAAAGTGCGATCTCGATGATTCTGCATACTTCGGACAGAAGTCTCACCATGATTATCGTAAAAAATGCATATCTCAGCTTGAAACCCAACGAAAACCAAGATTTCGCTGGTTCTGCATATCAAACGCACTGTGGAGTGGTGAAAACACCAGATAACGTGTTTCTCGCATTAAATAGGTCGAAAAGAGCGATCTCGATGTTTCTGCATACTTTGGACACAGGTCTCACCAAGATTATCGCAGAAAATGCATATCTCTGCTAGAAACCCCACGAAAACCAAGATATCTCCTGTTCTGCATATCCAACGAACTGTGGAGTGGTGAAAACCCCAGAAAACGTGTTTGTCGCATTAAATAGCTCAAAAAGTACGATCTCGATGACTCTGCATACTTCGGACAGAAGTCTCACCAAGATTATCGCAGAAAATGCATATCTGAGCTTGAAACCCCACGGAAACCAAGATATCGTCGGTTCTGCATATCATACGCACTGTGGAGTGGTGAAAACACCAGATAACGTGTTTCTCGCATTAAATATCTCGAATAGAGCGATCTCGATGATTAAGCATACTTCGGACAGAAGTCTCACCAAGATTATCGTAAAAAAATGCATATCTCAGCTTGAAACCCCACGAAAACCAAGATTTCGCTGGTTCTGCATATCAAACGCACTGTGGAGTGCTGAAAACACCAGATAACGTGTTTGTCGCATTAAATAGCTCGAAAAGTGCGATCTCGATGATTCTGCATACTTCGGACAGAAGTCTCACCAAGATTATCGTAAAAAATGCATATCTCAGAATGAAACCCCACGAAAACCCAGATATCGCTGGTTCTGCATATCGAACGCACTGTGGAGTGGTGAAAACCCCAGAAAACGTGTTTCTCGCATTGAATAGTTCGAAAAATACGATCTCGATGACTCTGCATACTTCGGACAGAAGTCTCACCAAGATTATCGCAGAAAATGCATATCTGAGCTTGAAACCCCACGAAAACCAAGATATCGCTGGTTCTGCATATCAAACGCACTGCGGAGTGGTGAAAACACCAGATAACTTGTTTCTCGCATTAAATAGCTCGAAAAGAGCGATCTCGATGACTCTGCATACTTCGGACACAGGTCTCACCAAGATTATCGCAGAAAATGCATATCTCTGCTAGAAACCCCACGAAAACCAAGATATCGTCGGTTCTGCACATCATACGCACTGTGGAGTGGTGAAAACAACCAGATAACGTGTTTCTCGCATTAAATAGCACGAAACGAGCGATCTAGATGATTCTGCATACTTCTGATTGAAGTCTCACCAAGATTATCGCAGAAAATGCATATCTGTGCTTGAAACCCCACGAAAACCAAGATATCGTCGGTTCTGCATATCATACGCACTGTGGAGTGGTGAAAACACCAGATAACGTGTTTCTCGCATTAAATAGCTCGAATAGAGCGATCTCGATGATTAAGCATAATTCGGACAGAAGTCTCACCAAGATTATCGTAAAAAATGCATATCTCAGCTTGAAACCCCACGAAAACCAAGATTTCGCTGGTTCTGCATATCAAACGCACTGTGGTGTGCTGAAAACACCAGATAACGTGTTTGTCGCATTAAATAGCTCTAAAAGTGCAATCTCGATGATTCTGCATACTTCGGACAGAAGTCTCACCAAGATTATCGCAGAAAATGCATATCTGAGCTTGAAACCACACGAAAACCAAGATATCGCTGGTTCTGCATATCAAACGCACTGCGGAGTTGTGAAAACACCAGATAACGTGTTTCTCGCATTAAATAGGTCGAAAAGAGCGATCTCGATGTTTCTGCATACTTCGGACACAGGTCTCACCAAGATTATCGCAGAAAATGCATATCTCTGCTAGAAACCCCACGAAAACCAAGATATCTCCTGTTCTGCATATCCAACGAACTGTGGAGTGGTGAAAACCCCAGAAAACGTGTTTCTCGAATTAAATAGCTCGAAAAGAGCGATCTAGATGATTCTGCATACTTCTGACAGAAGTCTCACCAAGATTATCGCAGAGAATGCATATCTCAGCTTGAAACCCGACCGAAACCAAGATATCTCCGGTTCTGCGCATCAAACGGACTGTGGTGTGGTGAAAACACCAGAAAACGTGTTTCTCGCATTCAATAGGTCGAAAAGAGCGATCTCCATGTTTCTGCATACTTCGGACAGAGGTCTCACCAAGATTATCGCAGAAAATGCATATCTCTGCTAGAAACCCCACGAAAACCAAGATATCTCCTGTTCTGCATATCCAACGAACTGTGGAGTGGTGAAAACCCCAGAAAACGTGTTTCTCGCATTGAATAGCTCGAAAAGTACGATCTCGATGACTCTGCATACTTCGGACAGAAGTCTCACCAAGATTATCGCAGAAAATGCATATCTGAGCTTGAAACCCCACGAAAACCAAGATATCGCTGGTTCTGCATATCAAACGCACTGCGGAGTGGTGAAAACACCAGATAACTTGTTTCTCGCATTAAATAGCTCGAAAAGAGCGATCTCGATGACTCTGCATACTTCGGACAGAAGTCTCACAAAGATTATCGCAGAAAATGCATATCTGAGCTTGAAACCCCACGAAAACCAAGATATCGTCGGTTCTGCATATCATACGCACTGTGGAGTGGTGAAAACACCAGATAACGTGTTTCTCGCATTAAATAGGTCGAAAAGAGCGATCTCGATGTTTCTGCATACTTCGGACACAGGTCTCACCAAGATTATCGCAGAAAATGCATATCTCTGCTAGAAACCCCACGAAAACCAAGATATCTCCTGTTCTGCATATCCAACGAACTGTGGAGTGGTGAAAACCCCAGAAAACGTGTTTGTCGCATTAAATAGCTCGAGAAGTACGATCTCGATGACTCTGCATACTTCGGACAGAAGTCTCACCAAGATTATCGCAGAAAATGCATATCTCTGCTAGAAACCCCACGAAAACCAAGATATCTCCTGTTCTGCATATCCAACGAACTGTGGAGTGGTGAAAACCCCAGAAAACGTGTTTCTCGCATTGAATAGCTCGAAAAGTACGATCTCGATGACTCTGCATACTTCGGACAGAAGTCTCACCAAGATTATCGCAGAAAATGCATATCTGAGCTTGAAACCCCACGAAAACCAAGATATCGCTGGTTCTGCATATCAAACGCACTGCGGAGTGGTGAAAACACCAGATAACGTGTTTTTCGCATTAAATAGCTCGAATAGTACGATCTCGATGATTCTGCATACTTCGGACTGAAGTCTCACCAAGATTATCGCAGAAAATGCATATCTGAGCTTGAAACCCCACGTAAACCAAGATATCGCTGGTTCTGCATATCAAACGCACTGTGGAGTGCTGAAAACACCAGATAACGTGTTTCTCGCATTGAATAGGTCGAAAAGAGCGATCTCGATGTTTCTGCATACTTCGGACACAGGTCTCACCAAGATTATCGCAGAAAATGCATATCTCTGCTAGAAACCCCACGAAAACCAAGATATCTCCTGTTCTGCATATCCAACGAACTGTGGAGTGGTGAAAACCCCAGAAAACGTGTTTGTCGCATTAAATAGCTCGAAAAGTACGATCTCGATGACTCTGCATACTTCGGACAGAAGTCTCACCAAGATTATCGCAGAAAATGCATATCTGAGCTTGAAACCCCACGAAAACCAAGATATCGTCGGTTCTGCACATCATACGCACTGTGGAGTGGTGAAAACACCAGATAACGTGTTTCTCGCATTAAATATCTCGAATAGAGCGATCTCGATGATTAAGCATACTTCGGACAGAAGTCTAACCAAGATTATCGTAAAAAAATGCATATCTCAGCATGAAACCCCACGAAAACCAAGATTTCGCTGGTTCTGCCTATCAAACGCACTGTGGAGTGCTGAAAACACCAGATAACGTGTTTGTCGCATTAAATAGCTCGAAAAGTGCGATCTCGATGATTCTGCATACTTCGGACAGAAGTCTCACAAAGATTATCGTAAAAAATGCATACCTCAGCTTGAAACCCCACGAAAACCCAGATATCGCTGGTTCTGCATATCGAACGCACTGTGGAGTGCTGAAAACACCAGATAACGTGTTTGTCGCATTAAATAGCTCGAAAAGTGCGATCTCGATGATTCTGCATACTTCGGACAGAAGTCTCACCATGATTATCGTAAAAAATGCATATCTCAGCTTGAAACCCCACGAAAACCAAGATTTCGCTGGTTCTGCCTATCAAACGCACTGTGGAGTGCTGAAAACACCAGATAACGTGTTTGTCGCATTAAATAGCTCGAAAAGTGCGATCTCGATGATTCTGCATACTTCGGACAGAAGTCTCACCTAGATTATCGCAGAAAATGCATATCTCTGCTAGAAACCCCACGAAAACCAAGATATCTCCTGTTCCGCATATCCAACGAACTGTGGAGTGGTGAAAACCCCAGAAAACGTGTTTCTCGCATTGAATAGCTCGAAAAGTACGATCTCGATGACTCTGCATACTTCGGACAGAAGTCTCACCAAGATTATCGCAGAAAATGCATATCTGAGCTTGAAACCCCACGGAAACCAAGATATCGCTGGTTCTGCATATCAAACGCACTGCGGAGTGTTGAAAACACCAGATAACTTGTTTCTCGCATTAAATAGCTCGAAAAGAGCGATCTCGATGACTCTGCATACTTCGGACAGAAGTCTCACCATGATTATCGCAGAAAATGCATATCTGAGCTTGAAACCCCACGAAAACCAAGATATCGTCGGTTCTGTATATCATACGCACTGTGGAGTGGTGAAAACACCAGATAACGTGTTTCTCGCATTAAATAGCTCGAATAGAGCGATCTCGATGATTAAGCATACTTCGGACAGAAGTCTCACCAAGATTATCGTAAAAAATGCATATCTCAGCTTGAAACCCCACGAAAACCAAGATTTCGCTGGTTCTGCATATCAAACGCACTGTGGAGTGCTGAAAACACCAGATAACGTGTTTCTCGCATTCAATAGGTCGAAAAGAGCGATCTCCATGTTTCTGCATACTTCAGACAGAGGTCTCACCAAGATTAGCGCAGAAAATGCATATCTCTGCTAGAAACCCCACGAAAACCAAGATATCTCCTGTTCTGCATATCCAACGAACTGTGGAGTGGTGAAAACCCCAGAAAACGTGTTTGTCGCATTAAATAGCTCGAAAAGTACGTTCTCGATGACTCTGCATACTTCGGACAGAAGTCTCACCAAGATTATCGCAGAAAATGCATATCTGAGCTTGAAACCCCGCGAAAACCAAGATATCGCTGGTTCTGCATATCAAACGCTCTGCGGAGTGGAGAAAACACCAGATAACGTGTTTCTCGCATTACATATCTCGAATAGAGCGATCTCGATGACACTGCATACTTCGGACAGAAGTCTCACCAAGATTATCGCAGAAAATGCATATCTCTGCTAGAAACCCCACGAAAACCAAGATATCTCCTGTTCTGCATATCCAACGAACTGTGGAGTGGTGAAAACCCCAGAAAACGTGTTTGTCGCATTAAATAGCTCGAAAAGTACGATCTCGATGACTCTGCATACTTCGGACAGAAGTCTCACCAAGATTATCGCAGAAAATGCATATCTGAGCTTGAAACCCCACGAAAACCAAGATATCGTCGGTTCTGCACATCATACGCACTGTGGAGTGGTGAAAACACCAGATAACGTGTTTCTCGCATTAAATATCTCGAATAGAGCGATCTCGATGATTAAGCATACTTCGGACAGAAGTCTAACCAAGATTATCGTAAAAAAATGCATATCTCAGCATGAAACCCCACGAAAACCAAGATATCGCTGGTTCTGCATATCAAACGCACTGCGGAGTGGTGAAAACACCAGATAACGTGTTTTTCGCATTAAATAGCTCGAATAGTACGATCTCGATGATTCTGCATACTTCGGACTGAAGTCTCACCAAGATTATCGCAGAAAATGCATATCTGAGCTTGAAACCCCACGAAAACCAAGATATCGTCGGTTCTGTATATCATACGCACTGTGGAGTGGTGAAAACACCAGATAACGTGTTTCTCGCATTAAATAGCTCGAATAGAGCGATCTCGATGATTAAGCATACTTCGGACAGAAGTCTCACCAAGATTATCGTAAAAAATGCATATCTCAGCTTGAAACCCCACGAAAACCAAGATTTCGCTGGTTCTGCATATCAAACGCACTGTGGAGTGCTGAAAACACCAGATAACGTGTTTCTCGCATTCAATAGGTCGAAAAGAGCGATCTCCATGTTTCTGCATACTTCAGACAGAGGTCTCACCAAGATTAGCGCAGAAAATGCATATCTCTGCTAGAAACCCCACGAAAACCAAGATATCTCCTGTTCTGCATATCCAACGAACTGTGGAGTGGTGAAAACCCCAGAAAACGTGTTTGTCGCATTAAATAGCTCGAAAAGTACGTTCTCGATGACTCTGCATACTTCGGACAGAAGTCTCACCAAGATTATAGCAGAAAATGCATATCTGAGCTTGAAACCCCGCGAAAACCAAGATATCGCTGGTTCTGCATATCAAACGCTCTGCGGAGTGGTGAAAACACCAGATAACGTGTTTCTCGCATTACATATCTCGAATAGAGCGATCTCGATGACACTGCATACTTCGGACAGAAGTCTCACCAAGATTATCGCAGAAAATGCATATCTCTGCTAGAAACCCCACGAAAACCAAGATATCTCCTGTTCTGCATATCCAACGAACTGTGGAGTGGTGAAAACCCCAGAAAACGTGTTTGTCGCATTAAATAGCTCGAAAAGTACGATCTCGATGACTCTGCATACTTCGGACAGAAGTCTCACCAAGATTATCGCAGAAAATGCATATCTGAGCTTGAAACCCCACGAAAACCAAGATATCGTCGGTTCTGCACATCATACGCACTGTGGAGTGGTGAAAACACCAGATAACGTGTTTCTCGCATTAAATATCTCGAATAGAGCGATCTCGATGATTAAGCATACTTCGGACAGAAGTCTAACCAAGATTATCGTAAAAAAATGCATATCTCAGCATGAAACCCCACGAAAACCAAGATATCGCTGGTTCTGCATATCAAACGCACTGCGGAGTGGTGAAAACACCAGATAACGTGTTTTTCGCATTAAATAGCTCGAATAGTACGATCTCGATGATTCTGCATACTTCGGACTGAAGTCTCACCAAGATTATCGCAGAAAATGCATATCTGAGCTTGAAACCCCACGTAAACCAAGATATCGCTGGTTCTGCATATCAAACGCACTGTGGAGTGCTGAAAACACCAGATAACGTGTTTCTCGCATTAAATAGGTCGAAAAGAGCGATCTCGATGTTTCTGCATACTTCGGACACAGGTCTCACCAAGATTATCGCAGAAAATGCATATCTCTGCTAGAAACCCCACGAAAACCAAGATATCTCCTGTTCTGCATATCCAACGAACTGTGGAGTGGTGAAAACCCCAGAAAACGTGTTTGTCGCATTAAATAGCTCGAAAAGTACGATCTCGATGACTCTGCATACTTCGGACAGAAGTCTCACCAAGATTATCGCAGAAAATGCATATCTGAGCTTGAAACCCCACGAAAACCAAGATATCGTCGGTTCTGCACATCATACGCACTGTGGAGTGGTGAAAACACCAGATAACGTGTTTCTCGCATTAAATATCTCGAATAGAGCGATCTCGATGATTAAGCATACTTCGGACAGAAGTCTAACCAAGATTATCGTAAAAAAATGCATATCTCAGCATGAAACCCCGCGAAAACCAAGATTTCGCTGGTTCTGCCTATCAAACGCACTGTGGAGTGCTGAAAACACCAGATAACGTGTTTGTCGCATTAAATAGCTCGAAAAGTGCGATCTCGATGATTCTGCATACTTCGGACAGAAGTCTCACAAAGATTATCGTAAAAAATGCATACCTCAGCTTGAAACCCCACGAAAACCCAGATATCGCTGGTTCTGCATATCGAACGCACTGTGGAGTGCTGAAAACACCAGATAACGTGTTTGTCGCATTAAATAGCTCGAAAAGTGCGATCTCGATGATTCTGCATACTTCGGACAGAAGTCTCACCATGATTATCGTAAAAAATGCATATCTCAGCTTGAAACCCCACGAAAACCAAGATTTCGCTGGTTCTGCCTATCAAACGCACTGTGGAGTGCTGAAAACACCAGATAACGTGTTTGTCGCATTAAATAGCTCGAAAAGTGCGATCTCGATGATTCTGCATACTTCGGACAGAAGTCTCACCTAGATTATCGCAGAAAATGCATATCTCTGCTAGAAACCCCACGAAAACCAAGATATCTCCTGTTCTGCATATCCAACGAACTGTGGAGTGGTGAAAACCCCAGAAAACGTGTTTCTCGCATTGAATAGCTCGAAAAGTACGATCTCGATGACTCTGCATACTTCGGACAGAAGTCTCACCAAGATTATCGCAGAAAATGCATATCTGAGCTTGAAACCCCACGGAAACCAAGATATCGCTGGTTCTGCATATCAAACGCACTGCGGAGTGTTGAAAACACCAGATAACTTGTTTCTCGCATTAAATAGCTCGAAAAGAGCGATCTCGATGACTCTGCATACTTCGGACAGAAGTCTCACCATGATTATCGCAGAAAATGCATATCTGAGCTTGAAACCCCACGAAAACCAAGATATCGTCGGTTCTGTATATCATACGCACTGTGGAGTGGTGAAAACACCAGATAACGTGTTTCTCGCATTAAATAGCTCGAATAGAGCGATCTCGATGATTAAGCATACTTCGGACAGAAGTCTCACCAAGATTATCGTAAAAAATGCATATCTCAGCTTGAAACCCCACGAAAACCAAGATTTCGCTGGTTCTGCATATCAAACGCACTGTGGAGTGCTGAAAACACCAGATAACGTGTTTCTCGCATTCAATAGGTCGAAAAGAGCGATCTCCATGTTTCTGCATACTTCAGACAGAGGTCTCACCAAGATTAGCGCAGAAAATGCATATCTCTGCTAGAAACCCCACGAAAACCAAGATATCTCCTGTTCTGCATATCCAACGAACTGTGGAGTGGTGAAAACCCCAGAAAACGTGTTTGTCGCATTAAATAGCTCGAAAAGTACGTTCTCGATGACTCTGCATACTTCGGACAGAAGTCTCACCAAGATTATCGCAGAAAATGCATATCTGAGCTTGAAACCCCGCGAAAACCAAGATATCGCTGGTTCTGCATATCAAACGCTCTGCGGAGTGGTGAAAACACCAGATAACGTGTTTCTCGCATTACATATCTCGAATAGAGCGATCTCGATGACACTGCATACTTCGGACAGAAGTCTCACCAAGATTATCGCAGAAAATGCATATCTGAGCTTGAAACCCCACGAAAACCAAGATATCGCTGGTTCTGCATATCAAACGCACTGCAGAGTGGTGAAAACACCAGATAACGTGTTTCTCGCATTAAATATCTCGAATAGAGCGATCTCGATGATTAAGCATACTTCGGACAGAAGTCTCACCAAGATTATCGTAAAAAAATGCATATCTCAGCTTGAAACCCCACGAAAACCAAGATTTCGCTGGTTCTGCATATCAAACGCACTGCGGAGTGGTGAAAACACCAGATAACGTGTTTTTCGCATTAAATAGCTCGAATAGTACGATCTCGATGATTCTGCATACTTCGGACTGAAGTCTCACCAAGATTATCGCAGAAAATGCATATCTGAGCTTGAAACCCCACGTAAACCAAGGTATCGCTGGTTCTGCATATCAAACGCACTGTGGAGTGCTGAAAACACCAGATAACGTGTTTCTCGCATTAAATAGGTCGAAAAGAGCGATCTCGATGTTTCTGCATACTTCGGACACAGGTCTCACCAAGATTATCGCAGAAAATGCATATCTCTGCTAGAAACCCCACGAAAACCAAGATATCTCCTGTTCTGCATATCCAACGAACTGTGGAGTGGTGAAAACCCCAGAAAACGTGTTTGTCGCATTAAATAGCTCGAAAAGTACGATCTCGATGACTCTGCATACTTCGGACAGAAGTCTCACCAAGATTATCGCAGAAAATGCATATCTGAGCTTGAAACCCCACGAAAACCAAGATATCGTCGGTTCTGCACATCATACGCACTGTGGAGTGGTGAAAACACCAGATAACGTGTTTCTCGCATTAAATATCTCGAATAGAGCGATCTCGATGATTAAGCATACTTCGGACAGAAGTCTAACCAAGATTATCGTAAAAAAATGCATATCTCAGCATGAAACCCCACGAAAACCAAGATTTCGCTGGTTCTGCCTATCAAACGCACTGTGGAGTGCTGAAAACACCAGATAACGTGTTTGTCGCATTAAATAGCTCGAAAAGTGCGATCTCGATGATTCTGCATACTTCGGACAGAAGTCTCACAAAGATTATCGTACAAAATGCATACCTCAGCTTGAAACCCCACGAAAACCCAGATATCGCTGGTTCTGCATATCGAACGCACTGTGGAGTGCTGAAAACACCAGATAACGTGTTTGTCGCATTAAATAGCTCGAAAAGTGCGATCTCGATGATTCTGCATACTTCGGACAGAAGTCTCACCATGATTATCGTAAAAAATGCATATCTCAGCTTGAAACCCCACGAAAACCAAGATATCGCTGTTTCTGCATATCAAACGCACTGTGGAGTGGTGAAAACACCAGATAACTTGTTTCTCGCATTAAATAGCTCGAAACCAGCGATCTCGATGATTAAGCATACTTCGGACAGAAGTCTCACCTAGATTATCGCAGAAAATGCATATCTCTGCTAGAAACCCCACGAAAACCAAGATATCTCCTGTTCTGCATATCCAACGAACTGTGGAGTGGTGAAAACCCCAGAAAACGTGTTTCTCGCATTAAATAGCTTGAAAAGTGCGATCTCGATGATTCTGCATACTTCGGACAGAAGTCTCACCAAGATTATCGCAGAAAATGCATATCTGAGCTTGAAACCCCACGAAAACCAAGATATCGTCGGTTCTGTATATCATACGCACTGTGGAGTGGTGAAAACACCAGATAACGTGTTTCTCGCATTAAATAGCTCGAATAGAGCGATCTCGATGATTAAGCATACTTCGGACAGAAGTCTCACCAAGATTATCGTAAAAAATGCATATCTCAGCTTGAAACCCCACGAAAACCAAGATTTCGCTGGTTCTGCATATCAAACGCACTGTGGAGTGCTGAAAACACCAGATAACGTGTTTCTCGCATTCAATAGGTCGAAAAGAGCGATCTCCATGTTTCTGCATACTTCAGACAGAGGTCTCACCAAGATTAGCGCAGAAAATGCATATCTCTGCTAGAAACCCCACGAAAACCAAGATATCTCCTGTTCTGCATATCCAACGAACTGTGGAGTGGTGAAAACCCCAGAAAACGTGTTTGTCGCATTAAATAGCTCGAAAAGTACGTTCTCGATGACTCTGCATACTTCGGACAGAAGTCTCACCAAGATTATAGCAGAAAATGCATATCTGAGCTTGAAACCCCGCGAAAACCAAGATATCGCTGGTTCTGCATATCAAACGCTCTGCGGAGTGGTGAAAACACCAGATAACGTGTTTCTCGCATTACATATCTCGAATAGAGCGATCTCGATGACACTGCATACTTCGGACAGAAGTCTCACCAAGATTATCGCAGAAAATGCATATCTCTGCTAGAAACCCCACGAAAACCAAGATATCTCCTGTTCTGCATATCCAACGAACTGTGGAGTGGTGAAAACCCCAGAAAACGTGTTTGTCGCATTAAATAGCTCGAAAAGTACGATCTCGATGACTCTGCATACTTCGGACAGAAGTCTCACCAAGATTATCGCAGAAAATGCATATCTGAGCTTGAAACCCCACGAAAACCAAGATATCGTCGGTTCTGCACATCATACGCACTGTGGAGTGGTGAAAACACCAGATAACGTGTTTCTCGCATTAAATATCTCGAATAGAGCGATCTCGATGATTAAGCATACTTCGGACAGAAGTCTAACCAAGATTATCGTAAAAAAATGCATATCTCAGCATGAAACCCCACGAAAACCAAGATATCGCTGGTTCTGCATATCAAACGCACTGCGGAGTGGTGAAAACACCAGATAACGTGTTTTTCGCATTAAATAGCTCGAATAGTACGATCTCGATGATTCTGCATACTTCGGACTGAAGTCTCACCAAGATTATCGCAGAAAATGCATATCTGAGCTTGAAACCCCACGTAAACCAAGATATCGCTGGTTCTGCATATCAAACGCACTGTGGAGTGCTGAAAACACCAGATAACGTGTTTCTCGCATTAAATAGGTCGAAAAGAGCGA
The DNA here is from genome assembly GCA_951804975.1 of Anthophora plumipes. NCBI lineage: Eukaryota > Metazoa > Arthropoda > Insecta > Hymenoptera > Apidae > Anthophora > Anthophora plumipes. The sequence goes on along the minus strand of CATORF010000790.1, from coordinate 379,633 downwards.
TCTCGATGTTTCTGCATACTTCGGACACAGGTCTCACCAAGATTATCGCAGAAAATGCATATCTCTGCTAGAAACCCCACGAAAACCAAGATATCTCCTGTTCTGCATATCCAACGAACTGTGGAGTGGTGAAAACCCCAGAAAACGTGTTTGTCGCATTAAATAGCTCGAAAAGTACGATCTCGATGACTCTGCATACTTCGGACAGAAGTCTCACCAAGATTATCGCAGAAAATGCATATCTGAGCTTGAAACCCCACGAAAACCAAGATATCGTCGGTTCTGCACATCATACGCACTGTGGAGTGGTGAAAACACCAGATAACGTGTTTCTCGCATTAAATATCTCGAATAGAGCGATCTCGATGATTAAGCATACTTCGGACAGAAGTCTAACCAAGATTATCGTAAAAAAATGCATATCTCAGCATGAAACCCCGCGAAAACCAAGATTTCGCTGGTTCTGCCTATCAAACGCACTGTGGAGTGCTGAAAACACCAGATAACGTGTTTGTCGCATTAAATAGCTCGAAAAGTGCGATCTCGATGATTCTGCATACTTCGGACAGAAGTCTCACAAAGATTATCGTAAAAAATGCATACCTCAGCTTGAAACCCCACGAAAACCCAGATATCGCTGGTTCTGCATATCGAACGCACTGTGGAGTGCTGAAAACACCAGATAACGTGTTTGTCGCATTAAATAGCTCGAAAAGTGCGATCTCGATGATTCTGCATACTTCGGACAGAAGTCTCACCATGATTATCGTAAAAAATGCATATCTCAGCTTGAAACCCCACGAAAACCAAGATTTCGCTGGTTCTGCCTATCAAACGCACTGTGGAGTGCTGAAAACACCAGATAACGTGTTTGTCGCATTAAATAGCTCGAAAAGTGCGATCTCGATGATTCTGCATACTTCGGACAGAAGTCTCACCTAGATTATCGCAGAAAATGCATATCTCTGCTAGAAACCCCACGAAAACCAAGATATCTCCTGTTCTGCATATCCAACGAACTGTGGAGTGGTGAAAACCCCAGAAAACGTGTTTCTCGCATTGAATAGCTCGAAAAGTACGATCTCGATGACTCTGCATACTTCGGACAGAAGTCTCACCAAGATTATCGCAGAAAATGCATATCTGAGCTTGAAACCCCACGGAAACCAAGATATCGCTGGTTCTGCATATCAAACGCACTGCGGAGTGTTGAAAACACCAGATAACTTGTTTCTCGCATTAAATAGCTCGAAAAGAGCGATCTCGATGACTCTGCATACTTCGGACAGAAGTCTCACCATGATTATCGCAGAAAATGCATATCTGAGCTTGAAACCCCACGAAAACCAAGATATCGTCGGTTCTGTATATCATACGCACTGTGGAGTGGTGAAAACACCAGATAACGTGTTTCTCGCATTAAATAGCTCGAATAGAGCGATCTCGATGATTAAGCATACTTCGGACAGAAGTCTCACCAAGATTATCGTAAAAAATGCATATCTCAGCTTGAAACCCCACGAAAACCAAGATTTCGCTGGTTCTGCATATCAAACGCACTGTGGAGTGCTGAAAACACCAGATAACGTGTTTCTCGCATTCAATAGGTCGAAAAGAGCGATCTCCATGTTTCTGCATACTTCAGACAGAGGTCTCACCAAGATTAGCGCAGAAAATGCATATCTCTGCTAGAAACCCCACGAAAACCAAGATATCTCCTGTTCTGCATATCCAACGAACTGTGGAGTGGTGAAAACCCCAGAAAACGTGTTTGTCGCATTAAATAGCTCGAAAAGTACGTTCTCGATGACTCTGCATACTTCGGACAGAAGTCTCACCAAGATTATCGCAGAAAATGCATATCTGAGCTTGAAACCCCGCGAAAACCAAGATATCGCTGGTTCTGCATATCAAACGCTCTGCGGAGTGGTGAAAACACCAGATAACGTGTTTCTCGCATTACATATCTCGAATAGAGCGATCTCGATGACACTGCATACTTCGGACAGAAGTCTCACCAAGATTATCGCAGAAAATGCATATCTGAGCTTGAAACCCCACGAAAACCAAGATATCGCTGGTTCTGCATATCAAACGCACTGCAGAGTGGTGAAAACACCAGATAACGTGTTTCTCGCATTAAATATCTCGAATAGAGCGATCTCGATGATTAAGCATACTTCGGACAGAAGTCTCACCAAGATTATCGTAAAAAAATGCATATCTCAGCTTGAAACCCCACGAAAACCAAGATTTCGCTGGTTCTGCATATCAAACGCACTGCGGAGTGGTGAAAACACCAGATAACGTGTTTTTCGCATTAAATAGCTCGAATAGTACGATCTCGATGATTCTGCATACTTCGGACTGAAGTCTCACCAAGATTATCGCAGAAAATGCATATCTGAGCTTGAAACCCCACGTAAACCAAGGTATCGCTGGTTCTGCATATCAAACGCACTGTGGAGTGCTGAAAACACCAGATAACGTGTTTCTCGCATTAAATAGGTCGAAAAGAGCGATCTCGATGTTTCTGCATACTTCGGACACAGGTCTCACCAAGATTATCGCAGAAAATGCATATCTCTGCTAGAAACCCCACGAAAACCAAGATATCTCCTGTTCTGCATATCCAACGAACTGTGGAGTGGTGAAAACCCCAGAAAACGTGTTTGTCGCATTAAATAGCTCGAAAAGTACGATCTCGATGACTCTGCATACTTCGGACAGAAGTCTCACCAAGATTATCGCAGAAAATGCATATCTGAGCTTGAAACCCCACGAAAACCAAGATATCGTCGGTTCTGCACATCATACGCACTGTGGAGTGGTGAAAACACCAGATAACGTGTTTCTCGCATTAAATATCTCGAATAGAGCGATCTCGATGATTAAGCATACTTCGGACAGAAGTCTAACCAAGATTATCGTAAAAAAATGCATATCTCAGCATGAAACCCCACGAAAACCAAGATTTCGCTGGTTCTGCCTATCAAACGCACTGTGGAGTGCTGAAAACACCAGATAACGTGTTTGTCGCATTAAATAGCTCGAAAAGTGCGATCTCGATGATTCTGCATACTTCGGACAGAAGTCTCACAAAGATTATCGTACAAAATGCATACCTCAGCTTGAAACCCCACGAAAACCCAGATATCGCTGGTTCTGCATATCGAACGCACTGTGGAGTGCTGAAAACACCAGATAACGTGTTTGTCGCATTAAATAGCTCGAAAAGTGCGATCTCGATGATTCTGCATACTTCGGACAGAAGTCTCACCATGATTATCGTAAAAAATGCATATCTCAGCTTGAAACCCCACGAAAACCAAGATATCGCTGTTTCTGCATATCAAACGCACTGTGGAGTGGTGAAAACACCAGATAACTTGTTTCTCGCATTAAATAGCTCGAAACCAGCGATCTCGATGATTAAGCATACTTCGGACAGAAGTCTCACCTAGATTATCGCAGAAAATGCATATCTCTGCTAGAAACCCCACGAAAACCAAGATATCTCCTGTTCTGCATATCCAACGAACTGTGGAGTGGTGAAAACCCCAGAAAACGTGTTTCTCGCATTGAATAGCTCGAAAAGTACGATCTCGATGACTCTGCATACTTCGGACAGAAGTCTCACCAAGATTATCGCAGAAAATGCATATCTGAGCTTGAAACCCCACGGAAACCAAGATATCGCTGGTTCTGCATATCAAACGCACTGCGGAGTGTTGAAAACACCAGATAACTTGTTTCTCGCATTAAATAGCTCGAAAAGAGCGATCTCGATGACTCTGCATACTTCGGACAGAAGTCTCACCATGATTATCGCAGAAAATGCATATCTGAGCTTGAAACCCCACGAAAACCAAGATATCGCTGGTTCTGCATATCAAACGCACTGCGGAGTGGTGAAAACACCAGATAACGTGTTTCTCGCATTAAATATCTCGAATAGAGCGATCTCGATGATTAAGCATACTTCGGACAGAAGTCTCACCAAGATTATCGTAAAAAAATGCATATCTCAGCTTGAAACCCCACGAAAACCAAGATTTCGCTGGTTCTGCATATCAAACGCACTGCGGAGTGGTGAAAACACCAGATAACGTGTTTTTCGCATTAAATAGCTCGAATAGTACGATCTCGATGATTCTGCATACTTCGGACTGAAGTCTCACCAAGATTATCGCAGAAAATGCATATCTGAGCTTGAAACCCCACGTAAACCAAGATATCGCTGGTTCTGCATATCAAACGCACTGTGGAGTGCTGAAAACACCAGATAACGTGTTTCTCGCATTAAATAGGTCGAAAAGAGCGATCTCGATGTTTCTGCATACTTCGGACACAGGTCTCACCAAGATTATCGCAGAAAATGCATATCTCTGCTAGAAACCCCACGAAAACCAAGATATCTCCTGTTCTGCATATCCAACGAACTGTGGAGTGGTGAAAACCCCAGAAAACGTGTTTGTCGCATTAAATAGCTCGAAAAGTACGATCTCGATGACTCTGCATACTTCGGACAGAAGTCTCACCAAGATTATCGCAGAAAATGCATATCTGAGCTTGAAACCCCACGAAAACCAAGATTTCGCTGGTTCTGCCTATCAAACGCACTGTGGAGTGCTGAAAACACCAGATAACGTGTTTGTCGCATTAAATAGCTCGAAAAGTGCGATCTCAATGATTCTGCATACTTCGGACAGAAGTCTCACAAAGATTATCGTAAAAAATGCATACCTCAGCTTGAAACCCCACGAAAACCCAGATATCGCTGGTTCTGCATATCGAACGCACTGTGGAGTGCTGAAAACACCAGATAACGTGTTTGTCGCATTAAATAGCTCGAAAAGTGCGATCTCGATGACTCTGCATACTTCGGACAGAAGTCTCACCAAGATTATCGCAGAAAATGCATATCTGAGCTTGAAACCCCACGGAAACCAAGATATCGCTGGTTCTGCATATCAAACGCACTGCGGAGTGTTGAAAACACCAGATAACTTGTTTCTCGCATTAAATAGCTCGAAAAGAGCGATCTCGATGACTCTCATACTTCGGACAGAAGTCTCACCATGATTATCGCAGAAAATGCATATCTGAGCTTGAAACCCCACGAAAACCAAGATATCGTCGGTTCTGTATATCATACGCACTGTGGAGTGGTGAAAACACCAGATAACGTGTTTCTCGCATTAAATAGCTCGAATAGAGCGATCTCGATGATTAAGCATACTTCGGACAGAAGTCTCACCAAGATTATCGTAAAAAATGCATATCTCAGCTTGAAACCCCACGAAAACCAAGATTTCGCTGGTTCTGCATATCAAACGCACTGTGGAGTGCTGAAAACACCAGATAACGTGTTTCTCGCATTCAATAGGTCGAAAAGAGCGATCTCCATGTTTCTGCATACTTCGGACAGAGGTCTCACCAAGATTAGCGCAGAAAATGCATATCTCTGCTAGAAACCCCACGAAAACCAAGATATCTCCTGTTCTGCATATCCAACGAACTGTGGAGTGGTGAAAACCCCAGAAAACGTGTTTGTCGCATTAAATAGCTCGAAAAGTACGTTCTCGATGACTCTGCATACTTCGGACAGAAGTCTCACCAAGATTATCGCAGAAAATGCATATCTGAGCTTGAAACCCCACGAAAACCAAGATATCGCTGGTTCTGCATATCAAACGCTCTGCGGAGTGGTGAAAACACCAGATAACGTGTTTCTCGCATTACATATCTCGAATAGAGCGATCTCGATGACACTGCATACTTCGGACAGAAGTCTCACCAAGATTATCGCAGAAAATGCATATCTGAGCTTGAAACCCCACGAAAACCAAGATATCGCTGGTTCTGCATATCAAACGCACTGCGGAGTGGTGAAAACACCAGATAACGTGTTTCTCGCATTAAATATCTCGAATAGAGCGATCTCGATGATTAGGCATACTTCGGACAGAAGTCTCACCAAGATTATCGTAAAAAAATGCATATCTCAGCTTGAAACCCCACGAAAACCAAGATTTCGCTGGTTCTGCATATCAAACGCACTGTGGAGTTCTGAAAACACCAGATAACGTGTTTGTCGCATTAAATAGCTCGAAAAGTGCGATCTCGATGATTCTGCATACTTCGGACAGAAGTCTCACCAAGATTATCGAAAAAAATGCATATAGGCTTGAAACCCCACGTAAACCCAGATATCGCTGGTTCTGCATATCGAACGCACTGTGGAGTGCTGAAAACACCAGATAACGTGTTTGTCGCATTAAATAGCTCGAAAAGTGCGATCTCGATGACTCTGCATACTTCGGACAGAAGTCTCACCAAGATTATCGCAGAAAATGCATATCTGAGCTTGAAACCCCACGAAAACCAAGATTTCGTCGGTTCTGCATATCATACGCACTGTGGAGTGGTGAAAACACCAGATAACGTGTTTCTCGCATTCAATAGGTCGAAAAGAGCGATCTCCATCTTTCTGCATACTTCGGACAGAGGTCTCACCAAGATTATCGCAGAAAATGCATATCTATGCTAGAAACCCCACGAAAACCAAGATATCTCCTGTTCTGCATATCCAACGAACTGTGGAGTGGTGAAAACCCCAGAAAACGTGTTTCTCGCATTAAATAGCTCGAAAAGAGCGATCTCGATGACTCTGCATACTTCGGACAGAAGTCTCACCAAGATTATCGCAGAAAAGGCATATCTCTGCTAGAAACCCCACGAAAACCAAGATATCTCCTGTTCTGCATATCCAACGAACTGTGGAGTGGTGAAAACCCCAGAAAACGTGTTTCTCGCATTAAATAGCTCGAAAAGAGCGATCTCGATGACTCTGCATACTTCGGACAGAAGTCTCACCAAGATTATCGCAGAAAATGCATATCTGAGCTTGAAACCCCACGAAAACCAAGATTTCGTCGGTTCTGCATATCATACGCACTGTGGAGTGGTGAAAACACCAGATAACGTGTTTCTCGCATTCAATAGGTCGAAAAGAGCGATCTCCATGTTTCTGCATACTTCGGACAGAGGTCTCACCAAGATTATCGCAGAAAATGCATATCTATGCTAGAAACCCCACGAAAACCAAGATATCTCCTGTTCTGCATATCAAACGCACTGTGGAGTGGTGAAAACACCAGATAACTTGTTTCTCGCATTAAATAGCTCGAAACGAGCGATCTCGATGATTAAGCATACTTCGGACAGAAGTCTCACCTAGATTATCGCAGAAAATGCATATCTCTGCTAGAAACCCCACGAAAACCAAGATATCTCCTGTTCTGCATATCCAACGAACTGTGGAGTGGTGAAAACCCCAGAAAACGTGTTTCTCGCATTGAATAGCTCGAAAAGTACGATCTCGATGACTCTGCATACTTCGGACAGAAGTCTCACCAAGATTATCGCAGAAAATGCATATCTGAGCTTGAAACCCCACGGAAACCAAGATATCGCTGGTTCTGCAAATCAAACGCACTGCGGAGTGTTGAAAACACCAGATAACTTGTTTCTCGCATTAAATAGCTCGAAAAGAGCGATCTCGATGACTCTCATACTTCGGACAGAAGTCTCACCATGATTATCGCAGAAAATGCATATCAGAGCTTGAAACCCCACGAAAACCAAGATATCGTCGGTTCTGTATATCATACGCACTGTGGAGTGGTGAAAACACCAGATAACGTGTTTCTCGCATTAAATAGCTCGAATAGAGCGATCTCGATGATTAAGCATACTTCGGACAGAAGTCTCACCAAGATTATCGTAAAAAATGCATATCTCAGCTTGAAACCCCACGAAAACCAAGATTTCGCTGGTTCTGCATATCAAACGCACTGTGGAGTGCTGAAAACACCAGATAACGTGTTTCTCGCATTCAATAGGTCGAAAAGAGCGATCTCCATGTTTCTGCATACTTCGGACAGAGGTCTCACCAAGATTAGCGCAGAAAATGCATATCTCTGCTAGAAACCCCACGAAAACCAAGATATCTCCTGTTCTGCATATCCAACGAACTGTGGAGTGGTGAAAACCCCAGAAAACGTGTTTGTCGCATTAAATAGCTCGAAAAGTACGTTCTCGATGACTCTGCATACTTCGGACAGAAGTCTCACCAAGATTATCGCAGAAAATGCATATCTGAGCTTGAAACCCCACGAAAACCAAGATATCGCTGGTTCTGCATATCAAACGCTCTGCGGAGTGGTGAAAACACCAGATAACGTGTTTCTCGCATTACATATCTCGAATAGAGCGATCTCGATGACACTGCATACTTCGGACAGAAGTCTCACCAAGATTATCGCAGAAAATACACATCTGAGCTTGAAACCCCACGAAAACCAAGATATCGCTGGTTCTGCATATCAAACGCACTGCGGAGTGGTGAAAACACCAGATAACGTGTTTCTCGCATTAAATATCTCGAATAGAGCGATCTCGATGATTAGGCATACTTCGGACAGAAGTCTCACCAAGATTATCGTAAAAAAATGCATATCTCAGCTTGAAACCCCACGAAAACCAAGATTTCGCTGGTTCTGCATATCAAACGCACTGTGGAGTTCTGAAAACACCAGATAACGTGTTTGTCGCATTAAATAGCTCGAAAAGTGCGATCTCGATGATTCTGCATACTTCGGACAGAAGTCTCACCAAGATTATCGTAAAAAATGCATATCAGCTTGAAACCCCACGTAAACCGAGATATCGCTGGTTCTGCATATCGAACGCACTGTGGAGTGCTGAAAACACCAGATAACGTGTTTGTCGCATTAAATAGCTCGAAAAGTGCGATCTCGATGACTCTGCATACTTCGGACAGAAGTCTCACCAAGATTATCGCAGAAAATGCATATCTGAGCTTGAAACCCCACGAAAACCAAGATTTCGTCGGTTCTGCATATCATACGCACTGTGGAGTGGTGAAAACACCAGATAACGTGTTTCTCGCATTCAATAGGTCGAAAAGAGCGATCTCCATGTTTCTGCATACTTCGGACAGAGGTCTCACCAAGATTATCGCAGAAAATGCATATCTATGCTAGAAACCCCACGAAAACCAAGATATCTCCTGTTCTGCATATCCAACGAACTGTGGAGTGGTGAAAACCCCAGAAAACGTGTTTCTCGCATTAAATAGCTCGAAAAGAGCGATCTCGATGACTCTGCATACTTCGGACAGAAGTCTCACCAAGATTATCGCAGAAAATGCATATCTGAGCTTGAAACCCCACGAAAACCAAGATATCGCTGGTTCTGCATATCAAACGCACTGCGGAGTGGTGAAAACACCAGATAACGTGTTTCTCGCATTAAATATCTCGAATAGAGCGATCTCGATGATTAAGCATACTTCGGACAGAAGTCTCACCATGATTATCGTAAAAAATGCATATCTCAGCTTGAAACCCCACGAAAACCAAGATATCGCTGTTTCTGCATATCAAACGCACTGTGGAGTGGTGAAAACACCAGATAACTTGTTTCTCGCATTAAATAGCTCGAAACGAGCGATCTCGATGATTAAGCATACTTCGGACAGAAGTCTCACCTAGATTATCGCAGAAAAGGCATATCTCTGCTAGAAACCCCACGAAAACCAAGATATCTCCTGTTCTGCATATCCAACGAACTGTGGAGTGGTGAAAACCCCAGAAAACGTGTTTCTCGCATTAAATAGCTCGAAAAGAGCGATCTCGATGACTCTGCATACTTCGGACAGAAGTCTCACCAAGATTATCGCAGAAAATGCATATCTGAGCTTGAAACCCCACGAAAACCAAGATTTCGTCGGTTCTGCATATCATACGCACTGTGGAGTGGTGAAAACACCAGATAACGTGTTTCTCGCATTCAATAGGTCGAAAAGAGCGATCTCCATGTTTCTGCATACTTCGGACAGAGGTCTCACCAAGATTATCGCAGAAAATGCATATCTATGCTAGAAACCCCACGAAAACCAAGATATCTCCTGTTCTGCATATCCAACGAACTGTGGAGTGGTGAAAACCCCAGAAAACGTGTTTCTCGCATTGAATAGCTCGAAAAGTACGATCTCGATGACTCTGCATACTTCGGACAGAAGTCTCACCAAGATTATCGCAGAAAATGCATATCTGAGCTTGAAACCCCACGAAAACCAAGATATCGCTGGTTCTGCATATCAAACGCACTGTGGTGTGCTGAAAACACCAGATAACGTGTTTGTCGCATTAAATAGCTCGAAAAGTGCGATCTCGATGATTCTGCATACTTCGGACAGAAGTCTCACCATGATTATCGTAAAAAATGCATATCTCAGCTTGAAACCCAACGAAAACCAAGATTTCGCTGGTTCTGCATATCAAACGCACTGTGGAGTGGTGAAAACACCAGCTAACGTGTTTCTCGCATTCAATAGGTCGAAAAGAGCGATCTCCATGTTTCTGCATACTTCGGACAGAGGTCTCACCATGATTATCGCAGAAAATGCATATCTCTGCTAGAAACCCCACGAAAACCAAGATATCTCCTGTTCTGCATATCCAACGAACTGTGGAGTGGTGAAAACCCCAGAAAACGTGTTTGTCGCATTAAATAGGTCGAAAAGAGCGATCTCGATGTTTCTGCATACTTCGGACACAGGTCTCACCAAGATTATCGCAGAAAATGCATATCTCTGCTAGAAACCCCACGAAAACCAAGATATCTCCTGTTCTGCATATCCAACGAACTGTGGAGTGGTGAAAACCCCAGAAAACGTGTTTGTCGCATTAAATTGCTCGAAAAGTACGATCTCGATGACTCTGCATACTTCGGACAGAAGTGTCACCAAGATTATCGCAGAAAATGCATATCTGAGCTTGAAACCCCACGAAAACCAAGATATCGTCGGTTCTGCACATCATACGCACTGTGGAGTGGTGAAAACATCAGATAACGTGTTTCTCGCATTAAATATCTCGAATAGAGCGATCTCGATGATTAAGCATACTTCGGACAGAAGTCTCACCAAGATTATCGTAAAAAAATGCATATCTCAGCATGAAACCCCACGAAAACCAAGATTTCGCTGGTTCCGCATATGAAACGCACTGTGGAGTGCTGAAAACACCAGATAACGTGTTTGTCGCATTAAATAGCTCGAAAAGTGCGATCTCGATGATTCTGCATACTTCGGACAGAAGTCTCACCAAGATTATCGTAAAAAATGCATATCTCAGCTTGAAACCCCACGAAAACCCAGATATCGCAGGTTCTGCATATCGAACGCACTGTGGAGTGCTGAAAACACCAGATAACGTGTTTGTCGCATTAAATAGCCTGAAAAGTGCGATCTCGATGATTCTGCATACTTCGGACAGAAGTCTCACCATGATTATCGTAAAAAATGCATATCTCAGCTTGAAACCCCACGAAAACCAAGATATCGCTGTTTCTGCATATCAAACGCACTGTGGAGTGGTGAAAGCACCAGATAACTTGTTTCTCGCATTAAATAGCTCGAAACGAGCGATCTCGATGGTTAAGCATACTTCGGACAGAAGTCTCATCAAGATTATCGTAAAAAATGCATATCTCAGCTTGAAACCCCACGAAAACCAAGATTTCGCTGGTTCTGCATATCAAACGCACTGTGGAGTGCTGAAAACACCAGATAACGTGTTTCTCGCATTCAATAGGTCGAAAAGAGCGATCTCCATGTTTCTGCATACTTCGGACAGAGGTCTCACCAAGATTAGCGCAGAAAATGCATATCTCTGCTAGAAACCCCACGAAAACCAAGATATCTCCTGTTCTGCATATCCAACGAACTGTGGAGTGGTGAAAACCCCAGAAAACGTGTTTGTCGCATTAAATAGCTCGAAAAGTACGTTCTCGATGACTCTGCATACTTCGGACAGAAGTCTCACCAAGATTATCGCAGAAAATGCATATCTGAGCTTGAAACCCCACGAAAACCAAGATATCGCTGGTTCTGCATATCAAACGCACTGCGGAGTGGTGAAAACATCAGATAACGTGTTTCTCGCATTAAATATCTCGAATAGAGCGATCTCGATGACTCTGCATACTTCGGACAGAAGTCTCACCAAGATTATCGCAGAAAATGCATATCTGAGCTTGAAACCCCACGAAAACCAAGATATCGCTGTTTCTGCATATCAAACGCACTGTGGAGTGGTGAAAACACCAGATAACTTGTTTCTCGCATTAAATAGCTCGAAACGAGCGATCTCGATGATTAAGCATACTTCGGACAGAAGTCTCACCTAGATTATCGCAGAAAATGCATATCTCTGCTAGAAACCCCACGAAAACCAAGATATCTCCTGTTCTGCATATCCAACGAACTGTGGAGTGGTGAAAACCCCAGAAAACGTGTTTGTCGCATTAAATAGCTCGAAAAGTGCGATCTCGATGATTCTGCATACTTCGGACAGAAGTCTCACCATGATTATCGTAAAAAATGCATATCTCAGCTTGAAACCCCACGAAAACCAAGATATCGTCGGTTCTGCACATCATACGCACTGTGGAGTGGTGAAAACACCAGATAACGTGTTTCTCGCATTAAATATCTCGAATAGAGCGATCTCGATGATTAAGCATACTTCGGACAGAAGTCTCACCAAGATTATCGTAAAAAAATGCATATCTCAGCATGAAACCCCACGAAAACCAAGATTTCGCTGGTTCTGCATATGAAACGCACTGTGGAGTGCTGAAAACACCAGATAACGTGTTTGTCGCATTAAATAGCTCGAAAAGTGCGATCTCGATGATTCTGCATACTTCGGACAGAAGTCTCACCAAGATTATCGTAAAAAATGCATATCTCAGCTTGAAACCCCACGAAAACCCAGATATCGCAGGTTCTGCATATCGAACGCACTGTGGAGTGCTGAAAACACCAGATAACGTGTTTGTCGCATTAAATAGCTCGAAAAGTGCGATCTCGATGATTCTGCATACTTCGGACAGAAGTCTCACCATGATTATCGTAAAAAATGCATATCTCAGCTTGAAACCCCACGAAAACCAAGATATCGCTGTTTCTGCATATCAAACGCACTGTGGAGTGGTGAAAGCACCAGATAACTTGTTTCTCGCATTAAATAGCTCGAAACGAGCGATCTCGATGGTTAAGCATACTTCGGACAGAAGTCTCACCAAGATTATCGCAGAAAATGCATATCTGAGCTTGAAACCCCACGAAAACCAAGATATCGTCGGTTCTGCATATCATACGCACTGTGGAGTGGAGAAAACACCAGATAACGTGTTTCTCGCATTAAATAGCTCGAAAAGTACGATCTCGATGACTCTGCATACTTCGGACAGAAGTCTCACCAAGATTATCGCAGAAAATGCATATCTGAGCTTGAAACCCCGCGAAAACCAAGATATCGTCGGTTCTGCATATCATACGCACTGTGGAGTGGTGAAAACACCAGATAACGTGTTTCTCGCATTAAATAGCTCGAAAAGTGCGATCTCGATGATTCTGCATACTTCGGACAGAAGTCTCACCATGATTATCGCAGAAAATGCATATCTGAGCTTGAAGCCACACGAAAACCAAGATTTCGCTGGTTATGCATATCAACCGCACTGTGGAGTGGTGAAAACACCCGATAACGTGTTTCTCGCATTAAAAATTTCGAAAAGAGCGATCTCGATGTTTCTGCATACTTCGGACAGAGGTCTCACCAAGATTATCGCAGAAAATGCATATCTGAGCTTGAAACCCCACGAAAACCAAGATATCGCTGGTTCAGCATATCAAACGCACTGCGGAGTGGTGAAAACACCAGATAACTTGTTTCTCGCATTAAATAGCTCGAAAAGAGCGATCTCGATGACTCTGCATACTTCGGACAGAAGTCTCACCATGATTATCGCAGAAAATGCATATCTGAGCTTGAAACCCCACGAAAACCAAGATATCGTCGGTTCTGTATATCATACGCACTGTGGAGTGGTGAAAACACCAGATAACGTGTTTCTCGCATTAAATAGCTCGAATAGAGCGATCTCGATGATTAAGCATACTTCGGACAGAAGTCTCACCAAGATTATCGTAAAAAATGCATATCTCAGCTTGAAACCCCACGAAAACCAAGATTTCGCTGGTTCTGCATATCAAACGCACTGTGGTGTGCTGAAAACACCAGATAACGTGTTTGTCGCATTGAATAGCTCGAAAAGTACGATCTCGATGACTCTGCATACTTCGGACAGAAGTCTCACCAAGATTATCGTAGAAAATGCATATCTGAGCTTGAAACCCCACGAAAACCAAGATATCGTCGGTTCTGCATATCATACCTACTGTGGAGTGGTGAAAACACCAGATAACGTGTTTCTCGCATTAAATAGCTCGAAAAGTACGATCTCGATGACTCTGCATACTTCGGACAGAAGTCTCACCAAGATTATCGCAGAATATGCATATCTGAGCTTGAAACCCCACGAAAACCAAGATATCGTCGGTTCTGTATATCATACGCACTGTGGAGTGGTGAAAACACCCGATAACGTGTTTCTCGCATTAAAAATTTCGAAAAGAGCGATCTCGATGTTTCTGCATACTTCGGACAGAGGTCTCAACAAGATTATCGCAGAAAATGCATATCTGAGCTTGAAACCCCACGAAAACCAAGATATCGCTGGTTCTGCATATCAAACGCACTGCGGAGTGGTGAAAACACCAGATAACTTGTTTCTCGCATTAAATAGCTCGAAAAGAGCGATCTCGATGACTCTGCATACTTCGGACAGAAGTCTCACCATGATTATCGCAGAAAATGCATATCTGAGCTTGAAACCCCACGAAAACCAAGATATCGTCGGTTCTGTATATCATACGCACTGTGGAGTGGTGAAAACACCAGATAACGTGTTTCTCGCATTAAATAGCTCGAATAGAGCGATCTCGATGATTAAGCATACTTCGGACAGAAGTCTCACCAAGATTATCGTAAAAAATGCATATCTCAGCTTGAAACCCCACGAAAACCAAGATTTCGCTGGTTCTGCATATCAAACGCACTGTGGTGTGCTGAAAACACCAGATAACGTGTTTGTCGCATTGAATAGCTCGAAAAGTACGATCTCGATGACTCTGCATACTTCGGACAGAAGTCTCACCAAGATTATCGCAGAAAATGCATATCTGAGCTTGAAACCCCACGAAAACCAAGATATCGCTGGTTCTGCATATCAAACGCACTGCGGAGTGGTGAAAGCAGCAGATAACTTGTTTCTCGCATTAAATAGCTCGAAAAGAGCGATCTCGATGACTCTGCATACTTCGGACAGAAGTCTCACCAAGATTATCGCAGAAAATGCATATCTGAGCTTGAAACCCCACGAAAACCAAGATATCGTCGGTTCTGCATATCATACGCACTGTGGAGTGGTGAAGACACCAGATAACGTGTTTCTCGCATTAAATAGCTCGAATAGAGCGATCTCGATGATTAAGCATACTTCGGACAGAAGTCTCACCAAGATTATCGTAAAAAATGCATATCTCAGCTTGAAACCCCACGAAAACCAAGATTTCGCTGGTTCTGCATATCAAACGCACTGTGGTGTGCTGAAAACACCAGATAACGTGTTTGTCGCATTAAATAGCTCGAAAAGTGCGATCTCGATGATTCTGCATACTTCGGACAGAAGTCTCACCATGATTATCGTAAAAAATGCATATCTCAGCTTGAAACCCATCGAAAACCAAGATTTCGCTGGTTCTGCATATCAAACGCACTGTGGAGTGGTGAAAACACCAGATAACTTGTTTCTCGCATTAAATAGCTCGAAACGAGCGATCTCGATGATTAAGCATACTTCGGACAGAAGTCTCACCTAGATTATCGCAGAAAATGCATATCTCTGCTAGAAACCCCACGAAAACCAAGATATCTCCTGTTCTGCATATCCAACGAACTGTGGAGTGGTGAAGACCCCAGAAAACGTGTTTCTCGCATTGAATAGCTCGAAAAGTACGATCTCGATGACTCTGCATACTTCGGACAGAAGTCTCACCAAGATTATCGCAGAAAATGCATATCTGAGCTTGAAACCCCACGAAAACCAAGATATCGCTGGTTCTGCATATCAAACGCACTGCGGAGTGGTGAAAATACCAGATAACTTGTTTCTCGCATTAAATAGCTCGAAAAGAGCGATCTCGATGACTCTGCATACTTCGGACAGAAGTCTCACCAAGATTATCGCAGAAAATGCATATCTGAGCTTGAAACCCCACGAAAACCAAGATATCGTCGGTTCTGCATATCATACGCACTGTGGAGTGGTGAAAACACCAGATAACGTGTTTCTCGCATTCAATAGGTCGAAAAGAGCGATCTCCATGTTTCTGCATACTTCGGACAGAGGTCTCACCAAGATTATCGCAGAAAATGCATATCTCTGCTAGAAACCCCACGAAAACCAAGATATCTCCTGTTCTGCATATCCAACGAACTGTGGAGTGGTGAAAACCCCAGAAAACGTGTTTGTCGCATTAAATAGCTCGAAAAGTACGATCTCGATGATTCTGTATACTTCGGACTGAAGTCTCACCAAGATTATCGCAGAAAATGCATATCTGAGCTTGAAACCCCACGTAAACCAAGATATCGCTGGTTCTGCATATCAAACGCACTGTGGAGTGGTGAAAACACCAGATAACTTGTTTCTCGCATTAAATAGCTCGAAACGAGCGATCTCGATGATTAAGCATACTTCGGACTGAAGTCTCATCAAGATTATCGCAGAAAATGCATATCTGAGCTTGAAACCCCACGTAAACCAAGATATCGGTGGTTCTGCATATCAAACGCACTGTGGAGTGGTGAAAACACCAGATAACTTGTTTCTCGCATTAAATAGCTTGAAAAGTGCGATCTCGATGATTCTGCATACTTCGGACAGATGTCTCACCATGATTATCGTAAAAAATGCATATCTCAGCTTGAAACCCAACGAAAACCAAGATTTCGCTGGTTCTGCATATCAAACGCACTGTGGAGTGGTGAAAACACCAGATAACTTGTTTCTCGCATTAAATAGCTTGAAAAGTGCGATCTCGATGATTCTGCATACTTCGGACAGAAGTCTCACCAAGATTATCGCAGAAAATGCATATCTCTGCTAGAAACCCCACGAAAACCAAGATATCGCTGGTTCTGCATATCAAACGCACTGCGGAGTGGTGAAAACACCAGATAACTTGTTTCTCGCATTAAATAGCTCGAAACGAGCGATCTCGATGATTAAGCATACTTCGGACAGAAGTCTCACCAAGATTATCGCAGAAAATGCATATCTGAGCTTGAAACCCCACGTAAACCAAGATATCGCTGGTTCTGCATATCAAACGCACTGTGGAGTGGTGAAAACACCAGATAACTTGTTTCTCGCATTAAATAGCTCGAAACGAGCGATCTCGATGATTAAGCAAACTTCGGACAGAAGTCTCACCAAGATTATCGTAAAAAAATGCATATCTCAGCTTGAAACCCCACGAAAACCAAGATATCGCTGTTTCTGCATATCAAACGCACTGTGGAGTGGTGACAACACCAGATAACTTGTTTCTCGCATTAAATAGCTGGAAACGAGCGATCTCGATGATTAAGCATACTTCGGACAGAAGTCTCACCAAGATTATCGTAAAAAAATGCATATCTCAGCTTGAAACCCCACGAAAACCAAGATTTCGCTGGTTCTGCATATCAAACGCACTGTGGAGTGGTGAAAACACCAGATAACGTGTTTTTCGGATTAAATAGCTCGAATAGTACGATCTCGATGATTCTGCATACTTCGGACTGAAGTCTCACCAAGATTATCGCAGAAAATGCATATCTGAGCTTGAAACCCCACGTAAACCAAGATATCGGTGGTTCTGCATATCAAACGCACTGTGGAGTGGTGAAAACACCAGATAACTTGTTTCTCGCATTAAATAGCTTGAAAAGTGCGATCTCGATGATTCTGCATACTTCGGACAGAAGTCTCACCATGATTATCGTAAAAAATGCATATCTCAGCTTGAAACCCCACGAAAACCAAGATATCGCTGTTTCTGCATATCAAACGCACTGTGGAGTGGTGAAAACACCAGATAACTTGTTTCTCGCATTAAATAGCTCGAAACGAGCGATCTCGATGATTAAGCATACTTCGGACAGAAGTCTCACCAAGATTATCGTAAAAAAATGCATATCTCAGCTTGAAACCCCACGAAAACCAAGATTTCGCTGGTTCTGCATATCAAACGCACTGTGGAGTGCTGAAAACACCAGATAACGTGTTTGTCGCATTAAATAGCTCGAAAAGTGCGATCTCGATGTTTCTGCATACTTCGGACAGAAGTCTCATCAAGATTATCGTAAAAAATGCATATCTCAGCTTGAAACCCCACGAAAACCCAGATATCGCTGGATCTGCATATCGAACGCACTGTGGAGTGCTGAAAACACCAGATAACGTGTTTGTCGCATTAAATAGCTGGAAAAGTGCGATCTCGATGATTCTGCATACTTCGGACAGAAGTCTCACCATGATTATCGTAAAAAATGCATATCTCAGCTTGAAACCCAACGAAAACCAAGATTTCGCTGGTTCTGCATATCAAACGCACTGTGGAGTGTTGAAAACACCAGATAACGTGTTTCTCGCATTCAATAGGTCGAAAAGAGCGATCTCCATGTTTCTGCATACTTCGGACAGAGGTCTCACCAAGATTATCGCAGAAAATGCATATCTCTGCTAGAAACCCCACGAAAACCAAGATATCTCCTGTTCTGCATATCTAACGAACTGTGGAGTGGTGAAAACCCCAGAAAACGTGTTTGTCGCATTAAATAGCTCGAAAAGTACGATCTCGATGACTCTGCATACTTCGGACAGAAGTCTCACCAAGATTATCGCAGAAAATGCATATCTGAGCTTGAAACCCCACGAAAACCAAGATATCGCTGGTTCTGCATATCAAACGCACTGCGGAGTGGTGAAAACACCAGATAACTTGTTTCTCGCATTAAATAGCTCGAAAAGAGCGATCTCGATGACTCTGCATACTTCGGACAGAAGTCTCACCAAGATTATCGCAGAAAATGCATATCTCTGCTAGAAACCCCACGAAAACCAAGATATCTCCTGTTCTGCATATCCAACGAACTGTGGAGTGGTGAAAACCCCAGAAAACGTGTTTGTCGCATTAAATAGCTCGAAAAGTACGATCTCGATGACTCTGCATACTTCGGACAGAAGTCTCACCAAGATTATCGCAGAAAATGCATATCAGAGCTTGAAACCCCACGAAAACCAAGATATCGTCGGTTCTGCATATCATACGCACTGTGGAGTGGTGAAAACACCAGATAACGTGTTTCTCGCATTAAATATCTCGAATAGAGCGATCTCGATGATTAAGCATACTTCGGACAGAAGTCTCACCAAGATTATCGCAGAAAATGCATATCTGAGCTTGAAACCCCACGAAAACCAAGATTTCGCTGGTTCTGCATATCAAACGCACTGGGGAGTGGTGAAAACACCAGATAACTTGTTTCTCGCATTAAATAGCTCGAAAAGAGCGATCTCGATGACTCTGCATACTTCGGACAGAAGTCTCACCATGATTATCGCAGAAAATGCATATCTGAGCTTGAAACCCCACGAAAACCAAGATATCGTCGGTTCTGTATATCATACGCACTGTGGAGTGGTGAAAACACCAGATAACGTGTTTCTCGCATTAAATAGCTCGAATAGAGCGATCTCGATGATTAAGCATACTTCGGACAGAAGTCTGACCAAGATTATCGTAAAAAATGCATATCTCAGCTTGAAACCCCACGAAAACCAAGATTTCGCTGGTTCTGCATATCAAACGCACTGTGGTGTGCTGAAAACACCAGATAACGTGTTTGTCGCATTAAATAGCTCGAAAAGTGCGATCTCGATGATTCTGCATACTTCGGACAGAAGTCTCACCAAGATTATCGCAGAAAATGCATATCTGAGCTTGAAACCCCACGAAAACCAAGATATCGTCGGTTCTGCATATCATACGCACTGTGGAGTGGTGAAAACACCAGATAACGTGTTTTTCGCATTAAATAGCTCGAATAGTACGATCTCGATGACTCTGCATACTTCGGACAGAAGTCTCACCATGATTATCGCAGAAAATGCATATCTGAGATTGAAACCCCACGAAAACCAAGATATCGTCGGTTCTGTATATCATACGCACTGTGGAGTGGTGAAAACACCAGATAACGTGTTTCTCGCATTAAATAGCTCGAATAGAGCGATCTCGATGATTAAGCATACTTCGGACAGAAGTCTCACCAAGATTATCGTAAAAAATGCATATCTCAGCTTGAAACCCCACGAAAACCAAGATTTCGCTGGTTCTGCATATCAAACGCACTGTGGTGTGCTGAAAACACCAGATAACGTGTTTGTCGCATTAAATAGCTCGAAAAGTGCGATCTCGATGATTCTGCATACTTCGGACAGAAGTCTCACCATGATTATCGTAAAAAATGCATATCTCAGCTTGAAACCCAACGAAAACCAAGATTTCGCTGGTTCTGCATATCAAACGCACTGTGGAGTGGTGAAAACACCAGATAACGTGTTTCTCGCATTCAATAGGTCGAAAAGAGCGATCTCCATGTTTCTGCATACTTCGGACAGAAGTCTCACCAAGATTATCGCAGAAAATGCATATCTGAGCTTGAAACCCCACGAAAACCAAGATATCGTCGGTTCTGCATATCATACGCACTGTGGAGTGGTGAAAACACCAGATAACGTGTTTTTCGCATTAAATAGCTCGAATAGTACGATCTCGATGACTCTGCATACTTCGGACAGAAGTCTCACCATGATTATCGCAGAAAATGCATAACTGAGCTTGAAACCCCACGAAAACCAAGATATCGTCGGTTCTGTATATCATACGCACTGTGGAGTGGTGAAAACACCAGATAACGTGTTTCTCGCATTAAATAGCTCGAATAGAGCGATCTCGATGATTAAGCATACTTCGGACAGAAGTCTCACCAAGATTATCGTAAAAAATGCATATCTCAGCTTGAAACCCCACGAAAACCAAGATTTCGCTGGTTCTGCATATCAAACGCACTGTGGTGTGCTGAAAACACCAGATAACGTGTTTGTCGCATTAAATAGCTCGAAAAGTGCGATCTCGATGATTCTGCATACTTCGAACAGAAGTCTCACCAAGATTATCGCAGAAAATACATATCTCAGCTTGAAACCCGACGAAAACCAAAATATCTCCGGTTCTGCATATCCAACGCACTGTGGAGTGGTGAAAACACCAGATAACGTGTTTCTCGCACTAACTAGCTCGAAAAGAGCGATCTCGATGATACAGCATACTTCGGACAGAAGTCTCACCAATATTATCGCAGAAAATGCATATTTCAACTTGAAACCCCACGAAAACCAAGATATCGCTGGTTCTGCATGTCAAACGCACTGTGGAGTGGTGAAAACACCAGATAACGTGTTTCTCGCATTAAATAGCTCGAAAAGAGCGCTCCCAATGTTTCTGCATACTTCGGACAGATGTTTCACCAAGATTATCGTGGAAAATGCATATCTCAGCTTGAAACCTGACGAAAACCAAAATATCGCCGGTTTTGCATATCAAACGCACTGTGGAGTAGTGAAAACGCCGGATAAGGTTTTCCTCGCTTTAACTAGCTCGAAAAGAGCGTTCTCGAAGATCCTGCATACTTCTGACAGAAGTCTCACCAAGATTATCGTAGAAAATGCATATCTCAGCTTGAAACCCGACGAAAACCGAGTTATCTCCGGTTCTGCACATCAAACGTACCGTGGAGTGGTGAAAACAGCAGAAAACGTGTTTCGCGCATTAAGTAGCTCGAAAAGAGCGTTCTCGAAGATTCTGCATACTTCTGACAGAAGTCTCACCAAAATTATCGCAGAAAATGCATATCTCAGCTCGAAACCTCACGAAAATCAAGATGTTGCCGGTTCTGCATATCAAACGCACTGTGGAGTGGTGAAAATAACCAGAGAACGTGTTTCTCGCATTAAATAGCTCGAAAAGAGCGATCTCGATGATTCAGCATACTTCGGACAGGAGTCTCACCAAGATTATCGTAAAAAATGCATATCTCAGCTTGAAACCCCACGAAAACCAAGATTTCGCTGGTTCTGCATATCAAACGCACTGTGGTGTGCTGAAAACACCAGATAACGTGTTTGTCGCATTAAATAGCTCGAAAAGTGCGATCTCGATGATTCTGCATACTTCGGACAGAAGTCTCACCATGATTATCGTAAAAAATGCATATCTCAGCTTGAAACCCAACGAAAACCAAGATTTCGCTGGTTCTGCATATCAAACGCACTGGGGAGTGGTGAAAACACCAGATAACTTGTTTCTCGCATTAAATAGCTCGAAAAGAGCGATCTCGATGACTCTGCATACTTCGGACAGAAGTCTCACCATGATTATCGCAGAAAATGCATATCTGAGCTTGAAACCCCACGAAAACCAAGATATCGTCGGTTCTGTATATCATACGCACTGTGGAGTGGTGAAAACACCAGATAACGTGTTTCTCGCATTAAATAGCTCGAAAAGTGCGATCTCGATGATTCTGCATACTTCGGACAGAAGTCTCACCAAGATTATCGCAGAAAATGCATATCTGAGCTTGAAACCCCACGAAAACCAAGATATCGTCGGTTCTGCATATCATACGCACTGTGGAGTGGTGAAAACACCAGATAACGTGTTTTTCGCATTAAATAGCTCGAATAGTACGATCTCGATGACTCTGCATACTTCGGACAGAAGTCTCACCATGATTATCGCAGAAAATGCATATCTGAGATTGAAACCCCACGAAAACCAAGATATCGTCGGTTCTGTATATCATACGCACTGTGGAGTGGTGAAAACACCAGATAACGTGTTTCTCGCATTAAATAGCTCGAATAGAGCGATCTCGATGATTAAGCATACTTCGGACAGAAGTCTCACCAAGATTATCGTAAAAAATGCATATCTCAGCTTGAAACCCCACGAAAACCAAGATTTCGCTGGTTCTGCATATCAAACGCACTGTGGTGTGCTGAAAACACCAGATAACGTGTTTGTCGCATTAAATAGCTCGAAAAGTGCGATCTCGATGATTCTGCATACTTCGGACAGAAGTCTCACCATGATTATCGTAAAAAATGCATATCTCAGCTTGAAACCCAACGAAAACCAAGATTTCGCTGGTTCTGCATATCAAACGCACTGTGGAGTGGTGAAAACACCAGATAACGTGTTTCTCGCATTCAATAGGTCGAAAAGAGCGATCTCCATGTTTCTGCATACTTCGGACAGAAGTCTCACCAAGATTATCGCAGAAAATGCATATCTGAGCTTGAAACCCCACGAAAACCAAGATATCGTCGGTTCTGCATATCATACGCACTGTGGAGTGGTTAAAACACCAGATAACGTGTTTTTCGCATTAAATAGCTCGAATAGTACGATCTCGATGACTCTGCATACTTCGGACAGAAGTCTCACCATGATTATCGCAGAAAATGCATAACTGAGCTTGAAACCCCACGAAAACCAAGATATCGTCGGTTCTGTATATCATACGCACTGTGGAGTGGTGAAAACACCAGATAACGTGTTTCTCGCATTAAATAGCTCGAATAGAGCGATCTCGATGATTAAGCATACTTCGGACAGAAGTCTCACCAAGATTATCGTAAAAAATGCATATCTCAGCTTGAAACCCCACGAAAACCAAGATTTCGCTGGTTCTGCATATCAAACGCACTGTGGTGTGCTGAAAACACCAGATAACGTGTTTGTCGCATTAAATAGCTCGAAAAGTGCGATCTCGATGATTCTGCATACTTCGAACAGAAGTCTCACCAAGATTATCGCAGAAAATACATATCTCAGCTTGAAACCCGACGAAAACCAAAATATCTCCGGTTCTGCATATCCAACGCACTGTGGAGTGGTGAAAACACCAGATAACGTGTTTCTCGCACTAACTAGCTCGAAAAGAGCGATCTCGATGATACAGCATACTTCGGACAGAAGTCTCACCAATATTATCGCAGAAAATGCATATTTCAACTTGAAACCCCACGAAAACCAAGATATCGCTGGTTCTGCATGTCAAACGCACTGTGGAGTGGTGAAAACACCAGATAACGTGTTTCTCGCATTAAATAGCTCGAAAAGAGCGCTCCCAATGTTTCTGCATACTTCGGACAGATGTTTCACCAAGATTATCGTGGAAAATGCATATCTCAGCTTGAAACCTGACGAAAACCAAAATATCGCCGGTTTTGCATATCAAACGCACTGTGGAGTAGTGAAAACACCGGATAAGGTTTTCCTCGCTTTAACTAGCTCGAAAAGAGCGTTCTCGAAGATCCTGCATACTTCTGACAGAAGTCTCACCAAGATTATCGTCGAAAATGCATATCTCAGCTTGAAACCCGACGAAAACCGAGTTATCTCCGGTTCTGCACATCAAACGTACCGTGGAGTGGTGAAAACAGCAGAAAACGTGTTTCGCGCATTAAGTAGCTCGAAAAGAGCGTTCTCGAAGATTCTGCATACTTCTGACAGAAGTCTCACCAAAATTATCGCAGAAAACGCATATCTCAGCTCGAAACCTCACGAAAATCAAGATGTTGCCGGTTCTGCATATCAAACGCACTGTGGAGTGGTGAAAATAA
Source organism: Anthophora plumipes (assembly GCA_951804975.1). Lineage (NCBI taxonomy): Eukaryota > Metazoa > Arthropoda > Insecta > Hymenoptera > Apidae > Anthophora > Anthophora plumipes. Next base: position 354,829 of record CATORF010000790.1, on the reverse strand, counting down.
CCAGAGAACGTGTTTCTCGCATTAAATAGCTCGAAAAGAGCGATCTCGATGATTCAGCATACTTCGGACAGGAGTCTCACCAAGATTATCGTAAAAAATGCATATCTCAGCTTGAAACCCCACGAAAACCAAGATTTCGCTGGTTCTGCATATCAAACGCACTGTGGTGTGCTGAAAACACCAGATAACGTGTTTGTCGCATTAAATAGCTCGAAAAGTGCGATCTCGATGATTCTGCATACTTCGGACAGAAGTCTCACCATGATTATCGTAAAAAATGCATATCTCAGCTTGAAACCCAACGAAAACCAAGATTTCGCTGGTTCTGCATATCAAACGCACTGGGGAGTGGTGAAAACACCAGATAACTTGTTTCTCGCATTAAATAGCTCGAAAAGAGCGATCTCGATGACTCTGCATACTTCGGACAGAAGTCTCACCATGATTATCGCAGAAAATGCATATCTGAGCTTGAAACCCCACGAAAACCAAGATATCGTCGGTTCTGTATATCATACGCACTGTGGAGTGGTGAAAACACCAGATAACGTGTTTCTCGCATTAAATAGCTCGAATAGAGCGATCTCGATGATTAAGCATACTTCGGACAGAAGTCTGACCAAGATTATCGTAAAAAATGCATATCTCAGCTTGAAACCCCACGAAAACCAAGATTTCGCTGGTTCTGCATATCAAACGCACTGTGGTGTGCTGAAAACACCAGATAACGTGTTTGTCGCATTAAATAGCTCGAAAAGTGCGATCTCGATGATTCTGCATACTTCGGACAGAAGTCTCACCAAGATTATCGCAGAAAATGCATATCTGAGCTTGAAACCCCACGAAAACCAAGATATCGTCGGTTCTGCATATCATACGCACTGTGGAGTGGTGAAAACACCAGATAACGTGTTTTTCGCATTAAATAGCTCGAATAGTACGATCTCGATGACTCTGCATACTTCGGACAGAAGTCTCACCATGATTATCGCAGAAAATGCATATCTGAGATTGAAACCCCACGAAAACCAAGATATCGTCGGTTCTGTATATCATACGCACTGTGGAGTGGTGAAAACACCAGATAACGTGTTTCTCGCATTAAATAGCTCGAATAGAGCGATCTCGATGATTAAGCATACTTCGGACAGAAGTCTCACCAAGATTATCGTAAAAAATGCATATCTCAGCTTGAAACCCCACGAAAACCAAGATTTCGCTGGTTCTGCATATCAAACGCACTGTGGTGTGCTGAAAACACCAGATAACGTGTTTGTCGCATTAAATAGCTCGAAAAGTGCGATCTCGATGATTCTGCATACTTCGGACAGAAGTCTCACCATGATTATCGTAAAAAATGCATATCTCAGCTTGAAACCCAACGAAAACCAAGATTTCGCTGGTTCTGCATATCAAACGCACTGTGGAGTGGTGAAAACACCAGATAACGTGTTTCTCGCATTCAATAGGTCGAAAAGAGCGATCTCCATGTTTCTGCATACTTCGGACAGAAGTCTCACCAAGATTATCGCAGAAAATGCATATCTGAGCTTGAAACCCCACGAAAACCAAGATATCGTCGGTTCTGCATATCATACGCACTGTGGAGTGGTTAAAACACCAGATAACGTGTTTTTCGCATTAAATAGCTCGAATAGTACGATCTCGATGACTCTGCATACTTCGGACAGAAGTCTCACCATGATTATCGCAGAAAATGCATAACTGAGCTTGAAACCCCACGAAAACCAAGATATCGTCGGTTCTGTATATCATACGCACTGTGGAGTGGTGAAAACACCAGATAACGTGTTTCTCGCATTAAATAGCTCGAATAGAGCGATCTCGATGATTAAGCATACTTCGGACAGAAGTCTCACCAAGATTATCGTAAAAAATGCATATCTCAGCTTGAAACCCCACGAAAACCAAGATTTCGCTGGTTCTGCATATCAAACGCACTGTGGTGTGCTGAAAACACCAGATAACGTGTTTGTCGCATTAAATAGCTCGAAAAGTGCGATCTCGATGATTCTGCATACTTCGAACAGAAGTCTCACCAAGATTATCGCAGAAAATACATATCTCAGCTTGAAACCCGACGAAAACCAAAATATCTCCGGTTCTGCATATCCAACGCACTGTGGAGTGGTGAAAACACCAGATAACGTGTTTCTCGCACTAACTAGCTCGAAAAGAGCGATCTCGATGATACAGCATACTTCGGACAGAAGTCTCACCAATATTATCGCAGAAAATGCATATTTCAACTTGAAACCCCACGAAAACCAAGATATCGCTGGTTCTGCATGTCAAACGCACTGTGGAGTGGTGAAAACACCAGATAACGTGTTTCTCGCATTAAATAGCTCGAAAAGAGCGCTCCCAATGTTTCTGCATACTTCGGACAGATGTTTCACCAAGATTATCGTGGAAAATGCATATCTCAGCTTGAAACCTGACGAAAACCAAAATATCGCCGGTTTTGCATATCAAACGCACTGTGGAGTAGTGAAAACACCGGATAAGGTTTTCCTCGCTTTAACTAGCTCGAAAAGAGCGTTCTCGAAGATCCTGCATACTTCTGACAGAAGTCTCACCAAGATTATCGTCGAAAATGCATATCTCAGCTTGAAACCCGACGAAAACCGAGTTATCTCCGGTTCTGCACATCAAACGTACCGTGGAGTGGTGAAAACAGCAGAAAACGTGCTTCGCGCATTAAGTAGCTCGAAAAGAGCGTTCTCGAAGATTCTGCATACTTCTGACAGAAGTCTCACCAAAATTATCGCAGAAAACGCATATCTCAGCTCGAAACCTCACGAAAATCAAGATGTTGCCGGTTCTGCATATCAAACGCACTGTGGAGTGGTGAAAATAACCAGAGAACGTGTTTCTCGCATTAAATAGCTCGAAAAGAGCGATCTCGATGATTCAGCATACTTCGGACAGGAGTCTCACCAAGATTATCGCAGGAAATGCATATCTCAGTTTGAAACCCCACGAAAACCAAGATATCGCCTGTTCTGCATATCAACCGCACTGTGGAGTGGTGAAAACACCAGATAACGTGTTTCTCGCATTAAATAGCTCGAAACGAGCGATCTCGATGATTCTGCATACTTCGGACAGAAGTCTCACCAAAATTATCGTAAAAAATACATATCTCAGCTTGAAACCCGACAAAAACCGAGTTATCTCCGGTTCTGCATATCGAACGTACTGTGGAGTGGTGAAAACACCAGATAACTTGTTTCTCGCACTAACTAGCTCGAAAAGAGCGATCTCGATGATTCAGCATACTTCGGACAGAAGTCTCAACAAGATTATCGCAGAAAATGCATATCTCTGCTTGAAACCCCACGAAAACCAAGGTATCGCCGGTTCTGCATATCAAACGCACTGTGGAGTGGTGAAAACACCAGATAACGTGTTTCTCGCATTGAATAGCTCGAAACGAGCGATCTCGATGATTCTGCATACTTCGGACAGAAGTCTCAACAAGATTATCGCAGAAAATGCATATCTCAGCTTGAAACCCCACGAAAACCAAGATATCTACTGTTCTGCATATCAAACGCACTGTGGAGTGGTGAAAACACCAGATAACGTGTTTCTCGCACTAACTAGCTCGAAAAGAGCGATCTCGATGATACAGCATACTTCGGACAGAAGTCTCACCAAGATTATCGCAGAAAATGCATATCTCAGCTTGAAAACCCACGAAAACCAAGATATCGCCGGTTCTGCACATCAAACGTACCGTGGAGTTGTGAAAACACCAGAAAACGTGTTTCGTGCATTAAGTAGCTCGAAAAGAGCGTTCTCGAAGATTCTGCATAATTCTGACAGAAGTCTCACCAGGATTATCGTAGAAAATGCATATCTCAGCTTGAAACCCGACCGAAACCAAGATATCTCCGGTTCTGCATGTCAAACGCCCTGGGAGTGGTGAAAACACCAGAAAACGTGTTTCGTGCATTAAGTAGCTCCAAAAGAGCGATCTAGATGATTCTGCATCCTTCTGACTGAAGTCTCACCAATATTATCGCAGAAAATGCATATTTCAGCTTGAAACCCCACGAAAACCAAGATATCGCTGGTTCTGCATGTCAAACGCACTGTGGAGTGGTGAAAACACCAGATAACGTGTTTCTCGCATTAAATAGCTCGAAAAGAGCGTTCTAGATGATTCAGCATACTTCGGACAGAAGTCTCACCAAGATTATCGCAGGAAATGCATATCCCAGCTTGAAACCCCACGAAAACCAAGATATCTCCGGTTCTGCATATCCAACGAACTGTGGAGTGGTAAAAACCCCAGAAAACGAGTTTCTCGCATTAAATAGCTCGAATAGTACGATCTCGATGACTCTGCATACTTCGGACAGAAGTCTCACCATGATTATCGCAGAAAATGCATATCTGAGATTGAAACCCCACGAAAACCAAGATATCGTCGGTTCTGTATATCATACGCACTGTGGAGTGGTGAAAACACCAGATAACGTGTTTCTCGCATTAAATAGCTCGAATAGAGCGATCTCGATGATTAAGCATACTTCGGACAGAAGTCTCACCAAGATTATCGTAAAAAATGCATATCTCAGCTTGAAACCCCACGAAAACCAAGATTTCGCTGGTTCTGCATATCAAACGCACTGTGGTGTGCTGAAAACACCAGATAACGTGTTTGTCGCATTAAATAGCTCGAAAAGTGCGATCTCGATGATTCTGCATACTTCGGACAGAAGTCTCACCATGATTATCGTAAAAAATGCATATCTCAGCTTGAAACCCAACGAAAACCAAGATTTCGCTGGTTCTGCATATCAAACGCACTGTGGAGTGGTGAAAACACCAGATAACGTGTTTCTCGCATTCAATAGGTCGAAAAGAGCGATCTCCATGTTTCTGCATACTTCGGACAGAAGTCTCACCAAGATTATCGCAGAAAATGCATATCTGAGCTTGAAACCCCACGAAAACCAAGATATCGTCGGTTCTGCATATCATACGCACTGTGGAGTGGTTAAAACACCAGATAACGTGTTTTTCGCATTAAATAGCTCGAATAGTACGATCTCGATGACTCTGCATACTTCGGACAGAAGTCTCACCATGATTATCGCAGAAAATGCATAACTGAGCTTGAAACCCCACGAAAACCAAGATATCGTCGGTTCTGTATATCATACGCACTGTGGAGTGGTGAAAACACCAGATAACGTGTTTCTCGCATTAAATAGCTCGAATAGAGCGATCTCGATGATTAAGCATACTTCGGACAGAAGTCTCACCAAGATTATCGTAAAAAATGCATATCTCAGCTTGAAACCCCACGAAAACCAAGATTTCGCTGGTTCTGCATATCAAACGCACTGTGGTGTGCTGAAAACACCAGATAACGTGTTTGTCGCATTAAATAGCTCGAAAAGTGCGATCTCGATGATTCTGCATACTTCGAACAGAAGTCTCACCAAGATTATCGCAGAAAATACATATCTCAGCTTGAAACCCGACGAAAACCAAAATATCTCCGGTTCTGCATATCCAACGCACTGTGGAGTGGTGAAAACACCAGATAACGTGTTTCTCGCACTAACTAGCTCGAAAAGAGCGATCTCGATGATACAGCATACTTCGGACAGAAGTCTCACCAATATTATCGCAGAAAATGCATATTTCAACTTGAAACCCCACGAAAACCAAGATATCGCTGGTTCTGCATGTCAAACGCACTGTGGAGTGGTGAAAACACCAGATAACGTGTTTCTCGCATTAAATAGCTCGAAAAGAGCGCTCCCAATGTTTCTGCATACTTCGGACAGATGTTTCACCAAGATTATCGTGGAAAATGCATATCTCAGCTTGAAACCTGACGAAAACCAAAATATCGCCGGTTTTGCATATCAAACGCACTGTGGAGTAGTGAAAACACCGGATAAGGTTTTCCTCGCTTTAACTAGCTCGAAAAGAGCGTTCTCGAAGATCCTGCATACTTCTGACAGAAGTCTCACCAAGATTATCGTCGAAAATGCATATCTCAGCTTGAAACCCGACGAAAACCGAGTTATCTCCGGTTCTGCACATCAAACGTACCGTGGAGTGGTGAAAACAGCAGAAAACGTGTTTCGCGCATTAAGTAGCTCGAAAAGAGCGTTCTCGAAGATTCTGCATACTTCTGACAGAAGTCTCACCAAAATTATCGCAGAAAACGCATATCTCAGCTCGAAACCTCACGAAAATCAAGATGTTGCCGGTTCTGCATATCAAACGCACTGTGGAGTGGTGAAAATAACCAGAGAACGTGTTTCTCGCATTAAATAGCTCGAAAAGAGCGATCTCGATGATTCAGCATACTTCGGACAGGAGTCTCACCAAGATTATCGTAAAAAATGCATATCTCAGCTTGAAACCCCACGAAAACCAAGATTTCGCTGGTTCTGCATATCAAACGCACTGTGGTGTGCTGAAAACACCAGATAACGTGTTTGTCGCATTAAATAGCTCGAAAAGTGCGATCTCGATGATTCTGCATACTTCGGACAGAAGTCTCACCATGATTATCGTAAAAAATGCATATCTCAGCTTGAAACCCAACGAAAACCAAGATTTCGCTGGTTCTGCATATCAAACGCACTGGGGAGTGGTGAAAACACCAGATAACTTGTTTCTCGCATTAAATAGCTCGAAAAGAGCGATCTCGATGACTCTGCATACTTCGGACAGAAGTCTCACCATGATTATCGCAGAAAATGCATATCTGAGCTTGAAACCCCACGAAAACCAAGATATCGTCGGTTCTGTATATCATACGCACTGTGGAGTGGTGAAAACACCAGATAACGTGTTTCTCGCATTAAATAGCTCGAATAGAGCGATCTCGATGATTAAGCATACTTCGGACAGAAGTCTGACCAAGATTATCGTAAAAAATGCATATCTCAGCTTGAAACCCCACGAAAACCAAGATTTCGCTGGTTCTGCATATCAAACGCACTGTGGTGTGCTGAAAACACCAGATAACGTGTTTGTCGCATTAAATAGCTCGAAAAGTGCGATCTCGATGATTCTGCATACTTCGGACAGAAGTCTCACCAAGATTATCGCAGAAAATGCATATCTGAGCTTGAAACCCCACGAAAACCAAGATATCGTCGGTTCTGCATATCATACGCACTGTGGAGTGGTGAAAACACCAGATAACGTGTTTTTCGCATTAAATAGCTCGAATAGTACGATCTCGATGACTCTGCATACTTCGGACAGAAGTCTCACCATGATTATCGCAGAAAATGCATATCTGAGATTGAAACCCCACGAAAACCAAGATATCGTCGGTTCTGTATATCATACGCACTGTGGAGTGGTGAAAACACCAGATAACGTGTTTCTCGCATTAAATAGCTCGAATAGAGCGATCTCGATGATTAAGCATACTTCGGACAGAAGTCTCACCAAGATTATCGTAAAAAATGCATATCTCAGCTTGAAACCCCACGAAAACCAAGATTTCGCTGGTTCTGCATATCAAACGCACTGTGGTGTGCTGAAAACACCAGATAACGTGTTTGTCGCATTAAATAGCTCGAAAAGTGCGATCTCGATGATTCTGCATACTTCGGACAGAAGTCTCACCATGATTATCGTAAAAAATGCATATCTCAGCTTGAAACCCAACGAAAACCAAGATTTCGCTGGTTCTGCATATCAAACGCACTGTGGAGTGGTGAAAACACCAGATAACGTGTTTCTCGCATTCAATAGGTCGAAAAGAGCGATCTCCATGTTTCTGCATACTTCGGACAGAAGTCTCACCAAGATTATCGCAGAAAATGCATATCTGAGCTTGAAACCCCACGAAAACCAAGATATCGTCGGTTCTGCATATCATACGCACTGTGGAGTGGTTAAAACACCAGATAACGTGTTTTTCGCATTAAATAGCTCGAATAGTACGATCTCGATGACTCTGCATACTTCGGACAGAAGTCTCACCATGATTATCGCAGAAAATGCATAACTGAGCTTGAAACCCCACGAAAACCAAGATATCGTCGGTTCTGTATATCATACGCACTGTGGAGTGGTGAAAACACCAGATAACGTGTTTCTCGCATTAAATAGCTCGAATAGAGCGATCTCGATGATTAAGCATACTTCGGACAGAAGTCTCACCAAGATTATCGTAAAAAATGCATATCTCAGCTTGAAACCCCACGAAAACCAAGATTTCGCTGGTTCTGCATATCAAACGCACTGTGGTGTGCTGAAAACACCAGATAACGTGTTTGTCGCATTAAATAGCTCGAAAAGTGCGATCTCGATGATTCTGCATACTTCGAACAGAAGTCTCACCAAGATTATCGCAGAAAATACATATCTCAGCTTGAAACCCGACGAAAACCAAAATATCTCCGGTTCTGCATATCCAACGCACTGTGGAGTGGTGAAAACACCAGATAACGTGTTTCTCGCACTAACTAGCTCGAAAAGAGCGATCTCGATGATACAGCATACTTCGGACAGAAGTCTCACCAATATTATCGCAGAAAATGCATATTTCAACTTGAAACCCCACGAAAACCAAGATATCGCTGGTTCTGCATGTCAAACGCACTGTGGAGTGGTGAAAACACCAGATAACGTGTTTCTCGCATTAAATAGCTCGAAAAGAGCGCTCCCAATGTTTCTGCATACTTCGGACAGATGTTTCACCAAGATTATCGTGGAAAATGCATATCTCAGCTTGAAACCTGACGAAAACCAAAATATCGCCGGTTTTGCATATCAAACGCACTGTGGAGTAGTGAAAACACCGGATAAGGTTTTCCTCGCTTTAACTAGCTCGAAAAGAGCGTTCTCGAAGATCCTGCATACTTCTGACAGAAGTCTCACCAAGATTATCGTCGAAAATGCATATCTCAGCTTGAAACCCGACGAAAACCGAGTTATCTCCGGTTCTGCACATCAAACGTACCGTGGAGTGGTGAAAACAGCAGAAAACGTGCTTCGCGCATTAAGTAGCTCGAAAAGAGCGTTCTCGAAGATTCTGCATACTTCTGACAGAAGTCTCACCAAAATTATCGCAGAAAACGCATATCTCAGCTCGAAACCTCACGAAAATCAAGATGTTGCCGGTTCTGCATATCAAACGCACTGTGGAGTGGTGAAAATAACCAGAGAACGTGTTTCTCGCATTAAATAGCTCGAAAAGAGCGATCTCGATGATTCAGCATACTTCGGACAGGAGTCTCACCAAGATTATCGCAGGAAATGCATATCTCAGTTTGAAACCCCACGAAAACCAAGATATCGCCTGTTCTGCATATCAACCGCACTGTGGAGTGGTGAAAACACCAGATAACGTGTTTCTCGCATTAAATAGCTCGAAACGAGCGATCTCGATGATTCTGCATACTTCGGACAGAAGTCTCACCAAAATTATCGTAAAAAATACATATCTCAGCTTGAAACCCGACAAAAACCGAGTTATCTCCGGTTCTGCATATCGAACGTACTGTGGAGTGGTGAAAACACCAGATAACTTGTTTCTCGCACTAACTAGCTCGAAAAGAGCGATCTCGATGATTCAGCATACTTCGGACAGAAGTCTCAACAAGATTATCGCAGAAAATGCATATCTCTGCTTGAAACCCCACGAAAACCAAGGTATCGCCGGTTCTGCATATCAAACGCACTGTGGAGTGGTGAAAACACCAGATAACGTGTTTCTCGCATTGAATAGCTCGAAACGAGCGATCTCGATGATTCTGCATACTTCGGACAGAAGTCTCAACAAGATTATCGCAGAAAATGCATATCTCAGCTTGAAACCCCACGAAAACCAAGATATCTACTGTTCTGCATATCAAACGCACTGTGGAGTGGTGAAAACACCAGATAACGTGTTTCTCGCACTAACTAGCTCGAAAAGAGCGATCTCGATGATACAGCATACTTCGGACAGAAGTCTCACCAAGATTATCGCAGAAAATGCATATCTCAGCTTGAAAACCCACGAAAACCAAGATATCGCCGGTTCTGCACATCAAACGTACCGTGGAGTTGTGAAAACACCAGAAAACGTGTTTCGTGCATTAAGTAGCTCGAAAAGAGCGTTCTCGAAGATTCTGCATAATTCTGACAGAAGTCTCACCAGGATTATCGTAGAAAATGCATATCTCAGCTTGAAACCCGACCGAAACCAAGATATCTCCGGTTCTGCATGTCAAACGCCCTGGGAGTGGTGAAAACACCAGAAAACGTGTTTCGTGCATTAAGTAGCTCCAAAAGAGCGATCTAGATGATTCTGCATCCTTCTGACTGAAGTCTCACCAATATTATCGCAGAAAATGCATATTTCAGCTTGAAACCCCACGAAAACCAAGATATCGCTGGTTCTGCATGTCAAACGCACTGTGGAGTGGTGAAAACACCAGATAACGTGTTTCTCGCATTAAATAGCTCGAAAAGAGCGTTCTAGATGATTCAGCATACTTCGGACAGAAGTCTCACCAAGATTATCGCAGGAAATGCATATCCCAGCTTGAAACCCCACGAAAACCAAGATATCTCCGGTTCTGCATATCCAACGAACTGTGGAGTGGTAAAAACCCCAGAAAACGAGTTTCTCGCATTAAATAGCTCGAAAAGAGCGTTCTCGAAGATTCTGCATAATTCTGACAGAAGTCTCACCAGGATTATCGTAGAAAATGCATATCTCAGCTTGAAACCCGACCGAAACAAAGATATCTCCGGTTCTGCATGTCAAACGCACTGTGGAGTGGTGAAAACACCAGATAACGTGTTTCTCGAATTAAATAGCTCGAAAAGAGCGTTCTAGATGATTCAGCATACTTCGGACAGAAGTCTCACCAATATTATCTCAGGAAATGCATATCCAAGCTTGAAACCCCACGAAAACCAAGATATCTCCGGTTCTGCATATCCAACGAACTGTGGAGTGGTAAAAACCCCAGAAAACGAGTTTCTCGCATTAAATAGCTCGAAAAGAGCGCTCTCGATGTTTCTGCATACTTCGGACAGATGTTTCACCAAGATTATCGTAGAAAATGCATATCTCAGCTTGAAACCCGACGAAAACCAAAATATCGCCGGTTCTGCATATCAAACGCACTGTGGAGTGGTGAAAACGCCAGATAACGTGTTTCTCGCATTAAATAGCTCGAAAAGAGCGATCGCGATGATTCTGCATACTTCGGACAGAAGTGTCACCAAGATTATCGCAGAAAATGCATATCTCAGCTTGAAACCCCACGAAAACCAAGATGTCGCCGGTTCTGCATATCAAACGCACTGGGGAGTGGTGAAAACACCAGAAAACGTGTTTCGCGCATTAAGTAGCTCGAAACGAGCGATCTCGATGATTCTGCATACTTCGGACAGAAGTCTCAACAAGATTATCGCAGAAAATGCATATCTCAGCTTGAAACCCCACGAAAACCAAGATGTCGCCGGTTCTGCATATCAAACGCTCTGTGGAGTGGTGAAAACACCAGAAAACGTGTTTCTCGCATTAAATAGCTCGAAAAGAGCGTTCTAGATGATTCAGCATACTTCGGACAGAAGTCTCACCAAGATTATCGCAGAAAATGCATATCTCAGCTTGAAAACCCACGAAAACCAAGATATCGCCGGTTCTGCACATCAAACGTACCGTGGAGTTGTGAAAACACCAGAAAACGTGTTTCGTGCATTAAGTAGCTCGAAAAGAGCGTTCTCGAAGATTCTGCATAATTCTGACAGAAGTCTCACCAGGATTATCGTAGAAAATGCATATCTCAGCTTGAAACCCGACCGAAACCAAGATATCTCCGGTTCTGCATGTCAAACGTACTGTGGAGTGGTGAAAACACCAGAAAACGTGTTTCGTGCATTAAGTAGCTCCAAAAGAGCGATCTAGATGATTCTGCATCCTTCTGACTGAAGTCTCACCAATATTATCGCAGAAAATGCATATTTCAGCTTGAAACCCCACGAAAACCAAGATATCGCTGGTTCTGCATGTCAAACGCACTGTGGAGTGGTGAAAACACCAGATAACGTGTTTCTCGCATTAAATAGCTCGAAAAGAGCGTTCTAGATGATTCAGCATACTTCGGACAGAAGTCTCACCAAGATTATCGCAGGAAATGCATATCCCAGCTTGAAACCCCACGAAAACCGAGATATCTCCGGTTCTGCATATCCAACGAACTGTGGAGTGGTAAAAACCCCAGAAAACGAGTTTCTCGCATTAAATAGCTCGAAAAGAGCGTTCTCGAAGATTCTGCATAATTCTGACAGAAGTCTCACCAGGATTATCGTAGAAAATGCATATCTCAGCTTGAAACCCGACCGAAACAAAGATGTCTCCGGTTCTGCATGTCAAACGCACTGTGGAGTGGTGAAAACACCAGATAACGTGTTTCTCGAATTAAATAGCTCGAAAAGAGCGTTCTAGATGATTCAGCATACTTCGGACAGAAGTCTCACCAATATTATCTCAGGAAATGCATATCCAAGCTTGAAACCCCACGAAAACCAAGATATCTCCGGTTCTGCATATCCAACGAACGGTGGAGTGGTAAAAACCCCAGAAAACGAGTTTCTCGCATTAAATACCTCGAAAAGAGCGCTCTCGATGTTTCTGCATACTTCGGACAGATGTTTCACCAAGATTATCGTAGAAAATGCATATCTCAGCTTGAAACCCGACGAAAACCAAAATATCGCCGGTTCTGCATATCAAACGCACTGTGGAGTGGCGAAAACGCCAGATAACGTGTTTCTCGCATTAAATAGCTCGAAAAGAGCGATCGCGATGATTCTGCATACTTCGGACAGAAGTGTCACCAAGATTATCGCAGAAAATGCATATCTCAGCTTGAAACCCCACGAAAACCAAGATGTCGCCGGTTCTGCATATCAAACGCACTGGGGAGTGGTGAAAACACCAGAAAACGTGTTTCGCGCATTAAGTAGCTCGAAACGAGCGATCTCAATGATTCTGCATACTTCGGACAGAAGTCTCAACAAGATTATCGCAGAAAATGCATATCTCAGCTTGAAACCCCACGAAAACCAAGATGTCGCCGGTTCTGCATATCAAACGCTCTGTGGAGTGGTGAAAACACCAGAAAACGTGTTTCGCGCATTAAGTAGCTCGAAACGAGCGATCTCGATGATTCTGCATACTTCGGACAGAAGTCTCAACAAGATTATCGCAGAAAATGCATATCTCAGCTTGAAACCCCACGAAAACCAAGATATCTACTGTTCTGCATATCGAACGCACTGTGGAGTGGTGCAAACACCAGAAAACGCGTTTCGTGCATTAAGTAGCTCGAAAAGAGCGATCTAGATGATTCTGCATACTTCTGACTGAAGTCTCACCAGTATTATCGCAGAAAATGCATATCTCATCTTGAAACCCCACGAAAACCAAGATATATCCGGTTCTGCATATCCAACGAACTGTGGAGTGGTGAAAACCCCAGAAAACGAGTTTCTCGCATTAAATAGATCGGACAGAGCGCTCTCGACGTTTCTGCATACTTCGGACAGATGTTTCACCAAGCTTATCGTAGAAAATGCATATCTCAGCTTGAAACCCGACGAAAACCAAAATATCTGCGGTTCTGCTTATCCAATGCACTGTGGAGTGGTGAAAACACCAGATAACATGTTTCTCGCATTAAATAGCTCGAAACGAGCGATCTCGATGATTCTGCATACTTCGGACAGAAGTCTCAACAAGATTATCGCAGAAAATGCATATCTCAGATTGAAACCCCACGAAAACCAAGATATGTACTGTTCTGCATATCAAACGCACTGTGGAGTGGTGAAAACACCAGATAACGTGTTTCTCGCACTAACTAGCTCGAAAAGAGCGATCTCGATGATTCAGCATACTTCGGACAGAAGTCTCACCTAAATTATCGTAAAAAATGCATATCGCAGCTTGAAACCACACGAAAGCCAAGATATCGCTGGTTCTACATATCAAACGCACTGTGGAGTGGTGAAAACACCGGATAAGGTTTTTCACGCATTAACTAGCTCGAAAAGAGCGATCTCGATGTTTCAGCATAATTCTAACAGAAGTCTCACAAGGATTATCGTAGAAAATGCATATCTCAGCTTGAAACCCGACCGAAACAAAGATATCTCCGGTTCTGCATGTCAAACGAACTGTGGAGTGGTAAAAACCCCAGAAAACGAGTTTCTCGCATTAAATAGCTCGAAAAGAGCGTTCTCGAAGATTCTGCATAATTCTGACAGAAGTCTCACCAGGATTATCGTAGAAAATGCATATCTCAGCTTGAAACCCGACCGAAACAAAGATATCTCCGGTTCTGTATATCATACGCACTGTGGAGTGGTGAAAACACCAGATAACGTGTTTCTCGCATTAAATAGCTCGAATAGAGCGATCTCGATGATTAAGCATACTTCGGACAGAAGTCTCACCAAGATTATCGTAAAAAATGCATATCTCAGCTTGAAACCCCACGAAAACCAAGATTTCGCTGGTTCTGCATATCAAACGCACTGTGGTGTGCTGAAAACACCAGATAACGTGTTTGTCGCATTAAATAGCTCGAAAAGTGCGATCTCGATGATTCTGCATACTTCGAACAGAAGTCTCACCAAGATTATCGCAGAAAATACATATCTCAGCTTGAAACCCGACGAAAACCAAAATATCTCCGGTTCTGCATATCCAACGCACTGTGGAGTGGTGAAAACACCAGATAACGTGTTTCTCGCACTAACTAGCTCGAAAAGAGCGATCTCGATGATACAGCATACTTCGGACAGAAGTCTCACCAATATTATCGCAGAAAATGCATATTTCAACTTGAAACCCCACGAAAACCAAGATATCGCTGGTTCTGCATGTCAAACGCACTGTGGAGTGGTGAAAACACCAGATAACGTGTTTCTCGCATTAAATAGCTCGAAAAGAGCGCTCCCAATGTTTCTGCATACTTCGGACAGATGTTTCACCAAGATTATCGTGGAAAATGCATATCTCAGCTTGAAACCTGACGAAAACCAAAATATCGCCGGTTTTGCATATCAAACGCACTGTGGAGTAGTGAAAACACCGGATAAGGTTTTCCTCGCTTTAACTAGCTCGAAAAGAGCGTTCTCGAAGATCCTGCATACTTCTGACAGAAGTCTCACCAAGATTATCGTCGAAAATGCATATCTCAGCTTGAAACCCGACGAAAACCGAGTTATCTCCGGTTCTGCACATCAAACGTACCGTGGAGTGGTGAAAACAGCAGAAAACGTGTTTCGCGCATTAAGTAGCTCGAAAAGAGCGTTCTCGAAGATTCTGCATACTTCTGACAGAAGTCTCACCAAAATTATCGCAGAAAATGCATATCTCAGCTCGAAACCTCACGAAAATCAAGATGTTGCCGGTTCTGCATATCAAACGCACTGTGGAGTGGTGAAAATAACCAGAGAACGTGTTTCTCGCATTAAATAGCTCGAAAAGAGCGATCTCGATGATTCAGCATACTTCGGACAGGAGTCTCACCAAGATTATCGCAGGAAATGCATATCTCAGTTTGAAACCCCACGAAAACCAAGATATCGCCTGTTCTGCATATCAAACGCACTGTGGAGTGGTGAAAACACCAGATAACGTGTTTCTCGCATTAAATAGCTCGAAACGAGCGATCTCGATGATTCTGCATACTTCGGACAGAAGTCTCACCAAAATTATCGTAAAAAATACATATCTCAGCTTGAAACCCGACAAAAACCGAGTTATCTCCGGTTCTGCATATCGAACGTACTGTGGAGTGGTGAAAACACCAGATAACTTGTTTCTCGCACTAACTAGCTCGAAAAGAGCGATCTCGATGATTCAGCATACTTCGGACAGAAGTCTCAACAAGATTATCGCAGAAAATGCATATCTCTGCTTGAAACCCCACGAAAACCAAGGTATCGCCGGTTCTGCATATCAAACGCACTGTGGAGTGGTGAAAACACCAGATAACGTGTTTCTCGCATTGAATAGCTCGAAACGAGCGATCTCGATGATTCTGCATACGTCGGACAGAAGTCTCAACAAGATTATCGCAGAAAATGCATATCTCAGCTTGAAACCCCACGAAAACCAAGATATCTACTGTTCTGCATATCAAACGCACTGTGGAGTGGTGAAAACACCAGATAACGTGTTTCTCGCACTAACTAGCTCGAAAAGAGCGATCTCGATGATACAGCATACTTCGGACAGAAGTCTCACCAAGATTATCGCAGAAAATGCATATCTCAGCTTGAAAACCCACGAAAACCAAGATATCGCCGGTTCTGCACATCAAACGTACCGTGGAGTTGTGAAAACACCAGAAAACGTGTTTCGTGCATTAAGTAGCTCGAAAAGAGCGTTCTCGAAGATTCTGCATAATTCTGACAGAAGTCTCACCAGGATTATCGTAGAAAATGCATATCTCAGCTTGAAACCCGACCGAAACCAAGATATCTCCGGTTCTGCATGTCAAACGTACTGTGGAGTGGTGAAAACACCAGAAAACGTGTTTCGTGCATTAAGTAGCTCCAAAAGAGCGATCTAGATGATTCTGCATCCTTCTGACTGAAGTCTCACCAATATTATCGCAGAAAATGCATATTTCAGCTTGAAACCCCACGAAAACCAAGATATCGCTGGTTCTGCATGTCAAACGCACTGTGGAGTGGTGAAAACACCAGATAACGTGTTTCTCGCATTAAATAGCTCGAAAAGAGCGTTCTAGATGATTCAGCATACTTCGGACAGAAGTCTCACCAAGATGATCGCAGGAAATGCATATCCCAGCTTGAAACCCCACGAAAACCAAGATATCTCCGGTTCTGCATATCCAACGAACTGTGGAGTGGTAAAAACCCCAGAAAACGAGTTTCTCGCATTAAATAGCTCGAAAAGAGCGTTCTCGAAGATTCTGCATAATTCTGACAGAAGTCTCACCAGGATTATCGTAGAAAATGCATATCTCAGCTTGAAACCCGACCGAAACAAAGATATCTCCGGTTCTGCATGTCAAACGCACTGTGGAGTGGTGAAAACACCAGATAACGTGTTTCTCGAATTAAATAGCTCGAAAAGAGCGTTCTAGATGATTCAGCATACTTCGGACAGAAGTCTCACCAATATTATCTCAGGAAATGCATATCCAAGCTTGAAACCCCACGAAAACCAAGATATCTCCGGTTCTGCATATCCAACGAACTGTGGAGTGGTAAAAACCCCAGAAAACGAGTTTCTCGCATTAAATAGCTCGAAAAGAGCGCTCTCGATGTTTCTGCATACTTCGGACAGATGTTTCACCAAGATTATCGTAGAAAATGCATATCTCAGCTTGAAACCCGACGAAAACCAAAATATCGCCGGTTCTGCATATCAAACGCACTGTGGAGTGGTGAAAACGCCAGATAACGTGTTTCTCGCATTAAATAGCTCGAAAAGAGCGATCGCGATGATTCTGCATACTTCGGACAGAAGTGTCACCAAGATTATCGCAGAAAATGCATATCTCAGCTTGAAACCCCACGAAAACCAAGATGTCGCCGGTTCTGCATATCAAACGCACTGGGGAGTGGTGAAAACACCAGAAAACGTGTTTCGCGCATTAAGTAGCTCGAAACGAGCGATCTCGATGATTCTGCATACTTCGGACAGAAGTCTCAACAAGATTATCGCAGAAAATGCATATCTCAGCTTGAAACCCCACGAAAACCAAGATGTCGCCGGTTCTGCATATCAAACGCTCTGTGGAGTGGTGAAAACACCAGAAAACGTGTTTCTCGCATTAAATAGCTCGAAAAGAGCGTTCTAGATGATTCAGCATACTTCGGACAGAAGTCTCACCAAGATTATCGCAGAAAATGCATATCTCAGCTTGAAAACCCACGAAAACCAAGATATCGCCGGTTCTGCACATCAAACGTACCGTGGAGTTGTGAAAACACCAGAAAACGTGTTTCGTGCATTAAGTAGCTCGAAAAGAGCGTTCTCGAAGATTCTGCATAATTCTGACAGAAGTCTCACCAGGATTATCGTAGAAAATGCATATCTCAGCTTGAAACCCGACCGAAACCAAGATATCTCCGGTTCTGCATGTCAAACGTACTGTGGAGTGGTGAAAACACCAGAAAACGTGTTTCGTGCATTAAGTAGCTCCAAAAGAGCGATCTAGATGATTCTGCATCCTTCTGACTGAAGTCTCACCAATATTATCGCAGAAAATGCATATTTCAGCTTGAAACCCCACGAAAACCAAGATATCGCTGGTTCTGCATGTCAAACGCACTGTGGAGTGGTGAAAACACCAGATAACGTGTTTCTCGCATTAAATAGCTCGAAAAGAGCGTTCTAGATGATTCAGCATACTTCGGACAGAAGTCTCACCAAGATTATCGCAGGAAATGCATATCCCAGCTTGAAACCCCACGAAAACCGAGATATCTCCGGTTCTGCATATCCAACGAACTGTGGAGTGGTAAAAACCCCAGAAAACGAGTTTCTCGCATTAAATAGCTCGAAAAGAGCGTTCTCGAAGATTCTGCATAATTCTGACAGAAGTCTCACCAGGATTATCGTAGAAAATGCATATCTCAGCTTGAAACCCGACCGAAACAAAGATATCTCCGGTTCTGCATGTCAAACGCACTGTGGAGTGGTGAAAACACCAGATAACGTGTTTCTCGAATTAAATAGCTCGAAAAGAGCGTTCTAGATGATTCAGCATACTTCGGACAGAAGTCTCACCAATATTATCTCAGGAAATGCATATCCAAGCTTGAAACCCCACGAAAACCAAGATATCTCCGGTTCTGCATATCCAACGAACGGTGGAGTGGTAAAAACCCCAGAAAACGAGTTTCTCGCATTAAATACCTCGAAAAGAGCGCTCTCGATGTTTCTGCATACTTCGGACAGATGTTTCACCAAGATTATCGTAGAAAATGCATATCTCAGCTTGAAACCCGACGAAAACCAAAATATCGCCGGTTCTGCATATCAAACGCACTGTGGAGTGGCGAAAACGCCAGATAACGTGTTTCTCGCATTAAATAGCTCGAAAAGAGCGATCGCGATGATTCTGCATACTTCGGACAGAAGTGTCACCAAGATTATCGCAGAAAATGCATATCTCAGCTTGAAACCCCACGAAAACCAAGATGTCGCCGGTTCTGCATATCAAACGCACTGGGGAGTGGTGAAAACACCAGAAAACGTGTTTCGCGCATTAAGTAGCTCGAAACGAGCGATCTCAATGATTCTGCATACTTCGGACAGAAGTCTCAACAAGATTATCGCAGAAAATGCATATCTCAGCTTGAAACCCCACGAAAACCAAGATGTCGCCGGTTCTGCATATCAAACGCTCTGTGGAGTGGTGAAAACACCAGAAAACGTGTTTCGCGCATTAAGTAGCTCGAAACGAGCGATCTCGATGATTCTGCATACTTCGGACAGAAGTCTCAACAAGATTATCGCAGAAAATGCATATCTCAGCTTGAAACCCCACGAAAACCAAGATATCTACTGTTCTGCATATCGAACGCACTGTGGAGTGGTGCAAACACCAGAAAACGCGTTTCGTGCATTAAGTAGCTCGAAAAGAGCGATCTAGATGATTCTGCATACTTCTGACTGAAGTCTCACCAGTATTATCGCAGAAAATGCATATCTCATCTTGAAACCCCACGAAAACCAAGATATATCCGGTTCTGCATATCCAACGAACTGTGGAGTGGTGAAAACCCCAGAAAACGAGTTTCTCGCATTAAATAGATCGGACAGAGCGCTCTCGACGTTTCTGCATACTTCGGACAGATGTTTCACCAAGCTTATCGTAGAAAATGCATATCTCAGCTTGAAACCCGACGAAAACCAAAATATCTGCGGTTCTGCTTATCCAATGCACTGTGGAGTGGTGAAAACACCAGATAACATGTTTCTCGCATTAAATAGCTCGAAACGAGCGATCTCGATGATTCTGCATACTTCGGACAGAAGTCTCAACAAGATTATCGCAGAAAATGCATATCTCAGATTGAAACCCCACGAAAACCAAGATATGTACTGTTCTGCATATCAAACGCACTGTGGAGTGGTGAAAACACCAGATAACGTGTTTCTCGCACTAACTAGCTCGAAAAGAGCGATCTCGATGATTCAGCATACTTCGGACAGAAGTCTCACCTAAATTATCGTAAAAAATGCATATCGCAGCTTGAAACCACACGAAAGCCAAGATATCGCTGGTTCTACATATCAAACGCACTGTGGAGTGGTGAAAACAACGGATAAGGTTTTTCACGCATTAACTAGCTCGAAAAGAGCGATCTCGATGTTTCAGCATAATTCTGACAGAAGTCTCACCAGGATTATCGTAGAAAATGCATATCTCAGCTTGAAACCCGACCGAAACAAAGATATCTCCGGTTCTGCATGTCAAACGCACTGTGGAGTGGTGAAAACACCAGATAACGTGTTTCTCGAATTAAATAGCTCGAAAAGAGCGTTCTAGATGATTCAGCATACTTCGGACAGAAGTCTCACCAATATTATCTCAGGAAATGCATATCCAAGCTTGAAACCCCACGAAAACCAAGATATCTCCGGTTCTGCATATCCAACGAACTGTGGAGTGGTAAAAACCCCAGAAAACGAGTTTCTCGCATTAAATAGCTCGAAAAGAGCGCTCTCGATGTTTCTGCATACTTCGGACAGATGTTTCACCAAGATTATCGTAGAAAATGCATATCTCAGCTTGAAACCCGACGAAAACCAAAATATCGCCGGTTCTGCATATCAAACGCACTGTGGAGTGGTGAAAACGCCAGATAACGTGTTTCTCGCATTAAATAGCTCAAAAAGAGCGATCGCGATGATTCTGCATACTTCGGACAGAAGTGTCACCAAGATTAACGCAGAAAATGCATATCTCAGCTTGAAACCCCACGAAAACCAAGAAGTCGCCGGTTCTGCATATCAAACGCACTGGGGAGTGGTGAAAACACCAGAAAACGTGTTTCGCGCATTAAGTAGCTCGAAACGAGCGATCTCGATGATTCTGCATACTTCGGACAGAAGTCTCAACAAGATTATCGCAGAAAATGCATATCTCAGCTTGAAACCCCACGAAAACCAAGATGTCGCCGGTTCTGCATATCAAACGCTCTGTGGAGTGGTGAAAACACCAGAAAACGTGTTTCGCGCATTAAGTAGCTCGAAACGAGCGATCTCGATGATTCTGCATACTTCGGACAGAAGTCTCAACAAGATTATCGCAGAAAATGCATATCTCAGCTTGAAACCCCACGAAAACCAAGATATCTACTGTTCTGCATATCGAACGCACTGTGGAGTGGTGCAAACACCAGAAAACGCGTTTCGTGCATTAAGTAGCTCGAAAAGAGCGATCTAGATGATTCTGCATACTTCTGACTGAAGTCTCACCAGTATTATCGCAGAAAATGCATATCTCATCTTGAAACCCCACGAAAACCAAGATATATCCGGTTCTGCATATCCAACGAACTGTGGAGTGGTGAAAACCCCAGAAAACGAGTTTCTCGCATTAAATAGATCGGACAGAGCGCTCTCGACGTTTCTGCATACTTCGGACAGATGTTTCATCAAGCTTATCGTAGAAAATGCATATCTCAGCTTGAAACCCGACGAAAACTAAAATATCTGCGGTTCTGCTTATCCAATGCACTGTGGAGTGGTGAAAACACCAGATAACATGTTTCTCGCATTAAATAGCTCGAAACGAGCGATCTCGATGATTCTGCATACTTCGGACAGAAGTCTCAACAAGATTATCGCAGAAAATGCATATCTCAGCTTGAAACCCCACGAAAACCAAGATATCGCCGGTTCTGCATATCATACGCACTGTGGAGTGGTGAAAACACCACATAACGTGTTTCTCGCATTGAATAGCTCGAAACGAGCGATCTCGATAATTAAGCATACTTCGGACGGAAGTCTCACCAAGATTATCGTAAAAAATGCATATCTCAGCTTGAAACCCCACGAAAACCAAGATATCGCTGGTTCTGCATATCAAACGCACTGTGAAGTGCTGAAAACACCAGATAACGTGTTTGTCGCATTAAATAGCTCGAATAGAGCGATCTCGACGTTTCTGCATACTTCGGACAGAAGTCTCACCAAGATTATCGTAGAAAATGCATATCTCAGCTTGAAACCCGACGAAAACCAAAATATCTCCGGTTCTGCATATCCAACGCACTGTGGAGTGGTGAAAACACCAGATAACGTGTTTCTCGCATTAAATAGCTCGAAACGAGCGATCTCGATGATTCTGCATACTTCTAACAGAAGTCTCACCAAGATTATCGCAGAAAATGCATATCTCTGCTTGAAACCCCACGAAAACCAGGATATCTACTGTTCTGCATATCCAACGAACTGTGGAGTGGTGAAAATACCAGATAACGTGTTTCTCGCATTAAATAGCTCGAAACGAGCGATGTCGATGATTCTGCATACTTCGGACAGAAATCTCACCAAAATTATCGTAAAAAATGCATATCTCAGCTTGAAACCCCACGAAAACCAAGATATCGCTGGTTCTGCATATCAAACGCACTGTGGAGTGCTGAAAACACCAGATAACGTGTTTGTCGCAATAAGTAGCTCGAAAAGAGCGTTCTCGAAGATCCTGCATACGTCTGACAGAAGTCTCACCACGATTATCGTGGAAAATGCATATCTCAGCTTGAAACCCGACAAAAACCGAGTTATCTCCGGTTCTGCACATCAAACGTACCGTGGAGTGGTGAAAACACCAGAAAACGTGTTTCGCGCATTAAGTAGCTCGAAAAGAGCGTTCTCGAAGATTCTGCATACTTCTGACAGAAGTCTGACCAGGTTTATCGTAGAAAATGCATATCTCAGCTTGAAACCCGACCGAAACCAAGATATCTCCGGTTCTGCATATCCAACGCACTGTGGAGTGGTGAAAACACCAGATAACGTGTTTCTCGCATTAAATAGCTCGAAACGAGCGATCTCGATGATTCTGCATACTTCGGACAGAAGTCTCAACAAGATTATCGCAGAAAATGCATATCTCAGCTTGAAACCCCACGAAAACCAAGATATGTACTGTTCTGCATATCAAACGCACTGTGGAGTGGTGAAAACACCAGATAACGTGTTTCTCGCATTAAATAGCTCGAAAAGGCCGATCCCGATGATTCTGCATACTTCTGACAGAAGTCTCACCAAGATTATCGTAGAAAATGCATATCTCAGCTTGAACGCCGACGACATCAAAGATGTCGCCGGTTCTGCATTATCAAACGCACTGTGGAGTGGTGAAAACACCAGATAACGTGTTTCTCGCATAAAATAGCTCGATAAGAGGGATCTAGATGATTCTGCATACTTCTGACAAAAGACCCACCAAGATTATAGCAGAAAATGCATATCTCAGCTGGAAACACCACGAAAATCAAGATATCGCCGGTTCTGCATATCAAACGCACTGTGGAGTGGTGAAAACAACCAGAGAACGTGTTTCTCGCATTAAATAGCTTGAAAAGAGCGATCTCGATGATTCAGCATACTTCGGACAGAAGTCTCACCAAGATTATCGCAGGAAATGCATATCTCAGCTTGAAACCCCACGAAAACCAAGATATCTCCGGTTCTGCATATCCAACGAACTGTGGAGTGGTAAAAACCCCAGAAAACGTGTTTCTCGCATTAAATAGCTCGAAAAGAGCGCTCTCGACGTTTCTGCATACTTCGGACAGATGTTTCACCAAGCTTATCGTAGAAAATGCATATCTCAGCTTGAAACCCGACGAAAACCAAAATGTCTGCGGTTCTGCATATCCAACGCACTGTGGAGTGGTGAAAACACCAGATAACGTGTTTCTCGCATTAAATAGCTCGAAAAGAGCGTTCCCGAAGATTCTGCATACTTCTGACAGAAGTCTCACCAGGATTATCGTAGAAAATGCATATCTTAGCTTGAAACCCGACCGAAACCAAGATATCGCTGGTACTGCATATCAAACGCACTGTGGAGTGGTGAAAACAACAAGCGAACGTGTTTCTCGCATTAAATAGCTCGAAAAGAGCGATCTCGATGATTCAGCATACTTCGGACAGAAGTCTCACAAAGATTATCGCAGGAAATGCATATCTCAGCTTGAAACCCCACGAAAACCAAGATATCGCCGGTTCTGCATATCAAACGCACTGTGGAGTGGTGAAAACTCCAGATAACGTGTTTCTCGCATTAAACAGCTCGAAAAGAGCGTTCTCGAAGATTTTGCATACTTCTGACAGAAGTCTCACCAGGATTATCGTAGAAAATGCATATCTCAGCTTGAAACCCGACCGAAACCAAGATATCTCCGGTTCTGCATGTCAAACGGACTGTGAAGTGGTGAAAACACCAGATAACGTGTTTCTCGCTCTAACTAGCTAGAAAAGAGCGATCTAGATGATTCAGCATACTTCGGACAGAAGTCTCACCAAGATTATCGCAGGAAATGCGTATCTCAGCTTGAAATGCCACGAAAACCAAGATATCGCTGGTTCTGCATATCAAACGCACTGTGAAGTGCTGAAAACACCAGATAACGTGTTTGTCGCATTAAATATTTCGAATAGAGCGATCTCGACGTTTCTGCATACTTCGGACAGAAGTCTCACCAAGATTATCGTAGAAAATGCATATCTCAGCTTGAAACCCCACGAAAACCAAGATATCTCCGGTTCTGCATATCAAACGCACTGTGGAGTGGTGAAAACTCCAGATAACGTGTTTCTCGCATTAAACAGCTCGAAAAGAGCGATCTCGATGTTTCAGCATACTTCGGACAGAAGTCCACCAAGATTATCGCAGAAAATGCATATCTCAGCTTGAAACCCCACGAAAACCAAGATATCGCTGGTACTGCATATCAAACGCACTGTGGAGTCGTGAAAACACCAGTTAACGTGTTTCTCTCATTAAATAGCTCGAAAAGAGCGCTCTCGACGTTTCTGCATACTTCGGACAGATGTTTCACCAAGCTTATCGTAGAAAATGCATATCTCAGCTTGAAACCCGACGAAAACCAAAATGTCTGCGGTTCTGCATATCCAACGCACTGTGGAGTGGTGAAAACACCAGATAACGTGTTTCTCGCATTAAATAGCTCGAAAAGAGCGTTCTCGAAGATTCTGCATACTTCTGACAGAAGTCTCACCAGGATTATCGTAGAAAATGCATATCTCAGCTTGAAACCCGACCGAAACCAAGATATCTCCGGTTCTGCATGTCAAACGCACTGTGGAGTGGTGAAAACACCAGAAAACGTGTTTCTCGCATTAAATAGCTCGAAAAGAGCGCCCTCGACGTTTCTGCATACTTCGGACAGATGTTTCACCAAGATTATCGCAGAAAATGCATATCTCTGCTTGAAACCCGACCGAAACCAAGATATCTCCGGTTCTGCATGTCAAACGGACTGTGAAGTGGTGAAAACACCAGATAACGTGTTTCTCGCTCTAACTAGCTAGAAAAGAGCGATCTAGATGATTCAGCATACTTCGGACAGAAGTCTCACCAAGATTGTCGCAGGAAATGCGTATCTCAGCTTGAAATGCCACGAAAACCAAGATATCGCTGGTTCTGCATATCAAACGCACTGTGAAGTGCTGAAAACACCAGATAACGTGTTTGTCGCATTAAATAGCTCGAATAGAGCGATCTCGACGTTTCTGCATACTTCGGACAGAAGTCTCACCAAGATTATCGTAGAAAATGCATATCTCAGCTTGAAACCCCACGAAAACCAAGATATCTCCGGTTCTGCATATCAAACGCACTGTGGAGTGGTGAAAACTCCAGATAACGTGTTTCTCGCATTAAACAGCTCGAAAAGAGCGATCTCGATGTTTCAGCATACTTCGGACAGAAGTCCACCAAGATTATCGCAGAAAATGCATATCTCAGCTTGAAACCCCACGAAAACCAAGATATCGCTGGTACTGCATATCAAACGCACTGTGGAGTCGTGAAAACACCAGATAACGTGTTTCTCTCATTAAATAGCTCGAAAAGAGCGCTCTCGACGTTTCTGCATACTTCGGACAGATGTTTCACCAAGCTTATCGTAGAAAATGCATATCTCAGCTTGAAACCCGACGGAAACCAAAATGTCTGCGGTTCTGCATATCCAACGCACTGTGGAGTGGTGAAAACACCAGATAACGTGTTTCTCGCATTAAATAGCTCGAAAAGAGCGTTCTCGAAGATTCTGCATACTTCTGACAGAAGTCTCACCAGGATTATCGTAGAAAATGCATATCTCAGCTTGAAACCCGACCGAAACCAAGATATCTCCGGTTCTGCATGTCAAACGGACTGTGAAGTGGTGAAAACACCAGATAACGTGTTTCTCGCATTAAACAGCTCGAAAAGAGCGATCTCGATGTTTCAGCATACTTCGGACAGATGTTTCACCAAGATTATCGCAGAAAATGCATATCTCTGCTTGAAACCCCACGAAAACCAGGATATCTACTGTTCTGCATATCCAACGAACTGCGGAGTGGTGAAAACCCCAGAAAACGTGTTTCTCGCATTAAATAGCTCGAAACGAGCGATCTCGATGATTCTGCATACTTCTAGCAGAAGTCTCACCAAGATTATCGTAGAAAATGCATATCTCAGCTGGAAACACCTCGAAAATCAAGATATCGCCTGTTCTGCATATCAAACGCACTGTGGAGTGGTGCAAACAACCAGAGAACGTGTTTCTCGCATTAAATAGCTCGAAAAGAGCGATCTCGATGATTCAGCATACTTCGGACAGATGTCTCACCAAGATTATCGCAGGAAATGCATATCTCAGCTTGAAACCCGACGAAAACCAAAATATCTCCGGTTCTGCATATCCAACGCACTGTGGAGTGGTGAAAACACCAGATAACGTGTTTCTCGCATTAAATAGCTCGAAACGAGCGATCTCGATGATTCTGCATACTTCGGACAGAAATCTCTCCAAAATTATCGTAAAAAATGCATATCTCAGATTGAAACCCCACGAAAACCAAGATATCGCTGTGTTCAGCATATCAAACGCACTGTGGAATGGTAAAAACACCCTGAAAACGTGTTTCTCGCATTAAATAGCTCGAATAGAGCGATCTCGATGATTCTTCATACTTCGGACAGAAGTCTCACCAAGATTATCGTAAAAAATGCATATCTCAGCTTGAAACCCCACGAAAGCCAAGATATCGATGGTTCTGCATATCTAACGCACTGTGGAGTGGTGAAAACACCGGATAAGGTTTTTATCGCATTAACTAGCTCGAAAAGAGCGATCTCGATGATTCAGCATACTTCGGACAGAAGTCTCACCAAGATTATCGCAGGAAATGCGTATCTCAGCTTGAAATGCCACGAAAACCAAGATATCGCTGGTTCTGCATATCAAACGCACTGTGGTGTGGTGAAAACACCAGATAACGTGTTTCTCGCATTAAATAGCTCGAAAAGAGCGATCTAGATGATTCAGCATACTTCGGACAGAAGTCTCAACAAGATTATCGCAGAAAATGCATATCTCAGCTTGAAACCCCACGAAAACCAAGATATCGCTGGTACTGCATATCAAACGAACTGTGGAGTGTTGAAAACCCCAGAAAACGAGTTTCTCGAATTAAATAGCTCGAAAAGAGCGCTCTCGATGTTTCAGCATACTTCGGACAGAAGTCCACCAAGATTATCGCAGAAAATGCATATCTCAGCTTGAAACCCCACGAAAACCAAGATATGTACTGTTCTGCATATCAAAGGCACTGTGGAGTGGTGAAAACACCAGATAACGTGTATCTCGCACTAACTAGCTCGAAAAGAGCGATCTCGATGTTTCAGCATACTTCGGACAGAAGTCCACCAAGATTATCGCAGAATATGCATATCTCAGCTTGATACCCCACGAAAACCAAGATATCGCTGGTACTGCATATCAAACGCACTGTGGAGTGGTGAAAACACCAGATAACGTGTTTCTCGCATTAAATAGCTCGGAAAGAGCGTTCTCGAAGATTCTGCATACTTCTGACAGAAGTCTCACCAGGATTATCGTACAAAATGCATATCTCAGCTTGAAACCCGACCGAAACCAAGATATCGCTGGTACTGCATATCAAACGCACTGTGGAGTGGTGAAAACACCAGAGAACGTGTTTCTCGCATTAAATAGCTCGAAAAGGACGATCCCGATGATTCTGCATACTTCTGACAGAAGACCCACCAAGATTATAGCTGAAAATGCATATCTCAGCTGGAAACACCACGAAAATCAAGATATTGCCGGTTCTGCATATCAAACGCACTGTGGAGTGGTGAAAACAACCAGAGAACGTGTTTCTCGCATTAAATAGTTCGAAAAGAGCGCTCTCGATGTTTCTGCATACTTCGGACAGAAGTCTCACCAAGATTATCGCAGGAAATGCATATCTCAGCTTGAAACCCCACGAAAACCAAGATATCTCCGGTTCTGCATATCCAACGAACTGTGGAGTGGTGAAAACCCCAGAAAATGTGTTTCTCGCATTAAATAGCTCGAAAAGAGCGCCCTCGATGATTCAGCATACTTCGGACAGAAGTCCACCAAGATTATCGCAGAAAATGCATATCTCAGCTTGAAACCCCACGAAAACCAAGATATGTACTGTTCTGCATATCAAAGGCACTGTGGAGTGGTGAAAACACCAGATAACGTGTTTCTCGCACTAACTAGCTCGAAAAGAGCGATCTCGATGTTTCAGCATACTTCGGACAGAAGTCCACCAAGATTATCGCAGAATATGCATATCTCAGCTTGAAACCCCACGAAAACCAAGATATCGCTGGTACTGCACATCAAGCGCACTGTGGAGTGGTGAAAACACCAGATAACGTGTTTCTCGCATTAAATAGCTCGAAAAGAGCGTTCTCGAAGATTCTGCATACTTCGGACAGATGTTTCACCAAGATTTTCGCAGAAAATGCATATCTCTGCTTGAAACCCCACGAAAACCAGGATATCTACTGTTCTGCATATCCAACGAACTGCGGAGTGGTGAAAACCCCAGAAAACGAGTTTCTCGCATTAAATAGCTCGAAACGAGCGATCTCGATGGTTCTGCATACTTCTAACAGAAGTCTCACCAAGATTATCGTAGAAAATGCATATCTCAGCTGGAAACACCTCGAAAATAAAGATATCGCCTGTTCTGCATATCAAACGCACTGTGGAGTGGTGAAAACAACCAGAGAACGTGTTTCTCGCATTAAATAGCTCGAAAAGAGCGATCTCGATGAATCAGCATACTTCGGACAGAAGTCCACCAAGATTATCGCAGAAAATGCATATCTCAGCTTGAAACCCCACGAAAACCAAGATATCTCCGGTTCTGCATATCCAACGAACTGTGGAGTGGTGAAAACCCCAGAAAACGTGTTTCTCGCATTAAATAGCTCGAAAAGAGCGCTCGCGACGTTTCTGCATACTTCGGACAGATGTTTCACCAAGCTTATCGTAGAAAATGCATATCTCAGCTTGAAACCCGACGAAAACCAAAATGTCTGCGGTTCTGCATATCCAACGCACTGTGGAGTGGTGAAAACACCAGATAACGTGTTTCTCGCATTCAATAGCTCGAAAAGAGCGTTCTCGAAGATTCTGCATACTTCTGACAGAAGTCTCACCAGGATTATCGTAGAAAATGCATATCTTAGCTTGAAACCCGACCGAAACCAAGATATCGCTGGTACTGCATATCAAACGCACTGTGGAGTGGTGAAAACAACCAGAGAACGTGTTTCTCGCATTAAATAGCTCGAAAAGGGCGATCTCGATGATTCAGCATACTTCGGACAGAAGTCTCACAAAGATTATCGCAGGAAATGCATATCTTAGCTTGAAACCCCACGAAAACCAGGATATCGCCGGTTCTGCATATTAAACGCACTGTGGAGTGGTGAAAACACCAGATAACGTGTTTCTCGCATTAACTAGCTCGAAAAGAGCGATCTGGATGTTTCAGCATACTTCGGACAGAAGTCCACCAAGATTATCGCAGAAAATGCATATATCAGCTTGAAACCCCACGAAAACCAAGATATCGCTGGTACTGCATATCAAACGCACTGTGGAGTGGTGAAAACACCAGATAACGTGTTTCTCGCATTAACTAGCTCGAAAAGAGCGATCTCGATGTTTCAGCATACTTCGTCCAGAAGTCCACCAAGATTATCGCAGAAAATGCATATCTCAGCTTGAAACCCGACGAAAACCAAAATATCTCCGGTTCTGCATATCCAACGCACTGTGGAGTGGTGAAAACACCAGATAACGTGTTTCTCGCATTAAATAGCTCGAAACGAGCGATCTCGATGATTCTGCATACTTCGGACAGAAATCTCACCAAAATTATCGTAAAAAATGCATATCTCAGCTTGAAACCCGACCGAAACCAAGATATCTCCGGTTCTGCATGTCAAACACACTGTGGAGTGGTGAAAACACCAGATAACGTGTTTCTCGCATTAACTAGCTCGAAAAGAGCGATCTAGATGATTCTGCATACTTCTGACTGAAGTCTCACCAATATTATCGTAGAAAATGCACATCTCAGCTTGAAACCCGACGAAAACCAAAATATCGCCGGTTCTGCATATCAAACCAACTGTGGAGTGGTGAAAACACCAGATAACGTGTTTCTCGCATTAAATAGCTCGAAACGAGCGATCTCGATGATTCTGCATACTTCGGACAGAAATCTCACCAAAATTATCGTAAAAAATGCATATCTCAGATTGAAACCCCACGAAAACCAAGATATCGCTCTGTTCAGCATATCAAACGCACTGTGGAATGGTGAAAACACCCTGAAAACGTGTTTCTCGCATTAAATAGCTCGAATAGAGCGATCTCGATGATTCTTCATACTTCGGACAGAAGTCTCACCAAGATTATCGTAAAAAATGCATATCTCAGCTTGAAACCCCACGAAAGCCAAGATATCGCTGGTTCTGCATATCTAACGCACTGTGGAGTGGTGAAAACACCGGATAAGGTTTTTCTCGCATTAACTAGCTCAAAAAGAGCGATCTCGATGATTCAGCATACTTCGGACAGAAGTCTCACCAAGATTATCGCAGGAAATGCGTATCTCAGCTTGAAATGCCACGAAAACCAAGATATCGCTGGTTCTGCATTTCAAACGCACTGTGGTGTGGTGAAAACACCATGATAACGTGTTTCTCGCATTAAATAGCTCGAAACGAGCGATCTCGATGTTTCAGCATACTTCGGACAGATGTCTCACCAAGATTATCGCAGAAAATGCAAATCTCAGCTTGAAACCCCACGAAAACCAAGATATCGCCGGTTCTGCATATCATACGCACTGTGGAGTGGTGAAAACACCAGATAACGTGTTTCTCTCATTAAATAGCTCGATAAGAGCGCTCTCGATGTTTCTGCATACTTCGGACAGAAGTCTCAACAAGATTATCGCAGAAAATGCATGTCTCAGCTTGAAACCCCACGAAAACCAAGATATCTCCGGTTCTGCATATCCAACGAACTGTGGAGTGTTGAAAACCCCAGAAAACGAGTTTCTCGCATTAAATAGCTCGAAAAGAGCGCTCTCGATGTTTCTGCATACTTCGGACAGATGTCTCACCAAGATTATTGCAGAAAATGCATATCTCAGCTTGAAACCCCACGAAAACCAAGATATGTACTGTTCTGCATATCAAACGCACTGTGGAGTGGTGAAAACACCAGATAACGTGTTTCTCGCACTAACTAGCTCGAACAGAGCGATCTCGATGATTCAGCATACTTCGGACAGAAGCCTCACCAATATTATCGTAAAAAAAGCATATCTCAGCTTGAAACCCCACGAAAACCAAGATATGTACTGTTCTGCATATCAAACGCACTGTGGAGTGGTGAAAACACCGGATAAGGTTTTTCTCGCATTAACTAGCTCGAAAAGAGCGATCTCGATGTTTCAGCATACTTCGGGCAGATGTTTCGCCAAGCTTATCGAAGAAAATGCATATCTGAACTTGAAAGCCGACGAAAACCAAAATATCTGCGGTTCTGCATATCCAACGCACTGTGGAGTGGTGAAAACACCAGATAACGTGTTTCTCGCATTATGTAGCTCGAAACGAGCGTTCTCGATGATTCTGCATACTTCGGACAGAAATCTCACCAAAATTATCGTAGAAAATGCATATCTCAGCTTGAAACCCGACGAAAACCAAAATGTCTGCGGTTCTGCATATCCAACGCACTGTGGAGTGGTGACAACACCAGATAACGTGTTTCTCGCATTCAATAGCTCGAAAAGAGCGTTCTCGAAGATTCTGCATACTTCTGACAGAAGTCTCACCAGGATTATCGTAGAAAATGCATATCTTAGCTTGAAACCCGACCGAAACCAAGATATCGCTGGTACTGCATATCAAACGCACTGTGGAGTGGTGAAAACAACCAGAGAACGTGTTTCTCGCATTAAATAGTTCCGAAAAGAGCGATCTCGATGATTCAGCATACTTCGGACAGAAGTCTCACCAAGATTATCGCAGGAAATGCGTATCTCAGCTTGAAATGCCACGAAAACCAAGATATCGCTGGTTCTGCATTTCAAACGCACTGTGGTGTGGTGAAAACACCATGATAACGTGTTTCTCGCATTAAATAGCTCGAAACGAGCGATCTCGATGTTTCAGCATACTTCGGACAGATGTCTCACCAAGATTATCGCAGAAAATGCAAATCTCAGCTTGAAACCCCACGAAAACCAAGATATCGCCGGTTCTGCATATCATACGCACTGTGGAGTGGTGAAAACACCAGATAACGTGTTTCTCTCATTAAATAGCTCGAAAAGAGCGCTCTCGATGTTTCTGCATACTTCGGACAGAAGTCTCAACAAGATTATCGCAGAAAATGCATGTCTCAGCTTGAAACCCCACGAAAACCAAGATATCTCCGGTTCTGCATATCCAACGAACTGTGGAGTGTTGAAAACCCCAGAAAACGAGTTTCTCGCATTAAATAGCTCGAAAAGAGCGCTCTCGATGTTTCTGCATACTTCGGACAGATGTCTCACCAAGATTATCGCAGAAAATGCATATCTCAGCTTGAAACCCCACGAAAACCAAGATATGTACTGTTCTGCATATCAAACGCACTGTGGAGTGGTGAAAACACCAGATAACGTGTTTCTCGCACTAACTAGCTCGAACAGAGCGATCTCGATGATTCAGCATACTTCGGACAGAAGCCTCACCAATATTATCGTAAAAAAAGCATATCTCAGCTTGAAACCCCACGAAAACCAAGATATGTACTGTTCTGCATATCAAACGCACTGTGGAGTGGTGAAAACACCGGATAAGGTTTTTCTCGCATTAACTAGCTCGAAAAGAGCGATCTCGATGTTTCAGCATACTTCGGGCAGATGTTTCGCCAAGCTTATCGAAGAAAATGCATATCTGAACTTGAAACCCGACGAAAACCAAAATATCTGCGGTTCTGCATATCCAACGCACTGTGGAGTGGTGAAAACACCAGATAACGTGTTTCTCGCATTATGTAGCTCGAAACGAGCGTTCTCGATGATTCTGCATACTTCGGACAGAAATCTCACCAAAATTATCGTAGAAAATGCATATCTCAGCTTGAAACCCGACGAAAACCAAAATGTCTGCGGTTCTGCATATCCAACGCACTGTGGAGTGGTGACAACACCAGATAACGTGTTTCTCGCATTCAATAGCTCGAAAAGAGCGTTCTCGAAGATTCTGCATACTTCTGACAGAAGTCTCACCAGGATTATCGTAGAAAATGCATATCTTAGCTTGAAACCCGACCGAAACCAAGATATCGCTGGTACTGCATATCAAACGCACTGTGGAGTGGTGAAAACAACCAGAGAACGTGTTTCTCGCATTAAATAGTTCCGAAAAGAGCGATCTCGATGATTCAGCATACTTCGGACAGAAGTCTCACAAAGATTATCGCAGGAAATGCATATCTTAGCTTGAAACCCCACGAAAACCAGGATATCGCCGGTTCTGCATATTAAACGCACTGTGGAGTGGTGAAAACACCAGATAACGTGTTTCTCGCATTAACTAGCTCGAAAAGAGCGATCTGGATGTTTCAGCATACTTCGGACAGAAGTCCACCAAGATTATCGCAGAAAATGCATATCTCAGCTTGAAACCCCACGAAAACCAAGATATCGCTGGTACTGCATATCAAACGCACTGTGGAGTGGTGAAAACAACCAGACAACGTGTTTCTCGCATTAAATAGCTCGAAAAGAGCGATCTCGATGATTCAGCATACTTCGGACAGAAGTCTCACAAAGATTATCGCAGGAAATGCATATCTTAGCTTGAAACCCCACGAAAACCAGGATATCGCCGGTTCTGCATATTAAACGCACTGTGGAGTGGTGAAAACACCAGATAACGTGTTTCTCGCATTAACTAGCTCGAAAAGAGCGATCTGGATGTTTCAGCATACTTCGGACAGAAGTCTCACCAGGATTATCGCAGAAAATGCATATCTCAGCTTGAAACCCGACGAAAACCAAAATATCTCCGGTTCTGCATATCCAACGCACTGTGGAGTGGTGAAAACACCAGATAACGTGTTTCTCGCATTAAATAGCTCGAAACGTGCGATCTCGATGATTCTGCATACTTCGGACAGAAATCTCACCAAAATTATCGTAAAAAATGCATATCTCAGCTTGAAACCCGACCGAAACCAAGATATCTCCGGTTCTGCATGTCAAACACACTGTGGAGTGGTGAAAACCCCAGATAACGTGTTTCTCGCTCTAACTAGCTCGAAAAGAGCGATCTAGATGATTCTGCATACTTCTGACTGAAGTCTCACCAATATTATCGTAGAAAATGCACATCTCAGCTTGAAACCCGACGAAAACCAAAATATCGCCGGTTCTGCATATCAAACCAACTGTGGAGTGGTGAAAACACCAGATAACGTGTTTCTCGCATTAAATAGCTCGAAACGAGCGATCTCGATGATTCTGCATACTTCGGACAGAAATCTCACCAAAATTAACGTAAAAAATGCATATCTCAGATTGAAACCCCACGAAAACCAAGATATCGCTCTGTTCAGCATATCAAACGCACTGTGGAATGGTGAAAACACCCTGAAAACGTGTTTCTCGCATTAAATAGCTCGAATAGAGCGATCTCGATGATTCTTCATACTTCGGACAGAAGTCTCACCAAGATTATCGTAAAAAATGCATATCTCAGCTTGAAACCCCACGAAAGCCAAGATATCGCTGGTTCTGCATATCTAACGCACTGTGGAGTGGTGAAAACACCGGATAAGGTTTTTCTCGCATTAACTAGCTCGAAAAGAGCGATCTCGATGATTCAGCATACTTCGGACAGAAGTCTCACCTAGATTATCGCAGGAAATGCGTATCTCAGCTTGAAATGCCACGAAAACCAAGATATCGCTGGTTCTGCATTTCAAACGCACTGTGGTGTGGTGAAAACACCATGATAACGTGTTTCTCGCATTAAATAGCTCGAAAAGAGCGATCTAGATGATTCAGCATACTTCGGACGGAAGTCTCACCAAGATTATCGCAGGAAATGCATATCTCAGCTTGAAACCTCACGAAAACCAAGATATCTCCGGTTCTGCATATCCTACGAACTGTGGAGTGTTGAAAACCCCAGAAAACGAGTTTCTCGCATTAAATAGCTCGAAAAGAGCGCTCTCGATGTTTCTGCATACTTCGGACAGAAGTCTCAACAAGATTATCGCAGAAAATGCATGTCTCAGCTTGAAACCCCACGAAAACCAAGATATCTACTGTTCTGCATATCATACGCACTGTGGAGTGGTAAAAACACCAGATAACGTGTTTCTCGCATTAAATAGCTCGAAACGAGCGATCTCGATGATTCTGCATACTTCGGACAGAAGTCTCAACAAGATTATCGCAGAAAATGCATATCTCAGCTTGAAACCCCACGAAAACCAAGATATCGCCGGTTCTGCATATCATACGCACTGTGGAGTGGTGAAAACACCAGATAACGTGTTTCTCTCATTAAACAGCTCGAAAAGAGCGATCTAGATGATTCAGCATACTTCGGACAGAAGTCTCACCAAGATTATCGCAGGAAATGCATATCTCAGCTTGAAACCCCACGAAAACCAAGATATCTCCGGTTCTGCATATCCAACGAACTGTGGAGTGTTGAAAACCCCAGAAAACGAGTTTCTCGCATTAAATAGCTCGGAGAGAGCGTTCTCGAAGATCCTGCATACTTCTGACAGAATTCTCACCAAGATTATCGTAGAAAATGCATATCTCAGTTTGAAACCCGACCGAAACCAAGATATCTCCGGTTCTGCATGTCAAACGCACCGTGGAGTGGTGAAAACACCAGACTACGTGTTTCGTGCATTAAGTAGCTCGAAAAGAGCGATCTAGATGATTCTGCATACTTCTGACTGAAGTCTCACCAATATTATCGTAAAAAAAGCATATCTCAGCTTGAAACCCCACGAAAACCAAGATATGTACTGTTCTGCATATCAAACGCACTGTGGAGTGGTGAAAACACCGGATAAGGTTTTTCTCGCATTAACTAGCTCGAAAAGAGCGATCTCGATGTTTCAGCATACTTCGGGCAGATGTTTCGCCAAGCTTATCGAAGAAAATGCATATCTGAACTTGAAACCCGACGAAAACCAAAATATCTGCGGTTCTGCATATCCAACGCACTGTGGAGTGGTGAAAACACCAGATAACGTGTTTCTCGCATTATGTAGCTCGAAACGAGCGTTCTCGATGATTCTGCATACTTCGGACAGAAATCTCACCAAAATTATCGTAGAAAATGCATATCTCAGCTTGAAACCCGACGAAAACCAAAATGTCTGCGGTTCTGCATATCCAACGCACTGTGGAGTGGTGACAACACCAGATAACGTGTTTCTCGCATTCAATAGCTCGAAACGATCGATCTCGATGATTCTGCATACTTCGGACAGAAGTCTCACCAAGATCATCCCAGGAAATGCGTATCTCAGCTTGAAATGCCACGAAAACCAAGATATCGCTGGTTCTGCGTATCAAACGCACTGTGGAGTGGTGAAAACACCACATAACGTGTTTCTCGCATTAAATAGCTCGAAACGATCGATCTCGATGATTCTGCATACTTCGGACAGAAGTCTCACCAAGATTATCGCAGGAAATGCATATCTCAGCTTGAAACCCCACGAAAACCAAGATATCTCCGGTTCTGCATATCCAACGAACTGTGGAGTGTTGAAAACCCCAGAAAACGAGTTTCTCGCATTAAATAGCTCGAAAAGAGCGCTCTCGATGTTTCTACATACTTCGGGCAGATGTTTCACCAAAATTATCGTAGAAAATGCATATCTCAGCATGAAACCCGACGAAAACCAGAATATCGCCGGTTCTGCATATCAAACCAACTGTGGAGTGGTGAAAACACCAGAAAACGTGTTTCGCGCATTAAGTAGCTCGAAAAGAGCGTTCTCGAAGATTCTGCATACTTCTGACAGAAGTCTCACCAGGATTATCGTAGAAAATGCATATCTCAGCTTGAAACCCGACGAAAACCAAAATATCGCCGGTTCTGCATATCAAACCAACTGTGGAGTGGTGAAAACACCCTGAAAACGTGTTTCTCGCATTAAATAGCTCGAATAGAGCGATCTCGATGATTCTTCATACTTCGGACAGAAGTCTCACCAAGATTATCGTAAAAAATGCATATCTCAGCTTGAAACCCCACGAAAGCCAAGATATCGCTGGTTCTGCATATCTAACGCACTGTGGAGTGGTGAAAACACCGGATAAGGTTTTTCTCGCATTAACTAGCTCGAAAAGAGCGAACTCGATGTTTCAGCATACGTCGGACAGAAGTCTCACCAAGATTATCGCAGAAAAAGCATATCTGAGCTTGAAACCCGACGAAAAGCAAAATATCTGCGGTTCTGCATATCCAACGCACTGTGGAGTGGTGAAAACACCAGATAACGTGTTTCTCGCATTATGTAGCTCGAAACGAGCGTTCTCGATGATTCTGCACACTTCTGACAGAAGTCTCACCAGGATTATCGTAGAAAATGCATATCTCAGTTTGAAACCCGACCGAAACCAAGATATCTCCGGTTCTGCATGTCAAACGCACTGTGGAGTGGTGAAAACACCAGACTACGTGTTTCGTGCATTAAGTAGCTCGAAAAGAGCGATCTAGATGATTCTGCATACTTCTGACTGAAGTCTCACCAATATTATCGCAGAAAATGCATATCTCAGCTCGAAACCTCACGAAAATCAAGATGTTGCCGGTTCTGCATATCAAACGCACTGTGGAGTGGTGAAAACAACCAGAGAACGTGTTTCTCGCATTAAATAGCTCGAATAGAGCGATCTCGATGATTCTGCATACTTCGGACAGAAGTCTCAAGAAGATTATCGTAAAAAATGCATATCTGAGCTTGAAACCCCACGAAAACCAAGATATCGCTGGTACTGCATATCAAACGCACTGTGGAGTGGTGAAAACACCAGCTAACGTGTTTCTCGCTCTAACTAGCACGAAAAGAGCGATCTCGATGATTCAGCATACTTCGGACAGAAGTCTCACCAAGATCATCCCAGGAAATGCGTATCTCAGCTTGAAATGCCACGAAAACCAAGATATCGCTGGTTCTGCGTATCAAACGCACTGTGGAGTGGTGAAAACACCACATAACGTGTTTCTCGCATTAAATAGCTCGAAACGATCGATCTCGATGATTCTGCATACTTCGGACAGAAGTCTCACCAAGATTATCGCAGGAAATGCATATCTCAGCTTGAAACCCCACGAAAACCAAGATATCTCCGGTTCTGCATATCCAACGAACTGTGGAGTGTTGAAAACCCCAGAAAACGAGTTTCTCGCATTAAATAGCTCGAAAAGAGCGCTCTCGATGTTTCTACATACTTCGGGCAGATGTTTCACCAAAATTATCGTAGAAAATGCATATCTCAGCATGAAACCCGACGAAAACCAGAATATCGCCGGTTCTGCATATCAAACCAACTGTGGAGTGGTGAAAACACCAGAAAACGTGTTTCGCGCATTAAGTAGCTCGAAAAGAGCGTTCTCGAAGATTCTGCATACTTCTGACAGAAGTCTCACCAGGATTATCGTAGAAAATGCATATCTCAGCTTGAAACCCGACGAAAACCAAAATATCGCCGGTTCTGCATATCAAACCAACTGTGGAGTGGTGAAAACACCCTGAAAACGTGTTTCTCGCATTAAATAGCTCGAATAGA
Source organism: Anthophora plumipes (assembly GCA_951804975.1). Taxonomy (NCBI): domain Eukaryota; kingdom Metazoa; phylum Arthropoda; class Insecta; order Hymenoptera; family Apidae; genus Anthophora; species Anthophora plumipes. The sequence continues at coordinate 315,354 of CATORF010000790.1, read as the reverse complement.
GCGATCTCGATGATTCTTCATACTTCGGACAGAAGTCTCACCAAGATTATCGTAAAAAATGCATATCTCAGCTTGAAACCCCACGAAAGCCAAGATATCGCTGGTTCTGCATATCTAACGCACTGTGGAGTGGTGAAAACACCGGATAAGGTTTTTCTCGCATTAACTAGCTCGAAAAGAGCGAACTCGATGTTTCAGCATACGTCGGACAGAAGTCTCACCAAGATTATCGCAGAAAAAGCATATCTGAGCTTGAAACCCGACGAAAAGCAAAATATCTGCGGTTCTGCATATCCAACGCACTGTGGAGTGGTGAAAACACCAGATAACGTGTTTCTCGCATTATGTAGCTCGAAACGAGCGTTCTCGATGATTCTGCACACTTCTGACAGAAGTCTCACCAGGATTATCGTAGAAAATGCATATCTCAGTTTGAAACCCGACCGAAACCAAGATATCTCCGGTTCTGCATGTCAAACGCACTGTGGAGTGGTGAAAACACCAGACTACGTGTTTCGTGCATTAAGTAGCTCGAAAAGAGCGATCTAGATGATTCTGCATACTTCTGACTGAAGTCTCACCAATATTATCGCAGAAAATGCATATCTCAGCTCGAAACCTCACGAAAATCAAGATGTTGCCGGTTCTGCATATCAAACGCACTGTGGAGTGGTGAAAACAACCAGAGAACGTGTTTCTCGCATTAAATAGCTCGAATAGAGCGATCTCGATGATTCTGCATACTTCGGACAGATGTCTCAAGAAGATTATCGTAAAAAATGCATATCTGAGCTTGAAACCCCACGAAAACCAAGATATCGCTGGTACTGCATATCAAACGCACTGTGGAGTGGTGAAAACACCAGATAACGTGTTTCTCGCATTAAATAGCTCGGAGAGAGCGTTCTCGAAGATCCTGCATACTTCTGACAGAAGTCTCACCAAGATTATCGTAGAAAATGCATATCTCAGCTTGAAACCCGACGAAAACCGAGTTATCTCCGGTTCTGCCCATCAAACGTACCGTGGAGTGGTGAAAACACCAGAAAACGTGTTTCGCGCATTAAGTAGTTCGAAAAGAGCGTTCTCGAAGATTCTGCATACTTCTGACAGAAGTCTCACCAAGATTATCGTAGAAAATGCATATCTCAGCTTGAAACCCGACGAAAACCGAGTTATATCCGGTTCTGCCCATCAAACGTACCGTGGAGTGGTGAAAACACCAGAAAACGTGTTTCGAGCATTAAGTAGCTCGAAAAGAGCGATCTCGAAGATTCTGCATACTTCTGACAGAAGTCTCACCAGTATTATCGTAGAAAATGCATATCTCAGCTTGAAACCCGACCGAAACCAAGATATCTCCGGTTCTGCATGTCAAACGCACTGTGGAGTGGTGAAAACACCAGACTACGTGTTTCGTGCATTAAGTAGCTCGAAAAGAGCGCTCTCGATGTTTCTACATAATTCGGGCAGATGTTTCACCAAGATTATCGTAGAAAATGCATATCTCAGCATGAAACCCGACGAAAACCAAAATATCGCCGGTTCTGCATATCAAACCAACTGTGGAGTGGTGAAAACACCAGAAAACGTGTTTCGCGCATTAAGTAGCTCGAAAAGAGCGTTCTCGAAGATTCTGCATACTTCTGACAGAAGTCTCACCAGGATTATCGTAGAAAATGCATATCTCAGCTTGAAACCCGACGAAAACCAAAATATCGCCGGTTCTGCATATCAAACCAACTGTGGAGTGGTGAAAACACCCTGAAAACGTGTTTCTCGCATTAAATAGCTCGAATAGAGCGATCTCGATGATTCTTCATACTTCGGACAGAAGTCTCACCAAGATTATCGTAAAAAATGCATATCTCAGATTGAAACCCCATGAAAGCCAAGATATCGCTGGTTCTGCATATCTAACGCACTGTGGAGTGGTGAAAACACCGGATAAGGTTTTTCTCGCATTAACTAGCTCGAAAAGAGCGATCTCGATGTTTCAGCATACGTCGGACAGAAGTCTCACCAAGATTATCGCAGAAAAAGCATATCTCAGCTTGAAACCCCACGGAAACCAAGATATCTACTGTTCTGCATATCAAACGCACTGTGGAGTGGTGAAAACACCAGCTAACGTGTTTCTCGCTCTAACTAGCTCGAAAAGAGCGATCTCGATGATTCAGCATACTTCGGACAGAAGTCTCACCAAGATCATCCCAGGAAATGCGTATCTCAGCTTGAAATGCCACGAAAGCCAAGATATCGCTGGTTCTGCGTATCAAACGCACTGTGGAGTGGTGAAAACACCAGATAACGTGTTTCTCGCATTAAATAGCTCGAAACGATCGATCTCGATGATTCTGCATACTTCGGACAGAAGTCTCACCAAGATTATCGCAGGAAATGCATATCTCAGCTTGAAACCCCACGAAAACCAAGATATCTCCGGTTCTGCATATCCAACGAACTGTGGAGTGGTGAAAACCCCAGAAAACGTGTTTATCGCATTAAATAGCTCGAAAAGAGCGCTCTCGATGTTTCGGCATACTTCGGACAGAAGTCTCGCCAAGATTATCGCAGAAAATGCATATCTCTGCTTGAAACCCCACGAAAACCGAGTTATCTCCGGTTCTGCACATCAAACGTACCGTGGAGTGGTGAAAACACCAGAAAACGTGTTTCGCGCATTAAGTAGCTCGAAAATAGCGTTCTCGAAGATTCTGCATACTTCTGACAGAAGTCTCACCAGGATTATCGTAGAAAATGCATATCTCAGCTTGAAACCCGACCGAAACCAAGATATCTCCGGTTCTGCATGTCAAACGTACTGTGGAGTGGTGAAAACATCAGATAACGTGTTTCTCGCATCAAATAGCTCGAAACGAGCGATCTCGATGCTTCTGCAAACTTCGGACAGAACTCTCACCAAAATTATCGTAAAAAATGCATATCTCAACTTGAAACCCGACGAAAACCAAAATATCTGCGGTTCTGCATATCCAACGCACTGTGGAGTGGTGAAAACACCAGATAACGTGTTTCTCGCATTATGTAGCTCGAAACGAGCGTTCTCGATGATTCTGCATACTTCTGACAGAAGTCACACCAGGATTATCGTAGAAAATGCATATCACAGTTTGAAACCCGACCGAAACCAAGATATCTCCGGTTCTGCATGTCAAACGCACTGTGGAGTGGTGAAAACACCAGACTACGTGTTTCGTGCATTAAGTAGCTCGAAAAGAGCGATCTAGATGATTCTGCATACTTCCGACTGAAGTCTCACCAATATTATCGCAGAAAATGCATATCTCAGCTCGAAACCTCACGAAAATCAAGATGTTGCCGGTTCTGCATATCAAACGCACTGTGGAGTGGTGAAAACAACCAGAGAACGTGTTTCTCGCATTAAATAGCTCGAATAGAGCGATCTCGATGATTCTGCATACTTCGGACAGAAGTCTCAAGAAGATTATCGTAAAAAATGCATATCTGAGCTTGAAACCCCACGAAAACCAAGATATCGCTGGTACTGCATATCAAACGCACTGTGGAGTGGTGAAAACACCAGATAACGTGTTTCTCGCATTAAATAGCTCGGAGAGAGCGTTCTCGAAGATCCTGCATACTTCTGACAGAAGTCTCACCAAGATTATCGTAGAAAATGCATATCTCAGCTTGAAACCCGACGAAAACCGAGTTATCTCCGGTTCTGCCCATCAAACGTACCGTGGAGTGGTGAAAACACCAGAAAACGTGTTTCGCGCATTAAGTAGTTCGAAAAGAGCGTTCTCGAAGATTCTGCATACTTCTGACAGAAGTCTCACCAAGATTATCGTAGAAAATGCATATCTCAGCTTGAAACCCGACGAAAACCGAGTTATATCCGGTTCTGCCCATCAAACGTACCGTGGAGTGGTGAAAACACCAGAAAACGTGTTTCGAGCATTAAGTAGCTCGAAAAGAGCGATCTCGAAGATTCTGCATACTTCTGACAGAAGTCTCACCAGTATTATCGTAGAAAATGCATATCTCAGCTTGAAACCCGACCGAAACCAAGATATCTCCGGTTCTGCATGTCAAACGCACTGTGGAGTGGTGAAAACACCAGACTACGTGTTTCGTGCATTAAGTAGCTCGAAAAGAGCGCTCTCGATGTTTCTACATACTTCGGGCAGATGTTTCACCAAGATTATCGTAGAAAATGCATATCTCAGCATGAAACCCGACGAAAACCAAAATATCGCCGGTTCTGCATATCAAACCAACTGTGGAGTGGTGAAAACACCAGAAAACGTGTTTCGCGCATTAAGTAGCTCGAAAAGAGCGTTCTCGAAGATTCTGCATACTTCTGACAGAAGTCTCACCAGGATTATCGTAGAAAATGCATATCTCAGCTTGAAACCCGACGAAAACCAAAATATCGCCGGTTCTGCATATCAAACCAACTGTGGAGTGGTGAAAACACCCTGAAAACGTGTTTCTCGCATTAAATAGCTCGAATAGAGCGATCTCGATGATTCTTCATACTTCGGACAGAAGTCTCACCAAGATTATCGTAAAAAATGCATATCTCAGATTGAAACCCCATGAAAGCCAAGATATCGCTGGTTCTGCATATCTAACGCACTGTGGAGTGGTGAAAACACCGGATAAGGTTTTTCTCGCATTAACTAGCTCGAAAAGAGCGATCTCGATGTTTCAGCATACGTCGGACAGAAGTCTCACCAAGATTATCGCAGAAAAAGCATATCTCAGCTTGAAACCCCACGGAAACCAAGATATCTACTGTTCTGCATATCAAACGCACTGTGGAGTGGTGAAAACACCAGCTAACGTGTTTCTCGCTCTAACTAGCTCGAAAAGAGCGATCTCGATGATTCAGCATACTTCGGACAGAAGTCTCACCAAGATCATCCCAGGAAATGCGTATCTCAGCTTGAAATGCCACGAAAGCCAAGATATCGCTGGTTCTGCGTATCAAACGCACTGTGGAGTGGTGAAAACACCAGATAACGTGTTTCTCGCATTAAATAGCTCGAAACGATCGATCTCGATGATTCTGCATACTTCGGACAGAAGTCTCACCAAGATTATCGCAGGAAATGCATATCTCAGCTTGAAACCCCACGAAAACCAAGATATCTCCGGTTCTGCATATCCAACGAACTGTGGAGTGGTGAAAACCCCAGAAAACGTGTTTATCGCATTAAATAGCTCGAAAAGAGCGCTCTCGATGTTTCGGCATACTTCGGACAGAAGTCTCGCCAAGATTATCGCAGAAAATGCATATCTCTGCTTGAAACCCCACGAAAACCGAGTTATCTCCGGTTCTGCACATCAAACGTACCGTGGAGTGGTGAAAACACCAGAAAACGTGTTTCGCGCATTAAGTAGCTCGAAAAGAGCGTTCTCGAAGATTCTGCATACTTCTGACAGAAGTCTCACCAGGATTATCGTAGAAAATGCATATCTCAGCTTGAAACCCGACCGAAACCAAGATATCTCCGGTTCTGCATGTCAAACGTACTGTGGAGTGGTGAAAACATCAGATAACGTGTTTCTCGCATCAAATAGCTCGAAACGAGCGATCTCGATGCTTCTGCAAACTTCGGACAGAACTCTCACCAAAATTATCGTAAAAAATGCATATCTCAACTTGAAACCCGACGAAAACCAAAATATCTGCGGTTCTGCATATCCAACGCACTGTGGAGTGGTGAAAACACCAGATAACGTGTTTCTCGCATTATGTAGCTCGAAACGAGCGTTCTCGATGATTCTGCATACTTCTGACAGAAGTCACACCAGGATTATCGTAGAAAATGCATATCACAGTTTGAAACCCGACCGAAACCAAGATATCTCCGGTTCTGCATGTCAAACGCATTGTGGAGTGGTGAAAACACCAGACTACGTGTTTCGTGCATTAAGTAGCTCGAAAAGAGCGATCTAGATGATTCTGCATACTTCCGACTGAAGTCTCACCAATATTATCGCAGAAAATGCATATCTCAGCTCGAAACCTCACGAAAATCAAGATGTTGCCGGTTCTGCATATCAAACGCACTGTGGAGTGGTGGAAACAACCAGAGAACGTGTTTCTCGCATTAAATAGCTCGAATAGAGCGATCTCGATGATTCTGCATACTTCGGACAGAAGTCTCAAGAAGATTATCTGTCAAATGCATATCTGAGCTTGAAACCCCACGAAAACCAAGATATCGCTGGTACTGCATATCAAACGCACTGTGGAGTGGTGAAAACACCAGATAACGTGTTTCTCGCATTAAATAGCTCGAAACGTGCGATCTCGATGATTCTGCATACTTCTAACAGAAGTCTCGCCAAGATTATCGCAGAAAATGCATATCTCTGCTTGAAACCCCACGAAAACCACGATATCTACTGTTCTGCATATCCAACGAACTGTGGAGTGGTGAAAACCCTAGAAAACGTGTTTATCGCATTAAATAGCTCGAAAAGAGCGCTCTCGATGTTTCGGCATACTTCGGACAGATGTTTCACCAAGATTATCGTAGAAAATGCATATCTCAGCTTGAAACCCGACGAAAACCAAAATATCGCCGGTTCTGCATATCCAACCAACTGCGGAGTGGTGAAAACTCCAGATAACGTGTTTCTCGCATTAAATAGCTCGAAACGTGCGATCTCGATGATTCTGCATACTTCTAACAGAAGTCTCGCCAAGATTATCGCAGAAAATGCATATCTCTGCTTGAAACCCCACGAGAACCACGATATCTTCTGTTCTGCATATCCAACGAACTGTGGAGTGGTGAGAACCCCAGAAAACGTGTTTCTCGCATTAAATAGCTCGAAAAGAGCGCTCTCGACGTTTCTGCATACTTCGGACAGATGTTTCACCAAGCTTATCGTAGAAAATGCATATCTCAGCTTCAAACCCGACGAAAACCAAAATATCTCCGGTTCTGCATATCCAACGCACTGTGGAGTGGTAAAAACAACAGATAACGTGTTTCTCGCATTAAATAGCTCGAAACGAGCGATCTCGATGATTCTGCATACTTCGGACAGAAGTCTCAACAAGATTATCGCAGAAAATGCATATCTCAGCTTGAAACCCCACGAAAACCAAGATATCTACTGTTCTGCATATCAAACGCACTGTGGAGTGGTGAAAACTCCAGATAACGTGTTTCTCGCACTAACTAGCTCGAAAATAGCGATCTCGATGATTCAGCATACTTCGGACAGAAGTATCACCAAGATTATCGCAGAAACTGCATATCTCAGCTTGAAACCCCACGAAAACCAAGATATTGCCGGTTCTGCATATCCAACCAACTGCGGAGTGGTGAAAACACCAGATAACGTGTTTCTCGCATTAAATAGCTCGAAACGTGCGATCTCGATGATTCTGCATACTTCTAACAGAAGTCTCGCCAAGATTATCGCAGAAAATGCATATCTCAGCTTGAAACCCCACGAAAACCAAGATATCTACTGTTCTGCATATCAAACGCACTGTGGAGTGGTGAAAACACCAGATAACGTGTTTCTCGCACTAACTAGCTCGAAACGTGCGATCTCGATGATTCTGCATACTTCTAACAGAAGTCTCGCCAAGATTATCGCGGAAAATGCATATCTCTGCTTGAAACCCCACGAGAACCACGATATCTTCTGTTCTGCATATCCAACGAACTGTGGAGTGGTGAGAACCCCAGAAAACGTGTTTCTCGCATTAAATAGCTCGAAAAGAGCGCTCTCGACGTTTCTGCATACTTCGGACAGATGTTTCACCAAGCTTATCGTAGAAAATGCATATCTCAGCTTCAAACCCGACGAAAACCAAAATATCTCCGGTTCTGCATATCCAACGCACTGTGGAGTGGTAAAAACAACAGATAACGTGTTTCTCGCATTAAATAGCTCGAAACGAGCGATCTCGATGATTCTGCATACTTCGGACAGAAGTCTCAACAAGATTATCGCAGAAAATGCATATCTCAGCTTGAAACCCGACGAAAACCGTGTTATCTCCGGTTCTGCACATCAAACGTACCGTGGAGTGGTAAAAACACCAGATAACGTGTTTCTCGCATTAAATAGCTCGAAACGAGCGATCTCGATGATTCTGCATACTTCGGACAGAAGTCTCAACAAGATTATCGCAGAAAATGCATATCTCAGCTTGAAACCCGACGAAAACCGTGTTATCTCCGGTTCTGCACATCAAACGTACCGTGGAGTGGTAAAAACACCAGATAACGTGTTTCTCGCATTAAATAGCTCGAAAAGAGCGATCTCGATGATTCAGCATACTTCTAACAGAAGTCTCGCCAAGATTATCGCAGAAAATGCATATCTCTGCTTGAAACCCCACGAAAACCACGATATCTACTGTTCTGCATATCCAACGAACTGTGGAGTGGTGAAAACCCCAGAAAACGTGTTTATCGCATTAAATAGCTCGAAAAGAGCGCTCTCGATGTTTCGGCATACTTCGGACAGATGTTTCACCAAGATTATCGTAGAAAATGCATATCTCAGCTTGAAACCCGACGAAAACCAAAATATCGCCGGTTCTGCATATCCAACCAACTGCGGAGTGGTGAAAACACCTGATAACGTGTTTCTCGCATTAAATAGCTCGAAACGTGCGATCTCGATGATTCTGCATACTTCTAACAGAAGTCTCGCCAAGATTATCGCAGAAAATGCATATCTCAGCTTGAAACCCCACGAAAACCAAGATATCTACTGTTCTGCATATTAAACGCACTGTGGAGTGGTGAAAACACCAGATAACGTGTTTCTCGCACTAACTAGCTCGAAAAGAGCGATCTCGATGATTCAGCATACTTCGGACAGAAGTATCACCAAGATTATCGCAGAAAATGCATATCTCAGCTTGAAACCCCACGAAAACCAAGATATTGCCGGTTCTGCATATCAAACGCACTGTGGAGTGCTGAAAACACCAGATAACGTGTTTCTCGCACTAACTAGCTCGAAAATAGCGATCTCGATGATTCAGCATACTTCGGACAGAAGTATCACCAAGATTATCGCAGAAAATGCATATCTCAGCTTGAAACCCCACGAAAACCAAGATATTGCCGGTTCTGCATATCAAACGCACTGTGGAGTGCTGAAAACACCAGATAACGTGTTTGTCGCAATAAGTAGCTCGAAAAGAGAGTTCTCGAAGATCCTGCATACTTCTGACAGAAGTCTCACCAAGATTATCGTAGAAAATGCATATCTCAGCTTGAAACCCGACGAAAACCGAGTTATCTCCGGTTCTGCACATCAAACGTACCGTGGAGTGGTGAAAACACCAGAAAACGTGTTTCGCGCATTAAGTAGCTCGATAAGAGCGTTCTCGAAGATTCTGCATACTTCTGACAGAAGTCTCACCAGGATTATCGTAGAAAATGCATATCTCAGCTTGAAACCCGACCGAAACCAAGATATCTCCGGTTCTGCATGTCAAACGTACTGTGGAGTGGTGAAAACACCAGAAAGCGTGTTTCGAGCATTAAGTAGCTCGAAAAGAGCGATCTAGACGATTCTGCATACTTCGGACAGAAGTCTCAACAAGATTATCGCAGAAAATGCATATCTCAGCTTGAAACCCCACGAAAACCAAGATATCTACTGTTCTGCATATCAAACGCACTGTGGAGTGGTGAAAACACCAGATAACGTGTTTCTCGCACTAACTAGCTCGAAAAGAGCGATCTCGATGATTCAGCATACTTCGGACAGAAGTATCACCAAGATTATCGCAGAAAATGCATATCTCAGCTTGAAACCCCACGAAAACCAAGATATTGCCGGTTCTGCATATCAAACGCACTGTGGAGTGCTGAAAACACCAGATAACGTGTTTGTCGCAATAAGTAGCTCGAAAAGAGAGTTCTCGAAGATCCTGCATACTTCAGACAGAAGTCTCACCAAGATTATCGTAGAAAATGCATATCTCAGCTTGAAACCCGACGAAAACCGAGATATCTCCGGTTCTGCACATCAAACGTACCGTGGAGTGGTGAAAACACCAGAAAACCTGTTTCTCGCATTAAATAGCTCGAAAAGAGCGCTCTCGACGTTTCTGCATACTTCGGACAGATGTTTCACCAAGCTTATCGTATAAAATGCATATCTCAGCTTGAAACCCGACGAAAACCAAAATATCTGCGGTTCTGCATATCCAACGCACTGTGGAGTGGTGAAAACATCAGATAACGTGTTTCTCGCATTAAATAGCTCGAAACGAGCGATCTCGATGCTTCTGCAAACTTCGGACAGAACTCTCACCAAAATTATCGTAAAAAATGCATATCTCAACTTGAAACCCGACGAAAACCAAAATATCTGCGGTTCTGCATATCCAACGCACTGTGGAGTGGTGAAAACACCAGATAACGTGTTTCTCGCATTATGTAGCTCGAAACGAGCGTTCTCGATGATTCTGCATACTTCTGACAGAAGTCACACCAGGATTATCGTAGAAAATGCATATCACAGTTTGAAACCCGACCGAAACCAAGATATCTCCGGTTCTGCATGTCAAACGCACTGTGGAGTGGTGAAAACACCAGACTACGTGTTTCGTGCATTAAGTAGCTCGAAAAGAGCGATCTAGATGATTCTGCATACTTCCGACTGATGTCTCACCAATATTATCGCAGAAAATGCATATCTCAGCTCGAAACCTCACGAAAATCAAGATGTTGCCGGTTCTGCATATCAAACGCACTGTGGAGTGGTGGAAACAACCAGAGAACGTGTTTCTCGCATTAAATAGCTCGAATAGAGCGATCTCGATGATTCTGCATACTTCGGACAGAAGTCTCAAGAAGATTATCTGTAAAATGCATATCTGAGCTTGAAACCCCACGAAAACCAAGATATCGCTGGTACTGCATATCAAACGCACTGTGGAGTGGTGAAAACACCAGATAACGTGTTTCTCGCATTAAATAGCTCGAAGAGAGCGTTCTCGAAGATTCTGCATACTTCTGACAGAAATCTCAAAAGGATTATCGTAGAAAATGCATATCTCAGCTTGAAACCCGACCGAAACCAAGATATCTCCGGTTCTGCATGTCAAACGTACTGTGGAGTGGTGAAAACACCAGAAAACGTGTTTCGTGCATTAAGTAGCTCGAAAAGAGCGATCTAGACGATTCTGCATACTTCTGACAAAAGACCCACCAAGATTATCGCAGAAAATGCATATCTCAGCTTGAAACCCCACGAAAACCAAGATATGTACTGTTCTGCATATCAAACGCACTGTGGAGTGGTGAAAACATCAGATAACGTGTTTCTCGCACTAACTAGCTCGAAAAGAGCGATCTCGATGATTCAGCATACTTCTAACAGAAGTCTCGCCAAGATTATCGCAGAAAATGCATATCTCTGCTTGAAACCCCACGAAAACCACGATATCTACTGTTCTGCATATCCAACGAACTGTGGAGTGGTGAAAACCCCAGAAAACGTGTTTATCGCATTAAATAGCTCGAAAAGAGCGCTCTCGATGTTTCGGCATACTTCGGACAGATGTTTCACCAAGATTATCGCCGAAAATGCATATCTCAGCTTGAAACCCGACGAAAACCAAAATATCGCCGGTTCTGCATATCCAACCAACTGCGGAGTGGTGAAAACACCAGATAACGTGTTTCTCGCATTAAATAGCTCGAAAAGTGCGATCTCGATGATTCTGCATACCTCTAACAGAAGTCTCGCCAAGATTATCGCCGAAAATGCATATCTCTGCTTGAAACCCCACGAAAACCACGATATCTACTGTTCTGCATATCCAACGAACTGTGGAGTGGTGAAAACCCCAGAAAACGTGTTTCTCGCATTAAATAGCTCGAAAAGAGCTCTCTCGACGTTTATGCATACTTCGGACAGATGTTTCACCAAGCTTATCGTAGAAAATGCATATCTCAGCTTCAAACCCGACGAAAACCAAAATATCTCCGGTTCTGCATATCCAACGCACTGTGGAGTGGTGAAAACATCAGATAACGTGTTTCTTGCATTAAATAGCTCGAAACGAGCGATCTCGATGCTTCTGCAAACTTCGGACAGAACTCTCATCAAAGTTATCGTAAGGAATGCATGTCTCAGCTTGAAACCCCCCGAAAACGAAGATATCGCTGGTACTGCATATCAAACGCACTGTGGAGTGGTGAAAACAGCAGATATCGTGTTTCTCGCATTAAATAGCTCGAAAAGAGCGTTCTCGAGGATCCTGCATACTTCTGACGGAAGTCTCACCAAGATTATCGCAGAAAATGCATATCTCAGCTGGAAACACCACGAAAATGAAGATATCGCCTGTTCTACATATCAAACGCACTGTGGAGTGGTGAAAACACCCTGAAAACGTGTTTCTCGCAATAAATAGCTCGAATAGAGCAATCTCGATGTTTCCTCATACTTCGGACAGAAGTCTCACCAAGATTACCGTAAAAAATGCATATCTCAGCTTGAAACCTCACGAAAGCCAAGATATCGCTGGTTCTGCATATCAAACGCACTGTGGAGTGGTGAAAACACCAGATATCGTGTTTCTCGCATTAAATAGCTCGAAAAGTGCGATCTCGATGATTCTGCATACTTCTGACAGAAGTCTCACCATGATTATCGTAAAAAATGCATATCTCAGCTGGAAACCCGACGAAAACCGAGTTATCTCCGGTTCTGCCCAACAAACGTACCGTGGAGTGGTGAAAACACCAGAAAACGTGTTTCGTGCATTAAGTAGCTCGAAAAGAGCGATCTAGGTGATTCTGCATACTTCTGAAAAAAGACCCACCAAGATTATCGCAGAAAATGCATATCTCAGCTGGAAACACCACGAAAATCAAGATATCGCCTGTTCTGCATATCAAACGCACTGTGGAGTTGTTAAAACAACCAGAGAACGTGTTTCTCGCATTAAATATCTCGAATAGAGCGATCCCGATGATTCAGCATACTTCGGACAGAAGTCTCACCAAGATTATCGCAGGAAATGCATATCTCAGCTTGAAACCCCACGAAAACCAAGATATCTCCGGTTCTGCATATCCAACGAACTGTGGAGTGGTGAAAACCCCAGAAAACGAGTCTGTCGCATTAAATAGCTCGAAAAGAGCGCTCTCGATGTTTCTGCATACTTCGGACAGATGTTTCACCAAGATTATCGTAGAAAATGCATATCTCAGCTTGAAACCCGACGAAAACCGAGTTATCTCCGGTTCTGCCCAACAAACGTATCGTGGAGTGGTGAAAACACCAGAAAACGTGTTCCTCGCACTAACTAGCTCGAAAAGAGCGCTCTCGATGATTCAGCATACTGCGGACAGAAGTCTCACCAATATTATCGTAGAAAATGCATATCTCAGCTTGAAACCCGACGAAAACCAAAATATCGCCGGTTCTGCATATCAAACCAACTGTGGAGTGGGGAAAACACCATATAACGTGTTTCTCGCATTAAGTAGCTAGAAAAGTGCGATCTCGATGATTCTGCATACTTCTAACAGAAGTCTCGCCAAGATTATCGCAGAAAATGCATATCTCTGCTTGAAACCCCACGAAAACCACGATATCTACTGTTCTGCATATCCAACGAACTGTGGAGTGGTGAAAACACAACATAACGAGTTTCTCGCATTAAATAGCTCGAAAAGAGCGCTCTCGATGTTTCTACATACCTCGGGCAGATGTTGCACCAAGATTATCGTAGAAAATGCATATCTCAGCATGAAACCCGACGAAAACCAAAATATCGCCGGTTCTGCATATCAAACCAACTGTGGAGTGGTGAAAACACCCTGAAAACGTGTTTCTCGCATTAAATAGCTCGAATAGAGCGATCTCGATGATTCTTCATACTTCGGACAGAAGTCTCACCAAGATTATCGTAAAAAATGCATATCTCAGCTTGAAACCCCACGAAAGCCAAGATATCGCTGGTTCTGCATATCTAACGCACTGTGGAGTGGTGAAAACACCGGATAAGGTTTTTCTCGCATTAACTAGCTCGAAAAGAGCGATCTCGATGTTTCAGCATACTTCGGACAGAAGTCTCACCAAGATTATCGCAGAAAAAGCATATCTCAGCTTGAAACCCCACGAAAACCAAGATATCGCCGGTTCTGCATATCATACGCACTGTGGAGTGGTGAAAACACCAGATAACGTGTTTCTCGCATTGAATAGCTCGAAACGAGCGATATCGATAATTAAGCATACTTCGGACAGAAGTCTCACCAGGATTATCGTCGAAAATGCATATCTCAGCTTGAAACCCGACGAAAACCAAAATATCGCCGGTTCTGCATATCAAACCAACTGTGGAGTGGTGAAAACACCAGATAACGTGTTTCTCGCATTAAGTAGCTCGAAAAGTGCGATCTCGATGATTCTGCATACCTCTAACAGAAGTCTCGCCAAGATTATCGCCGAAAATGCATATCTCTGCTTGAAACCCCACGAAAACCACGATATCTACTGTTCTGCATATCCAACGAACTGTGGAGTGGTGAAAACCCCAGAAAACGTGTTTCTCGCATTAAATAGCTCGAAAAGAGCGCTCTCGACGTTTCTGCATACTTCGGACAGATGTTTCACCAAGCTTATCGTAGAAAATGCATATCTCAGCTTCAAACCCGACGAAAACCAAAATATCTCCGGTTCTGCATATCCAACGCACTGTGGAGTGGTAAAAACACCAGATAACGTGTTTCTCGCATTAAATAGCTCGAAACGTGCGATCTCGATGATTCTGCATACTTCGGACAGAAGTCTCAACAAGATTATCGCAGAAAATGCATATCTCAGCTTGAAACCCCACGAAAACCAAGATATCTACTGTTCTGCATATCAAACGCACTGTGGAGTGGTGAAAACACCAGATAACGTGTTTCTCGCACTAACTAGCTCGAACAGAGCGATCTCGATGATTCAGCATACTTCGGACAGAAGTATCACCAAGATTATCGCAGAAAATGCATATCTCAGCTTGAAACCCCACGAAAACCAAGATATTGCCGGTTCTGCATATCAAACGCACTGTGGAGTGCTGAAAACACCAGATAACGTGTTTGTCGCAATAAGTAGCTCGAAAAGAGCGTTCTCGAAGATCCTGCATACTTCTGACAGCAGACCCACCAAGATTATCGCAGAAAATGCATATCTCAGCTGGAAACACCACGAAAACCAAGATATCTCCGGTTCTGCATATCCAACGAACTCTGGAGTGGTGAAAACCCCAGAAAACCTGTTTCTCGCAATAAATAGCTCGAATAGAGCGATCTCCATGTTTCTTCATACTTCGGACAGAAGTCTCACCAAGATTACCGTAAAAAATGCATATATCAGCTTGAAACCCCACGAAAGCCAAGATATCGCTGGTTCTGCATATCAAACGCACTGTGGAGTGGTGAAAACACCGGATAAGGTTTTTCTCGCATTAACTAGCTCGAAAAGAGCCATCTCGATGTTTCAGCATACTTCGGACAGAAGTCTCACCAAGATTATCGCAGAAAATGCATATCTCAGCTTGAAACCCCACGAAAACCAAGATATCGCCGGTTCTGCATGTCAAACGTACTGTGGAGTGGTGAAAACACCAGAAAGCGTGTTTCGAGCATTAAGTAGCTCGAAAAGAGCGATCTAGATGATTCTGCATACTTCTGACAAAAGACCCACCAAGATTATCGCAGTAAATGCATATCTCAGCTGGAAACACCACGAAAACCAAGATATCTCCGGTTCTGCATATCCAACGAACAGTGGAGTGGTGAAAACCCCAGAAAACCTGTTTCTCGCATTAAATAGCTCGAAAAGAGCGCTCTCGACGTTTCTGCATACTTCGGACAGATGTTTCACCAAGCTTATCGTAGAAAATGCATATCTCAGCTTGAAACCCGACGAAAACCAAAATATCTGCGGTTCTGCATATCCAACGCACTGTGGAGTGGGGAAAACATCAGATAACGTGTTTCTCGCATTAAATAGCTCGAAACGAGCGATCTCGATGATTCTTCATACTTCGGACAGAAGTCTCAACAAGATTATCGTAAAAAATGCATATCTCAGCTTGAAACCCCACGAACGCCAAGATATCGCTGGTTCTGCATATCAAACGCACTGTGGAGTGGTGAAAACACCGGATAACGTTTTTCTCGCATGAAGTAGCTCGAAAAGAGCGATCTAGATGATTCTGCATACTTCTGACTGAAGTCTCACCAATATTATCGCAGAAAATGCATATCTCAGCTCGAAACCTCACGAAAATCAAGATGTTGCCGGTTCTGCATATCAAACGCACTGTGGAGTGGTGAAAACAACCAGAGAACGTGTTTCTCGCATTAAATAGCTCGAATAGTGCGATCTCGATGATTCTGCATACTTCTAACAGAAGTCTCACCAAGATTATCGCAGAAAATGCATATCTCTGCTTGAAACCCCACGAAAACCAAGATATCTACTGTTCTGCATATCCAACGAACTGTGGAGTGGTGAAAACCCCAGAAAACGTGTTTATCGCATTAAATAGCTCGAAAAGAGCGCTCTCGATGTTTCGGCATACTTCGGACAGATGTTTCACCAAGATTATCGTAGAAAATGCATATCTCAGCTTGAAACCCGACGAAAACCAAGATATCTACTGTTCTGCATATCAAACGCACTGTGGAGTGGTGAAAACACCAGATAACGTGTTTCTCGCACTAACTAGCTCGAACAGAGCGATCTCGATGATTCAGCATACTTCGGACAGAAGTATCACCAAGATTATCGCAGAAAATGCATATCTCAGCTTGAAACCCCACGAAAACCAAGATATTGCCGGTTCTGCATATCAAACGCACTGTGGAGTGCTGAAAACACCAGATAACGTGTTTGTCGCAATAAGTAGCTCGAAAAGAGCGTTCTCGAAGATCCTGCATACTTCTGACAGAAGACCCACCAAGATTATCGCAGAAAATGCATATCTCAGCTGGAAACACCACGAAAACCAAGATATCTCCGGTTCTGCATATCCAACGAACTCTGGAGTGGTGAAAACCCCAGAAAACCTGTTTCTCGCAATAAATAGCTCGAATAGAGCGATCTCGATGTTTCTTCATACTTCGGACAGAAGTCTCACCAAGATTACCGTAAAAAATGCATATCTCAGCTTGAAACCCGACGAAAACCAAAATATCGCCGGTTCTGCATATCCAACCAACTGCGGAGTGGTTAAAACACCAGATAACGTGTTTCTCGCAATAAATAGCTCGAAAAGTGCGATCTCGATGATTCTGCATACCTCTAACAGAAGTCTCGCCAAGATTATCGCCGAAAATGCATATCTCTGCTTGAAACCCCACGAAAACCACGATATCTACTGTTCTGCATATCCAACGAACTGTGGAGTGGTGAAAACCCCAGAAAACGTGTTTCTCGCATTAAATAGCTCGAAAAGAGCGCTCTCGACGTTTCTGCATACTTCGGACAGATGTTTCACCAAGCTTATCGTAGAAAATGCATATCTCAGCTTCAAACCCGACGAAAACCAAAATATCTCCGGTTCTGCATATCCAACGCACTGTGGAGCGGTAAAAACACCAGATAACGTGTTTCTCGCATTAAATAGCTCGAAACGTGCGATCTCGATGATTCTGCATACTTCGGACAGAAGTCTCAACAAGATTATCGCAGAAAATGCATATCTCAGCTTGAAACCCCACGAAAACCAAGATATCTACTGTTCTGCATATCAAACGCACTGTGGAGTGGTGAAAACACCAGATAACGTGTTTCTCGCACTAACTAGCTCGAACAGAGCGATCTCGATGATTCAGCATACTTCGGACAGAAGTATCACCAAGATTATCGCCGAAAAAGCATATCTCAGCTTGAAACCCCACGAAAACCAAGATATCTCCGGTTCTGCATATCCAACGAACTCTGGAGTGGTGAAAACCCCAGAAAACCTGTTTCTCGCAATAAATAGCTCGAATAGAGCGATCTCGATGTTTCTTCATACTTCGGACAGAAGTCTCACCAAGATTACCGTAAAAAATGCATATCTCAGCTTGAAACCCCACGAAAGCCAAGATATCGCTGGTTCTGCATATCAAACGCACTGTGGAGTGGTGAAAACACCGGATAAGGTTTTTCTCGCATTAACTAGCTCGAAAAGAGCCATCTCGATGTTTCAGCATACTTCGGACAGAAGTCTCACCAAGATTATCGCAGAAAATGCATATCTCAGCTTGAAACCCCACGAAAACCAAGATATCGCCGGTTCTGCATATCATACGCACTGTGGAGTGGTGAAAACACCAGATAACGTGTTTGTAGCAATAAGTAGCTCGAAAAGAGCGTTCTCGAAGATCCTGCATACTTCTGACAGAAGTCTCACCAAGATTATCGTAGAAAATGCATATCTCAGCTTGAAACCCGACCGAAACCAAGATATCTCCGGTTCTGCATGTCAAACGTACTGTGGAGTAGTGAAAACACCAGAAAGCGTGTTTCGAGCATTAAGTAGCTCGAAAAGAGCGATCTAGATGATTCTGCATACTTCTGACAAAAGACCCACCAAGATTATCGCAGAAAATGCATATCTCATCTGGAAACACCACGAAAACCAAGATATCTCCGGTTCTGCATATCCAACGAACTGTGGAGTGGTGAAAACCCCAGAAAACCTGTTTCTCGCATTAAATAGCTCGAAAAGAGCGCTCTCGACGTTTCTGCATACTTCGGACAGATGTTTCACCAAGCTTATCGTAGAAAATGCATATCTCAGCTTGAAACCCGACGAAAACCAAAATATCTGCGGTTCTGCATATCCAACGCACTGTGGAGTGGTGAAAACTCCAGAAAACGTGTTTCTCGCATTAAATAGCTCGAATAGAGCGATCTCGATGATTCTTCATACTTCGGACAGAAGTCTCAACAAGATTATCGTAAAAAATGCATATCTCAGCTTGAAACCCCACGAACGCCAAGATATCGCTGGTTCTGCATATCAAACGCACTGTGGAGTGGTGAAAACACCGGATAACGTTTTTCTCGCATGAAGTAGCTCGAATAGTGCGATCTCGATGATTCTGCATACTTCGGACAGAAGTCTCACCAAGATTATCGTAAGGAATGCATATCTCAGCTTGAAACCCCCCGAAAACGAAGATATCGCTGGTACTGCATACCAAACGCACTGTGGAGTGGTGAAAACAGCAGATATCGTGTTTCTCGCATTAAATAGCTCGAAAAGAGCGTTCTCGAAGATCCTGCATACTTCTGACAGAAGTCTCACCAAGATTATCGCAGAAAATGCATATCTCAGCTGGAAACACCACGAAAATGAAGATATCGCCTGTTCTACATATCAAACGCACTGTGGAGTGGTGAAAACACCCTGAAAGCGTGTTTCTCGCAATAAATAGCTCGAATAGAGCAATCTCGATGTTTCCTCATACTTCGGACAGAAGTCTCACCAAGATTACCGTAAAAAATGCATATCTCAGCTTGAAACCTCACGAAAGCCGAGATATCGCTGGTTCTGCATATCAAACGCACTGTGGAGTGGTGAAAACAGCAGATATCGTGTTTCTCGCATTAAATAGCTCGAAAAGAGCGTTCTCGAAGATCCTGCATACTTCTGACAGAAGTCTCACCAAGATTATCGTAGAAAATGCATATCTCAGCTTGAAACCCGACGAAAACCGAGTTATCTCCGGTTCTGCCCAACAAACGTACCGTGGAGTGGTGAAAACACCAGAAAACGTGTTTCGTGCATTAAGTAGCTCGAAAAGAGCGATCTAGGTGATTCTGCATACTTCTGAAAAAAGACCCACCAAGATTATCGCAGAAAATGCATATCTCAGCTGGAAACACCACGCAAATCAAGATATCGCCTGTTCTGCATATCAAACGCACTGTGGAGTGGTTAAAACAACCAGAGAACGTGTTTCTCGCATTAAATATCTCGAATAGAGCGATCCCGATGATTCAGCATACTTCGGACAGAAGTCTCACCAAGATTATCGCAGGAAATGCATATCTCAGCTTGAAACCCCACGAAAACCAAGATATCTCCGGTTCTGCATATCCAACGCACTGCGGAGTGGTGAAAACACCAGATAACGTGTTTCTCGCATTAAATAGCTCAAAACGAGCGATCTCGATTATTCTGCATACTTCGGACAGATGTTTCAACAAGATTATCGCAGAAAATGCATATCTCAGCTTGAAACCCGACGAAAACCGAGTTAACTCCGGTTCTGCCCAACAAACGTATCGTGGAGTGGTGAAAACACCAGACAACGTGTTCCTCGCACTAACTAGCTCGAAAAGAGCGATCTCGATGATTCAGCATACTGCGGACAGAAGTCTCACCAATATTATCGTAGAAAATGCATATCTCAGCTTGAAACCCGACGAAAACCAAAATATCGCCGGTTCTGCATATCAAACCAACTGTGGAGTGGGGAAAACACCAGATAACGTGTTTCTCGCATTAAGTAGCTAGAAAAGTGCGATCTCGATGATTCTGCATACTTCTAACAGAAGTCTCGCCAAGATTATCGCAGAAAATGCATATCTCTGCTTGAAACCCCACGAAAACCACGATATCTACTGTTCTGCATATCCAACGAACTGTGGAGTGGTGAAAACACAACATAACGAGTTTCTCGCATTAAATAGCTGGAAAAGAGCGCTCTCGATGTTTCTACATACTTCGGGCAGATGTTTCACCAAGATTATCGTAGAAAATGCATATCTCAGCATGAAACCCGACGAAAACCAAAATATCGCCGGTTCTGCATATCAAACCAACTGTGGAGTGGTGAAAACACCAGAAAACGTGTTTCGCGCATTAAGTAGCTCGAAAAGAGCGTTCTCGAAGATTCTGCATACTTCTGACAGAAGTCTCACCAGGATTATCGTAGAAAATGCATATCTCAGCTTGAAACCCGACGAAAACCAAAATATCGCCGGTTCTGCATATCAAACCAACTGTGGAGTGGTGAAAACACCCTGAAAACGTGTTTCTCGCATTAAATAGCTCGAATAGAGCGATCTCGCTGATTCTTCATACTTCGGACAGAAGTCTCACCAAGATTATCGTAAAAAATGCATATCTCAGCTTGAAACCCCACGAAAGCCAAGATATCGCTGGTTCTGCATATCTAACGCACTGTGGAGTGGTGAAAACACCGGATAAGGTTTTTCTCGCATTAACTAGCTCGAAAAGAGCGATCTCGATGTTTCAGCATACTTCGGACAGAAGTCTCACCAAGATTATCGCAGGAAATGCATATCTCAGCTTGAAACCCCACGAAAACCAAGATATCTCCGGTTCTGCATGTCAAACGTACTGTGGAGTAGTGAAAACACCAGAAAGCGTGTTTCGAGCATTAAGTAGCTCGAAAAGAGCGATCTAGATGATTCTGCATACTTCTGACAAAAGACCCACCAAGATTATCGCAGAAAATGCATATCTCAGCTGGAAACACCACGAAAACCAAGATATCTCCGGTTCTGCATATCCAACGAACTGTGGAGTGGTGAAAACCCCAGAAAACCTGTTTCTCGCATTAAATAGCTCGAAAAGAGCGCTCTCGACGTTTCTGCATACTTCGGACAGATGTTTCACCAAGCTTATCGTAGAAAATGCATATCTCAGCTTGAAACCCGACGAAAACCAAAATATCTGCGGTTCTGCATATCCAACGCACTGTGGAGTGGTGAAAACCCCAGAAAACGTGTTTCTCGCATTAAATAGCTCGAATAGAGCGATCTCGATGATTCTTCATACTTCGGACAGAAGTCTCAACAAGATTATCGTAAAAAATGCATATCTCAGCTTGAAACCCCACGAACGCCACGATATCGCTGGTTCTGCATATCAAACGCACTGTGGAGTGGTGAAAACACCGGATAACGTTTTTCTCGCATGAAGTAGCTCGAAAAGAGCGATCTAGATGATTCTGCATACTTCTGACTGAAGTCTCACCAATATTATCGCAGAAAATGCATATCTCAGCTCGAAACCTCACGAAAATCAAGATGTTGCCGGTTCTGCATATCAAACGCACTGTGGAGTGGTGAAAACAACCAGAGAACGTGTTTCTCGCATTAAATAGCTCGAATAGTGCGATCTCGATGATTCTGCATACTTCGGACAGAAGTCTCACCAAGATTATCGTAAGGAATGCATATCTCAGCTTGAAACCCCCCGAAAACGAAGATATCGCTGGTACTGCATACCAAACGCACTGTGGAGTGGTGAAAACAGCAGATATCGTGTTTCTCGCATTAAATAGCTCGAAAAGAGCGTTCTCGAAGATCCTGCATACTTCTGACAGAAGTCTCACCAAGATTATCGTAGAAAATGCATATCTCAGCTTGAAACCCGACGAAAACCGAGTTATCTCCGGTTCTGCCCAACAAACGTACCGTGGAGTGGTGAAAACACCAGAAAACGTGTTTCGTGCATTAAGTAGCTCGAAAAGAGCGATCTAGGTGATTCTGCATACTTCTGAAAAAAGACCCACCAAGATTATCGCAGAAAATGCATATCTCAGCTGGAAACACCACGAAAATCAAGATATCGCCTGTTCTGCATATCAAACGCACTGTGGAGTGGTTAAAACAACCAGAGAACGTGTTTCTCGCATTAAATATCTCGAATAGAGCGATCCCGATGATTCAGCATACTTCGGACAGAAGTCTCACCAAGATTATCGCAGGAAATGCATATCTCAGCTTGAAACCCCACGAAAACCAAGATATCTCCGGTTCTGCATATCCAACGCACTGCGGAGTGGTGAAAACACCAGATAACGTGTTTCTCGCATTAAATAGCTCAAAACGAGCGATCTCGATTATTCTGCATACTTCGGACAGAAGTTTCAACAAGATTATCGCAGAAAATGCATATCTCAGCTTGAATCCCCACGAAAACCAAGATATGTACTGTTCTGCATATCAATCGCACTGTGGAGTGGCGAAAACACCAGATCACGTGTTCCTCGCACTAACTAGCTCGAAAAGAGCGATCTCGATGATTCAGCATACTTCGGACAGATGTCTCACCAAGATTATCGTAGAAAATGCATATCTCAGCTTGAAACCCGACGAAAACCGAGTTATCTCCGGTTCTGCCCAACAAACGTATCGTGGAGTGGTGAAAACACCAGACAACGTGTTCCTCGCACTAACTAGCTCGAAAAGAGCGATCTCGATTATTCAGCATACTGCGGACAGAAGTCTCACCAATATTATCGTAGAAAATGCATATCTCAGCTTGAAACCCGACGAAAACCAAAATATCGCCGGTTCTGCATATCAAACCAACTGTGGAGTGGGGAAAACACCAGATAACGTGTTTCTCGCATTAAGTAGCTAGAAAAGTGCTATCTCGATGACTCTGCATACTTCTAACAGAAGTCTCGCCAAGATTATCGCAGAAAATGCATATCTCTGCTTGAAACCCCACGAAAACCACGATATCTACTGTTCTGCATATCCAACGAACTGTGGAGTGGTGAAAACACAACATAACGAGTTTCTCGCATTAAATAGCTCGAAAAGAGCGCTCTCGATGTTTCTACATACTTCGGGCAGATGTTTCACCAAGATTATCGTAGAAAATGCATATCTCAGCATGAAACCCGACGAAAACCAAAATATCGCCGGTTCTGCATATCAAACCAACTGTGGAGTGGTGAAAACACCAGAAAACGTGTTTCGCGCATTATGTAGCTCGAAAAGAGCGTTCTCGAAGATTCTGCATACTTCTGACAGAAGTCTCACCAGGATTATCGTAGAAAATGCATATATCAGCTTGAAACCCGACGAAAACCAAAATATCTCCGGTTCTGCATATCAAACCAACTGTGGAGTGGTGAAAACACCCTGAAAACGTGTTTCTCGCATTAAATAGCTCGAATAGAGCGATCTCGCTGATTCTTCATACTTCGGACAGAAGTCTCACCAAGATTATCGTAAAAAATGCATATCTCAGCTTGAAACCCCACGAAAGCCAAGATATCGCTGGTTCTGCATATCTAACGCACTGTGGAGTGGTGAAAACACCGGATAAGGTTTTTCTCGCATTAACTAGCTCGAAAAGAGCGATCTCGATGTTTCAGCATACTTCGGACAGAAGTCTCACCAAGATTATCGCAGAAAAAGCATATCTCAGCTTGAAACCCCACGAAAACCAAGATATCGCCGGTTCTGCATATCATACGCACTGTGGAGTGGTGAAAACACCAGATAACGTGTTTCTCGTATTGAATAGCTCGAAACGAGCGATATCGATAATTAAGCATACTTCGGACAGAAGTCTCACCAGGATTATCGCAGAAAATGCATATCTCTGCTTGAAACCCCACGAAAACCAAGATATCTACTGTTCTGCATATCCAACGAACTGTGGAGTGGTGAAAACCCCAGAAAACGTGTTTATCGCATTAAAAAGCTCGAAAAGAGCGCTCTCGATGTTTCGGCATACTTCGGACAGATGTTTCACCAAGATTATCGTAGAAAATGCATATCTCAGCTTGAAACCCGACGAAAACCAAAATATCGCCGGTTCTGCATATCCAACCAACTGCGGAGTGGTGAAAACACCAGATAACGTGTTTCTCGCATTAAATAGCTCGAAAAGTGCGATCTCGATGATTCTGCATACCTCTAACAGAAGTCTCGCCAAGATTATCGCCGAAAATGCATATCTCTGCTTGAAACCCCACGAAAACCACGATATCGCCGGTTCTGCATATCATACGCACTGTGGAGTGGTGAAAACACCAGATAACGTGTTTGTCGCAATAAGTAGCTCGAAAAGAGCGTTCTCGAAGATCCTGCATACTTCTGACAGAAGTCTCACCAAGATTATCGTAGAAAATGCATATCTCAGCTTGAAACCCGACCGAAACCAAGATATCTCCGGTTCTGCATGTCAAACGTACTGTGGAGTGGTGAAAACACCAGGAAGCGTGTTTCGAGCATTAAGTAGCTCGAAAAGAGCGATCTAGATGATTCTGCATACTTCTGACAAAAGACCCACCAAGATTATCGCAGAAAATGCATATCTCAGCTGGAAACACCACGAAAACCAAGATATCTCCGGTTCTGCATATCCAACGAACTGTGGAGTGGTGAAAACCCCAGAAAACCTGTTTCTCGCATTAAATAGCTCGAAAAAAGCGCTCTCGACGTTTCTGCATACTTCGGACAGATGTTTCACCAAGCTTATCGTAGAAAATGCATATCTCAGCTTGAAACCCGACGACAACCAAAATATCTGCGGTTCTGCATATCCAACGCACTGTGGAGTGGTGAAAACATCAGATAACGTGTTTCTCGCATTAAATAGCTCGAAACGAGCGATCTCGATGCTTCTGCAAACTTCGGACAGAACTCTCACCAAAATTATCGTAAAAAATGCATATCTCAGCTTGAAACCCCACGAAAACCAAGATATCGCTGTGTTCAGCATATCAAACGCACTGTGGAGTGGTGAAAACCCCAGAAAACGTGTTTCTCGCATTAAATAGCTCGAATAGAGCGATCTCGATGATTCTTAATACTTCGGACAGAAGTCTCAACAAGATTATCGTAAAAAATGCATATCTCAGCTTGAAACCCCACGAACGCCAAGATATCGCTGGTTCTGCATATCAAACGCACTGTGGAGTGGTGAAAACACCGGATAACGTTTTTCTCGCATGAAGTAGCTCGAAAAGAGCGATCTAGATGATTCTGCATACTTCTGACTGAAGTCTCACCAATATTATCGCAGAAAATGCATATCTCAGCTCGAAACCTCACGAAAATCAAGATGTTGCCGGTTCTGCATATCAAACGCACTGTGGAGTGGTGAAAACAACCAGAGAACGTGTTTCTCGCATTAAATAGCTCGGATAGTGCGATCTCGATGATTCTGCATACGTCGGACAGAAGTCTCACCAAGATTATCGTAAGGAATGCATATCTCAGCTTGAAACCCTCCGAAAACGAAGATATCGCTGGTACTGCATATCAAACGCACTGTGGAGTGGTGAAAACAGCAGATATCGTGTTTCTCGCATTAAATAGCTCGAAAAGAGCGTTCTCGAAGATCCTGCATACTTCTGACAGAAGTCTCACCAAGATTATCGCAGAAAATGCATATCTCATCTGGAAACACCACGAAAATGAAGATATCGCCTGTTCTACATATCAAACGCACTGTGGAGTGGTGAAAACACCCTGAAAACGTGTTTCTCGCAATAAATAGCTCGAATAGAGCAATCTCGATGTTTCCTCATACTTCGGACAGAAGTCTCACCAAGATTACCGTAAAAAATGCATATCTCAGCTTGAAACCTCACGAAAGCCAAGATATCGCTGGTTCTGCATATCAAACGCACTGTGGAGTGGTGAAAACAGCAGATATCGTGTTTCTCGCATTAAATAGCTCGAAAAGAGCGTTCTCGAAGATCCTGCATACTTCTGACAGAAGTCTCACCAAGATTATCGCAGAAAATGCATATCTCAGCTGGAAACACCACGAAAATGAAGATATCGCCTGTTCTACATATCAAACGCACTGTGGAGTGGTGAAAACACCCTGAAAGCGTGTTTCTCGCAATAAATAGCTCGAATAGAGCAATCTCGATGTTTCCTCATACTTCGGACAGAAGTCTCACCAAGATTACCGTAAAAAATGCATATCTCAGCTTGAAACCTCACGAAAGCCAAGATATCGCTGGTTCTGCATATCAAACGCACTGTGGAGTGGTGAAAACAGCAGATATCGTGTTTCTCGCATTAAATAGCTCGAAAAGAGCGTTCTCGAAGATCCTGCATACTTCTGACAGAAGTCTCACCAAGATTATCGTAGAAAATGCATATCTCAGCTTGAAACCCAACGAAAACCGAGTTATCTCCGGTTCTGCCCAACAAACGTACCGTGGAGTGGTGAAAACACCAGAAAACGTGTTTCGTGCATTAAGTAGCTCGAAAAGAGCGATCTAGGTGATTCTGCATACTTCTGAAAAAAGACCCACCAAGATTATCGCAGAAAATGCATATCTCAGCTGGAAACACCACGAAAATCAAGATATCGCCTGTTCTGCATATCAAACGCACTGTGGAGTGGTTAAAACAACCAGAGAACGTGTTTCTCGCATTAAATATCTCGAATAGAGCGATCCCGATGATTCAGCATACTTCGGACAGAAGTCTCACCAAGATTATCGCAGGAAATGCATATCTCAGCTTGAAACCCCACGAAAACCAAGATATCTCCGGTTCTGCATATCCAACGCACTGCGGAGTGGTGAAAACACCAGATAACGTGTTTCTCGCATTAAATAGCTCAAAACGAGCGATCTCGATTATTCTGCATACTTCGGACAGAAGTTTCAACAAGATTATCGCAGAAAATGCATATCTCAGCTTGAATCCCCACGAAAACCAAGATATGTACTGTTCTGCATATCAATCGCACTGTGGAGTGGCGAAAACACCAGATCACGTGTTCCTCGCACTAACTAGCTCGAAAAGAGCGATCTCGATGATTCAGCATACTTCGGACAGATGTCTCACCAAGATTATCGTAGAAAATGCATATCTCAGCTTGAAACCCGACGAAAACCGAGTTATCTCCGGTTCTGCCCAACAAACGTATCGTGGAGTGGTGAAAACACCAGACAACGTGTTCCTCGCACTAACTAGCTCGAAAAGAGCGATCTCGATGATTCAGCATACTGCGGACAGAAGTCTCACCAATATTATCGTAGAAAATGCATATCTCAGCTTGAAACCCGACGAAAACCAAAATATCGCCGGTTCTGCATATCAAACCAACTGTGGAGTGGGGAAAACACCAGATAACGTGTTTCTCGCATTAAGTAGCTAGAAAAGTGCGATCTCGATGACTCTGCATACTTCTAACAGAAGTCTCGCCAAGATTATCGCAGAAAATGCATATCTCTGCTTGAAACCCCACGAAAACCACGATATCTACTGTTCTGCATATCCAACGAACTGTGGAGTGGTGAAAACACAACATAACGAGTTTCTCGCATTAAATAGCTCGAAAAGAGCGCTCTCGATGTTTCTACATACTTCGGGCAGATGTTTCAC
Source organism: Anthophora plumipes (assembly GCA_951804975.1). Lineage (NCBI taxonomy): Eukaryota > Metazoa > Arthropoda > Insecta > Hymenoptera > Apidae > Anthophora > Anthophora plumipes. The sequence continues at coordinate 287,214 of CATORF010000790.1, read as the reverse complement.
CAAGATTATCGTAGAAAATGCATATCTCAGCATGAAACCCGACGAAAACCAAAATATCGCCGGTTCTGCATATCAAACCAACTGTGGAGTGGTGAAAACACCAGAAAACGTGTTTCGCGCATTAAGTAGCTCGAAAAGAGCGTTCTCGAAGATTCTGCATACTTCTGACAGAAGTCTCACCAGGATTATCGTAGAAAATGCATATCTCAGCTTGAAACCCGACGAAAACCAAAATATCGCCGGTTCTGCATATCAAACCAACTGTGGAGTGGTGAAAACACCCTGAAAACGTGTTTCTCGCATTAAATAGCTCGAATAGAGCGATCTCGCTGATTCTTCATACTTCGGACAGAAGTCTCACCAAGATTATCGTAAAAAATGCATATCTCAGCTTGAAACCCCACGAAAGCCAAGATATCGCTGGTTCTGCATATCTAACGCACTGTGGAGTGGTGAAAACACCGGATAAGGTTTTTCTCGCATTAACTAGCTCGAAAAGAGCGATCTCGATGTTTCAGCATACTTCGGACAGAAGTCTCACCAAGATTATCGCAGAAAAAGCATATCTCAGCTTGAAACCCCACGAAAACCAAGATATCGCCGGTTCTGCATATCATACGCACTGTGGAGTGGTGAAAACACCAGATAACGTGTTTCTCGTATTGAATAGCTCGAAACGAGCGATATCGATAATTAAGCATACTTCGGACAGAAGTCTCACCAGGATTATCGCAGAAAATGCATATCTCTGCTTGAAACCCCACGAAAACCAAGATATCTACTGTTCTGCATATCCAACGAACTGTGGAGTGGTGAAAACCCCAGAAAACGTGTTTATCGCATTAAAAAGCTCGAAAAGAGCGCTCTCGATGTTTCGGCATACTTCGGACAGATGTTTCACCAAGATTATCGTAGAAAATGCATATCTCAGCTTGAAACCCGACGAAAACCAAAATATCGCCGGTTCTGCATATCCAACCAACTGCGGAGTGGTGAAAACACCAGATAACGTGTTTCTCGCATTAAATAGCTCGAAAAGTGCGATCTCGATGATTCTGCATACCTCTAACAGAAGTCTCGCCAAGATTATCGCCGAAAATGCATATCTCTGCTTGAAACCCCACGAAAACCACGATATCGCCGGTTCTGCATATCATACGCACTGTGGAGTGGTGAAAACACCAGATAACGTGTTTGTCGCAATAAGTAGCTCGAAAAGAGCGTTCTCGAAGATCCTGCATACTTCTGACAGAAGTCTCACCAAGATTATCGTAGAAAATGCATATCTCAGCTTGAAACCCGACCGAAACCAAGATATCTCCGGTTCTGCATGTCAAACGTACTGTGGAGTGGTGAAAACACCAGGAAGCGTGTTTCGAGCATTAAGTAGCTCGAAAAGAACGATCTAGATGATTCTGCATACTTCTGACAAAAGACCCACCATGATTATCGCAGAAAATGCATATCTCAGCTGGAAACACCACGAAAACCAAGATATCTCCGGTTCTGCATATCCAACGAACTGTGGAGTGGTGAAAACCCCAGAAAACCTGTTTCTCGCATTAAATAGCTCGAAAAAAGCGCTCTCGACGTTTCTGCATACTTCGGACAGATGTTTCACCAAGCTTATCGTAGAAAATGCATATCTCAGCTTGAAACCCGACGACAACCAAAATATCTGCGGTTCTGCATATCCAACGCACTGTGGAGTGGTGAAAACATCAGATAACGTGTTTCTCGCATTAAATAGCTCGAAACGAGCGATCTCGATGCTTCTGCAAACTTCGGACAGAACTCTCACCAAAATTATCGTAAAAAATGCATATCTCAGCTTGAAACCCCACGAAAACCAAGATATCGCTGTGTTCAGCATATCAAACGCACTGTGGAGTGGTGAAAACCCCAGAAAACGTGTTTCTCGCATTAAATAGCTCGAATAGAGCGATCTCGATGATTCTGCATACTTCTGACTGAAGTCTCACCAATATTATCGCAGAAAATGCATATCTCAGCTCGAAACCTCACGAAAATCAAGATGTTGCCGGTTCTGCATATCAAACGCACTGTGGAGTGGTGAAAACAACCAGAGAACGTGTTTCTCGCATTAAATAGCTCGAATAGTGCGATCTCGATGATTCTGCATACGTCGGACAGAAGTCTCACCAAGATTATCGTAAGGAATGCATATCTCAGCTTGAAACCCCCCGAAAACGAAGATATCGCTGGTACTGCATATCAAACGCACTGTGGAGTGGTGAAAACAGCAGATATCGTGTTTCTCGCATTAAATAGCTCGAAAAGAGCGTTCTCGAAGATCCTGCATACTTCTGACAGAAGTCTCACCAAGATTATCGCAGAAAATGCATATCTCATCTGGAAACACCACGAAAATGAAGATATCGCCTGTTCTACATATCAAACGCACTGTGGAGTGGTGAAAACACCCTGAAAACGTGTTTCTCGCAATAAATAGCTCGAATAGAGCAATCTCGATGTTTCCTCATACTTCGGACAGAAGTCTCACCAAGATTACCGTAAAAAATGCATATCTCAGCTTGAAACCTCACGAAAGCCAAGATATCGCTGGTTCTGCATATCAAACGCACTGTGGAGTGGTGAAAACAGCAGATATCGTGTTTCTCGCATTAAATAGCTCGAAAAGAGCGTTCTCGAAGATCCTGCATACTTCTGACAGAAGTCTCACCAAGATTATCGCAGAAAATGCATATCTCTGCTTGAAACCCCACGAAAACCAAGATATCTACTGTTCTGCATATCCAACGAACTGTGGAGTGGTGAAAACACCAGATAACGTGTTTCTCGCATTAAGTAGCTCGAAAAGTGCGATCTCGATGATTCTGCATACTTCTAACAGAAGTCTCACCAAGATTATCGCAGAAAATGCATATCTCTGCTTGAAACCCCACGAAAACCAAGATATCTACTGTTCTGCATATCCAACGAACTGTGGAGTGGTGAAAACCCCAGAAAACGTGTTTATCGCATTAAATAGCTCGAAAAGAGCGCTCTCGATGATTCTGCATACCTCTAACAGAAGTCTCGCCAAGATTATCGCCGAAAATGCATATCTCTGCTTGAAACCCCACGAAAACCAAGATATCTACTGTTCTGCATATCCAACGAACTGTGGAGTGGTGAAAACCCCAGAAAACGTGTTTATCGCATTAAATAGCTCGAAAAGAGCGCTCTCGATGTTTCGGCATACTTCGGACAGATGTTTCACCAAGATTATCGTAGAAAATGCATATCTCAGCTTGAAACCCGACGAAAACCAAAATATCGCCGGTTCTGCATATCCAACCAACTGCGGAGTGGTGAAAACACCAGATAACGTGTTTCTCGCATTAAATAGCTCGAAAAGTGCGATCTCGATGATTCTGCATACCTCTAACAGAAGTCTCGCCAAGATTATCGCCGAAAATGCATATCTCAGCTTGAAACCCCACGAAAACCAAGATATCTCCGGTTCTGCATATCCAACGAACTCTGGAGTGGTGAAAACCCCAGAAAACCTGTTTCTCGCAATAAATAGCTCGAATAGAGCGATCTCGATGTTTCTTCATACTTCGGACAGAAGTCTCACCAAGATTACCGTAAAAAATGCATATCTCAGCTTGAAACCCCACGAAAGCCAAGATATCGCTGGTTCTGCATATCAAACGCACTGTGGAGTGGTGAAAACACCGGATAAGGTTTTTCTCGCATTAACTAGCTCGAAAAGAGCCATCTCGATGTTTCAGCATACTTCGGACAGAAGTCTCACCAAGATTATCGCAGAAAATGCATATCTCAGCTTGAAACCCCACGAAAACCAAGATATCGCCGGTTCTGCATATCATACGCACTGTGGAGTGGTGAAAACACCAGATAACGTGTTTGTCGCAATAAGTAGCTCGAAAAGAGCGTTCTCGAAGATCCTGCATACTTCTGACAGAAGTCTCACCAAGATTATCGTAGAAAATGCTTATCTCAGCTTGAAACCCGACCGAAACCAAGATATCTCCGGTTCTGCATGTCAAACGTACTGTGGAGTGGTGAAAACACCAGAAAGCGTGTTTCGAGCATTAAGTAGCTCGAAAAGTGCGATCTAGATGATTCTGCATACTTCTGACAAAAGACCCACCAAGATTATCGCAGAAAATGCATATCTCAGCTGGAAACACCACGAAAACCAAGATATCTCCGGTTCTGCATATCCAACGAACTGTGGAGTGGTGAAAACCCCAGAAAACCTGTTTCTCGCATTAAATAGCTCGAAAAGAGCGCTCTCGACGTTTCTGCATACTTCGGACAGATGTTTCACCAAGCTTATCGTAGAAAATGCATATCTCAGCTTGAAACCCGACGAAAACCAAAATATCTGCGGTTCTGCATATCCAACGCTCTGTGGAGTGGTGAAAACATCAGATAACGTGTTTCTCGCATTAAATAGCTCGAAACGAGCGATCTCGATGCTTCTGCAAACTTCGGACAGAACTCTCACCAAAATTATCGTAAAAAATGCATATCTCAGCTTGAAACCCCACGAAAACCAAGATATCGCTGTGTTCAACATATCAAACGCACTGTGGAGTGGTGAAAACCCCAGAAAACGTGTTTCTCGCATTAAATAGCTCGAATAGAGCGATCTCGATGATTCTTCATACTTCGGACAGAAGTCTCAACAAGATTATCGTAAAAAATGCATATCTCAGCTTGAAACCCCACGAAAACCAAGATATCGCTGTGTTCAGCATATCAAACGCACTGTGGAGTGGTGAAAACCCCAGAAAACGTGTTTCTCGCATTAAATAGCTCGAATAGAGCGATCTCGATGATTCTTCATACTTCGGACAGAAGTCTCAACAAGATTATCGTAAAAAATGCATATCTCAGCTTGAAACCCCACGAACGCCAAGATATCGCTGGTTCTGCATATCAAACGCACTGTGGAGTGGTGAAAACACCGGATAACGTTTTTCTCGCATGAAGTAGCTCGAAAAGAGCGATCTAGATGATTCTGCATACTTCTGACTGAAGTCTCACCAATATTATCGCAGAAAATGCATATCTCAGCTGGAAACACCACGAAAATGAAGATATCGCCTGTTCTACATATCAAACGCACTGTGGAGTGGTGAAAACACCCTGAAAACGTGTTTCTCGCAATAAATAGCTCGAATAGAGCAATCTCGATGTTTCCTCATACTTCGGCCAGAAGTCTCACCAAGATTACCGTAAAAAATGCATATCTCAGCTCGAAACCTCACGAAAATCAAGATGATGCCGGTTCTGCATATCAAACGCACTGTGGAGTGGTGAAAACAACCAGAGAACGTGTTTCTCGCATTAAATAGCTCGAATAGTGCGATCTCGATGATTCTGCATACTTCGGACAGAAGTCTCACCAAGATTATCGTAAGGAATGCATATCTCAGCTTGAAACCCCCCGAAAACGAAGATATCGCTGGTACTGCATATCAAACGCACTGTGGAGTGGTGAAAACAGCAGATATCGTGTTTCTCGCATTAATATATAGCTCGAAAAGAGCGTTCTCGAAGATCCTGCATACTTCTGACAGAAGTCTCACCAAGATTATCGCAGAAAATGCATATCTCAGCTGGAAACACCACGAAAATGAAGATATCGCCTGTTCTACATATCAAACGCACTGTGGAGTGGTGAAAACACCCTGAAAACGTGTTTCTCGCAATAAATAGCTCGAATAGAGCAATCTCGATGTTTCCTCATACTTCGGACAGAAGTCTCACCAAGTTTACCGTAAAAATTGCATATCTCAGCTTGAAACCCCACGAAAACCAAGATATCTACTGTTCTGCATATCCAACGAACTGTGGAGTGGTGAAAACCCCAGAAAACGTGTTTATCGCATTAAATAGCTCGAAAAGAGCGCTCTCGATGTTTCGGCATACTTCGGACAGATGTTTCACCAAGATTATCGTAGAAAATGCATATCTCAGCTTGAAACCCGACGAAAACCAAAATATCGCCGGTTCTGCATATCCAACCAACTGCGGAGTGGTGAAAACACCAGATAACGTGTTTCTCGCATTAAATAGCTCGAAAAGTGCGATCTCGATGATTCTGCATACCTCTAACAGAAGTCTCGCCAAGATTATCGCCGAAAATGCATATCTCTGCTTGAAACCCCACGAAAACCACGATATCTACTGTTCTGCATATCCAACGAACTGTGGAGTGGTGAAAACCCCAGAAAACGTGTTTCTCGCATTAAATAGCTCGAAAAGAGCGCTCTCGACGTTTCTGCATACTTCGGACAGATGTTTCACCAAGCTTATCGTAGAAAATGCATATCTCAGCTTCAAACCCGACGAAAACCAGAATATCTCCGGTTCTGCATATCCAACGCACTGTGGAGTGGTAAAAACACCAGATAACGTGTTTCTCGCATTAAATAGCTCGAAACGTGCGATCTCGATGATTCTGCATACTTCGGACAGAAGTCTCAACAAGATTATCGCAGAAAATGCATATCTCAGCTTGAAACCCCACGAAAACCAAGATATCTACTGTTCTGCATATCAAACGCACTGTGGAGTGGTGAAAACACCAGATAACGTGTTTCTCGCACTAACTAGCTCGAACAGAGCGATCTCGATGATTCAGCATACTTCGGACAGAAGTATCACCAAGATTATCGCAGAAAATGCATATCTCAGCTTGAAACCCCACGAAAACCAAGATATTGCCGGTTCTGCATATCAAACGCACTGTGGAGTGCTGAAAACACCAGATAACGTGTTTGTCGCAATAAGTAGCTCGAAAAGAGCGTTCTCGAAGATCCTGCATACTTCTGACAGAAGACCCACCAAGATTATCGCAGAAAATGCATATCTCAGCTGGAAACACCACGAAAACCAAGATATCTCCGGTTCTGCATATCCAACGAACTCTGGAGTGGTGAAAACCCCAGAAAACCTGTTTCTCGCAATAAATAGCTCGAATAGAGCGATCTCGATGTTTCTTCATACTTCGGACAGAAGTCTCACCAAGATTACCGTAAAAAATGCATATCTCAGCTTGAAACCCCACGAAAGCCAAGATATCGCTGGTTCTGCATATCAAACGCACTGTGGAGTGGTGAAAACACCGGATAAGGTTTTTCTCGCATTAACTAGCTCGAAAAGAGCCATCTCGATGTTTCAGCATACTTCGGACAGAAGTCTCACCAAGATTATCGCAGAAAATGCATATCTCAGCTTGAAACCCCACGAAAACCAAGATATCGCCGGTTCTGCATATCATACGCACTGTGGAGTGGTGAAAACACCAGATAACGTGTTTGTCGCAATAAGTAGCTCGAAAAGAGCGTTCTCGAAGGTCCTGCATACTTCTGACAGAAGTCTCACCAAGATTATCGTAGAAAATGCATATCTCAGGTTGAAACCCGACCGAAACCAAGATATCTCCGGTTCTGCATGTCAAACGTACTGTGGAGTGGTGAAAACACCAGAAAGCGTGTTTCGAGCATTAAGTAGCTCGAAAAGAGCGATCTAGATGATTCTGCATACTTCTGACAAAAGACCCACCAAGATTTTCGCAGAAAATGCATATCTCAGCTGGAAACACCACGAAAACCAAGATATCTCCGGTTCTGCATATCCAACGAACTGTGGAGTGGTGAAAACCCCAGAAAACCTATTTCTCGCATTAAATAGCTCGAAAAGAGCGCTCTCGACGTTTCTGCATACTTCGGACAGATGTTTCACCAAGCTTATCGTAGAAAATGCATATCTCAGCTTGAAACCCGACGAAAACCAAAATATCTGCGGTTCTGCATATCCAACGCACTGTGGAGTGGTGAAAACATCAGATAACGTGTTTCTCGCATTAAATAGCTCGAAACGAGCGATCTCGATGCTTCTGCAAACTTCGGACAGAACTCTCACCAAAATTATCGTAAAAAATGCATATCTCAGCTTGAAACCCCACGAAAACCAAGATATCGCTGTGTTCAGCATATCAAACGCACTGTGGAGTGGTGAAAACCCCAGAAAACGTGTTTCTCGCATTAAATAGCTCGAATAGAGCGATCTCGATGATTCTTCATATTTCGGAGAGAAGTCTCAACAAGATTATCGTAAAAAATGCATATCTCAGCTTGAAACCCCACGAACGCCAAGATATCGCTGGTTCTGCATATCAAACGCACTGCGGAGTGGTGAAAACACCGGATAACGTTTTTCTCGCATGAAGTAGCTCGAAAAGAGCGATCTAGATGATTCTGCATACTTCTGACTGAAGTCTCACCAATATTATCGCAGAAAATGCATATCTTAGCTCGAAACCTCACGAAAATCAAGATGTTGCCGGTTCTGCATATCAAACGCACTGTGGAGTGGTGAAAACAACCAGAGAACGTGTTTCTCGCATTAAATAGCTCGAATAGTGCGATCTCGATGATTATGCATACTTCGGACAGAAGTCTCACCAAGATTATCGTAAGGAATGCATATCTCAGCTTGAAACCCCCCGAAAACGAAGATATCGCTGGTACTGCATATCAAACGCACTGTGGAGTCGTGAAAACAGCAGATATCGTGTTTCTCGCATTAAATAGCTCGAAAAGAGCGTTCTCGAAGATCCTGCATACTTCTGACAGAAGTCTCACCAAGATTATCGCAGAAAATGCATATCTCAGCTGGAAACACCACGAAAATGAAGATATCGCCTGTTCTACATATCAAACGCACTGTGGAGTGGTGAAAACACCCTGAAAACGTGTTTCTCGCAATAAACAGCTCGAATAGAGCAATCTCGATGTTTCCTCATACTTCGGACAGAAGTCTCACCAAGATTACCGTAAAAAATGCATATCTCAGCTTGAAACCTCACGAAAGCCAAGATATCCCTGGTTCTGCATATCAAACGCACTGTGGAGTGGTGAAAACAGCAGATATCGTGTTTCTCGCATTAAATAGCTCGAAAAGAGCGTTCTCGAAGATCCTGCATACTTCTGACAGAAGTCTCACCAAGATTATCGTAGAAAATGCATATCTCAGCTTGAAACCCGACGAAAACCGAGTTATCTCCGGTTCTGCCCAACAAACGTATCGTGGAGTGGTGAAAACACCAGAAAACGTGTTCCTCGCACTAACTAGCTCGAAAAGAGCGATCTCGATGATTCTTCATACTTCCGACAGAAGTCTCAACAAGATTATCGTAAAAAATGCATATCTCAGCTTGAAACCCGACGAAAACCAAAATATCGCCGGTTCTGCATATCAAACCAACTGTGGAGTTGTGAAAACACCAGATAACGTGTTTCTCGCATTAAATAGCTCGAAAAGTGCGATCTCGATGATTCGGCTTACTTCTAACAGAAGTCTCGCCAAGATTATCGCAGAAAATGCATATCTCTGCTTGAAACCCGACGAAAACCAAAATATCGCCGGTTCTGCATATCAAACCAACTGTGGAGTTGTGAAAACACCAGATAACGTGTTTCTCGCATTAAATAGCTCGAAAAGTGCGATCTCGATGATTCGGCTTACTTCTAACAGAAGTCTCGCCAAGATTATCGCAGAAAATGCATATCTCTGCTTGAAACCCCACGAAAACCAAGATATGTACTGTTCTGCATATCAAATGCACTGTGGAGTGGTGAAAACCCCAGAAAACGTGTGTCTCGCATTAAATAGCTCGAATAGAGCGATCTCGATGATTCTTCATACTTCCGACAGAAGTCTCAACAAGATTATCGTAAAAAATGCATATCTCAGCTTGAAACCCCACGAAAGCCAAGATATCGCTGGTTGTGCATATCAAACGCACTGTGGAGTGGTGAAAACACCGGATAAGGTTTTTCTCGCATTAACTAGCTCGAAAAGAGCGATCTCGATGTTTCAGCATACTTCGGACAGAAGTCTCACCAAGATTATCGCAGAAAATGCATATCTCAGCTTGAAACCCCACGAAAACCAAGATATCTCCGGTTCTGCATATCCAACCAACTCTGGAGTGGTGAAAACCCCAGAAAACCTGTTTCTCGCAATAAATAGCTCGAATAGAGCGATCTCGATGTTTCTTCATACTTCGGACAGAAGTCTCACCAAGATTACCGTAAAAAATGCATATCTCAGCTTGAAACCCCACGAAAGCCAAGATATCGCTGGTTCTGCATATCAAACGCACTGTGGAGTGGTGAAAACACCGGATAAGGTTTTTCTCGCATTAACTAGCTCGAAAAGAGCCATCTCGATGTTTCAGCATACTTCGGACAGAAGTCTCACCAAGATTATCGCAGAAAATGCATATCTCAGCTTGAAACCCCACGAAAACCAAGATATCGCCGGTTCTGCATATCATACGCACTGTGGAGTGGTGAAAACACCAGATAACGTGTTTGTCGCAATAAGTAGCTCGAAAAGAGCGTTCTCGAAGATCCTGCATACTTCTGACAGAAGTCTCACCAAGATTATCGTAGAAAATGCATATCTCAGCTTGAAACCCGACCGAAACCAAGATATCTCCGGTTCTGCATGTCAAACGTACTGTGGAGTGGTGAAAACACCAGAAAGCGTGTTTCGAGCATTAAGTAGCTCGAAAAGTGCGATCTAGATGATTCTGCATACTTCTGACAAAAGACCCACCAAGATTATCGCAGAAAATGCATATCTCAGCTGGAAACACCACGAAAACCAAGATATCTCCGGTTCTGCATATCCAACGAACTGTGGAGTGGTGAAAACCCCAGAAAACCTGTTTCTCGCATTAAATAGCTCGAAAAGAGCGCTCTCGACGTTTCTGCATACTTCGGACAGATGTTTCACCAAGCTTATCGTAGAAAATGCATATCTCAGCTTGAAACCCGACGAAAACCAAAATATCTGCGGTTCTGCATATCCAACGAACTGTGGAGTGGTGAAAACCCCAGAAAACCTGTTTCTCGCATTAAATAGCTCGAAAAGAGCGCTCTCGACGTTTCTGCATACTTCGGACAGATGTTTCACCAAGCTTATCGTAGAAAATGCATATCTCAGCTTGAAACCCGACGAAAACCAAAATATCGCCGGTTCTGCATATCCAACCAACTGCGGAGTGGTGAAAACACCAGATAACGTGTTTCTCGCATTAAATAGCGCGAAAAGTGCGATCTCGATGATTCTGCATACCTCTAACAGAAGTCTCGCCAAGATTATCGCCGAAAATGCATATCTCTGCTTGAAACCCCACGAAAACCACGATATCTACTGTTCTGCATATCCAACGAACTGTGGAGTGGTGAAAACCCCAGAAAACGTGTTTCTCGCATTAAATAGCTCGAAAAGAGCGCTCTCGACGTTTCTGCATACTTCGGACAGATGTTTCACCAAGCTTATCGTAGAAAATGCATATCTCAGCTTCAAACCCGACGAAAACCAAAATATCTCCGGTTCTGCATATCCAACGCACTGTGGAGTGGTAAAAACACCAGATAACGTGTTTCTCGCATTAAATAGCTCGAAACGTGCGATCTCGATGATTCTGCATACTTCGGACAGAAGTCTCAACAAGATTATCGCAGAAAATGCATATCTCAGCTTGAATCCCCACGAAAACCAAGATATCTACTGTTCTGCATATCAAACGCACTGTGGAGTGGTGAAAACACCAGATAACGTGTTTCTCGCACTAACTAGCTCGAACAGAGCGATCTCGATGATTCAGCATACTTCGGACAGAAGTATCACCAAGATTATCGCAGAAAATGCATATCTCAGCTTGAAACCCCACGAAAACCAAGATATTGCCGGTTCTGCATATCAAACGCACTGTGGAGTGCTGAAAACACCAGATAACGTGTTTGTCGCAATAAGTAGCTCGAAAAGAGCGTTCTCGAAGATCCTGCATACTTCTGACAGAAGACCCACCAAGATTATCGCAGAAAATGCATATCTCAGCTGGAAACACCACGAAAACCAAGATATCTCCGGTTCTGCATATCCAACGAACTCTGGAGTGGTGAAAACCCCAGAAAACCTGTTTCTCGCAATAAATAGCTCGAATAGAGCGATCTCGATGTTTCTTCATACTTCGGACAGAAGTCTCACCAAGATTACCGTAAAAAATGCATATCTCAGCATGAAACCCCACGAAAGCCAAGATATCGCTGGTTCTGCATATCAAACGCACTGTGGAGTGGTGAAAACACCGGATAAGGTTTTTCTCGCATTAACTAGCTCGAAAAGAGCCATCTCGATGTTTCAGCATACTTCGGACAGAAGTCTCACCAAGATTATCGCAGAAAATGCATATCTCAGCTTGAAACCCCACGAAAACCAAGATATCGCCGGTTCTGCATATCATACGCACTGTGGAGTGGTGAAAACACCAGATAACGTGTTTGTCGCAATAAGTAGCTCGAAAAGAGCGTTCTCGAAGATCCTGCATACTTCTGACAGAAGTCTCACCAAGATTATCGTAGAAAATGCATATCTCAGCTTGAAACCCGACCGAAACCAAGATATCTCCGGTTCTGCATGTCAAACGTACTGTGGAGTGGTGAAAACACCAGAAAGCGTGTTTCGAGCATTAAGTAGCTCGAAAAGAGCGATCTAGATGATTCTGCATACTTCTGACAAAAGACCCACCAAGATTTTCGCAGAAAATGCATATCTCAGCTGGAAACACCACGAAAACCAAGATATCTCCGGTTCTGCATATCCAACGAACTGTGGAGTGGTGAAAACCCCAGAAAACCTGTTTCTCGCATTAAATAGCTCGAAAAGAGCGCTCTCGACGTTTCTGCATACTTCGGACAGATGTTTCACCAAGCTTATCGTAGAAAATGCATATCTCAGCTTGAAACCCGACGAAAACCAAAATATCTGCGGTTCTGCATATCCAACGCACTGTGGAGTGGTGAAAACATCAGATAACGTGTTTCTCGCATTAAATCGCTCGAAACGAGCGATCTCGATGCTTCTGCAAACTTCGGACAGAACTCTCACCAAAATTATCGTAAAAAATGCATATCTCAGCTTGAAACCCCACGAAAACCAAGATATCGCTGTGTTCAGCATATCAAACGCACTGTGGAGTGGTGAAAACCCCAGAAAACGTGTTTCTCGCATTAAATAGCTCGAATAGAGCGATCTCGATGATTCTTCATATTTCGGACAGAAGTCTCAACAAGATTATCGTAAAAAATGCATATCTCAGCTTGAAACCCCACGAACGCCAAGATATCGCTGGTTCTGCATATCAAACGCACTGCGGAGTGGTGAAAACACCGGATAACGTTTTTCTCGCATGAAGTAGCTCGAAAAGAGCGATCTAGATGATTCTGCATACTTCTGACTGAAGTCTCACCAATATTATCGCAGAAAATGCATATCTTAGCTCGAAACCTCACGAAAATCAAGATGTTGCCGGTTCTGCATATCAAACGCACTGTGGAGTGGTGAAAACAACCAGAGAACGTGTTTCTCGCATTAAATAGCTCGAATACTGCGATCTCGATGATTATGCATACTTCGGACAGAAGTCTCACCAAGATTATCGTAAGGAATGCATATCTCAGCTTGAAACCCCCCGAAAACGAAGATATCGCTGGTTCTGCATATCAAACGCACTGTGGAGTGGTGAAAACACCGGATAACGTTTTTCTCGCATGAAGTAGCTCGAAAAGAGCGATCTAGATGATTCTGCATACTTCTGACTGAAGTCTCACCAATATTATCGCAGAAAATGCATATCTCAGCTCGAAACCTCACGAAAATCAAGATGATGCCGGTTCTGCATATCAAACGCACTGTGGAGTGGTGAAAACAACCAGAGAACGTGTTTCTCGCATTAAATAGCTCGAATAGTGCGATCTCGATGATTCTGCATACTTCGGACAGAAGTCTCACCAAGATTATCGTAAGGAATGCATATCTCAGCTTGAAACCCCCCGAAAACGAAGATATCGCTGGTACTGCATATCAAACGCACTGTGGAGTGGTGAAAACAGCAGATATCGTGTTTCTCGCATTAAATAGCTCGAAAAGAGCGTTCTCGAAGATCCTGCATACTTCTGACAGAAGTCTCACCAAGATTATCGCAGAAAATGCATATCTCAGCTGGAAACACCACGAAAATGAAGATATCGCCTGTTCTACATATCAAACGCACTGTGGAGTGGTGAAAACACCCTGAAAACGTGTTTCTCGCAATAAATAGCTCGAATAGAGCAATCTCGATGTTTCCTCATACTTCGGACAGAAGTCTCACCAAGATTACCGTAAAAAATGCATATCTCAGCTTGAAACCTCACGAAAGCCAAGATATCGCTGGTTCTGCATATCAAACGCACTGTGGAGTGGTGAAAACAGCAGATATCGTGTTTCTCGCATTAAGTAGCTCGAAAAGAGCGTTCTCGAAGATCCTGCATACTTCTGACAGAAGTCTCACCAAGATTATCGCAGAAAATGCATATCTCTGCTTGAAACCCCACGAAAACCAAGATATCTACTGTTCTGCATATCCAACGAACTGTGGAGTGGTGAAAACCCCAGAAAACGTGTTTATCGCATTAAATAGCTCGAAAAGAGCGCTCTCGATGTTTCGGCATACTTCGGACAGATGTTTCACCAAGATTATCGTAGAAAATGCATATCTCAGCTTGAAACCCGACGAAAACCAAAATATCGCCGGTTCTGCATATCCAACCAACTGCGGAGTGGTGAAAACACCAGATAACGTGTTTCTCGCATTAAATAGCTCGAAAAGTGCGATCTCGATGATTCTGCATACCTCTAACAGAAGTCTCGCCAAGATTATCGCCGAAAATGCATATCTCTGCTTGAAACCCCACGAAAACCACGATATCTACTGTTCTGCATATCCAACGAACTGTGGAGTGGTGAAAACCCCAGAAAACGTGTTTCTCGCATTAAATAGCTCGAAAAGAGCGATCTCGACGTTTCTGCATACTTCGGACAGATGTTTCACCAAGCTTATCGTAGAAAATGCATATCTCAGCTTCAAACCCGACGAAAACCAAAATATCTCCGGTTCTGCATATCCAACGCACTGTGGAGTGGTAAAAACACCAGATAACGTGTTTCTCGCATTAAATAGCTCGAAACGTGCGATCTCGATGATTCTGCATACTTCGGACAGAAGTCTCAACAAGATTATCGCAGAAAATGCATATCTCAGCTTGAAACCCCACGAAAACCAAGATATCTACTGTTCTGCATATCAAACGCACTGTGGAGTGGTGAAAACACCAGATAACGTGTTTCTCGCACTAACTAGCTCGAACAGAGCGATCTCGATGATTCAGCATACTTCGGACAGAAGTATCACCAAGATTATCGCAGAAAATGCATATCTCAGCTTGAAACCCCACGAAAACCAAGATATTGCCGGTTCTGCATATCAAACGCACTGTGGAGTGCTGAAAACACCAGATAACGTGTTTGTCGCAATAAGTAGCTCGAAAAGAGCGTTCTCGAAGATCCTGCATACTTCTGACAGAAGACCCACCAAGATTATCGCAGAAAATGCATATCTCAGCTGGAAACACCACGAAAACCAAGATATCTCCGGTTCTGCATATCCAACGAACTCTGGAGTGGTGAAAACCCCAGAAAACCTGTTTCTCGCAATAAATAGCTCGAATAGAGCGATCTCGATGTTTCTTCATACTTCGGACAGAAGTCTCACCAAGATTACCGTAAAAAATGCATATCTCAGCTTGAAACCCCACGAAAGCCAAGATATCGCTGGTTCTGCATATCAAACGCACTGTGGAGTGGTGAAAACACCGGATAAGGTTTTTCTCGCATTAACTAGCTCGAAAAGAGCCATCTCGATGTTTCAGCATACTTCGGACAGAAGTCTCACCAAGATTATCGCAGAAAATGCATATCTCAGCTTGAAACCCCACGAAAACCAAGATATCGCCGGTTCTGCATATCATACGCACTGTGGAGTGGTGAAAACACCAGATAACGTGTTTGTCGCAATAAGTAGCTCGAAAAGAGCGTTCTCGAAGATCCTGCATACTTCTGACAGAAGTCTCACCAAGATTATCGTAGAAAATGCATATCTCAGCTTGAAACCCGACCGAAACCAAGATATCTCCGGTTCTGCATGTCAAACGTACTGTGGAGTGGTGAAAACACCAGAAAGCGTGTTTCGAGCATTAAGTAGCTCGAAAAGAGCGATCTAGATGATTCTGCATACTTCTGACAAAAGACCCACCAAGATTTTCGCAGAAAATGCATATCTCAGCTGGAAACACCACGAAAACCAAGATATCTCCGGTTCTGCATATCCAACGAACTGTGGAGTGGTGAAAACCCCAGAAAACCTGTTTCTCGCATTAAATAGCTCGAAAAGAGCGCTCTCGACGTTTCTGCATACTTCGGACAGATGTTTCACCAAGCTTATCGTAGAAAATGCATATCTCAGCTTGAAACCCGACGAAAACCAAAATATCTGCGGTTCTGCATATCCAACGCACTGTGGAGTGGTGAAAACATCAGATAACGTGTTTCTCGCATTAAATAGCTCGAAACGAGCGATCTCGATGCTTCTGCAAACTTCGGACAGAACTCTCACCAAAATTAGCGTAAAAAATGCATATCTCAGCTTGAAACCCCACGAAAACCAAGATATCGCTGTGTTCAGCATATCAAACGCACTGTGGAGTGGTGAAAACCCCAGAAAACGTGTTTCTCGCATTAAATAGCTCGAATAGAGCGATCTCGATGATTCTTCATATTTCGGACAGAAGTCTCAACAAGATTATCGTAAAAAATGCATATCTCAGCTTGAAACCCCACGAACGCCAAGATATCGCTGGTTCTGCATATCAAACGCACTGCGGAGTGGTGAAAACACCGGATAACGTTTTTCTCGCATGAAGTAGCTCGAAAAGAGCGATCTAGATGATTCTGCATACTTCTGACTGAAGTCTCACCAATATTATCGCAGAAAATGCATATCTTAGCTCGAAACCTCACGAAAATCAAGATGTTGCCGGTTCTGCATATCAAACGCACTGTGGAGTGGTGAAAACAACCAGAGAACGTGTTTCTCGCATTAAATAGCTCGAATAGTGCGATCTCGATGATTATGCATACTTCGGACAGAAGTCTCACCAAGATTATCGTAAGGAATGCATATCTCAGCTTGAAACCCCCCGAAAACGAAGATATCGCTGGTACTGCATATCAAACGCACTGTGGAGTCGTGAAAACAGCAGATATCGTGTTTCTCGCATTAAATAGCTCGAAAAGAGCGTTCTCGAAGATCCTGCATACTTCTGACAGAAGTCTCACCAAGATTATCGCAGAAAATGCATATCTCAGCTGGAAACACCACGAAAATGAAGATATCGCCTGTTCTACATATCAAACGCACTGTGGAGTGGTGAAAACACCCTGAAAACGTGTTTCTCGCAATAAACAGCTCGAATAGAGCAATCTCGATGTTTCCTCATACTTCGGACAGAAGTCTCACCAAGATTACCGTAAAAAATGCATATCTCAGCTTGAAACCTCACGAAAGCCAAGATATCCCTGGTTCTGCATATCAAACGCACTGTGGAGTGGTGAAAACAGCAGATATCGTGTTTCTCGCATTAAATAGCTCGAAAAGAGCGTTCTCGAAGATCCTGCATACTTCTGACAGAAGTCTCACCAAGATTATCGTAGAAAATGCATATCTCAGCTTGAAACCCGACGAAAACCGAGTTATCTCCGGTTCTGCCCAACAAACGTATCGTGGAGTGGTGAAAACACCAGAAAACGTGTTCCTCGCACTAACTAGCTCGAAAAGAGCGATCTCGATGATTCTTCATACTTCCGACAGAAGTCTCAACAAGATTATCGTAAAAAATGCATATCTCAGCTTGAAACCCGACGAAAACCAAAATATCGCCGGTTCTGCATATCAAACCAACTGTGGAGTTGTGAAAACACCAGATAACGTGTTTCTCGCATTAAATAGCTCGAAAAGTGCGATCTCGATGATTCGGCTTACTTCTAACAGAAGTCTCGCCAAGATTATCGCAGAAAATGCATATCTCTGCTTGAAACCCGACGAAAACCAAAATATCGCCGGTTCTGCATATCAAACCAACTGTGGAGTTGTGAAAACACCAGATAACGTGTTTCTCGCATTAAATAGCTCGAAAAGTGCGATCTCGATGATTCGGCTTACTTCTAACAGAAGTCTCGCCAAGATTATCGCAGAAAATGCATATCTCTGCTTGAAACCCCACGAAAACCAAGATATGTACTGTTCTGCATATCAAACGCACTGTGGAGTGGTGAAAACCCCAGAAAACGTGTGTCTCGCATTAAATAGCTCGAATAGAGCGATCTCGATGATTCTTCATACTTCCGACAGAAGTCTCAACAAGATTATCGTAAAAAATGCATATCTCAGCTTGAAACCCCACGAAAGCCAAGATATCGCTGGTTGTGCATATCAAACGCACTGTGGAGTGGTGAAAACACCGGATAAGGTTTTTCTCGCATTAACTAGCTCGAAAAGAGCGATCTCGATGTTTCAGCATACTTCGGACAGAAGTCTCACCAAGATTATCGCAGAAAATGCATATCTCAGCTTGAAACCCCACGAAAACCAAGATATCTCCGGTTCTGCATATCCAACGAACTGTGGAGTGGTGAAAACCCCAGAAAACCTGTTTCTCGCATTAAATAGCTCCAAAAGAGCGTTCTCGATGATTCTGCATACTTCTGACAGAAGTCTCACCAGGATTATCGTAGAAAATGCATATCTCAGTTTGAAACCCGACCGAAACCAAGATATCTCCGGTTCTGCATGTAAGACGTACTGTGGAGTGGTGAAAACACCAGAATACGTGTTTCGTGCATTAAGTAGCTCGAAAAGAGCGATCTCGAAGATTCTGCATACGTCTGACAGAAGTCTCACCAGGATTATCGTAGAAAATGCATATCTCAGCTTGAAACCCGACCGATACCAAGATATCTCCGGTTCTGCATGTCAAACGTACTGTGGTGTGGTCAAAACAGCAGAAAACTTGTTTTCTCGCATTAAATAACTCGAAACGAACGATCTAGATGATTCTGCATACTTCTGGCAGAAGACTCACCTAGATTATCGCAGAAAATGCATATCTCAGCTTGAAACCTCACGAAAATCAAGATGTCGCCCGTTCTGCATATCAAACGCACTGTGGAATGTTGAAAAGACCAGAAAACTTGTTTTTTCGCATTAAATAGCTCGAAAAGAGCGATATAGATGATTCTGCATACTTCTGACTGAAGTCTCACCAAGATTATCGCAGAAAATGCATGTCTCAGCTTGAAACCTCACGAAAATCAAGATGTCGCCGGTTCTGCATATCAAACGCACTGTGGAGTGGTGAAAACAACCAGATAACGTGTTTCTCGCATTAAATAGCTCGAAAAGAGCGATCTAGATGATTCTGCATACTTCTGGCAGAAGACTCACCTAGATTATCGCAGAAAATGCATATCTCAGCTGGAAACACCACGAAAATCAAGATATCGCCGTTTCTGCATATCAAACGCACAGTGGAATGTTGAAAACACCAGAAAACTTATTTTTTCGCATTAAATAGCTCGATAAGAGCGATTTCGAAGATTCTGTATACCTCTGACAGAGGTCTCACCAAGATTATCGTAGAAAATGCATATCTCAGCTTGATACCATACGACAGCCAAGATTTCGCCGGTTCTGCATATCAAACGCACTGTGGAGTGGTGAAAACACCGGATAACGTGTTTCTCGCAATAAATAGCTCGAATAGAGCGATCCCGATGATTCTGCATACTTCTGACAGAAGTCTCACCAAGATTATCGCAGAAAATGCATATCTCAGCTGGAAACACCACGAAAATCAAGATATCGCCGTTTCTGCATATCAAATGCACTGTGTAGTGGTGAAAACGCCAGATAACATGTTTCTCGCTTTAATTAGCTCGAAAAGAGCGATCCCGATGAGTCTG
The DNA here is from genome assembly GCA_951804975.1 of Anthophora plumipes. Lineage (NCBI taxonomy): Eukaryota > Metazoa > Arthropoda > Insecta > Hymenoptera > Apidae > Anthophora > Anthophora plumipes. The sequence continues at coordinate 267,231 of CATORF010000790.1, read as the reverse complement.
CATACTTCTGACAGAAGTCTCAACAAGATTATCGTAGAAAATGCATATCTCAGCTTTAACCCCGACGAAATCCAAGATTTCGCCGGTTCTGCATATCAAACGCACTGTGGAGTGGTGAAAACACCGGATAACGTGTTTCTCGCAATAAATAGCTCGAATAGAGCGATCCCGATGATTCTGCATACTTCTGACAGAAGTCTCACCAAGATTATCGTAGAAAATGCATATCTCAGCTTGATACCCAACGACAGCCAAGATGTCGACGGTTCGGCATATCAAACGCACTGTGGAATGTTGAAAACACCAGAAAACTTGTTTTTTCGCATTAAGTAGCTCGAAAAGAGCGATATAGATGATTCTGCATACTTCTGACTGAAGTCTCACCAAGATTATCGCAGAAAATGCATGTCTCAGCTTGAAACCTCACGAAAATCAAGATGTCGCCGGTTCTGCATATCAAACGCACTGTGGAGTGGTGAAAACACCGGATAACGTGTTTCTCGCATTAAGTAGCTCGAACAGAGCGATCTCGAAGATTCTGCATACTTCTGACAGAAGACTTACCCAGATTATCGCAGAAAATGCATATCTCAGCTGGAAACACCACGAAAATCAAGATATCGCCGTTGCTGCATATCAAACGCACTGTGGAATGTTGAAAACAACAGAAAACTTATTTTTTCGCATTAAATAGCTCGAAAAGAGCGATTTCGAAGATTCTGCATACCTCTGACAGAGGTCTCACCTAGATTATCGTAGAAAATGCATATCTCAGCTTGATACCCTACGACAGCCAAGATGTCGCCGGTTCTGCATATCAAACGCACTGTGGAGTGGTGAAAACACCGGATAACGTGTTTCTCGCAATAAATAGCTCGAATAGAGCGATCCCGATGATTCTGCATACTTCTGACAGAAGACTCACCAAGATTATCGCTGAAAATGCATATTTCAGCTGGAAACACCACGAAGATCAAGATATCGCCGCTTCGGCATATCAAACGCACTGTGGAATGTTGAAAACACCAGAAAACTTGTTTTTTCGCATTAAATAGCTCGAAAAGAGCGATATAGATGATTCTGCATACTTCTGACTGAAGTCTCACCAAGATTATCGCAGAAAATGCATATCTCAGCTGGAAACACCACGAAAATCAAGATATCGCCGTTTCTGCATATCAAACGCACTGTGGAATGTTGAAAACACCAGAAAACTTATTTTTTCGCATTAAATAGCTCGAAAAGAGCGATTTCGAAGATTCTGTATACCTCTGACAGAGGTCTCACCAAGATTATCGTAGAAAATGCATATCTCAGCTTGATACCCTACGACAGCCAAGATTTCGCCGGTTCTGCATATCAAACGCACTGTGGAGTGGTGAAAACACCGGATAACGTGTTTCTCGCAATAAATAGCTCGAATAGAGCGATCCCGATGATTCTGCATACTTCTGACAGAAGTCTCACCAAGATTATCGTAGAAAATGCATATCTCAGCTTGATACCCAACGACAGCCAATATGTCGCCGGTTCTGCATATCAAACGCACTGTGGAATGTTGAAATCACCAGAAAACTTGTTTTTTCGCATTAAATAGCTCGAAAAGAGCGATCTAGATGATTCTGTATACTTCTGACTGAAGTCTCACCTGGATTATCGCAGAAAATGCATATCTCAGCTTGAAACCTCACGAAAATCAAGATGTCGCCCGTTCTGCATATCAAACGCACTGTGGAATGTTGAAAAGACCAGAAAACTTGTTTTTTCGCATTTAATAGCTCGAAAAGAGCGATATAGATGATTCTGCATACTTCTGACTGAAGTCTCACCAAGATTATCGTAGAAAATGCATATCTCAGCTTGATACCCAACGACAGCCAAGATGTCGCCGGTTCTGCATATCAAACGCACTGTGGAGTGGTTAAAACAACCAGATAACGTGTTTCTCGCATTAAATAGCTCGAAAAGAGCGATCTAGATGATTCTGCATACTTCTGGCAGAAGACTCACCTAGATTATCGCAGAAAATGCATATCTCAGCTGGAAACACCACGGAAATCAAGATATCGCCGTTTCTGCATATCAAACGCACTGTGGAATGTTGAAAACACCAGAAAACTTATTTTTTCGCATTAAATAGCTCGATAAGAGCGATTTCGAAGATTCTGTATACCTCTGAAAGAGGTCTCACCAAGATTATCGTAGAAAATGCATATCTCAGCTTGATACCATACGACAGCCAAGATTTCGCCGGTTCTGCATATCAAACGCACTGTGGAGTGGTGAAAACACCGGATAACGTGTTTCTCGCAATAAATAGCTCGAATAGAGCGATCCCGATGATTCTGCATACTTCTGACAGAAGTCTCACCAAGATTATCGCAGAAAATGCATATCTCAGCTGGAAACACCACGAAAATCAAGATATCGCCGTTTCTGCATATCAAATGCACTGTGTAGTGTTGAAAACGCCAGATAACATGTTTCTCGCATTAAATAGCTCGAAAAGAGCGATCCCGATGAATCTGCATACTTCTGACAGAAGTCTCAACAAGATTATCGTAGAAAATGCATATCTCAGCTTGAACCCCGACGAAATCCAAGATTTCGCCGGTTCTGCATATCAAACGCACTGTGGAGTGGTGAAAACACCGGATAACGTGTTTCTCGCAATAAATAGCTCGAATAGAGCGATCCCGATGATTGTGCATACTTCTGACAGAAGTCTCACCAAGATTATCGTAGAAAATGCATATCTCAGCTTGATACCCAACGACAGCCAAGATGTCGCCGGTTCTGCATATCAAACGCACTGTGGAATGTTGAAATCACCAGAAAACTTGTTTTTTCGCATTAAGTAGCTCGAAAAGAGCGATATAGATGATTCTGCATACTTCTGACTGAAGTCTCACCAAGATTATCGCAGAAAATGCATGTCTCAGCTTGAAACCTCACGAAAATCAAGATGTCGCCGGTTCTGCATATCAAACGCACTGTGGAGTGGTGAAAACAACCAGATAACGTGTTTGTCGCATCAAATAGCTCGAAAAGAGCGATCTAGATGATTCTGCATACTTCTGGCAGAAGACTCACCTAGATTATCGCAGAAAATGCATATCTCAGCTGGAAACACCACGAAAATCAAGATATCGCCGTTTCTGCATATCAAACGCACTGTGGAATGTTGAAAACAACAGAAAACTTATTTTTTCGCATTAAATAGCTCGAAAAAAGCGATTTCGAAGATTCTGCATACCTCTGACAGAAGACTCACCTAGATTATCGCAGAAAATGCATATCTCAGCTGGAAACACCACGAAAATCAAGATGTCGCCGGTTCTGCATATCAAACGCACTGTGGAATGTTGAAATCACCAGAAAACTTGTTTTTTCGCATTAAGTAGCTCGAAAAGAGCGATATAGATGATTCTGCATACTTCTGACTGAAGTCTCACCAAGATTATCGCAGAAAATGCATGTCTCAGCTTGAAACCTCACGAAAATCAAGATGTCGCCGGTTCTGCATATCAAACGCACTGTGGAGTGGTGAAAACAACCAGATAACGTGTTTGTCGCATCAAATAGCTCGAAAAAAGCGATCTTGATGATTCTGCATACTTCTGGCAGAAGACTCACCTAGATTATCGCAGAAAATGCATATCTCAGCTGGAAACACCACGAAAATCAAGATATCGCCGTTTCTGCATATCAAACGCACTGTGGAATGTTGAAAACAACAGAAAACTTATTTTTTCGCATTAAATAGCTCGAAAAGAGCGATTTCGAAGATTCTGCATACCTCTGACAGAGGTCTCACCAAGATTATCGTAGAAAATGCATATCTCAGCTTGATACCCTACGACAGCCAAGATGTCGCCGGTTCTGCATATCAAACGCACTGTGTAGTGGTGAAAACGCCAGATAACATGTTTCTCGCATTAAATAGCTCGAAAAGAGCGATCCCGATGAATCTGCATACTTGTGACAGAAGTCTCATCAAGATTATCGTAGAAAAGGCATATCTCAGCTTGATACCCTACGACAGCCATGATGTCGCCGGTTCTGCATATCAAACGCACTGTGGAGTGGTGAAAACGCCAGATAACGTGTTTCTCGCATTAAATAGCTCGAAAAGAGCGATCCCGATGATTCTGCATACTTCTGACAGAAGTCTCACCAAGATTATCGTAGAAAATGCATATCTCAGCTTGATACCCTACGACAGCCATGATGTCGACGGTTCTGCATATCAAACGCACTGTGGAGTGGTGAAAACGCCAGATAACGTGTTTCTCGCATTAAATAGCTCGAAAAGAGCGATCCCGATGATTCTGCATACTTCTGACAGAAGTCTCACCAAGATTATCGTAGAAAATGCATAACTCAGCTTGATACCCTACGACAGCCATGATGTCTCCGGTTCTGCATATCAAACGCACTGTGGAGTGGTGAAAACGCCAGATAACGTGTTTCTCGCATTAAATAGCTCGAAAAGAGCGATCCCGATGATTCTGCATACTTCTGACAGAAGTCTCACTTAGATTATCGTAGAAAATGCATATCTCAGCTTGAAACCCGACGAAATCCAAGATGTCGCCGGTTCTGCATATCATTCGCACTGTGGTGTGGTGAAAACACCGGATAACGTGTTTCTCGCAATAAATAGATCGAAAAGAGCGATCCCGATGATTCTGCATACTTCTGACAGAAGTCTCACCAAGATTATCGTAGAAAATGCATATCTCAGCTTGATACCCAACGACAGCCAAGATGTTGCCGGTTCTGCATATCAAACGCACTGTGGAGTGGTGAAAACGCCAGATAACGTGTTTCTCGCATTAAATAGCTCGAAAAGAGCGATCCCGATGATTCTGCATACTTCTGACAGAAGTCTCACCAAGATTATCGTAGAAAATGCATATCTCAGCTTGAAACCCGACGAAATCCAAGATGTCGCCGGTTCTGCACATCATACGCACTGTGGTGTGGTGAAAACACCGGATAACGTGTTTCTCGCAATAAACAGCTCGAATAGAGCGATCCCGATGATTCTGCATACTTCTGACAGAAGTCTCACCAAGATTATCGTAGAAAATGCATATCTCAGCTTGATACCCAGCGACAGCCAAGATGTCGCCGGTTCTGCATATCAAACGCACTGTGGAGTGGTGAAAACGCCAGATAACGTGTTTCTCGCATTAAATAGCTCGAAAAGAGCGATCCCGATGATTCTGCATACTTCTGACAGAAGTCTCACCAAGATTATCGTAGAAAATGCATATCTCAGCTTGAACCCCGACGAAATCCAAGATTTCGCCGGTTCTGCATATCAAACGCACTGCGGAGTGGTGAAAACACCAGATAACGTGTTTCTCGTATTAAGCTTCTCGAAAAGAGCGATCTCGAAGATTCTGCCTACTTCTGACAGAAGTCTCACCAAGATTATCGTTGAAAATGCATATCTCAGCTTGAAACCCGACGAAATCCAAGATGTCGCCGGTTCTGCGTATCAAATGCACTGTGGAGTGGTGAAAACACCGGATAACGTGTTTCTCGCAATAAATAGCTCGAATAGAGCGATCCCGATGATTCTGCATACTTCTCACAGAAGTCTCACCAAGATTATCGTAGAAAATGCATATCTCAGCTTGATACCCTACGACAGCCAAGATGTCGCCGGTTCTGCATATCAAACGCACTGTGGAATGTTGAAAACACTAGAAAGATTGTTTTTCGCATTAAATATCTCGAAAAGAGCGATCTAGATGATTCTGCATACTTCTGACTGAAGTCTCACTAATATTATCGCAGAAAATGCATATCTCAGCTTGAAACCTCACGAAAATCAAGATGTCGTCGGTTCTGCATATCAAACGCACTGTGGAGTGGTGAAGACAACCACAGAACGTGTTTCTCGCATTAAATAGCTCGTAAAGAGCGATCCCGATGATTCTGCATACTTCTGGCAGAAGTCTCACCAAGATTATGGTAGAAAATGCATATCTCAGCTTGATACCCGACGAAAGCCAAGATGTCGCCGTGTCTGCATATCAAACGCACTGTGGAGTGGTGAAAACACCAGATACCGTGTTTCTCGCATCAAGTAACTCGAACAGAGCGATCCCGATGATTCTGCATACTTCTGACTGAAGTCTCACTAATATTATCGCAGAAAATGCATATCTCAGCTTGAAACCTCACGAAAATCAAGATGTCGTCGGTTCTGCATATCAAACGCACTGTGGAGTGGTGAAAACAACCAGAGAACGTGTTTCTCGCATTAAATAGCTCGAAAAGAGAGATCCCGATGATTCTGCATACTTCTGACAGCAGTCTCACCAAGATTATCGTAGAAAATGCATATCTCAGCTTGAACCCCGACGAAATCCAAGATGTCGCCGGTTCTGCATATCAAACGCACTGTGGAGTGGTGAAAACACCAGTTAACGTGGTTCTCGCAATAAATAGCTCGAATAGAGCGATCCCGATGATTCTGCATACTTCTGACAGAAGTCTCGCCAAGATTATCGTAGAAAATGCATATCACAGCTTGATACCCTACGACAGCCAAGATGTCGCCGGTTCTGCATATCAAACGCACTGTGGAATGTTGAAAACACCAGAAAACTTGTTTTTTCGCATTAAATACCTCGAAAAGAGCGATCTTGATGATTCTGCATACTTCTGACTGAAGTCTCACCAATATTATCGCAGAAAATGCATATCTCAGCTTGAAACCTCACGAAAATCAAGATGTCGCCGGTTCTGCATATCAAACGCACTGTGGAGTGGTGCAAACATACACAGAACGTGTTTCTCGCATTAACTAGCTCGAAAAGAGCGATCTCGAAGATTCTGCATATTTCTGACAGAAGACTCACCAAGATTATCGCAGAAAATGCATATCTCAGCTTGAAACCTCACGAAAATCAAGATGTCGCACGTTCTGCATATCAAACGCACTGTGGAGTGGTGACAACACCGCATAACGTGTTTCTCGCATTAAATAGCTCGAAAAGAGCGACCCCGATGGTTCTGCATACTTCTGACAGAAGTCTCACCAAGATTATCGTAGAAAATGCATATCTCAGCTTGAACCCCGACGAAATCCAAGAGGTCGCCGGTTCTGCATATCAAACGCACTGTGGAGTGGTGAAAACACCGGATAACGAGTTGCTCGCATTAAATAGCTCGAAAAGAGCGATCTCGAAGATTCTGCATACTTCTGACAGTAGTCTCACCAAGATTATCGCAGAAATTGCATATCTGAGCTTGAAACCCCACGAAAACCAAGATATCGTCGGTTCTGCATATCATACGCACTTTGGAGTGGTGAAAACACCAGATAACGTGTTTCTCGCATTAAATAGCTCGAAAAAAGCGATCCCGATGATTCTGCATACATCTGACAGAAGACTCACCAAGATTATCGTAGAAAATGCATATCTCAGCTTGAACCCCGACGAAATCCAAGAGGTCGCCGGTTCTGCATATCAAACGCACTGCGGAGTGGTGAAAACACCAGATAACGTTTGTCTCGCATTAAATACCTCGAAAAGAGCGATCTCGAAGATTCTGCGTACTTCTGACAGTAGTCTCACCAAGATTATCGCAGAAATTGCATATCAGAGCTTGAAACCCCACGAAAACCAAGATGTTGGCGGTTCTGCATATCAAACGCACTGTGGAGTGGTGAAAACACCGGATAACGTGTTGCTCGCATTAAATAGCTCAAAAAGAGCGATCTAGATGATTCTGCATACTTCTGACAGAAGGCTCACCATGATTATCGCAGACAATGCATATCTCAGCTGGAAACATCATGAAAATCAAGATATCGCCGGTTCTGCATATCAAACGCACTGTAGAGTGGTGAAAACATCAGATAACGTGTTTCTCGCTTTAAGTAGCTCGAAACGAGCGATCTAGATGATTCTGCGCACTTCTGACAGAAGTCTCACCAAGATTATCGCAGAAAATGCATAACTCAGCTTGAAATCTCACGAAAACCAAGTTATCTCCGGTGCTGCACATCAAACGTACTGTGGAGTGGTGAAAACACCAGAAAACGTGTTTCTCGCATTAAGTAGCTCGAAAAGAGCGTTTTCGAAGATTCTGCACACTTCTGACAGAGGTCTCACCAAGATTATCGTAGAAAATGCATATCTCAGCTTGAAACCCGACCGAATCCAAGATATCTTCGGTTCTGCATGGCAAACGCACTGTGGAGCGGTGAAAACACCAGATAACGTGTTTCTCGCATTAAATAGCTCGAAAAGAGCGTTCTCGAAGATTCTGCATACTTCTGACAGAAGACTCACCAAACTTATCGCAGAAAATGCATATCTCAGCTGGAGAAACAACGAAATCCAAGATGTCGCCTGTTCTGCATATCAAACGCACTGTGGAGTGGTGAAAACAACCAGATAACGTGTTTCTCGCATTAAATAGCTCGAAAAGAGCGTTCTCGAAGATTCTGCATACTTCTGACAGATTCTGACCTAGATTATCGTAGAAAATGCATATCTCAGCTGGAAACACCACGAAAATCAAGATATCGCCGGTTCTGCATATCAAACGCACTGTCGAATGTTGAAAACACAAGAAAACTTGTTTTTTCGCATTAAATAGCTCGAACAGAGAGGTCTAGATGAATCTGCATACTTCTGACAGAAGACTCACCAAGCTTATCGCAGAAAATGCATATCTCACCTGGAAACACAACGAAATTCAAGCTGTCGCCTGTTCTGCATATCAAACTCGCTGTGGTGTGGTGAAAACACCAGATAACGTGTTTCTCGCATTAAATAGCTCGAAAAGAGGGATCTCGATGATTCTGCATACTTCTGACTGAAGTCTCACAAATATTATCGGAGAAAATGCATATCTCAGCTTGAAACCTCACGAAAATCAAGATGTCGCCGGTTCTGCATATCAAACGCACTGTGGAGTGGTGAAACCAACCAGATAACGTGTTTCTCGCATTAAGTAGCTCGAAAAGAGCGTTCTCGAAGATTCTGCATACCTCTGACAGATTCTGTCCTAGATTATCGTAGAAAATGCATATCTCAGCTGGAAACAACACGAAAATCAAGATATCGCCGGTTCTGCATATCAAACGCACTGTCGAATGTTGAAAACACAAGAAAACTTGTTTTTTCGCATTAAATAGCTCGAAACGAGCGATCTAGATGATTCCGCATACTTCTTTCTGAAGTCTCAGCAATATTATCGCAGAAAAAGCATATCTCAGCTTGAAACCTCACGAAAATCAAGATGTCGCCGGTTCTGCATATCAAGCGCACTGTGGAGTGGAGAAAACAACCAGAAAACGTGTTTCTCGCATTAAATAGCTCGAAAAGAGAGGTCTAGATAATTCTGCATACTTCTGGCAGAAGACTCACCTAGATTATCGCAGAAAATGCATATCTCAGCTTGAAACCAGTCGAAAACCAAGATGTCGCCGGTTCTGCATATCAAACGCACTGTGGGGTGGTGAAAACACCAGAAAACGTGTTTCTCGCATTAAATAGCTCGAAAAGTGCGATCTCGATGATTCTGCATACTTCTGACAGATGTCGCACCAAGATAATCGCAGAAAATGCATACCTCAGGATGAAAACCGACGAAAACCAAGATCTCGCCATTTCTGCATATCAAACGCACTGTGGAGTGGTCCAAACACCAGATAACATGTTTCTCGCATTAAATAGCTCGAAAAGAGCGTTCTGGATGTTTCTGCATACTTCTCGTAGATGAAACACAAAGATTATCGCAGAAAATGCATATTTCAGCTGGAAACCCCACGAAAACCAAGTTATCGGCGGCTCTACATATCAAACGCACTGTGGAGTGGTCAAAACACCAGACAACGTGTTTCTCGCATTAAATAGCTCGAAAAGAGCGATCTAGATGATTCTGCATACTTCTGATTGAAGTCTCACCAATATTATCGCAGAAATTGCATATCTCAGCTTGAAACCAGACGAAAACCAAGATGTCGCCGGTTCTGCATATGAAACGCACTGTGGGGTGGTGAAAACACCAGAAAACGTGTTTCTCGCAGTAAATAGCTCGAAAAGAGCGATATCGATGATTCTGCATACTTCGGACAGAAGTCTCACCAAGATTATCGCAGAAAATGCATATCTCAGCTTGAAACCCGACGAAAACCAAGATATCGCCGGTTCTGCATATCAAACGCGCTGTGGGGTGGTGAAAACACCAGAAAACGTGTTTCTCGCATTAAATAGCTCGGAAAGAGCAATCTAGATGATTCTGCATACTTCTTACAGAAGACTCACCAAGATTATCGCGGAAAATGCATATCTCAGCAGGAAACCCCAAGAAAACCAAGATATCGCCGGTTCTGCAAATCAGACGCACCGTGGAGTGGTGAAAACACCAGAAGACGTGTTGCTCGCATTAACTAGCTCGAAAAGAGCGTTCTGGATGATTCTGCATACTTCTCATAGATTAAACACAAAGATTATCGCAGAAAATGCATATTTCAGCTGGAAACCCCACGAAAAGCAAGTTATCGGCGGCTCTACATATCAAACGCACTGTGGAGTGGTCAAAACACAAGAAAACTTGTTTTTTCGCATTAAATAGCTCGAAACGAGCGATCTCGATGATTCTGCATACTTCTGACAGAAGACTCACCAAGATTATCGCAGAAAATGCATATCTCAGCTGGAAACCCCACCCCACGGTGCGTCTGATATGCAGAACCGGCGATATCTTGGTTATCGTGGGGTCTCCAGCTGAGATATGCATTTTCTGCGATAATCTTTGTGAGTCTTCAGTCAGAAGTATGCAAAATCATCGAGAACGCTCTTTTCGAGCTAGTTATTGCGAGAAACACGTTTTCTGGTGTTTTCACCACTCCACAGTGCGTCTGATATGCAGAAAGGGCGATATCTTGATTTTCGTGGTGATTGCAGCTGAGATATGCTTTTTCTGCGATAATCTTCGTGAGGCTTTAGTCAGAAGTATGCAGAATCATCGATATCGCTCGTTTGGAGCTATTTAATGCGAGAAACACGTTTTCTGGTGTTTTCACCACCCCACACTGCGTTTGATATGCAGAACCGGCGACATCTTGGTTTTAGTCGGGTTTCAAGCTGAGATATGCATTTTCTGCGATAATATTGGTGAGACTTCAATCAGAAGTATGCAGAATCATCTAGATCGCTCGTTTCGAGCTATTTAATGCGAGAAACACGTTATCTGGTTGTTTTCACCACTGATCAGTGCTTTTGATATGTAGAGCCGCCGATAACTTGGTTTTCGTGGGGTTTCCAGCTGAAATATGCATTTTCTGCGATAATCTCGGTGAGTCTTCTGTCAGAAGTATGCAGAATCATCGATATCGCTCGTTTGGAGCTATTTAATGCAAAAAAACAAGTATTCTGGTGTTTTGACCACTGCACAGTGCGTTTGATATGTATAGCCGCCGATAACTTGGTTTTCGCGGGGTTTCCAGCTGAAATATGCATTTTCTGCGATAATCTTTGTGTTTCATCTATGAGAAGTATGCAGAATCATCCAGAACGCTCTTTTCGAGCTAGTTAATGCGAGAAACACGTTTTCTGGTGTTTTCACCACTCCACAGTGCGTCTGATATGCAGAACCGGCGATATCTTGATTTTCGTTGTGATTGCTGCTGAGATATGCATTTTCTGCGATAATCTTGGTGAGACTTTAGTCAGAAGTATGCAGAATCATCTAGATCGCTCTTTTCGAGCTACTTAATGCGAGAAACGCGTTATCTGGTGTACTGACCACTCCACAGTGCGTTTGATATGCACAACCGGCGACATCTTGGTTTTCGTCGGGTTTCAAGCTGAGATATGCATTTTCAACGATAATATTGGTGATACATCAGTCAGAAGTATGCAGAATCATCTAGATCGCTCTTTTCGAGCTATTTAATGCGAGAAACACGTTATCTGGTGTTTTGACCACTCCACAGTGCGTTTGATATGTAGAGCCACCGATAACTTGGTTTTCGTGGGGTTTCCAGCTGAAATATGCATTTTCTGCGATAATCTTTGTGAGTCTTCTGTCAGAAGTATGCAGAATCATCTAGATCGCTCTTTTCGAGCTATTTAAAGCGAGAAACACGTTTTCTGGTGTTTTAACCACCCCACAGTGCGTTTGATATGCAGAACCGGCGATATCTTGGTTTTCGTGGGGTTTCTAGCTGAGATATGCATTTTCTGCGATAATCTTTGTGAGTCTTCTGTCAGAAGTATGCAGAATTATCTAGATCGCTCTTCTCGAGCTATTTAATGCGAGAAACACGTTTTCTGGTGTTTTCACCACCCCACAGTGCGTTTGATATGCAGAACCGGCGATATCTTGGTTTCCGTCGGGTTTCAACCTGAGATATGCATTTTCTGCGATAATCTTGGTGAGTCTTCTGTCAGAAGTATGCAGAATCATCTAGATCGCTCTTTTCGAACTATTTAATGCGAGAAACACGTTTTCTGGTGTTTTCACCACACCACAGTGCGTCTGATATGCAGAACCGGCGATATCTTGGTTTTCGTGGGGTTTCTAGCTGAGATATGCATTTTCTGCGATAATATTGGTGAGATTTCAATCAGAAGTATGCAGAATCATCTAGATCGCTCGTTTCGAGCTATTTAATGCGAGAAACACGTTATCTGGTTGTTTTCACCACTGATCAGTGCTTTTGATATGTAGAGCCGCCGATAACTTGGTTTTCGTGGGGTTTCCAGCTGAAATATGCATTTTCTGCGATAATCTCGGTGAGTCTTCTGTCAGAAGTATGCAGATTCATCTAGATCGCTCTTTTCGAGCTATTTAATGCGAGAAACACGCTTTCTGGTGTTTTCACCACCCCACAGTGCGTTTGATATGCAGAACCGGCGATATCTGGATTTTCGTGGTGATTGCAGCTGAGATATGCATTTTCTGCGATAATCTTGGTGAGACTTTAGTCAGAAGTATGCAGAATCATCGATATCGCTCGTTTGGAGCTATTTAATGCGAAAAAACAAGTATTCTGGTGTTTTGACCACTGGACAGTGCGTTTGATATGTATAGCCGCCGATAACTTGGTTTTCGCGGGGTTTCCAGCTGAAATATGCATTTTCTGCGATAATCTTTGTGTTTCATCTATGAGAAGTATGCAGAATCATCCAGAACGCTCTTTTCGAGCTAGTTAATGCGAGAAACACGTTTTCTGGTGTTTTCACCACTCCACAGTGCGTCTGATATGCAGAACCGGCGATATCTTGATTTTCGTTGTGATTGCTGCTGAGATATGCATTTTCTGCGATAATCTTGGTGAGACTTTAGTCAGAAGTATGCAGAATCATCTAGATCGCTCTTTTCGAGCTACTTAATGCGAGAAACGCGTTATCTGGTGTACTGACCACTCCACAGTGCGTTTGATATGCACAACCGGCGACATCTTGGTTTTCGTCGGGTTTCAAGCTGAGATATGCATTTTCAACGATAATATTGGTGATACATCAGTCAGAAGTGCAGAATCATCTAGATCGCTCTTTTCGAGCTATTTAATGCGAGAAATACGTTATCTGGTGTTTTGACCACTCCACAGTGCGTTTGATATGTAGAGCCGCCGATAACTTGGTTTTCGTGGGGTTTCCAGCTGAAATATGCATTTTCTGCGATAATCTTTGTGAGTCTTCTGTCAGAAGTATGCAGAATTATCTAGATCGCTCTTCTCGAGCTATTTAATGCGAGAAACACGTTTTCTGGTGTTTTCACCACCCCACAGTGCGTTTGATATGCAGAACCGGCGATATCTTGGTTTCCGTCGGGTTTCAACCTGAGATATGCATTTTCTGCGATAATCTTGGTGAGTCTTCTGTCAGATGTATGCAGAATCATCTAGATCGCTCTTTTCGAGCTATTTAATGCGAGAAACACGTTTTCTGGTGTTTTCACCACTCCACAGTGCGTCTGATATGCAGAACCGGCGATATCTTGGTTTTCGTGGGGTTTCTAGCTGAGATATGCATTTTCTGCGATAATCTTGGTGTTACGTCGTAACAAAGGACGAATGCCATCATGCATCGCACTTGTAGCTTTCTTAGAAAATAATAATTTTCGCCACTTAAATTCCTGCTCGTACATGCTCGATGAATATACATCTGCGTTGCAGATGTAAGTCCATCGACGTTTCAAAGGGGACACCGGAAACCAAGAATTCGTAAAATAAACCTTTTCAATGGCCTACTTCCAATAGTGGATGTAGGTCCCATCTATGCCACCAAGGATGCACCGTCGGAGTTCTTACGCAAGGTACGTAAACCTTGACAAGGACTTCGACGGTTGTAACACTACGCGAATACAATAGAAGCCCCTTTTGCAGCGTCGAACGGTCAAGTCTCGGCACTTGTGGCATGGCGCCGTTAGGGCTAAACTCTCGAGACGCCAGCCAGGCCCTGCCATAAAGTATCGAGAAAACCGAGGACTTAGCGTTAATCACGGAAGTGCATGGTGCTACGCGTGCCCCTTCCCTCGTTTCTATCTCTGATGGGGTGGAGACAAGCTTGACCAATTAGGTCAAATTTTGTGCTTCACCCCCATCGAAGCCTCGAAGCGGAGAGAGGGAACTCGCGCTTCCCTCGGGAGGAATCATCCTCCGAAAAGTCAGTCAAAAAACAAACTCGTCGCAGTAAAAAACAAACCTCGTCATAGAACAAAGTCAACTTCGTCTCAAACAGAAAAGTCAAATCGTCTTAAAAGAAACTCGTCTGTGATACACACAGAAAAATCTAGAACGATCTCAACTAGACTCGAGCAGCTTCCTTCCGAAGCTCGTGGTTTGCGAATTGATTAGTCGGCGGCCGATTAAGTTGCCCGGCGAAGTAGACAGTTCCCTCGTGGACCAACGAAAGTCGCACGAGTCAGGAATTTCCACCTTACACGGCGTTACTCCGACACTCGAGTCGGAAAGAGGGCGCATCACGCAACACTTGGTGAGTCTTCTGTCAGAAGTATGAAGAATCATCAAGATCGCTCTTTTCGTTCTATTTAATGCGAGAAACACGTTTTCTGGTGTTTTGACTACTCCACAGTGCGTTTGATATGCAGAACCGGCCATATCTTGATTTTCGTGGTGTTTCCCGCTGAGATATGCATTTTCTACGATAATGTTGGTGAGACTTCTGTCAGAAGTATGCAGAATCATCGGGATCGCTCTTTTCGAGCTACTTAATGCGTGAAAAACGTTATCTGGTGTTTTCACCACTCCGCAGTGCGTTTGATATGCAGAACCGGCGACATCTTGGGTTTCGTCGGGGTTCAACCTGAGATATGCATTTACTACGATAATCTTGGTGAGACTTCTGTCAGAAGTATGCAGAATCTTCGAGTTCGCTCTTTTCGAGCAACTTAATGCGAGAAACATGTTATCTGGTGTTTTCACCAATCCACAGATCGTTTGATATGCAGAACCGGCAATATCTTAATTTTCGTGGTGTTTCCAGCTGATATATGCATTTTCAGCGATAATCTTGGTGAGACTTCTGTCGGAAGTATGCTTAATCATCGAGATCGCTCGTTTCGAGCTATTTAATGCGAGAAACACGTTATCTGGTGTTTTCACGACACCACAGTGCGTATGATATGCAGAACCGACGATATCTTGGTTTTCGTGGGGTTTCAAGCTGAGATATGCATTTTTTACGATAATCTTGGTGAGACTTCTGTCCGAAGTATGCTTAATCATCGAGATCACTCTATTCGAGCTATTTAATGCGAGAAACACGTTATCTGGTGTTTTCAGCACTCCACAGTGCGTTTGATATGCAGAACCAGCGATATCTTGGAGTTCGTCGGGATTCAAGCTGAGACATGCATTTACTACGATAATCTTGGTGAGACTTCTGTCAGAAGTATGCAGAATCTTCGAGTTCGCTCTTTTCGAGCAACTTAATGCGAGAAACATGTTATCTGGTGTTTTCACCAATCCACAGATCGTTTGATATGCAGAACCGGCGATATCTTAATTTTCGTGGTGTTTCCAGCTGATATATGCATTTTCTGCGATAATCTTGGTGAGACTGCTGTCCGAAGTATGCAGAATCATCGAGATCGCACTTTTCGAGGTATTTAATGCGAGAAACACGTTAACAGGTGTTTTCACCACACCACAGTTCGTTCGATATGCAGAACCGGAGATATCTTGGTTTTCGTGGGGTTTCAAGCTGAGATATGCATTTTCTGCGATAATCTTGGTGAGACTTCTGTCAGAAGTATGCAGAATCATCGAGATCCCTGGTTTCGAGGTATTTAGTGCGAGAAACACGTTAACTGGTGCTTTCACCACTCCACAGTGCGTTTGATATGCAGAACCAGCGACATCTTGGAGTTCGTCGGGTTTCAAGCTGAGACATGCATTTACTACGATAATCTTGGTGAGACTTCTGTCAGAAGTATGCAGAATCTTCGAGTTCGCTCTTTTCGAGCAACTTAATGCGAGAAACATGTTATCTGGTGTTTTCACCAATCCACAGATCGTTTGATATGCAGAACCGGCGATATCTTAATTTTCGTGGTGTTTCCAGCTGATATATGCATTTTCAGCGATAATCTTGGTGAGACTTCTGTCGGAAGTATGCTTAATCATCGAGATCGCTCGTTTCGAGCTATTTAATGCGAGAAACACGTTATCTGGTGTTTTCACGACACCACAGTGCGTATGATATGCAGAACCGACGATATCTTGGTTTTCGTGGGGTTTCAAGCTGAGATATGCATTTTTTACGATAATCTTGGTGAGACTTCTGTCCGAAGTATGCTTAATCATCCAGATCACTCTATTCGAGCTATTTAATGCGAGAAACACGTTATCTGGTGTTTTCAGCACTCCACAGTGCGTTTGATATGCAGAACCAGCGATATCTGGGTTTTCGTGGGGTTTCAAGCTGAGATATGCATTTTCTGCGATAATCTTGGTGAGACTTCTGTCCGAAGTATGCAGAAACATCGAGAGCGCTCTTTTCGAGCTATTTAATGCGAGAAACACGTTTTCTGGGGTTTTCACCACACCACAGTTCGTTGGATATGCAGAACCGGAGATATCTTGGTTTTCGTGGGGTTTCAAGCTGAGATATGCATTTTCTGCGATAATCTTGGTGAGACTGCTGTCCGAAGTATGCAGAATCATCGAGATCGCACTTTTCGAGGTATTTAATGCGAGAAACACGTTAACAGGTGTTTTCACCACTCCACAGTGCGTTTGATATGCAGAACCAGCGACATCTTGGAGTTCGTCGGGTTTCAAGCTGAGACATGCATTTTCTTCGATAATCTTGGTGAGACTTCTGTCAGAAGTATGCAGAATCTTCGAGTTCGCTCTTTTCGAGCAACTTAATGCGAGAAACATGTTATCTGGTGTTTTCACCACTCCACAGACCGTTTGATATGCAGAACCGGCGATATCTTAATTTTCGTGGTGTTTCCAGCTGTTATATGCATTTTCAGCGATAATCTTGGTGAGTCTTTTGTCAGAAGTATGCAGAATCATCTAGATCGCTCTTTTCGAGCTATTTAATGCGAAAAAACAAGTTTTCTGGTGTTTTCAACATTCCACAGTGCGTTTGATATGCAGAACCGGCGATATCTTCATTTTCGTGTAGTTTCCAGCTGAGATATGCATTTTCTGCGATAATCTAGGTGAGTCTTCTGCCAGAAGTATGCAGAATCATCTAGATCGCTCTTTTCGAGCTATTTAATGCGAGAAACACGTTATCTGGTTGTTTTCACCACTCCACAGTGCGTTTGATATGCAGAACCGGCGACATCATGATTTTCGTGAGGTTTCAAGCTGAGATATGCATTTTCTGCGATAATCATGGTGAGACTTCAGTCAGAAGTATGCAGAATCTTCTAGATCGCTCTTTTCGCGCTATTTAATGCGAAAGAACAAGTTTTGTGGTGTTTTCAACATTCCACAGTGCGTTTGATATGCAGAACCGGCGATATCTTGATTTTCGTGGTGTTTCCAGCTGAGATATGCATTTTCTGCGATAATCTTGGTGAGTCTTCTGTCAGAAGTATGCAGAATCATCGAGATCCCTTTTTTCGAGCTATCTAATGCGAGAAACACGTTATCTGGTTGTTTTCACCACTCCACAGTGCGTTTGATATGCAGAACCGGCGATATCTTGATTTTCGTGTAGTTTCCAGCTGAGATATGCATTTTCTGCGATAATCTAGGTGAGTCTTCTGCCAGAAGTATGCAGAATCATCTAGATCGCTCTTTTCGAGCTATTTAATGCGAGAAACACGTTATCTGGTTGTTTTCACCACTCCACAGTGCGTTTGATATGCAGAACCGGAGATATCTTGGTTTTCGTGGGGTTTCAAGCTGAGATATGCATTTTCTGCGATAATCTTGGTGAGACTGCTGTCCGAAGTATGCAGAATCATCGAGATCGCACTTTTCGAGGTATTTAATGCGAGAAACACGTTAACAGGTGTTTTCACCACTCCACAGTGCGTTTGATATGCAGAACCAGCGACATCTTGGAGTTCGTCAGGTTTCAAGCTGAGACATGCATTTTCTTCGATAATCTTGGTGAGACTTCTGTCAGAAGTATGCAGAATCTTCGAGTTCGCTCTTTTCGAGCAACTTAATGCGAGAAACATGTTATCTGGTGTTTTCACCACTCCACAGACCGTTTGATATGCAGAACCGGCGATATCTTAATTTTCGTGGTGTTTCCAGCTGTTATATGCATTTTCAGCGATAATCTTGGTGAGTCTTTTGTCAGAAGTATGCAGAATCATCTAGATCGCTCTTTTCGAGCTATTTAATGCGAAAAAACAAGTTTTCTGGTGTTTTCAACATTCCACAGTGCGTTTGATATGCAGAACCGGCGATATCTTCATTTTCGTGTAGTTTCCAGCTGAGATATGCATTTTCTGCGATAATCTAGGTGAGTCTTCTGCCAGAAGTATGCAGAATCATCTAGATCGCTCTTTTCGAGCTATTTAATGCGAGAAACACGTTATCTGGTTGTTTTCACCACTCCACAGTGCGTTTGATATGCAGAACCGGCGACATCATGATTTTCGTGAGGTTTCAAGCTGAGATATGCATTTTCTGCGATAATCATGGTGAGACTTCAGTCAGAAGTATGCAGAATCTTCTAGATCGCTCTTTTCGCGCTATTTAATGCGAAAAAACAAGTTTTGTGGTGTTTTCAACATTCCACAGTGCGTTTGATATGCAGAACCGGCGATATCTTGATTTTCGTGGTGTTTCCAGCTGAGATATGCATTTTCTGCGATAATCTTGGTGAGTCTTCTGTCAGAAGTATGCAGAATCATCGAGATCCCTTTTTTCGAGCTATCTAATGCGAGAAACACGTTATCTGGTTGTTTTCACCACTCCACAGTGCGTTTGATATGCAGAACCGGCGATATCTTGATTTTCGTGTAGTTTCCAGCTGAGATATGCATTTTCTGCGATAATCTAGGTGAGTCTTCTGCCAGAAGTATGCAGAATCATCTAGATCGCTCTTTTCGAGCTATTTAATGCGAGAAACACGTTATCTGGTTGTTTTCACCACTCCACAGTGCGTTTGATATGCAGAACCGGCGACATCTTGATTTTCGTGAGGTTTCAAGCTGAGATATGCATTTTCTGCGATAATCATGGTGAGACTTCAGTCAGAAGTATGCAGAATCATCTAGATCGCTCTTTTCGCGCTATTTAATGCGAAAAAACCAAGTTTTGTGGTGTTTTCAACATTCCACAGTGCGTTTGATATGCAGAACCGGCGATATCTTGATTTTCGTGGTGTTTCCGGCTGAGATATGCATTTTCTGCGATAATCTTGGTGAGTCTTCTGTCAGAAGTATGCAGAATCATCGAGATCCCTTTTTTCGAGCTATCTAATGCGAGAAACACGTTATCTGGTTGTTTTCACCACTCCACAGTGCGTTTGATATGCAGAACCGGCGATATCTTCATTTTCGTGGTGTTTCCAGCTGAGATATGCATTTTCTGCGATAATATTGGTGAGACTTCAATCAGAAGTATGCAGAATCATCTAGATCGCTCGTTTCGTGCTATTTAATGCGAGAAACACGTTATCTGGTTGTTTTCACCACTCCACAGTGCGTATGATGTGCAGAACCGACGATATCTTGATTTTCGTGGTGTATCCAGCTGAGATATGCATTTTCTACGATAATGTTGGTGAGACTTCTGTCAGAAGTATGCAGAATCATCGGGATCGCTCTTTTCGAGCTACTTAATGCGAGAAAAACGTTATCTGGTGTTTTCACCACTCCGCAGTGCGTTTGATATGCAGAACCGGCGACATCTTGGATTTTGTCGGGGTTCAACCTGAGATATGCATTTTCTGCGATAATCTTGGTGAGTCTTCTGTCAGAGGTATGCAGAATCATCGAGATCCCTCTTTTCGAGCTATTTAATGCGAGAAACACGTTAACTGGTGTTTTCACCACTCCACAGTGCGTTTGATATGCAGAACCTGCGACATCTTGGATTTCGTCGGGGTTCAAGCTGAGATATGCATTTTCAGCGATTATCTTGGTGAGTCTTCTGTCAGAAGTATGCAGAATCTTCGAGATCGCTCTTTTCGAGCTAGTTAATGCGAGAAACACGTTATCTGGCGTTTTCACCACTCCACAGTGCGTTTGATATGCAGAACCGGCGACATCTTGGCTATCGTAGGGTATCAAGCTGAGATATGCATTTTCTACGATAATCTTGGTGAGACTTCTGTCAGAAGTATGCAGAATCATCGGGATCGCTCTTTTCGAGCTATTTAATGCGAGAAACACGATATCTGGTTGTTTTCACCACTCCACAGTGCGTTTGATATGCAGAACGGGCGACATCTTGATTTTCGTGAGGTTTCTAGCTGAGATATGCATTTTGTGCGATAATCTTGGTGAGTCTTCTGTCAGAGGTATGCAGAATCATCGAGATCCCTCTTTTCGAGCTATTTAATGCGAGAAACACGTTAACTGGTGTTTTCACCACTCCACAGTGCGTTTGATATTCAGAACCTGCGACATCTTGGATTTCGTCGGGGTTCAAGCTGAGATATGCATTTTCAGCGATTATCTTGGTGAGTCTTCTGTCAGAAGTATGCAGAATCTTCGAGATCGCTCTTTTCGAGCTAGTTAATGCGAGAAACACGTTATCTGGCGTTTTCACCACTCCACAGTGCGTTTGATATGCAGAACCGGCGACATCTTGGCTATCGTAGGGTATCAAGCTGAGATATGCATTTTCTACGATAATCTTGGTGAGACTTCTGTCAGAAGTATGCAGAATCATCGGGATCGCTCTTTTCGAGCTATTTAATGCGAGAAACACGATATCTGGTTGTTTTCACCACTCCACAGTGCGTTTGATATGCAGAACGGGCGACATCTTGATTTTCGTGAGGTTTCTAGATGAGATATGCATTTTGTGCGGTAATCTTGGTGAGACTTCTGTCCGAAGTATGCAGAAACATCGAGAGCGCTCTTTTCGAGCTATTTAATGCGAGAAACACGTTTTCTGGGGTTTTCACCACACCACAGTTCGTTGGATATGCAGAACCGGAGATATCTTGGTTTTCGTGGGGTTTCAAGCTGAGATATGCATTTTCTGCGATAATCTTGGTGAGACTTCTGTCCGAAGTATGCAGAATCATCGAGATCGCACTTTTCGAGCTATTTTATGCGAGAAACACGTTATCTGGTTGTTTTCACCACTCCACAGTGCGTTTGATATGCAGAACCGGCGACATCATGATTTTCGTGAGGTTTCTAGCTGAGATATGCATTTTCTGCGATAATATTTGTGAGTCTTCTGTCAGAAGTATGCAGAATCATCTAGATCGCTCTTTTCGAGCTACTTAATGCGAGCAACACGTTTTCTGGTGTTTTCACCACCCCACAGTGCGTTTGATATGCAGAACCGGCGACATCTTTGTTTTCGTGGTGTTTCCAGCTGAGGTATGCATTTTCTGCGTTAATCTTGGTGAGACTTCTGTCAGAAGTATGCAGAATCATCGAGATTCCACTTTTCGAGCTATCTAATGCGAGAAACACGTTATCTGGTTGTTTTCACCACTCCACAGTGCGTTTGATATGCAGAACCGGCGATATCTTCATTTTCGTGGTGTTTCCAGCTGGGATATGCATTTTCTGAGATAATATTGGTGAGACTTCAATCAGAAGTATGCAGAATCATCCAGATCGCTCGTTTCGAGCTATTTAATGCGAGAAACACGTTATCTGGTTGTTTTCACCACTCCACAGTGCGTATGATGTGCAGAACCGACGATATCCTGGTTTTCGTGGGTTTTCAAGCTCAGATATGCATTTTCTGCGATAATATTGGTGAGACTTCAGACAGAAGTATGCAGAATCATCTAGATCGCTCTTTTCGAGCTATTTAATGCGAAAAAACAAGTTTTCTGGTGTTTTCAACATTCCACAGTGCGCTTGATGTATGTAGAGCCGCCGATCACTTGGTTTTCGTGGGGTTTCCAGCTGAAATATGCATTTTCTGCGATAATCTTTGTGTTTCATCTACGAGAAGTATGCATCATCATCCAGAACGCTCTTTTCGAGCTTGTTAATGCGAGTAACACGTTTTCTGGTGTTTTCACCACTCCACAGTGCGTCTGATATGCAGAACCGTCGATATCTTGGTTTTCGTGGGGTTTCTAGCTGAGATATGCATTTTGTGCGGTGATCTTGGTGAGTCTTCTGTCAGAAGTATGCAGAATCATCTAGATCGCTCGTTTCGTGCTATTTAATGCGAGAAACACGTTATCTGGTTGTTTTCACCACTCCACAGTGCGTTTGATATGCAGAACCGGCGACATCTTGGTTTTCGTCGGCTTTCATCCTGAGGTATGCATCTTCTGCGATAATAATGGTGAGATTTCTGTCCGAAGTATGCAGAATCATCGATATCGCTGTTTTCGAGATATTTAATGCGAGAAACACGTTTTCTGGTGTTTTCAACACACCACAGTTCGTTGGATATGCAGAACAGGTGATATCTTGGTTTTCGAGGGGTGTCAAGCTGAGATATGCATTTTCTGCGATAATATTGGTGAGAATTCTGTCCGAAGTATGCAGAATCATCGATACCGCTCTTTTCGAGCTATTTAATGCGAGAAACACGTTATCTGGTGTTTTGACCACTCCACAGTGCGTTTGATATGTAGAGCCGCCGATCACTTGGTTTTCGTGGGGTTTCCAGCTGAAATATGCATTTTCTGCGATAATCTTTGTGTTTCATCTACGAGAAGTATGCAGAATCATCCAGAACGCTCTTGTCGAGCTAGTTAATGCGAGTAACACGTTTTCTGGAGTTTTCACCACTCCACAGTGCGTCTGATATGCAGAACCGGCGATGTCTTGGTTTTCGTGGGGTTTCTAGCTGAGATATGCATTTTCTGCGATAATCTTGGTGAGTCTTCTGTCAGAAGTATGCAGAATCATCTAGATCGCTCTTTTCGATCTATTTAATGCGAGAAACACGTTTTCTGGTGTTTTCACCACCCCACAGTGCGTTTGATATGCAGAACCGGCGACATCTTGGTTTTCGCCGGGTTTCAAGCTGAGATATGCATTTTCTGCGATAATATTGGTGAGACTTCAATCAGAAGTATGCAGAATCATCTAGATCGCTCGTTTCGACCTATTTAATGCGAGAAACACGTTATCTGGTTGTTTTCACCACTCCACAGTGCGTTTGATATGCAGAACCGGCGACATCTTGATTTTCGTGAGGTTTCAAGCTGAGATATGCATTTTCTGCGATAATATTGGTGAGACTTCTTGTCCGAAGTATGCAGAATCATCGATATCGCTCTTTTCGATCTATTTAATGCGAGAAACACGTTACCTGGTGTTTTGACCACTCCACAGTGCGTTTCATAAGCAGAGCCGGCGATATCTTGGTTTTCGCGGGGTTTCCAGCTGAGATATGCGTTTTCTGCGATAATCTTGGTGAGTCTTCTGTCAGAAGTATGCAGAATCATCGATATCGCTCTTTTCGAGCTATTTAATGCGAGAAACACGTTTTCTGGTGTTTTCACCACTCCACAGTGCGTCTGATATGCAGAACGGACGATATCTTGGTTTTCGCGGGGTTTCCAGCTGAAGTATGCATTTTCTGCGATAATCTTGGTGTTTCATCTATGAGAAGTATGGAGAATCATCGAGAACGCTCTTTTCGAGCTAGTAAATGCGAGAAACACGTTTTCTGGTGTTTTCACCACTCCACAGTGCGTCTGATAAGCAGAACCGGCGATATCTTGGTTTTCGCGGGGTTTCCAGCTGAGATATGCATTTTCTGCGATAATCTTGGTGAGTCTTCTGTCCGAAGTATGCAGAATCATCGATATCGCTCTTTTCGAGCTATTGAATGCGAGAAACACGTTATCTGGTGTTTTGACCACTCCACAGAGCGTTTTATATGCAGAAATGGCGAAATCTTGGTTTTCGTCGGTTTTCATCCTGAGGTGTGCATTTTCTGCGTTAATCTTGGTGCGCCTTCTGTCAGAAGTGTGCAGAATCATCGAGATCGCTCTTTTCGAGATATTTAATGCGAGAAACACGTTTTCTGGTGTTTTCACCACTCCACAGTGCGTTTGATAAGCAGAACCGGCGATATCTTGGTTTTCGCGGGGTTTCCAGCTGAGATATGCATTTTCTGCGATAATCTTGGTGAGACTTCAGTCAGAAGTATGCAGAATCATCTAGATCGCTCGTTTCGAACTATTTAATGCCAACAAACAAGTTTTCTGGTGTTTTCAACATTCCACAGTGCGTTTGATATGCAGAACCGGCAATAACTTGGTTTTCGCGGGGTTTCCAGCTGAGATATGCATTTTCTGCGATAATCTTTGTGAGTCTTCTGTCAGTAGTATGCAGAATCATCGAGATCGCTCTATTCGAGCTATTTAATGCGAGAAACACGTTATCTGGTTGTTTTCACCACTCCACAGTTCGTTTGATATACAGAACCGGCGATATCTTGATTTTCGTGAGGTTTCAAGCTGAGATATGCATTTTCTGCGATAATATTGGTGAGACTTCAGTCAGAAGTATGCAGAATCATCTAGAACGCTCGTTTGGAGCTATTTGATGCGAAAAAACAAGTTTTCTGGTGTTTTGACCACTCCACAGTGCGTTTGATATGTAGAGCCGCCGATAACATGGTTTTCGTGGGGTTTCCAGCGGAAATATGTATTTTCTGCGATAATCTTGGTGAGACTTCAGTCAGAAGTATGCAGAATCATCTAGATCGCTCGTTTCGAGCTATTTAATGCGAGATACACGTTATCTGGTGTTTTGACCACTCCACAGTGCGTTTGATATGTAGAGCCGCCGATAACTTGGTTTTCGTGGGGTTTCCAGCTGAAATATGCATTTTCTGCGATAATCTTGGTGTTTCATCTATGAGAAGTATGCAGAATCACCTAGATCGCTCGTTTCGAGCTATTTAATGCGAAAAAACAATTTTTCTGGTGTTTTGACCACTCCACAGTGCGTTTGATATGTAGAGCCGCCGATAACTTGGTTTTCGTGGGGTTTCCTGCTGAAATATGCATTTTCTGCGATAATCTTGGTGAGACTTCAGTCAGAAGTATGCAGAATCATCTAGATCGCTCGTTTCGAGCTGTTTAATGCGAGAAACACGTTATCTGGTGTTTTCATAACTCCACAGGGTGTTTGATATGCAGAACCGGCGATATCTTGATTTTCGTGGTGTTTCCTTCCGAGATATGTATTTTCAGTGATAATCGTCCTGATTCTTCTGTGACAAGTGTGCAGAATCACCGAAATCGCTGTTCTCGTGCTATTTAATGCGTGAAACACGTTATCTGGTTGTTTTCACCACTCCACAGTGCGTCTGATATGCAGAACCGGCGACATCTTGGTTTTCGTCGGGTTTCAAGGTGAGATACGCATTTTCTGCGATAATATTGGTGATACTTCAGTCAGAAGTATGCAGAATCATTTAGATCGCTCGTTTCGAGCTAATTAATGCCAGATACACGTTATCTGGTTGTTTTCACCACTCCACAGTGCGTTAGATATACAGAACCGGCGACATCTTGATTTTCGTGAGGTTTCAAGCTGAGATATGCATTTTCTGCGATAATATTGGTGAGACTTCTGTCCGAAGTATGCAGAATCATCGATATCGCTCGTTTCGAGCTAGTTAATGCGAGTAACACGTTTTCTGGTGTTTTCACCACTCCACAGTGCGTCTGATATGCAGAACCGGCGATATCTTGGTTTTCGGGGGGTTTCTAGCTGAGATATGCATTTTCTGCGATAATCTTTGTGAGTCTTCTGTCAGAAGTATGCAGAATCATCTAGATCGCTCTTTTCGATCTATTTAATGCGAGAAACACGTTTTCTGGTGTTTTCACCACCCCACAGTGCGTTTCATATGCAGAACCGGCGACATCTTGGTTTTCGCCGGGTTTCAACATGAGATATGCATTTTCTGCGATAATCTTGGTGAGTCTTCTGTCAGAAGGATGCAGAATCATCGAGATCGCTCTTTTCGAGCTATTTAATGCGAGAAACACGTTATCTGGTGCTTTGTCCACTCCACAGTGCGTTTGATATGCGGAAACTGCGATATCTTCGGTTTCATTGGGTTTCCAGATGAGATATGCATTTTCTACGATAATCTTGGATATTCTTCTGTGAGAAGATTGCAGCATCACAGAAATCGCTCTATTCGAGCTATTTAATGCGAGAAACACGTTATCTGGTTGTTTTCACCACTCCACAGTGCGTTTGATATGCAGAACCGGCGACGTCTTGGTTTTCGTCGGGTTTCCAGCTGAAATATGCATTGTCTGCGATAATCATTGTGTTTCATCTACGAGAAGTATGCAGAATCATCCAGAACGCTCTTTTCGAGCTAGTTAATGCGAGTAACACGTTGTCTGGTGTTTTCACCTCTCCACAGTGCCTCTGATATGCAGAACCGGCGATATCTTGTTTTCGTGGGGTTTCCAGCTGAGATATGCATTTTCTGCGATAATCTTGGTGAGTCTTCTGTCAGAAGTATGCAGAATCATCTAGATCGCTCTTTTCGATCTATTTAATGCGAGAAACCCGTTTTCTGGGGTTTTCACCACCCAACAGTGCGTTTGATATGCAGAAATGGCGAAATCTTGGTTTTCGTCGGTTTTCATCCTGAGGTATGCATTTTCTGCGATAATCTTGGTGCGACTTCTGTCAGAAGTATGCGGAATCATCGAGATCGCTCGTTTCGAGCTATTTAATGCGAGAAACACGTTATCTGGTGTTTTGACCACTCCACAGTGCGTTTGATATGCAGAAATGGCGAAATCTTGGTTTTCGTCGGTTTTCATCCTGAGGTATGCATTTTCTGGGATAATCTTGGTGAGACTTCAATCAGAAGTATGCAGAATCATCTAGATCGCTCGTTTTGAGCTATTTAATGCGAGAAACACGTTATCTGGTTGTTTTCACCACTCCACAGTGCGTTTGATATGCAGAACCGGCGACATCTTGATTTTCGTGAGGTTTCAAGCTGAGATATGCATTTTCTGCGATAATATTGGTGAGACTTCTGTCCGAAGTATGCAGAATCATCGATATCGCTCTTTTCGAGCTATTTAATGCGAGAAACACGTTATCTGGTGTTTTGACCACTCCATAGTGCGTTTGATATGTAGAGCCCCCGATAACTTGGTTTTCGTGGGATTTCCAGCTGAAATATGCATTTTCTGCGATAATCTTTGTGTTTCATCTACGAGAAGTATGCAAAATCATCCAGAACGCTCATTTCGAGCTAGTTAATGCGAGTAACACGTTTTCTGGTGTTTTCACCACTCCACAGTGCGCCTGATATGCAGAACCGGCGATATCTTGGTTTTCGTGGGGTTTCCAGCTGAGATATGCATTTTCTGCGATAATCTTGGTGAATCTTCTGTCAGAAGTATGCAGAATCATCTAGATCGCTCTTTTCGATCTATTTAATGCGAGAAACACGTTTTCTGGTGTTTTCTCCACTCCACAGTGCGTCTGATATGCAGAACCGACGATATCTTGGTTTTCGCGGGGTTTCCAGCTGAGATATGCATTTTCTGCGATAATCTTGGTGAGTCTTCTGTCAGAAGTATGCAGAATCATCGAGATCGCTCTATTCGAGCTATTTAATGCGAGAAACACGTTATCTGGTTGTTATCACCACTCCACAGTTCGTTTGATATGCAGAACCGGCGACATCTTGATTTTCGTGATGTTTCTAGCTGAGATATGGATTTTCTGCGATAATATTGTTGAGACTTCAGTCAGAAGTATGCAGAACCATCTAGAACGCTCGTTTGGAGCTATTTAATGCGGGAAACACGTTATCTGGTTGTTTTGACCACTCCATAGTGCGTTTGATATGCATAACCGGCGACATCTTGAATTTCGTGGTTTTTCCAGCTGAGATATGCATTTTCAGCGATAATCTTGGTGAGTCTTCTGTCAGATGTATGCAGAATCATCGAGATCGCTCTATGCGAGCTATTTAATGCGAGAAACACGTTATCTGGTTGTTTTGACAACTCCACAGTGCGTTTGATATGTAGAGCCGCCGATAACTTGGTTTTCGTGGGGTTTCCAGCTGAAATATGCATTTTCTGCTATAATCTTGGTGAGTCTTCTGTCAGAAGTATGCAGAATCATCGATATCGCTCTTTTCGAGCTATTTAATGCGAGAAACACGTTATCTGGTGTTTTGACCTCTCCAAAGTGCGTTTGATATGCAGAAATGGCGAAATCTTGGTTTTCGTCTGTTTTCATCCTAAGGTATGCATTTTCTGCAATAATCTTGGTGCGCCTTCTGTCCGAAGTATGCAGAATCATCGATATCGCTCTTTTCGAGCTATTGAATGCGAGAAACACGTTACCTGGTTTTTTGACCACTCCACAGTGCGTTTGATATGCAGAAATGGCGAAATCTTGGTTTTCGTCGGTTTTCATCCTGAGGTATGCATTTTCTGCGATAATCTTGGTGCGACTTCTGTCAGAAGTATGCAGAATCATCGAGATCGCTCTTTTCGAGCTATTTAATGCGAGAAACACGTTATCTGGTGTTTTGACCACTCCACAGTGCGTTTGATATGCAGAAATGGCGAAATCTTGGTTTTCGTCGGTTTTCATCCTGAGGTATGCATTTTCTGCGATAATCTTGGTGCGACTTCTGTCAGAAGTATGCAGAATCATCGAGATCGCTCTTTTCGTGCTATTCAATGCGAGAAACACGTTATCTGGTGTTTTGACCACTCCACAGTGCGTTTGATATGCAGAAATGGCGAAATCTTGGTTTTCGTCGGTTTTCATCTTAAGCTATGCATTTTCTGCAATAATCTTGGTGCGCCTTCTGTCAGAAGTATGCCGAATCATCTAGATCGCTCGATTCGAGCTATTTGATGCGAAAAAACAAGTTTTCTGGTGTTTTGACAACTCCACAGTGCGTTTGATATGTAGAGCCGCCGATAACTTGGTTTTCGTGGGGTTTCCAGCTGAAATATGCATTTTCTGCTATAATCTTGGTGAGTCTTCAGTCAGAAGTATGCAGAATCATCGAGATGCCTCGTTTCGAGCTATTTAATGCGAGAAACACGTTATCTGGTGTTTTGACCACTCCACAGTGCGTTTGATATGCAGAAATGGCGAAATCTTGGTTTTCGTCGGTTTTCATCCTGAGGTATGCATTTTCTTCGATAATCTTGTTGCGACTTCTGTCAGAAGTATGCAGAATCATCGAGATCGCTCTTCTCGAGCAATTTAATGCGAGAAACTCGTTATCTGGTGTTTTGACCACTCCACAGTGCGTTTGATATGCAGAAATGGCGAAATCTTGGTTTTCGTCGGTTTTCATCCTGAGGTATGCATTTTCTGCGATAATCTTGGTGCGACTTCTGTCAGAAGTATGCAGAATCATCGAGGTCGCTCTTTTCGAGCTATTTAATGCGAGAAACACGTTATCTGGTGTTTTGACCACTCCACAGTGCGTTTGATATGCAGAAATGGCGAAATCTTGGTTTTCGTCGGTTTTCATCCTAAGGTATGCATTTTCTGCAATAATCTTGGTGCGCCTTCTGTCAGAAGTATGCAGAATCATCGATATCGCTGTTTTCGAGTTATTTAATGCGAGAAACACGTTATCTAGTGTATTGACGACTCCACAGTGCGTTTGATATGCAGAACCGGCGATATCTTGATTTTCGTGGTGTTTCCAGCTGAAATATGCATTTTCTGCGATAAGCTTGGTGAGTCTTCTGCCAGAAGTATGCAGAATCATCTAGATCGCTCTTTTTGAGCTACTTAATGCGAGAAACACGTTTTCTGCAGTTTTCAACATTCCACAGTGCGTTTGATATGCAGACCCGGCGATATCTTGATTTTCGCGGTGTTTCCAGCTGAGACATGTATTTTCTGCGATCTTCTTGGATATTCTTCTGTGAGAAGTATGCAGAATCACCGAAATTGCAGTTTTCGTGCTATTGAATGCGAAAAACACTTTTTATGGTGTGTTCAGCACTCCACAGTGCGTTTGATATGCCGAAACTGCGATATCTTCGTTTTCGTGGGGTTTCCAGCTGAGACATGCATTTTCTGCGATAATCTTGAATATTCTTCTGCGAGAAGTTTGCAGGATCACAGAAATCGCTGTTTTCGTGTTATTTAATGCGAAAAACTCGTTTTCTGGTGTTTTCAGCACTCCACAGTGCGTTTGATATGCGAAAACTGCGATATCTTCGGTTTCATTGGGTTTCCAGATGAGATATGCATTTTCTACGATACCCTTGGATATTCTTCTGTGAGAAGTTTGCAGAATCACAGAAATCGCTCTATTCGAACTATTTAATGCGAGAAACACGTTATCTGGTTGTTTTCACTACTCCACAGTGCGTTTGATATGCAGAAACGGCGACATCTTGATTTTCGTGATGTTTCTAGCTGAGATATGCATTTTCTGCGATAATATTGGTGAGACTTCAGTCAGAAGTATGCAGAATCATCTAGATCGCTCGTTTCGAGCTATTTAATGCGAGAAACACGTTATGTGGTTGTTTTCACCACTCCGCAGTGCGTTTGATATGCAGAACCGCCGACATCTTGATTTTCGTGAGGTTTCAAGCTGAGATATGCATTTTCTGCGATAATATTGGTGAGTCTACTGTCAGAAGTGTGCAGAATCATCCAGAACGCTCTTGTCGAGCTAGTTAATGCGAGTGACACGTTTTCTGGTGTTTTCACCACTCCACAGTGCGTCTGATATGCACAACCGGCGATATCTTGGTTTTCGTGCGGTTTCTAGCTAAGATGTGCATTTTCTGCGATAATCTTGGTGAATCTTCTGTCAGAAGTATGCAGAATCATCTAAATCGCTCTTTTCGATATATTTAAGGCGAGAAACACGTTTTCTGGTGTTTTCACCACCTCACAGTGCGTTTGATATGCAGAACCGGCGACATCTTGGTTTTCGTCGGGTTTCAAGCTGAGATATGCATTTTCTGCGATAATATTGGTGAGACTTCAATCAGAAGTATGCAGAATCATCTAGATCGCTCGTTTTGAGCAATTTAATGCGAAAAACACGTTATCTGGTTGTTTTCACCACTCCACAGTGCGTTTGATATGCAGAACCGGCGACATCTTGATTTTCGTGAGGTTTCAAGCTGAGATATGCATTTTCTGCGATAATATTGGTGAGTCTTCTGTCAGAAGTGTGCAGAATCATCCAGAACGCACTTGTCGAGCTAGTTAATGCGAGTGACACGTTTTCTGGTGTTTTCACCACTCCACAGTGCGTCTGATATGCACAACCGGCGATATCTTGGTTTTCGTGCGGTTTCTAGCTGAGATGTGCATTTTCTGCGATAATATTGGTGAGACTTCTGTCCGAAGTATGCAGAAACATCGATATCGCTCTTTTCGAGCTATTTAATGCGAGAAACACGTTATCTGGTGTTTTGACCACTCCATAGTGCGTTTGATATGTAGAGCCCCCGATAACTTGGTTTTCGTGGGATTTCCAGCTGAAATATGCATTTTCTGCGATAATCTTTGTGTTTTATCTACGAGAAGTATGCAAAATCATCCAGAACGCTCTTTTCGAGCTAGTTAATGCGAGTAACACGTTTTCTGGTGTTTCCACCACTCCACAGTGCGCCTGATATGCAGAACCGGCGATATCTTGGTTTTCGTGGGGTTTCCAGCTGAGATATGCATTTTCTACGATAATCTTGGTGAGTCTTCTGTCAGAAGTATGCAGAATCATCTAGATCGCTCTTTTGTATCTATTTAATGCGAGAAACACGTTTTCTGGTGTTTTCTCCACTCCACAGTGCGTCTGATATGCAGAACCGGCGATATCTTGGTTTTCGCGGGGTTTCCAGCTGAGATATGCATTTTCTGCGATAATCTTGGTGAGTCTTCTGTCAAAAGTATGCAGAATCATCGAGATCGCTCTATTCGAGCTACTTAATGCGAGAAACACGTTATCTGGTTGTTATCACCACTCCACAGTTCGTTTGATATGCAGAGCCGGCGACATCTTGATTTTCTTGATGTTTCTAGCTGAGATATGGATTTTCTGCGATAATATTGGTGAGACTTCAGTCAGAAGTATGCAGAACCATCTAGAACGCTCGTTTGGAGCTATTTAATGCGAAAAAACAAGTTTTCTGGTGTTTTGACCACTCCACAGTGCGTTTGATATGTCGAGCCGCCGAAAACTTGGTTTTCGTGGGGTTTCCAGCTGAGATATGCATTTTCTGCGATAATCTTGGTGAGACTTCAGTCAGAAGTATGCAGAATCATCTAGATCGCTCGTTTGGAGCTATTTAATGCGGGAAACACGTTATCTGGTTGTTTTGACCACTCCATAGTGCGTTTGATATGCAGAACCGGCGACATCTTGAATTTCGTGGTTTTTCCAGCTGAGATATGCATTTTCAGCGATAATCTTGGTGAGTCTTCTGTCAGAAGTATGCAGAATCATCGAGATCGCTCTATGCGAGCTATTTAATGCGAGAAACACGTTATCTGGTTGTTTTCACCACTCCACAGTGCGTTTGATATGCGGAACCGGCGACATCTTGATTTTCGTGATGTTTCTAGCTGAGATATGCATTTTCAGCGATAATGTTGGTGAGACTTCAGTCAGAAGTATGCCGAATCATCTAGATCGCTCGATTCGAGCTATTGGATGCGAAAAAACAAGTTTTCTGGTGTTTTGACAACTCCACAGTGCGTTTGATATGTAGAGCCGCCGATAACTTGGTTTTCGTGGGTTTTCCAGCTGAAATATGCATTTTCTGCTATAATCTTCGTGAGTCTTCTGTCAGAAGTATGCAGAATCATCTAGATCGCTCTTTTCGAGCTATTTAATGCGAGAAACACGTTATCTGGTGTTTTGACCTCTCCAAAGTGCGTCTGATATGCAGAAATGGCGAAATCTTGGTTTTCGTCGGTTTTCATCCTAAGGTATGCATTTTCTGCAATAATCTTGGAGCGCCTTCTGTCCGAAGTATGCAGAATCATCGATATCGCTCTTTTCGAGCTATTGAATGCGAGAAACACGTTACCTGGTTTTTTGACCACTCCACAGTGCGTTTGATATGCAGAAATGGCGAAATCTTGGTTTTCGTCGGTTTTCATCCTGAGGTATGCATTTTCTGCGATAATCTTGGTGCGACTTCTGTCAGAAGTATGCGGAATCATCGAGATCGCTCTTTTCGAGCTATTTAATGCGAGAAACACGTTATCTGGTGTTTTGACCACTCCACAGTGCGTTTGATATGCAGAAATGGCGAAATCTTGGTTTTCGTCGGTTTTCATCCTGAGGTATGCATTTTCTGGGATAATCTTGGTGAGACTTCAATCAGAAGTATGCAGAATCATCTAGATCGCTCGTTTTGAGCTATTTAATGCGAGAAACACGTTATCTGGTTGTTTTCACCACTCCACAGTGCGTTTGATATGCAGAACCGGCGACATCTTGATTTTCGTGAGGTTTCAAGCTGAGATATGCATTTTCTGCGATAATATTGGTGAGACTTCTGTCCGAAGTATGCAGAATCATCGATATCGCTCTTTTCGAGCTATTTAATGCGAGAAACACGTTATCTGGTGTTTTGACCACTCCATAGTGCGTTTGATATGTAGAGCCCCCGATAACTTGGTTTTCGTGGGATTTCCAGCTGAAATATGCATTTTCTGCGATAATCTTTGTGTTTCATCTACGAGAAGTATGCAAAATCATCCAGAACGCTCTTTTCGAGCTATTTAATGCGAGAAACACGTTTTCTGGTGTTTTCACCACTCCACAGTGCGTTTGATATGCAGAACCGGCGACATCTTGGCTGTCGTCGGGTATCAAGCTGAGATATGGATTTTCTGCGATAATCTTGGTGAGTCTTCAGTCAGAAGTATGCAGAATCATCGAGATGCCTCTTTTCGAGCTATTTAATGCGAGAAACACGTTATCTGGTGTTTTCACCACTCCACATTGCGTTTGATATGCAGAACCGGCGACATCTTGGCTTTCGTCGGGGTTCAAGCTGAGATATGCATTTTCTGCGATAATCTTGGTGAGACATCAGTCAGAAGTATGCAGAATCATCTAGATCGCTCTTTTCGAGCTATTGAATGCGAGAAACACGTTACCTGGTTTTTTGACCACTCCACAGTGCGTTTGATATGCAGAAATGGCGAAATCTTGGTTTTCGTCGGTTTTCATCCTGAGGTATGCATTTTCTGCGATAATCTTGGTGCGACTTCTGTCAGAAGTATGCCGAATAATCTAGATCGCTCGATTCGAGCTATTTGATGCGAAAAAACAAGTTTTCTGGTGTTTTGACAACTCCACAGTGCGTTTGATATGTAGAGCCGCCGATAACTTGGTTTTCGTGGGGTTTCCAGCTGAAATATGCATTTTCTGCTATAATCTTGGTGAGTCTTCAGTCAGAAGTATGCAGAATCATCGAGATGCCTCGTTTCGAGCTATTTAATGCGAGAAACACGTTATCTGGTGTTTTGACCACTCCACAGTGCGTTTGATATGCAGAAATGGCGAAATCTTGGTTTTCGTCGGTTTTCATCCTGAGGTATGCATTTTCTGCGATAATCTTGGTGCGACTTCTGTCAGAAGTATGCAGAATCATCGATATCGCTCTTTTCGAGCTATTGAATGCGAGAAACACGTTACCTGGTTTTTTGACCACTCCACAGTGCGTTTGATATGCAGAAATGGCGAAATCTTGGTTTTCGTCGGTTTTCATCCTGAGGTATGCATTTTCTGCGATAATCTTGGTGCGACTTCTGTCAGAAGTATGCGGAATCATCGAGATCGCTCTTTTCGAGCTATTTAATGCGAGAAACACGTTATCTGGTGTTTTGACCACTCCACAGTGCGTTTGATATGCAGAAATGGCGAAATCTTGGTTTTCGTCGGTTTTCATCCTGAGGTATGCATTTTCTGGGATAATCTTGGTGAGACTTCAATCAGAAGTATGCAGAATCATCTAGATCGCTCGTTTTGAGCTATTTAATGCGAGAAACACGTTATCTGGTTGTTTTCACCACTCCACAGTGCGTTTGATATGCAGAACCGGCGACATCTTGATTTTCGTGAGGTTTCAAGCTGAGATATGCATTTTCTGCGATAATATTGGTGAGACTTCTGTCCGAAGTATGCAGGATCTTCGAGAACGCTCTTTTCGAGCTACTTATTGCGACAAACACGTTATCTGGTGTTTTGACAACTCCACAGTGCGTTTGATATGTAGAGCCGCCGATAACTTGGTTTTCGTGGGGTTTCCAGCTGAAATATGCATTTTCTGCTATAATCTTGGTGAGTCTTCAGTCAGAAGTATGCAGAATCATCGAGATGCCGCGTTTCGAGCTATTTAATGCGAGAAACACGTTATCTGGTGTTTTGACCACTCCACAGTGCGTTTGATATGCAGAAATGGCGAAATCTTGGTTTTCGTCGGTTTTCATCCTGAGGTATGCATTTTCTGCGATAATCTTGGTGCGACTTCTGTCAGAAGTATGCAGAATCATCGATATCGCTCTTTTCGAGCTATTGAATGCGAGAAACACGTTACCTGGTTTTTTGACCACTCCACAGTGCGTTTGATATGCAGAAATGGCGAAATCTTGGTTTTCGTCGGTTTTCATCCTGAGGTATGCATTTTCTGCGATAATCTTGGTGCGACTTCTGTCAGAAGTATGCGGAATCATCGAGATCGCTCTTTTCGAGCTATTTAATGCGAGAAACACGTTATCTGGTGTTTTGACCACTCCACAGTGCGTTTGATATGCAGAAATGGCGAAATCTTGGTTTTCGTCGGTTTTCATCCTGAGGTATGCATTTTCTGGGATAATCTTGGTGAGACTTCAATCAGAAGTATGCAGAATCATCTAGATCGCTCGTTTTGAGCTATTTAATGCGAGAAACACGTTATCTGGTTGTTTTCACCACTCCACAGTGCGTTTGATATGCAGAACCGGCGACATCTTGATTTTCGTGAGGTTTCAAGCTGAGATATGCATTTTCTGCGATAATATTGGTGAGACTTCTGTCCGAAGTATGCAGAATCATCGACATCGCTCTTTTCGAGCTATTTAATGCGAGAAACACGTTATCTGGTGTTTTGACCACTCCATAGTGCGTTTGATATGTAGAGCCCCCGATAACTTGGTTTTCGTGGGATTTCCAGCTGAAATATGCATTTTCTGCGATAATCTTTGTGTTTCATCTACGAGAAGTATGCAAAATCATCCAGAACGCTCTTTTCGAGCTATTCAATGCGAGAAACACGTTTTCTGGTGTTTTCTCCACTCCACAGTGCGTCTGATATGCAGAACCGGCGATATCTTGGTTTTCGCGGGGTTTCCAGCTGAGATATGCATTTTCTGCGATAATCTTGGTGAGTCTTCTGTCAGAAGTATGCAGAATCATCGAGATCGCTCTATTCGAGCTATTTAATGCGAGAAACACGTTATCTGGTTGTTATCACCACTCCACAGTTCGTTTGATATGCAGAACCGGCGACATCTTGATTTTCGTGATGTTTCTAGCTGAGATATGGATTTTCTGCGATAATATTGGTGAGACTTCAGTCAGAAGTATGCAGAACCATCTAGAACGCTCGTTTGGAGCTATTCAATGCGGGAAACACGTTATCTGGATGTTTTGACCACTCCATAGTGCGTTTGATATGCAGAACCGGCGACATCTTGAATTTCGTGGTTTTTCCAGCTGAGATATGCATTTTCAGCGATAATCTTGGTGAGTCATCTGTCAGAAGTATGCAGAATCATCGAGATCGCTCTATGCGAGCTATTTAATGCGAGAAACACGTTATCTGGTTGTTTTCACCACTCCACAGTGCGTTTGATATGCGGAACAGGCGACATCTTGATTTTCGTGATGTTTCTAGCTGAGATATGCATTTTCAGCGATAATATTGGTGCGACTTCAGTCAGAAGTATGCCGAATCATCTAGATCGCTCGATTCGAGCTATTTGATGCGAAAAAACAAGTTTTCTGGTGTTTTGACAACTCCACAGTGCGTTTGATATGTAGAGCCGCCGATAACTTGGTTTTCGTGGGGTTTCCAGCTGAAATATGCATTTTCTGCTATAATCTTGTTGAGTCTTCTGTCAGAAGTATGCAGAATCATCTAGATCGCTCTTTTCGAGCTATTTAATGCGAGAAACACGTTATCTGGTGTTTTGACCTCTCCAAAGTGCGTTTGATATGAAGAAATGGCGAAATCTTGGTTTTCGTCGGTTTTCATCCTGAGGTATGCATTTTCTGCGATAATCTTGGTGCGACTTCTGTCAGAAGTGTGCAGAATCATCGAGATCGCTCTTTTCGAGCTATTTAATGCGAGAAACACGTTATCTGGTGTTTTGACCTCTCCAAAGTGCGTTTGATATGTAGAGCCGCCGATAACTTGGTTTTCGTGGGGTTTCCAGCTGAAATATGCATTTTCTGCGATAATCTTGGTGAGTCTTCTGTCAGAAGTATGCAGAATCATCTAGATCGCTCTTTTCGAGATATTTAATGCGAGAAACACGTTTTCTGGTGTTTTCACCACTCCACAGTGCGTTTGATATGCAGAACCGGCGACATCTTGGCTGTCGTCGGGTATCAAGCTGAGATATGGATTTTCTGCGATAATCTTGGTGAGTCTTCAGTCAGAAGTATGCAGAATCATCGAGATGCCTCTTTTCGAGCTATTTAATGCGAGAAACACGTTATCTGGTGTTTTCACCACTCCACATTGCGTTTGATATGCAGAACCGGCGACATCTTGGCTTTCGTCGGGGTTCAAGCTGAGATATGCATTTTCTGCGATAATCTTGGTGAGACATCAGTCAGAAGTATGCAGAATCATCTAGATCGCTCTTTTCGAGCTATTGAATGCGAGAAACACGTTACCTGGTTTTTTGACCACTCCACAGTGCGTTTGATATGCAGAAATGGCGAAATCTTGGTTTTCGTCGGTTTTCATCCTGAGGTATGCATTTTCTGCGATAATCTTGGTGCGACTTCTGTCAGAAGTATGCCGAATCATCTAGATCGCTCGATTCGAGCTATTTGATGCGAAAAAACAAGTTTTCTGGTGTTTTGACAACTCCACAGTGCGTTTGATATGTAGAGCCGCCGATAACTTGGTTTTCGTGGGGTTTCCAGCTGAAATATGCATTTTCTGCTATAATCTTGGTGAGTCTTCAGTCAGAAGTATGCAGAATCATCGAGATGCCTCGTTTCGAGCTATTTAATGCGAGAAACACGTTATCTGGTGTTTTGACCACTCCACAGTGCGTTTGATATGCAGAAATGGCGAAATCTTGGTTTTCGTCGGTTTTCATCCTGAGGTATGCATTTTCTGCGATAATCTTGGTGCGACTTCTGTCAGAAGTATGCAGAATCATCGATATCGCTCTTTTCGAGCTATTGAATGCGAGAAACACGTTACCTGGTTTTTTGACCACTCCACAGTGCGTTTGATATGCAGAAATGGCGAAATCTTGGTTTTCGTCGGTTTTCATCCTGAGGTATGCATTTTCTGCGATAATCTTGGTGCGACTTCTGTCAGAAGTATGCGGAATCATCGAGATCGCTCTTTTCGAGCTATTTAATGCGAGAAACACGTTATCTGGTGTTTTGACCACTCCACAGTGCGTTTGATATGCAGAAATGGCGAAATCTTGGTTTTCGTCGGTTTTCATCCTGAGGTATGCATTTTCTGTGATAATCTTGGTGAGACTTCAAGCAGAAGTATGCAGAATCATCTAGATCGCTCGTTTTGAGCTATTTAATGCGAGAAACACGTTATCTGGTTGTTTTCACCACTCCACAGTGCGTTTGATATGCAGAACCGGCGACATCTTGATTTTCGTGAGGTTTCAAGCTGAGATATGCATTTTCTGCGATAATATTGGTGAGACTTCTGTCCGAAGTATGCAGGATCTTCGAGAACGCTCTTTTCGAGCTACTTATTGCGACAAACACGTTATCTGGTGTTTTGACAACTCCACAGTGCGTTTGATATGTAGAGCCGCCGATAACTTGGTTTTCGTGGGGTTTCCAGCTGAAATATGCATTTTCTGCTATAATCTTGGTGAGTCTTCAGTCAGAAGTATGCAGAATCATCGAGATGCCGCGTTTCGAGCTATTTAATGCGAGAAACACGTTATCTGGTGTTTTGACCACTCCACAGTGCGTTTGATATGCAGAAATGGCGAAATCTTGGTTTTCGTCGGTTTTCATCCTGAGGTATGCATTTTCTGCGATAATCTTGGTGCGACTTCTGTCAGAAGTATGCAGAATCATCGAGATCGCTCTTTTCGAGCTATTTAATGCGAGAAACACGTTATCTGGTGTTTTGACCTCTCCAAAGTGCGTTTGATATGCAGAAATGGCGAAATCTTGGTTTTCGTCGGTTTTCATCCTGAGGTATGCATTTTCTGGGATAATCTTGGTGAGACTTCAATCAGAAGTATGCGGAATCATCGAGATCGCTCTTTTCGAGCTATTTGATGCGAAAAAACAAGTTTTCTGGTGTTTTGACAACTCCACAGTGCGTTTGATATGTAGAGCCGCCGATAACTTGGTTTTCGTGGGGTTTCCAGCTGAAATATGCATTTTCTGCTATAATCTTGGTGAGTCTTCAGTCAGAAGTATGCAGAATCATCGAGATGCCTCGTTTCGAGCTATTTAATGCGAGAAACACGTTATCTGGTGTTTTGACCACTCCACAGTTCGTTTGATATGCAGAACCGGCGACATCTTGATTTTCGTGATGTTTCTAGCTGAGATATGGATTTTCTGCGATAATATTGGTGAGACTTCAGTCAGAAGTATGCAGAACCATCTAGAACGCTCGTTTGGAGCTATTTAATGCGGGAAACACGTTATCTGGTTGTTTTGACCACTCCATAGTGCGTTTGATATGCAGAACCGGCGACATCTTGAATTTCGTGGTTTTTCCAGCTGAGATATGCATTTTCAGCGATAATCTTGGTGAGTCTTCTGTCAGAAGTATGCAGAATCATCGAGATCGCTCTATGCGAGCTATTTAATGCGAGAAACACGTTATCTGGTTGTTTTCACCACTCCACAGTGCGTTTGATATGCGGAACCGGCGACATCTTGATTTTCGTGATGTTTCTAGCTGAGATATGCATTTTCAGCGATAATATTGGTGAGACTGCAGTCAGAAGCATGCCGAATCATCTAGATCGCTCGATTCGAGCTATTTGATGCGAAAAAACAAGTTTTCTGGTGTTTTGACGACTCCACAGTGCGTTTGATATGTAGAGCCGCCGATAACTTGGTTTTCGTGGGGTTTCCAGCTGAAATATGCATTTTCTGCTATAATCTTGTTGAGTCTTCTGTCAGAAGTATGCAGAATCATCTACATCGCTCTTTTCGAGCTATTTAATGCGAGAAACACGTTATCTGGTGTTTTGACCTCTCCAAAGTGCGTTTGATGTGCAGAAATGGCGAAATCTTGGTTTTCGTCGGTTTTCATCCTAAGGTATGCATTTTCTGCAATAATCTTGGTGCGCCTTCTGTCCGAAGTATGCAGAATCATCGATATCGCTCTTTTCGAGCTATTGAATGCGAGAAACACGTTACCTGGTTTTTTGACCACTCCACAGTGCGTTTGATATGCAGAAATGGCGAAATCTTGGTTTTCGTCGGTTTTCATCCTGAGGTATGCATTTTCTGCGATAATCTTGGTGCGACTTCTGTCAGAAGTATGCAGAATCATCGAGATCGCTCTTTTCGAGCTATTTAATGCGAGAAACACGTTATCTGGTGTTTTGACCACTCCACAGTGCGTTTGATATGCAGAAATGGCGAAATCTTGGTTTTCGTCGGTTTTCATCCTGAGGTATGCATTTTCTGCGATAATCTTGGTGTGACTTCTGTCAGAAGTATGCAGAATCATCGAGATCGCTCTTTTCGTGCTATTCAATGCGAGAAACACGTTATCTGGTGTTTTGACCACTCCACAGTGCGTTGATATGCAGAAATGGCGAAATCTTGGTTTTCGTCGGTTTTCATCTTAAGCTATGCATTTTCTGCAATAATCTTGGTGCGCCTTCTGTCAGAAGTATGCAGATTCATCGATATCGCTCTTTTCGAGCTATTTAATGCGAGAAACACGTTATCTTGTGTATTGGCGACTCCACAGTGCGTTTGATATGCAGAACCGGCGATATCTTGATTTTCGTGGTGTTTCCAGCTGAAATATGCATTTTCTGCGATAATCTTGGTGAGACATCAGTCAGAAGTATGCAGAATCATCGAGATGCCTCTTTTCGAGCTGTTTAATGCGAGAAACACGTTATCTGGTGTTTTCACCACTCCACATTGCGTTTGATATGCAGAACCGGCGACATCTTGGCTTTCGTCGGGGTTCAAGCTGAGATATGCATTTTCTGCGATAATCTTGGTGAGACATCAGTCAGAAGTATGCAGAATCATCGAGATGCCTCTTTTCGAGCTATTTAATGCGAGAAACACGTTATCTGGTGTTTTCACCACTCCACATTGCGTTTGATATGCAGAACCGGCGACATCTTGGCTTTCGTCGGGGTTCAAGCTGAGATATGCATTTTCTGCGATAATCTTGGTGAGACATCAGTCAGAAGTATGCAGAATCATCTAGATCGCTCTTTTCGAGCTATTGAATGCGAGAAACACGTTACCTGGATTTTTGACCACTCCACAGTGCGTTTGATATGCAGAAATGGCGAAATCTTGGTTTTCGTCGGTTTTCATCCTGAGGTATGCATTTTCTGCGATAATCTTGGTGCGACTTCTGTCAGAAGTATGCCGAATCATCTAGATCGATCGATTCGAGCTATTTGATGCGAAAAAACAAGTTTTCTGGTGTTTTGACAACTCCACAGTGCGTTTGATATGTAGAGCCGCCGATAACTTGGTTTTCGTGGGGTTTCCAGCTGAAATATGCATTTTCTGCTATAATCTTGGTGAGTCTTCAGTCAGAAGTATGCAGAATCATCGAGATGCCTCGTTTCGAGCTATTTAATGCGAGAAACACGTTATCTGGTGTTTTGACCACTCCACAGTGCGTTTGATATGCAGAAATGGCGAAATCTTGGTTTTCGTCGGTTTTCATCCTGAGGTATGCATTTTCTGCGATAATCTTGGTGCGACTTCTGTCAGAATTATGCAGAATTATCGAGATCGCTCTTCTCGAGCAATTTAATGCGAGAAACTCGTTATCTGGTGTTTTGACCACTCCACAGTGCGTTTGATATGCAGAAATGGCGAAATCTTAGTTTTCGTCGGTTTTCATCCTGAGGTATGCATTTTCTGCGATAATCTTGGTGCGACTTCTGTCAGAAGTATGCAGAATC
Source organism: Anthophora plumipes (assembly GCA_951804975.1). Classification (NCBI taxonomy): domain Eukaryota; kingdom Metazoa; phylum Arthropoda; class Insecta; order Hymenoptera; family Apidae; genus Anthophora; species Anthophora plumipes. Next base: position 224,259 of record CATORF010000790.1, on the reverse strand, counting down.
ATCGAGGTCGCTCTTTTCGAGCTATTTAATGCGAGAAACACGTTATCTGGTGTTTTGACCACTCCACAGTGCGTTTGATATGCAGACCCGGCGATATCTTGATTTTCGCGGTGTTTCCAGCTGAAATATGCATTTTCTGCGATAATCTTGGTGTTCCATCTATGAGAAGTGTGCAGAATCATCGAGAACGCTCTTTTCGAGCTATTTAATGCGAGAAAAACGTTATCTGGGGTTTTCACCACTCCGCAGTGCGTTTGATATGTGGAACCGGCGACATCTTGGATTTCGTCGGGGTTCAACCTGAGATATGCATTTTCTGCGATAATCTTGGGGAGTCTTCTGTCAGCGGTATGCAGAATCACCGAGATCCCTCTTTTCGAGCTATTTAATGCGAGAAACACGTTATCTGGTGTTTTCACCACTCCACAGTGCGTTTGATATGCAGAAATGGCGAAATCTTGGTTTTCGTCGGTTTTCATCCTAAAGTATGCATTTTCTGCAATAATCTTGGTGCGCCTTCTGTCAGAAGTATGCAGAATCATCGATATCGCTCTTTTCGAGTTATTTAATGCGAGAAACACGTTATCTTGTGTATTGACGACTCCACAGTGCGTTTGATATGCAGAACCGGCGATATCTTGATTTTCGTGGTGTTTCCAGCTGAAATATGCATTTTCTGCGATAAGCTTGGTGAGTCTTCTGCCAGAAGTATGCAGAATCATCTAGATCGCTCTTTTCGAGATATTTAATGCGAGAAACACGTTTTCTGGTGTTTTCACCACTCCACAGTGCGTTTGATATGCAGAACCGGCGACATCTTGGCTTTCGTCGGGGTTCAAGCTGAGATATGCATTTTCTGCGATAATCTTGGTGAGACATCAGTCAGAAGTATGCAGAATCATCTAGATCGCTCGTTTCGAGCTATTTAATGCGAGAAACAGGTTTTCTGGTGTATTCACCACTCCACAGTACGTTTCACATGCAGAACCGGCGATATCTTGGTTTTCGCGGGGTTTCCAGCTGAGATATGCATTTTCTGCGATAATCTTGGTGAGTCTTCTGTCAGAAGTATGCAGAATCATCGAGATCGCTCTATTCGAGCTATTTAATGCGAGAAACACGTTATCTGGTTGTTATCACCACTCCACAGTTCGTTTGATATGCAGAACCGGCGACATCTTGATTTTCGTGATGTTTCTAGCTGAGATATGGATTTTCTGCGATAATATTGGTGAGACTGCAGTCAGAAGTATCCAGAACCATCTAGAACGCTCGTTTGGAGCTATTTAATGCGGGAATCACGTTATCTGGTTGTTTTGACCACTCCATAGTGCGTTTGATATGCAGAACCGGCGACATCTTGAATTTCGTGGTTTTTCCAGCTGAGATATGCATTTTCAGCGATAATCTTGGTGAGTCTTCTGTCAGAAGTATGCCGAATCATCTAGATCGCTCGATTCGAGCTATTTGATGCGAAAAAACAAGTTTTCTGGTGTTTTGACAACTCCACAGTGCGATTGATATGTAGAGCCGCCGATAACTTGGTTTTCGTGGGGTTTCCAGCTGAAATATGCATTTTCTGCTATAATCTTGGTGAGTCTTCTGTCAGAAGTATGGAGAATCATCTAGATCGCTCTTTTCGAGCTATTTAATGCGAGAAACACGTTATCTGGTGTTTTGACCTCTCCAAAGTGCGTTTGATATGCAGAAATGGCGAAATCTTGGTTTTCGTCGGTTTTCATCCTAAGGTATGCATTTTCTGCAATAATCTTGGTGCGCCTTCTGTCCGAAGTATGCAGAATCATCGATATCGCTCTTTTCGAGCTATTGAATGCGAGAAACACGTTACCTGGTTTTTTGTCCATTCCACAGTGCGTTTGATATGCAGAACCGGCGATATCTTGATTTTCGTGGTGTTTCCAGCTGAAATATGCATTTTCTGCGATAAGCTTGGTGAGTCTTCTGCCAGAAGTATGCAGAATCATCTAGATCGCTCTTTTTGAGCTACTTAATGCGAGAAACACGTTTTCTGCAGTTTTCAACATTCCACAGTGCGTTTGATATGCAGACCCGGCGATATCTTGATTTTCGTCGGGGTTCAAGCTGAGATACGCATTTTCTGCGATAATCTTGGTGAGACATCAGTCAGAAGTATGCAGAATCATCTAGATCGCTCGTTTCGAGCTATTTAATGCGAGAAACAGGTTTTCTGGTGTATTCACCACTCCACAGTGCGTTTGATATGCAGAAATGGCGAAATCTTGGTTTTCGTCGGTTTTCATCCTAAGGTATGCATTTTCTGCAATAATCTTGGTGCGCCTTCTGTCAAAAGTATGCAGAATCATCGATATCGCTCTTTTCGAGTTATTTAATGCGAGAAACACGCTTTCTGGTGTTTTCACCACTCCACAGTGCGTTAGATATGCAGAGCAGCCGATAACTTGGTTTTCGTGGGGTTTCCAGCTGAGATATTCATTTTCGGCGACAATCTTGGTGTTTCATCTATGAGAAGTATGCAGAATCATCGAGAACGCTCTTTTTGAGCTACTTAATGCGAGAAACACGTTTTCTGCAGTTTTCAACATTCCACAGTGCGTTTGATATGCAGACCCGGCGATATCTTGATTTTCGCGGTGTTTCCAGCTGAGACATGTATTTTCTGCGATAAGCTTGGTGAGACTTCAGTCAGAAGTATGCCGAATCATCTAGATCGCTCGTTTCGAGATCCTTAATGCGAGAAGCACGTTATCTGGTGTTTTGACCACTCCACAGTGCGTTTGATATGCAGACCCGGCGATATCTTGATTTTCGCGGTGTTTCCAGCTGAAATATGCATTTTCTGCGATAATCTTGGTGTTCCATCTATGAGAAGTGTGCAGACTCATCGAGAACGCTCTTTTCGAGCTATTTAATGCGAGAAAAACGTTATCTGGGGTTTTCACCACTCCGCAGTGCGTTTGATATGCAGAACCGGCGACATCTTGGATTTCGTCGGGGTTCAACCTGAGATATGCATTTTCTGCGATAATCTTGGGGAGTCTTCTGTCAGCGGTATGCAGAATCACCGAGATCCCTCTTTTCGAGCTATTTAATGCGAGAAACACGTTATCTGGTGTTTTCACCACTCCACAGTGCGTTTGATATGCAGAAATGGCGAAATCTTGGTTTTCGTCGGTTTTCATCCTAAAGTAAGCATTTTCTGCAATAATCTTGGTGCGCCTTCTGTCAGAAGTATGCAGAATCATCGATATCGCCCTTTTCGAGTTATTTAATGCGAGAAACACGTTATCTTGTGTATTGACGACTCCACAGTGCGTTTGATATGCAGAACCGGCGATATCTTGATTTTCGTGGTGTTTCCAGCTGAAATATGCATTTTCTGCGATAAGCTTGGTGAGTCTTCTGCCAGAAGTATGCAGAATCATCTAGATCGCTCTTTTCGAGATATTTAATGCGAGAAACACGTTTTCTGGTGTTTTCACCACTCCACAGTGCGTTTGATATGCAGAACCGGCGACATCTTGGCTTTCGTCGGGGTTCAAGCTGAGATATGCATTTTCTGCGATAATCTTGGTGAGACATCAGTCAGAAGTATGCAGAATCATCTAGATCGCTCGTTTCGAGCTATTTAATGCGAGAAACAGGTTTTCTGGTGTATTCACCACTCCACAGTACGTTTGACATGCAGAACCGGAGATATCTTGGTTTCGGTCGGGTTTCAAGCTGAGATATGCATTTTCCGCGATAATCTTAGTGAGACTTCAGTCAGAAGTATGCACAATCATCTAGATCGCTCTTGCCGAGCTATTTAATGCAAAAAAACAAGTTTCCTGGTGTTTTCACCACTCCACAGTACGTTTGACATGCAGAACCGGAGATATCTTGGTTTCGGTCGGGTTTCCAGCTGAGATATGCATTTTCTGCGATAATCTTGGCGAGTCTCCTGTCAGAAGTATGCAGATTCATCTAGATCGCTCTTCTCGAGCTATAATATGCGAGAAACACGTTTTCTTTTGTATTCACCACTCCACAGTACGTTTGACATGCAGAAACGGAGATATCTTGGTTTCGGTCGGGTTTCAAGCTGAGATATGCATTTTCTGCGATAATCTTTGTGTTTCATCTATGAGAAGTATGCAGAATCATTCAGAACGCTCTTCTCGAGCTAGTTAATGCGAGTAACACGTTTTCTGGTGTTTTCACCACCCCACCGTGCGTTTGATATGCAGAACCGGCGACATCTTGGTTTTCGTCGGTTTTCATCCTGAGGTATGCATTTTCTGCGATAATCTTGGTGCGACTTCTGTCAGAAGTATGCAGAATCATCGAGATCGCTCTTTTCGAGCTATTTAATGCGAGAAACTCGTTATCTGGTGTTTTGACCACTCCACAGTGCGTTTGATATGCAGAAATGGCGAAATCTTGGTTTTCGTCGGTTTTCATCCTGAGGTATGCATTTTCAACGATAATCTTGGTGTAACATCTGTCAGAAGTATGCAGAATCATCGAGATCGCTCTTCTCGAGCTATTTAATGCGGGAAACACGTTATCTGGTGTTTTGACCACTCCACAGTGCGTTAGATATGCAGAGCCGCCGAAAGCTTGGTTTTCGTGGAGTTTCCAGATGAGATATTCATTTTCGGCGATAATCTTGATGTTTCATCTATGAGAAGCATGCAGAATCATCGAGGACGCTCTTTTCGAGCTACTTAATGCGAGAAATACGTTTTCTGGTGTTTTCGCCACTCCACAGTACGTTTGATGTGCAGAACCGGAGATATCTTGGTTTTCGTGAGGTATCAAGCTGAGATATGCATTTTCTGCGGCAATCTTGGTGAGACTTCTGTCCGAAGTATGCAGAATCATTGATATCGCTCTTTTCGAGCTATTTAATGCGAGAAGCACGTTATCTGGTGTTTTGACAACTCCACAGTGCGTTTGATATGCAGAACCGGCGAGATCTTGATTTTCGTTAGGTTTCAAGCTGAAATATGCATTTTCTGCGATAATATTGGTGATACTTCTGTCCGAAGTATGCAGAATCATCGATATCGCTCTTTACGAGCTATTTAATGCGAGAAGCACGTTATATGGTGTTTTGACAACTCCACAGTGCGTTTGATATGCAGAACCGGCGAGATCTTGATTTTCGTTAGGTTTCAAGCTGAGATATGCATTTTCTGCGATAATATTGGTGAGACTTCAGTCAGAAGTATGCAGAATCATCTAGATCGCTCGTTTCGAGCTATTTAATGCGAGAAACACGTTATCTGGTTGTTTTCACCACTCCACAGTGCGTTTGACATGCAGAACCGGAGATATCTTGGTTTCGGTCGGGTTTCAAGCTGAGATATGCATTTTCTACGATTATGTTGGTGAGAATCTGTCAGAAGTATGCAGCATCTTCGAGAACGCTCTTCTCGAGCTATTTAATGCGAGAAACACGCTTTCTGGTGTTTTCACCACTCCACAGTGCGTTAGATATGCAGAGCAGCCGATAACTTGGTTTTCGTGGGGTTTCCAGCTGAGATATTCATTTTCGGCGACAATCTTGGTGTTTCATCTATGAGAAGTATGCAGAATCATCGAGAACGCTCTTTTTGAGCTACTTAATGCGAGAAACACGTTTTCTGCAGTTTTCAACATTCCACAGTGCGTTTGATATGCAGACCCGGCGATATCTTGATTTTCGCGGTGTTTCCAGCTGAGACATGTATTTTCTGCGATAATCTTGGTGAGACTTCAGTCAGAAGTATGCCGAATCATCTAGATCGCTCGTTTCGAGCTCCTTAATGCGAGAAGCACGTTATCTGGTGTTTTGACCACTCCACAGTGCGTTTGATATGTAGAACCGCCGATAACTTGGTTTTCGTGGGGTTTCCAGCTGAGATATTCATTTTCGGCGACAATCTTGGTGTTCCATCTATGAGAAGTGTGCAGAATCATCGAGAACGCTCTTTTCGAGCTATTTAATGCGAGAAAAACGTTATCTGGGGTTTTCACCACTCCGCAGTGCGTTTGATATGCAGAACCGGCGACATCTTGGATTTCGTCGGGGTTCAACCTGAGATATGCATTTTCTGCGATAATCTTGGGGAGTCTTCTGTCAGCGGTATGCAGAATCACCGAGATCCCTCTTTTCGAGCTATTTAATGCGAGAAACACGTTATCTGGTGTTTTCACCACTCCACAGTGCGTTTGATATGCAGAACCGGCGACATCTTGGCTTTCGTCGGCGTTCAAGCTGAGATACACATTTTCTGCGATAATCTTGGTGAGTCTTCTGTCAGAAGTATGCAGAATCATCTAGATTGCACTTTTCGAGCTATTTAATGCGAGAAACACGTTTTCTGGTGTATTCACCACTCCACAGAGCGTTTGATATGCAGAACCGGCGATATCCTGATTTTCGTGGTGTTTCCAGCTGAGATATGCATTTTCTGCGATAATCTTGTCGATTCTTCTGTCAGAAGTATGCAGAATCTTCGAGATCGCTCTTTTCGAGCTATTTAATGCGAGAAACACGTTTTCTGGTGTATTCACCACTCCACAGAGCGTTTGATATGCAGAACCGGCGATATCTTGATTTTCGTGGTGTTTCCAGCTGAGATATGCATTTTCTGCGATAATCTTGGTGAGTCTTCTGTCAGAAGTATGCAGAATCTTCGAGATCGCTCTTTTCGAGCTAGTTAATGCGAGAAACACGTTATCTGGCGTTTTCACCACTCCACAGTGTATGTGATATGCAGAACCGGCGACATCTTGGATTTTGTCGGGGTTCAAGCTGAGATATGCATTTTCTACGATAATCTTGGTGAGACTTCTGTCAGAAGTATGCAGAATTATCGGGATCGCTCTTTTCGAGCTATTTAATGCGAGAAACACGTTATCTGGTGTTTTCACCATTCCACAGTGCGTTTGATATGCAGAACCGGCGAAATCTTGGCCTTCGTCGGGTATCAAGCTGTGATATGCATTTTCTGCGATAATCTTGGTGAGTCTTCTGTCAGAAGTATGCAGAATCATCTAGATTGCACTTTTCGAGCTATTTAATGCGAGAAACACGTTTTCTGGTGTATTCACCACTCCACAGAGCGTTTGATATGCAGAACCGGCGATATCTTGATTTTCGTGGTGTTTCCAGCTGAGATATGCATTTTCTGCGATAATCTTGGTGAGTATTCTGTCAGAAGTATGCAGAATCATCGAGATCCCTCTTTTGGAGCTACTTAATGCGAGAAACACGTTACATGGTGTTTTCACCACTCCACAGTGCGTTTGATATGCAGAACCGGCGACAGCTTGGATTTCGTCATGTTTGCAAGCGGAGAATGCATTTTCTACGATAATATTGGTGAGACTACTGTCAGAAGTATGCAGAATCTTCGACATCGCTCTTTTCGAGCTACTTAATGCGAGAAACGCGTTATCTGGTGTTTTCACCACTCCACAGTGCGTTTGATATGCAGTACCGGCGACATCTTGGATTTTGTCGGGGTTCAAGCTGAGATATGCATTTTCTACGATAATCTTGGTGAGACTTCTGTCAGAAGTATGCAGAATTATCGGGATCGCTCTTTTCGAGCTATATAATGCGAGAAACACGTTATCTGGTGTTTTCACCATTCCACAGTGCGTTTGATATGCAGAACCGGCGAAATCTTGGCCTTCGTCGGGTATCAAGCTGTGATATGCATTTTCTGCGATAATCTTGGTGAGTCTTCTGTCAGAAGTATGCAGAATCTTCTAGATTGCACTTTTCTAGCTATTTAATGCGAGAAACACGTTTTCTGATGTATTCACCACTCCACAGAGCGTTTAATATGCAGAACCGGCGATATCTTGATTTTCGTGGTGTTTCCAGCTGAGATATGCATTTTCTGCGATAATCTTGGTGAGTCTTCTGTCAGAAGTATGCAGAATCATCTAGATTGCACTTTTCGAGCTATTTAATGCGAGAAACACGTTTTCTGATGTATTCACCACTCCACAGTGCGTTTGATATGCGGAAACTACTATATCTTCGGTATCGTTGTTGTTTCCAGCTGAGACATGCATTTTCAGTGATAATCTTCACGATTCTGCTGTTACAAGTGTGCAGAATCACCGAAATCGCTGTTTTCGTGCTTTTGAATGCGAAAAACACGTTTTCTGGTGTTTTCAACACTCCACAGTGCGTTTCATATGCGGAAACTGCGATATCTTCGGCATCGTTGGGTTTCCAGCTGAGATATGCATTATCAGTGATAATCTTCATGATTCTGCTGTTACAAGTGTGCAGAATCACCGAAATCGCTGTTTTCGTGCTTTTGAATGCGAAAAACACGTTTTCTGGTGTTTTCAGCACTCCACAGTGCGTTTGATATGCGCAAACTACGATATCTTCGGTATCGTTGTTGTTTCCAGCTGAGATATGCATTTTCCGTGATAATCTTCATGATTCTGCTGTTACAAGTGTGCAGAATCACCGAAATCGCTGTTTTCGTGCTATTGAATGCGAAAAACACGTTTTCTGGTGTTTTCAGCACTCCACAGTGCGTTTGATATGCGGAAACTGCGATATCTTCGGTATCGTTGTTGTTTCCAGCTGAGATATGCACTTTCAGTGATAATCTTCACGATTCTGCTGTTACAAGTGTGCCGAATCACCGAAATCGCTGTTTTCGTGCTTTTGAATGCGAAAAACACGTTTTCTGGTGTTTTCAACACTCCACAGTGCGTTTGATATGCGGAAACTGCGATATCTTCGGTATCGTTGTTGTTTCCAGCTGAGATATGCACTTTCAGTGATAATCTTCACGATTCTGCTGTTACAAGTGTGCAGAATCACCGAAATCGCTGTTTTCGTGCTTTTGAATGCGAAAAACACGTTTTCTGGTGTTTTCAACACTCCACAGTGCGTTTCATATGCGGAAACTGCCATATCTTCGGTATCGTTGTTGTTTCCAGCTGAGATATGCATTATCAGTGATAATCTTCATGATTCTGCTGTTACAAGTGTGCAGAATCACCGAAATCGCTGTTCTGGCGCTATTCAATGCGAAAAACACGTTTTCTGGTGTTTTCAGCACTCCACAGTGCGTTTGATATGCGGAAACTGCCATATCTTCGGTATCGTTGTTGTTTCCAGCTGAGATATGCATTTTCAGTGATAATCTTCACGATTCTGCTGTTACAAGTGTGCAGAATCACCGAAATCGCTGTTTTCGTGCTTTTGAATGCGAAAAACACGTTTTCTGGTGTTTTCAGCACTCCACAGTGCGTTTGATATGCGGAAACTACGATATCTTCGGTATCGTTGTTGTTTCCAGCTGAGATATGCATCTTCAGTGATAATCTTCATGATTCTGCTGTTACAAGTGTGCAGAATCACCGAAATCGCTGTTTTCGTGCTTTTGAATGCGAAAAACACGTTTTCTGGTGTTTTCAGCACTCCACAGTGCGTTTGATATGCGGAAACTACGATATCTTCGGTATCGTTGTTGTTTCCAGCTGAGACATGCATTTTCAGTGATAATCTTCATGATTCTGCTGTTACTAGTGTGCAGAATCACCGAAATCGCTGTTTTCGTGCTATTGAATGCGAAAAACACGTTTTCTGGTGTTTTCAGCACTCCACAGTGCGTTTGATATGCGGAAACTGCCATATCTTCGGTATCGTTGTTGTTTCCAGCTGAGATATGCATTATCAGTGATAATCTTCACGATTCTGCTGTTACAAGTGTGCAGAATCACCGAAATCGCTGTTTTCGTGCTTTTGAATGCGAAAATCACGTTTTCTGGTGTTTTCAGCACTCCACAGTGCGTTTGATATGCGGAAACTACGATATCTTCGGTATCGTTGTTGTTTCCAGCTGAGATATGCACTTTCAGTGATAATCTTCACGATTCTGCTGTTACAAGTTTGCAGAATCACCGAAATCGCTGTTTTCGTGCTTTTGAATGCGAAAAACACGTTTTCTGGTGTTTTCAGCACTCCACAGTGCGTTTGATATGCGGAAACTACGATATCTTCGGTATCGTTGTTGTTTCCAGCTGAGATATGCATCTTCAGTGATAATCTTCATGATTCTGCTGTTACAAGTGTGCAGAATCACCGAAATCGCTGTTTTCGTGCTTTTGAATGCGAAAAACACGTTTTCTGGTGTTTTCAGCACTCCACAGTGCGTTTGATATGCGGAAACTACGATATCTTCGGTATCGTTGTTGTTTCCAGCTGAGACATGCATTTTCAATGATAATCTTCATGATTCTGCTGTTACAAGTGTGCAGAGTCACCGAAATCGCTGTTTTCGTGCTATTGAATGCGAAAAACACGTTTTCTGGTGTTTTCAGCACTCCACAGTGCGTCTGATATGCGGAAACTGCCATATCTTCGGTATCGTTGTTGTTTCCAGCTGAGATATGCATTATCAGTGATAATCTTCATGATTCTGCTGTTACAAGAGTGCAGAATCACCGAAATCGCTGTTTTCGTGCTTTTGAATGCGAAAAACACGTTTTCTGGTGTTTTCAACACTCCACAGTGCGTTTCATATGCGGAAACTGCGATATCTTCGGCATCGTTGGGTTTCCAGCTGAGATATGCATTATCAGTGATAATCTTCATGATTCTGCTGTTACAAGTGTGCAGAATCACCGAAATCGCTGTTTTCGTGCTTTTGAATGCGAAAAACACGTTTTCTGGTGTTTTCAGCACTCCACAGTGCGTTTGATATGCGCAAACTACGATATCTTCGGTATCGTTGTTGTTTCCAGCTGAGATATGCATTTTCCGTGATAATCTTCATGATTCTGCTGTTACAAGTGTGCAGAATCACCGAAATCGCTGTTTTCGTGCTATTGAATGCGAAAAACACGTTTTCTGGTGTTTTCAACACTCCACAGTGCGTTTGATATGCGGAACCTGCGATATCTTCGGTATCGTTGTTGTTTCCAGCTGAGATATGCACTTTCAGTGATAATCTTAACGATTCTGCTGTTACAAGTGTGCAGAATCTCCGAAATCGCTGTATTCGAGCTTTTGAATGCGAAAAACACGTTTTCTGGTGTTTTCAGCACTCCACAGTGCGTTTGATATGCGGAAACTGCGATATCTTCGGTATCGTTGTTGTTTCCAGCTGAGATATACATTTTCAGTGATAATCTTCACGATTGTGCTGTTACAAGTGTGCAGAATCACCGAAATCGCTGTTTTCGTGCTTTTGAATGCGAAAAACACGTTTTCTGGTGTTTTCAGCACTCCACAGTGCGTTTGATATGCGGAAACTACGATATCTTCGGTATCGTTGTTGTTTCCAGCTGAGATATGCATCTTCAGTGATAATCTTCATGATTCTGCTGTTACAAGTGTGCAGAATCACCGAAATCGCTGTTTTCGTGCTTTTGAATGCGAAAAACACGTTTTCTGGTGTTTTCAGCACTCCACAGTGCGTTTGATATGCGGAAACTACGATATCTTCGGTATCGTTGTTGTTTCCAGCTGAGACATGCATTTTCAGTGATAATCTTCATGATTCTGCTGTTACTAGTGTGCAGAATCACCGAAATCGCTGTTTTCGTGCTATTGAATGCGAAAAACACGTTTTCTGGTGTTTTCAGCACTCCACAGTGCGTTTGATATGCGGAAACTGCCATATCTTCGGTATCGTTGTTGTTTCCAGCTGAGATATGCATTATCAGTGATAATCTTCACGATTCTGCTGTTACAAGTGTGCAGAATCACCGAAATCGCTGTTTTCGTGCTTTTGAATGCGAAAATCACGTTTTCTGGTGTTTTCAGCACTCCACAGTGCGTTTGATATGCGGAAACTACGATATCTTCGGTATCGTTGTTGTTTCCAGCTGAGACATGCATTTTCAGTGATAATCTTCATGATTCTGCTGTTACAAGTGTGCAGAATCACCGAAATCGCTGTTTTCGTGCTTTTGAATGCGAAAATCACGTTTTCTGGTGTTTTCAGCACTCCACAGTGCGTTTGATATGCGGAAACTACGATATCTTCGGTATCGTTGTTGTTTCCAGCTGAGATATGCACTTTCAGTGATAATCTTCACGATTCTGCTGTTACAAGTTTGCAGAATCACCGAAATCGCTGTTTTCGTGCTTTTGAATGCGAAAAACACGTTTTCTGGTGTTTTCAGCACTCCACAGTGCGTTTGATATGCGGAAACTACGATATCTTCGGTATCGTTGTTGTTTCCAGGTGAGATATGCATCTTCAGTGATAATCTTCATGATTCTGCTGTTACAAGTGTGCAGAATCACCGAAATCGCTGTTTTCGTGCTTTTGAATGCGAAAAACACGTTTTCTGGTGTTTTCAGCACTCCACAGTGCGTTTGATATGCGGAAACTGCCATATCTTCGGTATCGTTGTTGTTTCCAGCTGAGATATGCATTATCAGTGATAATCTTCATGATTCTGCTGTTACAAGTGTGCAGAATCACCGAAATCGCTGTTTTCGTGCTTTTGAATGCGAAAAACACGTTTTCTGGTGTTTTCAACACTCCACAGTGCGTTTCATATGCGGAAACTGCGATATCTTCGGCATCGTTGGGTTTCCAGCTGAGATATGCATTATCAGTGATAATCTTCATGATTCTGCTGTTACAAGTGTGCAGAATCACCGAAATCGCTGTTTTCGTGCTTTTGAATGCGAAAAACACGTTTTCTGGTGTTTTCAGCACTCCACAGTGCGTTTGATATGCGCAAACTACGATATCTTCGGTATCGTTGTTGTTTCCAGCTGAGATATGCATTTTCCGTGATAATCTTCATGATTCTGCTGTTACAAGTGTGCAGAATCACCGAAATCGCTGTTTTCGTGCTATTGAATGCGAAAAACACGTTTTCTGGTGTTTTCAGCACTCCACAGTGCGTTTGATATGCGGAAACTGCGATATCTTCGGTATCGTTGTTGTTTCCAGCTGAGATATACATTTTCAGTGATAATCTTCACGATTCTGCTGTTACAAGTGTGCAGAATCACCGAAATCGCTGTTTTCGTGCTTTTGAATGCGAAAAACACGTTTTCTGGTGTTTTCAGCACTCCACAGTGCGTTTGATATGCGGAAACTACGATATCTTCGGTATCGTTGTTGTTTCCAGCTGAGATATGCATCTTCAGTGATAATCTTCATGATTCTGCTGTTACAAGTGTGCAGAATCACCGAAATCGCTGTTTTCGTGCTTTTGAATGCGAAAAACACGTTTTCTGGTGTTTTCAGCACTCCACAGTGCGTTTGATATGCGGAAACTACGATATCTTCGGTATCGTTGTTGTTTCCAGCTGAGACATGCATTTTCAGTGATAATCTTCATGATTCTGCTGTTACTAGTGTGCAGAATCACCGAAATCGCTGTTTTCGTGCTATTGAATGCGAAAAACACGTTTTCTGGTGTTTTCAGCACTCCACAGTGCGTTTGATATGCGGAAACTGCCATATCTTCGGTATCGTTGTTGTTTCCAGCTGAGATATGCATTATCAGTGATAATCTTCACGATTCTGCTGTTACAAGTGTGCAGAATCACCGAAATCGCTGTTTTCGTGCTTTTGAATGCGAAAATCACGTTTTCTGGTGTTTTCAGCACTCCACAGTGCGTTTGATATGCGGAAACTACGATATCTTCGGTATCGTTGTTGTTTCCAGCTGAGACATGCATTTTCAGTGATAATCTTCATGATTCTGCTGTTACAAGTGTGCAGAGTCACCGAAATCGCTGTTTTCGTGCTATTGAATGCGAAAAACACGTTTTCTGGTGTTTTCAGCACTCCACAGTGCGTTTGATATGCGGAAACTGCCATATCTTCGGTATCGTTGTTGTTTCCAGCTGAGATATGCATTATCAGTGATAATCTTCATGATTCTGCTGTTACAAGTGTGCAGAATCACCGAAATCGCTGTTTTCGCGCTATTCAATGCGAAAAACACGTTTGCTGGTGTTTTCAGCACTCCACAGTGCGTTTGATATGCGGAAACTGCCATATCTTCGGTATCGTTGTTGTTTCCAGGTGAGATATGCACTTTCAGTGATAATCTTCACGATTCTGCTGTTACAAGTGTGCAGAATCACCGAAAACGCTGTTTTCGTGCTTTTGAATGCGAAAAACACGTTTTCTGGTGTTTTCAGCACTCCACAGTGCGTTTGATATGCGGAAACTGCGATATATTCGGTATCGTTGTTGTTTCCAGCTGAGATATGCACTTTCAGTGATAATCTTCACGATTCTGCTGTTACAAGTGTGCAGAATCACCGAAATCGCTGTTTTCGTGCTATTGAATGCGAAAAACACGTTTTCTGGTGTTTTCAGCACTCCACAGTGCGTTTGATATGCGGAAACTACGATATCTTCGGTATCGTTGTTATTTCCAGCTGAGACATGCATTTTCAGTGATAATCTTCATGATTCTGCTGTTACAAGTGTGCAGAATCACCGAAATCGCTGTTTTCGTGCTATTGAATGCGAAAAACACGTTTTCTGGTGTTTTCAGCACTCCACAGTGCGTTTGATATGCGGAAACTGCGATATCTTCGGTATCGTTGTTGTTTCCAGCTGAGATATGCACTTTCAGTGATAATCTTCACGATTCTGCTGTTACAAGTGTGCAGAATCACCGAAATGGCTGTTTTCGTGCTTTTGAATGCGAAAATCACGTTTTCTGGTGTTTTCAGCACTCCACAGTGCGTTTGATATGCGGAAACTGCGATATCTTCGGTGTCGTTGTTGTTTCCAGCTGAGATATGCATCTTCAGTGATAATCTTCATGATTCTGCTGTTACAAGTGTGCAGAATCACCGAAATCGCTGTTTTCGTGCTTTTGAATGCGAAAAACACGTTTTCTGGTGTTTTCAGCACTCCACAGTGCGTTTGATATGCGGAAACTACGATATCTTCGGTATCGTTGTTGTTTCCAGCTGAGACATGCATTTTCAGTGATAATCTTCATGATTCTGCTGTTACAAGTGTGCAGAGTCACCGAAATCGCTGTTTTCGTGCTATTGAATGCGAAAAACACGTTTTCTGGTGTTTTCAGCACTCCACAGTGCGTTTGATATGCGGAAACTGCCATATCTTCGGTATCGTTGTTGTTTCCAGCTGAGATATGCATTATCAGTGATAATCTTCATGATTCTGTTGTTACAAGTGTGCAGAATCACCGAAATCGCTGTTTTCGCGCTATTCAATGCGAAAAACACGTTTGCTGGTGTTTTCAGCACTCCACAGTGCGTCTGATATGCGGAAACTGCCATATCTTCGGTATCGTTGTTGTTTCCAGCTGAGATATGCATTATCAGTGATAATCTTCATAATTCTGCTGTTACAAGTGTGCAGAATCACCGAAATCGCTGTTTTCGTGCTTTTGAATGCGAAAAACACGTTTTCTGGTGTTTTCAACACTCCACAGTGCGTTTGATATGCGGAAACTGCGATATCTTCGGTATCGTTGTTGTTTCCAG
Organism: Anthophora plumipes; assembly: GCA_951804975.1. NCBI lineage: Eukaryota > Metazoa > Arthropoda > Insecta > Hymenoptera > Apidae > Anthophora > Anthophora plumipes. The sequence continues at coordinate 208,796 of CATORF010000790.1, read as the reverse complement.
GTGAGATATGCACTTTCAGTGATAATCTTCACGATTCTGCTGTTACAAGTGTGCAGAATCACCGAAAACGCTGTTTTCGTGCTTTTGAATGCGAAAAACACGTTTTCTGGTGTTTTCAGCACTCCACAGTGCGTTTGATATGCGGAAACTGCGATATATTCGGTATCGTTGTTGTTTCCAGCTGAGATATGCACTTTCAGTGATAATCTTCACGATTCTGCTGTTACAAGTGTGCAGAATCACCGAAATCGCTGTTTTCGTGCTATTGAATGCGAAAAACACGTTTTCTGGTGTTTTCAGCACTCCACAGTGCGTTTGATATGCGGAAACTACGATATCTTCGGCATCGTTGTTATTTCCAGCTGAGACATGCATTTTCAGTGATAATCTTCATGATTCTGCTGTTACAAGTGTGCAGAATCACCGAAATCGCTGTTTTCGTGCTATTGAATGCGAAAAACACGTTTTCTGGTGTTTTCAGCACTCCACAGTGCGTTTGATATGCGGAAACTGCGATATCTTCGGTATCGTTGTTGTTTCCACCTGAGATATGCATTTTCAGTGATAATCTTCATGATTCTGCTGTTACAAGTGTGCAGAATCACCGAAATCGCTGTTTTCGTGCTATTGAATGCGAAAAACACGTTTTCTGGTGTTTTCAGAACTCCACAGTGCGTTTGATATGCGGAAACTACGATATCTTCGGTATCGTTGTTGTTTCCAGCTGAGATATGCACTTTCAGTGATAATCTTCACGATTCTGCTGTTACAAGTGTGCAGAATCACCGAAATCGCTGTTTTCGTGCTTTTGAATGCGAAAACACGTTTTCTGGTGTTTTCAGCACTCCACAGTGCGTTTGATATGCGGAAACTGCGATATCTTCGGTATCGTTGTTTTTTCCAGCTGAGATGTGCACTTTCAGTGATAATCTTCACGATTCTGCTGTTACAAGTGTGCAGAATCACCGAAATCGCTGTTTTCGTGCTATTGAATGCGAAAAACACGTTTTCTGGTGTTTTCAGCACTCCACAGTGCGTTTGATATGCGGAAACTGCGATATCTTCGGTATCGTTGTTGTTTCCAGCTGAGATATGCACTTTCAGTGATAATCTTCACGATTCTGCTGTTACAAGTGTGCAGAATCACCGAAATCACTGTTTTCGTGCTTTTGAATGCGAAAAACACGTTTTCTGGTGTTTTCAACACTCCACAGTGCGTTTCATATGCGGAAACTGCCATATCTTCGGTATCGTTGTTGTTTCCAGCTGAGATATGCATTATCAGTGATAATCATCATGATTCTGCTGTTACAAGTGTGCAGAATCACCGAAATCGCTGTTCTCGCGCTATTCAATGCGAAAAACACGTTTGCTGGTGTTTTCAGCACTCCACAGTGCGTTTGATATGCGGAAACTGCCATATCTTCGGTATCGTTGTTGTTTCCAGCTGAGATATGCATTTTCAGTGGTAATCTTCACGATTCTGCTGTTACAAGTGTGCAGAATCACCGAAATCGCTGTTTTCGTGCTTTTGAATGCGAAAAACACGTTTTCTGGTGTTTTCAGCACTCCACAGTGCGTTTGATATGCGGAAACTGCCATATCTTCGGTATCGTTGTTGTTTCCAGCTGAGATATGCATTTTCAGTGATAATCTTCATGATTCTGCTGTTACAAGTGTGCAGAATCACCGAAATCGCTGTTTTCGCGCTATTCAATGCGAAAAACACGTTTTCTGGTGTTTTCAGCACTCCACAGTGCGTTTGATATGCGGAAACTACGATATCTTCTGTATCGTTGTTGTTTCCAGCTGAGATATGCATTTTCAGTGATAATCTTCATGATTCTGCTGTTACAAGTGTGCAGAATCACCGAAATCGCTGTTTTCGTGCTTTTGAATGCGAAAAACACGTTTTCTGGTGTTTTCAGCACTCCACAGTGCGTTTGATATGCGGAAACTGCGATATCTTCGGTATCGTTGTTGTTTCCAGCTGAGATACGCACTTTCAGTGATAATCTTCACGATTCTGCTGTTACAAGTGTGCAGAATCACCGAAAACGCTGTTTTCGTGCTTTTGAATGCGAAAAACACGTTTTCTGGTGTTTTCAGCACTCCACAGTGCGTTTCATATGCGGAAACTGCGATATCTTCGGTATCGTTGTTGTTTCCAGCTGAGATATGCATTATCAGTGATAATCTTCACGATTCTGCTGTTACAAGTGTGCAGAATCACCGAAATCGCTGTTCTGGCGCTATTCAATGCGAAAAACACGTTTTCTGGTGTTTTCAGCACTCCACAGTTCGTTTGATATGCGGAAACTGCCATATCTTCGGTGTCGTTGTTGTTTCCAGCTGAGATATGCATTTTCAGTGATAATCTTCACGATTCTGCTGTTACAAGTGTGCAGAATCACCGAAATCGCTGTTTTCGTGCCTTTGAATGCGAAAAACACGTTTTCTGGTGTTTTCAGCACTCCACAGTTCGTTTGATATGCGGAAACTGCGATATCTTCGGTATCGTTGTTGTTTCCAGCTGAGATATGCATTATCAGTGATAATCTTCATGATTCTGCTGTTACAAGTGTGCAGAATCACCGAAATCGCTGTTTTCGCGCTATTCAATGCGAAAAACACGTTTTCTGGTGTTTTCAACACTCCACAGTGCGTTTGATATGCGGAAACTGCGATATCTTCGGTATCGTTGTTGTTTCCAGCTGAGATATGCACTTTCAGTGATAATCTTCACGATTCTGCTGTTACAAGTGTGCAGAATCTCCGAAATCGCTGTTTTCGTGCTTTTGAATGCGAAAAACACGTTTTCTGGTGTTTTCCGCACTCCACAGTGCGTTTGATATGCGGAAACTACGATATCCTCGGTATCGTTGTTGTTTCCAGCTCAGATATGCATTTTCAGTGATAATCTTCATGATTCTGCTGTTACAAGTGTGCAGAATCACCGAAATCGCTGTTTTCGTGCTTTCGAATGCGAAAAACACGTTTTCTGGTGTTTTCAACACTCCACAGTGCGTTTGATATGCGGAAACTGCGATATCTTCGGTATCGTTGTTGTTTCCAGCTGAGATATGCACTTTCAGTGATAATCTTCACGATTCTGCTGTTACAAGTGTGCAGAATCACCGAAATCGCTGTTTTCGTGCTTTTGAATGAGAAAAACACGTTTTCTGGTGTTTTCAGCACTCCACAGTGCGTTTGATATGCGGAAACTACGATATCTTCGGTATTGTTGTTGTTTCCAGCTGAGATATGCATTTTCAGTGATAATCTTCATGATTCTGCTGTTACAAGTGTGCAGAATCACCGAAATCGCTGTTCTCGCGCTATTCAATGAGAAAAACACGTTTTCTGGTGTTTTCAGCACTCCACAGTGCGTTTGATATGCGGAAACTGCCATATCTTCGGTATCGTTGTTGTTTCCAGCTCAGATATGCATTTTCAGTGATAATCTTCATGATTCTGCTGTTACAAGTGTGCAGAATCACCGAAATCGCTGTTTTCGTGCTTTCGAATGCGAAAAACACGTTTTCTGGTGTTTTCAACACTCCACAGTGCGTTTGATATGCGGAAACTGCGATATCTTCGGTATCGTTGTTGTTTCCAGCTGAGATATGCATTTTCAGTGATAATCTTCATGATTCTGCTGTTACAAGTGTGCAGAATCACCGAAATCGCTGTTTTCGTGCTTTTGAATGCGAAAAACACGTTTTCTGGTGTTTTCAACACTCCACAGTGCGTTTGATATGCGGAAACTGCGATATCTTCGGTATCGTTGTTGTTTCCAGCTGAGACATGCATTTTCAGTGATAATCTTCACGATTCTGCTGTTACAAGTGTGCAGAATCACCGAAATCGCTGTTTTCGTGCTATTGAATGCGAAAAACACGTTTTCTGGTGTTTTCAGCACTCCACAGTTCGTTTGATGTGCGGAAACTGCGATATCTTCGGTATCGTTGTTGTTTCCAGCTGAGATACGCACTTTCAGTGATAATCTTCACGATTCTGCTGTTACAAGTGTGCAGAATCACCGAAAACGCTGTTTTCGTGCTTTTGAATGCGAAAAACACGTTTTCTGGTGTTTTCAGCACTCCACAGTGCGTTTGATATGCGGAAACTGCGATATCTTCGGTATCGCTGTTGTTTCCAGCTGAGATATGCACTTTCAGTGATAATCTCTCACGATTCTGCTGTTACAAGTGTGCAGAATCACCGAAATCGCTGTTTTCGTGCTTTTGAATGAGAAAAACACGTTTTCTGGTGTTTTCAGCACTCCACAGTGCGTTTGATATGCGGAAACTACGATATCTTCGGTATCGTTGTTGTTTCCAGCTGAGATATGCATTTTCAGTGATAATCTTCATGATTCTGCTGTTACAAGTGTGCAGAATCACCGAAATCGCTGTTCTCGCGCTATTCAATGCGAAAAACACGTTTTCTGGTGTTTTCAGCACTCCACAGTGCGTTTGATATGCGGAAACTGCCATATCTTCGGTATCGTTGTTGTTTCCAGCTGAGAAATGCATTTTCAGTGATAATCTTCAGGATTCCGCTGTTACAAGTGTGCAGAATCACCGAAATCGCTGTTTTCGTGCTTTTGAATGCGAAAAACACGTTTTCTGGTGTTTTCAGCACTCCACAGTGCGTTTGAAATGCGGAAACTGCGATATGTTCGGTATCATTGTTGTTTCCAGCTGAGATATGCATTATCAGTGATAATCTTCATGATTCTGCTGTTACAAGTGTGCAGAATCACCGAAATCGCTGTTTTCGCGCTATTCAATGCGAAAAACACGTTTTCTGGTGTTTTCAACACTCCACAGTGCGTTTGATATGCGGAAACTGCGATATCTTCGGTATCGTTGTTGTTTCCAGCTGAGATATGCACTTTCAGTGATAATCTTCACGATTCTGCTGTTACAAGTGTGCAGAATCTCCGAAATCGCTGTTTTCGTGCTTTTGAATGCGAAAAACACGTTTTCTGGTGTTTTCCGCACTCCACAGTGCGTTTGATATGCGGAAACTACGATATCCTAGTATCGTTGTTGTTTCCAGCTCAGATATGCATTTTCAGTGATAATCTTCATGATTCTGCTGTTACAAGTGTGCAGAATCACCGAAATCGCTGTTTTCGTGCTTTCGAATGCGAAAAACACGTTTTCTGGTGTTTTCAACACTCCACAGTGCGTTTGATATGCGGAAACTGCGATATCTTCGGTATCGTTGTTGTTTCCAGCTGAGATATGCACTTTCAGTGATAATCTTCACGATTCTGCTGTTACAAGTGTGCAGAATCACCGAAATCGCTGTTTTCGTGCTTTTGAATGAGAAAAACACGTTTTCTGGTGTTTTCAGCACTCCACAGTGCGTTTGATATGCGGAAACTACGATATCTTCGGTATTGTTGTTGTTTCCAGCTGAGATATGCATTTTCAGTGATAATCTTCATGATTCTGCTGTTACAAGTGTGCAGAATCACCGAAATCGCTGTTCTCGCGCTATTCAATGCGAAAAACACGTTTTCTGGTGTTTTCAGCACTCCACAGTGCGTTTGATATGCGGAAACTGCCATATCTTCGGTATCGTTGTTGTTTCCAGCTCAGATATGCATTTTCAGTGATAATCTTCATGATTCTGCTGTTACAAGTGTGCAGAATCACCGAAATCGCTGTTTTCGTGCTTTCGAATGCGAAAAACACGTTTTCTGGTGTTTTCAACACTCCACAGTGCGTTTGATATGCGGAAACTGCGATATCTTCGGTATCGTTGTTGTTTCCAGCTGAGATATGCATTTTCAGTGATAATCTTCATGATTCTGCTGTTACAAGTGTGCAGAATCACCGAAATCGCTGTTTTCGTGCTTTTGAATGCGAAAAACACGTTTTCTGGTGTTTTCAACACTCCACAGTGCGTTTGATATGCGGAAACTGCGATATCTTCGGTATCGTTGTTGTTTCCAGCTGAGACATGCATTTTCAGTGATAATCTTCACGATTCTGCTGTTACAAGTGTGCAGAATCACCGAAATCGCTGTTTTCGTGCTTTTGAATGCGAAAAACACGTTTTCTGGTGTTTTCAACACTCCACAGTGCGTTTGATATGCGGAAACTGCGATATCTTCGGTATCGTTGTTGTTTCCAGCTGAGATATGCACTTTCAGTGATAATCTTCACGATTCTGCTGTTACAAGTGTGCAGAATCACCGAAATCGCTGTTTTCGTGCTTTTGAATGCGAAAAACACGTTTTCTGGTGTTTTCAACACTCCACAGTGCGTTTCATATGCGGAAACTGCCATATCTTCGGTATCGTTGTTGTTTCCAGCTGAGATATGCATTATCAGTGATAATCTTCACGATTCTGCTGTTACAAGTGTGCAGAATCACCGAAATCGCTGTTCTGGTGCTATTCAATGCGAAAAACACGTTTTCTGGTGTTTTCAGCACTCCACAGTGCGTTTGATATGCGGAAACTACGATATCTTCGGTATCGTTGTTGTTTCCAGCTGAGATATGCATTTTCAGTGATAATCTTCACGATTCTGCTGTTACAAGTGTGCAGAATCACCGAAATCGCTGTTCTGGCGCTATTCAATGCGAAAAACACGTTTTCTGGTGTTTTCAGCACTCCACAGTGCGTTTGATATGCGGAAACTACGATATCTTCGGTATCGTTGTTGTTTCCAGCTGAGATATGCATTTTCAGTGATAATCTTCATGATTCTGCTGTTACAAGTGTGCAGAATCACCGAAATCGCTGCTTTCGTGCTTTTGAATGCGAAAAACACGTTTTCTGGTGTTTTCAGCACTCCACAGTGCGTTTGATATGCGGAAACTGCGATATCTTCGGTATCGCTGTTGTTTCCAGCTGAGATATGCATGTTCAGTGATAATCTTCATGATTCTGCTGTTACAAGTGTGCAGAATCACCGAAATCGCTGTTCTCGCGCTATTCAATGCGAAAAACACGTTTTCTGGTGTTTTCAGCACTCCACAGTGCGTTTGATATGCGGAAACTGCGATATCTTCGGTATCGTTGTTGTTTCCAGCTGAGACATGCATTTTCAGTGATAATCTTCACGATTCTGCTGTTACAAGTGTGCAGAATCACCGAAATCGCTGTTTTCGTGCTTTTGAATGCGAAAAACACGTTTTCTGGTGTTTTCAACACTCCACAGTGCGTTTGATATGCGGAAACTGCGATATCTTCGGTATCGTTGTTGTTTCCAGCTGAGATATGCACTTTCAGTGATAATCTTCACGATTCTGCTGTTACAAGTGTGCAGAATCACCGAAATCGCTGTTTTCGTGCCTTTGAATGCGAAAAACACGTTTTCTGGTGTTTTCAGCACTCCACAGTTCGTTTGATATGCGGAAACTGCGATATCTTCGGTATCGTTGTTGTTTCCAGCTGAGATACGCACTTTCAGTGATAATCTTCACGATTCTGCTGTTACAAGTGTGCAGAATCACCGAAAACGCTGTTTTCGTGCTTTTGAATGCGAAAAACACGTTTTCTGGTGTTTTCAGCACTCCACAGTGCGTTTGATATGCGGAAACTGCGATATCTTCGGTATCGCTGTTGTTTCCAGCTGAGATATGCACTTTCAGTGATAATCTCTCACGATTCTGCTGTTACAAGTGTGCAGAACCACCGAAATCGCTGTTTTCGTGCTATTGAATGCGAAAAACACGTTTTCTGGTGTTTTCAGCACTCCACAGTGCGTTTGATATGCGGAAACTACGATATCTTCGGTATCGTTGTTATTTCCAGCTGAGACATGCATTTTCAGTGATAATCTTCATGATTCTGCTGTTACAAGTGTGCAGAATCACCGAAATCGCTGTTTTCGTGCTATTGAATGCGAAAAACACGTTTTCTGGTGTTTTCAGCACTCCACAGTGCGTTTGATATGCGGAAACTGCGATATCTTCGGTATCGTTGTTGTTTCCACCTGAGATATGCATTTTCAGTGATAATCTTCATGATTCTGCTGTTACAAGTGTGCAGAATCACCGAAATCGCTGTTTTCGTGCTATTGAATGCGAAAAACACGTTTTCTGGTGTTTTCAGAACTCCACAGTGCGTTTGATATGCGGAAACTGCGATATCTTCGGTATCGTTGTTGTTTCCAGCTGAGATATGCACTTTCAGTGATAATCTTCACGATTCTGCTGTTACAAGTGTGCAGAATCACCGAAATCGCTGTTTTCGTGCTTTTGAATGCGAAAAACACGTTTTCTGGTGTTTTCAACACTCCACAGTGCGTTTGATATGCGGAAACTGCGATATCTTCGGTATCGTTGTTGTTTCCAGCTGAGACATGCATTTTCAGTGATAATCTTCACGATTCTGCTGTTACAAGTGTGCAGAATCACCGAAATCGCTGTTTTCGTGCTTTTGAATGCGAAAAACACGTTTTCTGGTGTTTTCAACACTCCACAGTGCGTTTCATATGCGGAAACTGCCATATCTTCGGTATCGTTGTTGTTTCCAGCTGAGATATGCATTATCAGTGATAATCTTCACGATTCTGCTGTTACAAGTGTGCAGAATCACCGAAATCGCTGTTCTGGCGCTATTCAATGCGAAAAACACGTTTTCTGGTGTTTTCAGCACTCCACAGTGCGTTTGATATGCGGAAACTACGATATCTTCGGTATCGTTGTTGTTTCCAGCTGAGATATGCATTTTCAGTGATAATCTTCATGATTCTGCTGTTACAAGTGTGCAGAATCACCGAAATCGCTGCTTTCGTGCTTTTGAATGCGAAAAACACGTTTTCTGGTGTTTTCAACACTCCACAGTGCGTTTGATATGCGGAAACTGCGATATCTTCGGTATCGTTGTTGTTTCCAGCTGAGATACGCACTTTCAGTGATAATCTTCACGATTCTGCTGTTACAAGTGTGCAGAATCACCGAAAACGCTGTTTTCGTGCTTTTGAATGCGAAAAACACGTTTTCTGGTGTTTTCAGCACTCCACAGTGCGTTTGATATGCGGAAACTGCGATATCTTCGGTATTGCTGTTGTTTCCAGCTGAGATATGCACTTTCAGTGATAATCTCTCACGATTCTGCTGTTACAAGTGTGCAGAATCACCGAAATCGCTGTTTTCGTGCTTTTGAATGAGAAAAACACGTTTTCTGGTGTTTTCAGCACTCCACAGTGCGTTTGATATGCGGAAACTACGATATCTTCGGTATCGTTGTTGTTTCCAGCTGAGATATGCATTTTCAGTGATAATCTTCATGATTCTGCTGTTACAAGTGTGCAGAATCACCGAAATCGCTGTTCTCGCGCTATTCAATGCGAAAAACACGTTTTCTGGTGTTTTCAGCACTCCACAGTGCGTTTGATATGCGGAAACTGCGATATCTTCGGTATCGTTGTTGTTTCCAGCTGAGATACGCACTTTCAGTGATAATCTTCACGATTCTGCTGTTACAAGTGTGCAGAATCACCGAAAACGCTGTTTTCGTGCTTTTGGTTGCGAAGAACACGTTTTCTGGTGTTTTCAGCACTCCACAGTGCGTTTCATATGCGGAAACTGCGATATCTTCGGTATCGCTGTTGTTTCCAGCTGAGATATGCACTTTCAGTGATAATCTCTCACGATTCTGCTGTTACAAGTGTGCAGAATCACCGAAATCGCTGTTTTCGTGCTTTTGAATGAGAAAAACACGTTTTCTGGTGTTTTCAGCACTCCACAGTGCGTTTGATATGCGGAAACTGCGATATCTTCGGTATCGTTGTTGTTTCCAGCTGAGATATGCACTTTCAGTGATAATCTTCACGATTCTGCTGTTACAAGTGTGCAGAATCACCGAAATCGCTGTTTTCGTGCTTTTGAATGCGAAAAACACGTTTTCTGGTGTTTTCAACACTCCACAGTGCGTTTGATATGCGGAAACTGCGATATCTTCGGTATCGTTGTTGTTTCCAGCTGAGATACGCACTTTCAGTGATAATCTTCACGATTCTGCTGTTACAAGTGTGCAGAATCACCGAAAACGCTGTTTTCGTGCTTTTGAATGCGAAAAACACGTTTTCTGGTGTTTTCAGCACTCCACAGTGCGTTTGATATGCGGAAACTGCGATATCTTCGGTATCGCTGTTGTTTCCAGCTGAGATATGCACTTTCAGTGATAATCTCTCACGATTCTGCTGTTACAAGTGTGCAGAATCACCGAAATCGCTGTTCTGGCGCTATTCAATGCGAAAAACACGTTTTCTGGTGTTTTCAGCACTCCACAGTGCGTTTGATATGCGGAAACTACGATATCTTCGGTATCGTTGTTGTTTCCAGCTGAGATACGCACTTTCAGTGATAATCTTCACGATTCTGCTGTTACAAGTGTGCAGAATCACCGAAAACGCTGTTTTCGTGCTTTTGAATGCGAAAAACACGTTTTCTGGTGTTTTCAGCACTCCACAGTGCGTTTGATATGCGGAAACTGCCATATCTTCGGTGTCGTTGTTGTTTCCAGCTGAGATATGCATTTTCAGTGATAATCTTCACGATTCTGCTGTTACAAGTGTGCAGAATCACCGAAATCGCTGTTTTCGCGCTATTCAATGCGAAAAACACGTTTTCTGGTGTTTTCAACACTCCACAGTGCGTTTGATATGCGGAAACTGCGATATCTTCGGTATCGTTGTTGTTTCCAGCTGAGATATGCACTTTCAGTGATAATCTTCACGATTCTGCTGTTACAAGTGTGCAGAATCTCCGAAATCGCTGTTTTCGTGCTTTTGAATGCGAAAAACACGTTTTCTGGTGTTTTCCGCACTCCACAGTGCGTTTGATATGCGGAAACTACGATATCTTCGGTATCGTTGTTGTTTCCAGCTGAGATATGCATTTTCAGTGATAATCTTCATGATTCTGCTGTTACAAGTGTGCAGAATCACCGAAATCGCTGTTTTCGTGCTTTTGAATGCGGAAAACACGTTTTCTGGTGTTTTCAGCACTCCACAGTGCGTTTGAAATGCGGAAACTGCGATATCTTCGGTATCATTGTTGTTTCCAGCTGAGAAATGCATTTTCAGTGATAATCTTCAGGATTCCGCTGTTACAAGTGTGCAGAATCACCGAAATCGCTGTTTTCGTGCTTTTGAATGCGAAAAACACGTTTTCTGGTGTTTTCAACACTCCACAGTGCGTTTGATATGCGGAAACTGCGATATCTTCGGTATCGTTGTTGTTTCCAGCTGAGATATGCACTTTCAGTGATAATCTTCACGATTCTGCTGTTGCAAGTGTGCAGAATCACCGAAATCGCTGTTTTCGTGCTTTTGAATGCGAAAAACACGTTTTCTGGTGTTTTCAGCACTCCACAGTGCGTTTGATATGCGGAAACTACGATATCTTCGGTATCGTTGTTGTTTCCAGCTGAGATATGCATTTTCAGTGATAATCTTTATGATTCTGCTGTTACAAGTGTGCAGAATCACCGAAATCGCTGTTTTCGTGCTTTTGAATGCGAAAAACACGTTTTCTGGTGTTTTCAACACTCCACAGTGCGTTTGATATGCGGAAACTGCGATATCTTCGGTATCGTTGTTGTTTCCAGCTGAGATACGCACTTTCAGTGATAATCTTCACGATTCTGCTGTTACAAGTGTGCAGAATCACCGAAAACGCTGTTTTCGTGCTTTTGAATGCGAGAAACACGTTTTCTGGTGTTTTCAGCACTCCACAGTGCGTTTGATATGCGGAAACTGCGATATCTTCGGTATCGCTGCTGTTTCCAGCTGAGATATGCACTTTCAGTGATAATCTCTCACGATTCTGCTGTTACAAGTGTGCAGAATCACCGAAATCGCTGTTTTCGTGCTTTTGAATGAGAAAAACACGTTTTCTGGTGTTTTCAGCACTCCACAGTGCGTTTGATATGCGGAAACTACGATATCTTCGATATCGTTGTTGTTTCCAGCTGAGATACGCACTTTCAGTGATAATCTTCACGATTCTGCTGTTACAAGTGTGCAGAATCACCGAAAACGCTGTTTTCGTGCTTTTGAATGCGAAAAACACGTTTTCTGTTGTTTTCAGCACTCCACAGTGCGTTTGATATGCGGAAACTGCGATATCTTCGGTATCGCTGCTGTTTCCAGCTGAGATATGCACTTTCAGTGATAATCTCTCACGATTCTGCTGTTACAAGTGTGCAGAATCACCGAAATCGCTGTTTTCGTGCTTTTGAATGAGAAAAACACGTTTTCTGGTGTTTTCAGCACTCCACAGTGCGTTTGATATGCGGAAACTACGATATCTTCGGTATCGTTGTTGTTTCCAGCAGAGATATGCATTTTCAGTGATAATCTTCATGATTCTGCTGTTACAAGTGTGCAGAATCACCGAAATCGCTGTTCTCGCGCTATTCAATGCGAAAAACACGTTTTCTGGTGTTTTCAGCACTCCACAGTGCGTTTGATATGCGGAAACTGCCATATCTTCGGTATCGTTGTTGTTTCCAGCTGAGAAATGCATTTTCAGTGATAATCTTCAGGATTCCGCTGTTACAAGTGTGCAGAATCACCGAAATCGCTGTTTTCGTGCTTTTGAATGCGAAAAACACGTTTTCTGGTGTTTTCAACACTCCACAGTGCGTTTGATATGCGGAAACTGCGATATCTTCGGTATCGTTGTTGTTTCCAGCTGAGATACGCACTTTCAGTGATAATCTTCACGATTCTGCTGTTACAAGTGTGCAGAATCACCGAAAACGCTGTTCTCGCGCTATTCAATGCGAAAAACACGTTTTCTGGTGTTTTCAGCACTCCACAGTGCGTTTGATATGCGGAAACTGCCATATCTTCGGTATCGTTGTTGTTTCCAGCTGAGATATGCATTATCAGTGATAATCTTCACGATTCTGCTGTTACAAGTGTGCAGAATCACCGAAATCGCTGTTCTGGCGCTATTCAATGCGAAAAACACGTTTTCTGGTGTTTTCAGCACTCCACAGTGCGTTTGATATGCGGAAACTACGATATCTTCGGTATCGTTGTTGTTTCCAGCTGAGATATGCATTTTCAGTGATAATCTTCATGATTCTGCTGTTACAAGTGTGCAGAATCACCGAAATCGCTGCTTTCGTGCTTTTGAATGCGAAAAACACGTTTTCTGGTGTTTTCAACACTCCACAGTGCGTTTGATATGCGGAAACTGCGATATCTTCGGTATCGTTGTTGTTTCCAGCTGAGATACGCACTTTCAGTGATAATCTTCACGATTCTGCTGTTAGAAGTGTGCAGAATCACCGAAAACGCTGTTTTCGTGCTTTTGAATGCGAAAAACACGTTTTCTGGTGTTTTCAGCACTCCACAGTGCGTTTGATATGCGGAAACTGCCATATCTTCGGTGTCGTTGTTGTTTCCAGCTGAGATATGCACTTTCAGTGATAATCTCTCACGATTCTGCTGTTACAAGTGTGCAGAATCACCGAAATCGCTGTTTTCGCGCTATTCAATGCGAAAAACACGTTTTCTGGTGTTTTCAACACTCCACAGTGCGTTTGATATGCGGAAACTGCGATATCTTCGGTATCATTGTTGTTTCCAGCTGAGAAATGCATTTTCAGTGATAATCTTCAGGATTCCGCTGTTACAAGTGTGCAGAATCACCGAAATCGCTGTTTTCGTGCTTTTGAATGCGAAAAACACGTTTTCTGGTGTTTTCAACACTCCACAGTGCGTTTGATATGCGGAAACTGCGATATCTTCGGTATCGTTGTTGTTTCCAGCTGAGATATGCACTTTCAGTGATAATCTTCACGATTCTGCTGTTGCAAGTGTGCAGAATCACCGAAATCGCTGTTTTCGTGCTTTTGAATGCGAAAAACACGTTTTCTGGTGTTTTCAGCATTCCACAGTGCGTTTGATATGCGGAAACTACGATATCTTCGGTATCGTTGTTGTTTCCAGCTGAGATATGCATTTTCAGTGATAATCTTTATGATTCTGCTGTTACAAGTGTGCAGAATCACCGAAATCGCTGTTTTCGTGCTTTTGAATGCGAAAAACACGTTTTCTGGTGTTTTCAACACTCCACAGTGCGTTTGATATGCGGAAACTGCGATATCTTCGGTATCGTTGTTGTTTCCAGCTGAGATACGCACTTTCAGTGATAATCTTCACGATTCTGCTGTTACAAGTGTGCAGAATCACCGAAAACGCTGTTTTCGTGCTTTTGAATGCGAAAAACACGTTTTCTGGTGTTTTCAGCACTCCACAGTGCGTTTGATATGCGGAAACTGCGATATCTTCGGTATCGCTGCTGTTTCCAGCTGAGATATGCACTTTCAGTGATAATCTCTCACGATTCTGCTGTTACAAGTGTGCAGAATCACCGAAATCGCTGTTTTCGTGCTTTTGAATGAGAAAAACACGTTTTCTGGTGTTTTCAGCACTCCACAATGCGTTTGATATGCGGAAACTACGATATCTTCGATATCGTTGTTGTTTCCAGCTGAGATACGCACTTTCAGTGATAATCTTCACGATTCTGCTGTTACAAGTGTGCAGAATCACCGAAAACGCTGTTTTCGTGCTTTTGAATGCGAAAAACACGTTTTCTGGTGTTTTCAGCACTCCACAGTGCGTTTGATATGCGGAAACTGCGATATCTTCGGTATCGCTGCTGTTTCCAGCTGAGATATGCACTTTCAGTGATAATCTCTCACGATTCTGCTGTTACAAGTGTGCAGAATCACCGAAATCGCTGTTTTCGTGCTTTTGAATGAGAAAAACACGTTTTCTGGTGTTTTCAGCACTCCACAGTGCGTTTGATATGCGGAAACTACGATATCTTCGGTATCGTTGTTGTTTCCAGCAGAGATATGCATTTTCAGTGATAATCTTCATGATTCTGCTGTTACAAGTGTGCAGAATCACCGAAATCGCTGTTCTCGCGCTATTCAATGCGAAAAACACGTTTTCTGGTGTTTTCAGCACTCCACAGTGCGTTTGATATGCGGAAACTGCCATATCTTCGGTATCGTTGTTGTTTCCAGCTGAGAAATGCATTTTCAGTGATAATCTTCAGGATTCCGCTGTTACAAGTGTGCAGAATCACCGAAATCGCTGTTCTGGCGCTATTCAATGCGAAAAACACGTTTTCTGGTGTTTTCAGCACTCCACAGTGCGTTTGATATGCGGAAACTGCGATATCTTCGGTATCGTTGTTGTTTCCAGCTGAGATATGCACTTTCAGTGATAATCTTCACGATTCTGCTGTTACAAGTGTGCAGAATCTCCGAAATCGCTGTTTTCGTGCTTTTGAATGCGAAAAACACGTTTTCTGGTGTTTTCCGCACTCCACAGTGCGTTTGATATGCGGAAACTACGATATCCTCGGTATCGTTGTTGTTTCCAGCTCAGATATGCATTTTCAGTGATAATCTTCATGATTCTGCTGTTACAAGTGTGCAGAATCACCGAAATCGCTGTTTTCGTGCTTTCGAATGCGAAAAACACGTTTTCTGGTGTTTTCAACACTCCACAGTGCGTTTGATATGCGGAAACTGCGATATCTTCGGTATCGTTGTTGTTTCCAGCTGAGATATGCACTTTCAGTGATAATCTTCACGATTCTGCTGTTACAAGTGTGCAGAATCACCGAAATCGCTGTTTTCGTGCTTTTGAATGCGAAAAACACGTTTTCTGGTGTTTTCAACACTCCACAGTGCGTTTGATATGCGGAAACTGCGATATCTTCGGTATCGTTGTTGTTTCCAGCTGAGATATGCACTTTCTGTGATAATCTTCACGATTCTGCTGTTGCAAGTGTGCAGAATCACCGAAATCGCTGTTTTCGTGCTTTTGAATGCGAAAAACACGTTTTCTGGTGTTTTCAGCACTCCACAGTGCGTTTGATATGCGGAAACTACGATATCTTCGGTATCGTTGTTGTTTCCAGCTGAGATATGCATTTTCAGTGATAATCTTCATGATTCTGCTGTTACAAGTGTGCAGAATCACCGAAATCGCTGTTTTCGTGCTTTTGAATGCGAAAAACACGTTTTCTGGTGTTTTCAACACTCCACAGTGCGTTTGATATGCGGAAACTGCGATATCTTCGGTATCGTTGTTGTTTCCAGCTGAGATACGCACTTTCAGTGATAATCTTCACGATTCTGCTGTTACAAGTGTGCAGAATCACCGAAAACGCTGTTTTCGTGCTTTTGAATGCGAAAAACACGTTTTCTGGTGTTTTCAGCACTCCACAGTGCGTTTGATATGCGGAAACTGCGATATCTTCGGTATCGCTGTTGTTTCCAGCTGAGATATGCACTTTCAGTGATAATCTCTCACGATTCTGCTGTTACAAGTGTGCAGAATCACCGAAATCGCTGTTTTCGTGCTTTTGAATGAGAAAAACACGTTTTCTGGTGTTTTCAGCACTCCACATGCGTTTGATATGCGGAAACTACGATATCTTCGGTATCGTTGTTGTTTCCAGCTGAGATATGCATTTTCAGTGATAATCTTCATGATTCTGCTGTTACAAGTGTGCAGAATCACCGAAATCGCTGTTCTCGCGCTATTCAATGCGAAAAACACGTTTTCTGGTGTTTTCAGCACTCCACAGTGCGTTTGAAATGCGGAAACTGCGATATGTTCGGTATCATTGTTGTTTCCAGCTGAGAAATGCATTTTCAGTGATAATCTTCAGGATTCCGCTGTTACAAGTGTGCAGAATCACCGAAATCGCTGTTTTCGTGCTTTTGAATGCGAAAAACACGTTTTCTGGTGTTTTCAGCACTCCACAGTGCGTTTGATATGCGGAAACTGCGATATCTTCGGTATCGTTGTTGTTTCCAGCTGAGATATGCACTTTCAGTGATAATCTTCACGATTCTGCTGTTACAAGTGTGCAGAATCACCGAAATCGCTGTTTTCGTGCTTTTGAATGCGAAAAACACGTTTTCTGGTGTTTTCAACACTCCACAGTGCGTTTGATATGCGGAAACTGCGATATCTTCGGTATCGTTGTTGTTTCCAGCTGAGACATGCATTTTCAGTGATAATCTTCACGATTCTGCTGTTACAAGTGTGCAGAATCACCGAAATCGCTGTTTTCGTGCTTTTGAATGCGAAAAACACGTTTTCTGGTGTTTTCAACACTCCACAGTGCGTTTCATATGCGGAAACTGCCATATCTTCGGTATCGTTGTTGTTTCCAGCTGAGATATGCATTATCAGTGATAATCTTCACGATTCTGCTGTTACAAGTGTGCAGAATCACCGAAATCGCTGTTCTGGCGCTATTCAATGCGAAAAACACGTTTTCTGGTGTTTTCAGCACTCCACAGTGCGTTTGATATGCGGAAACTACGATATCTTCGGTATCGTTGTTGTTTCCAGCTGAGATATGCATTTTCAGTGATAATCTTCATGATTCTGCTGTTACAAGTGTGCAGAATCACCGAAATCGCTGCTTTCGTGCTTTTGAATGCGAAAAACACGTTTTCTGGTGTTTTCAACACTCCACAGTGCGTTTGATATGCGGAAACTGCGATATCTTCGGTATCGTTGTTGTTTCCAGCTGAGATACGCACTTTCAGTGATAATCTTCACGATTCTGCTGTTACAAGTGTGCAGAATCACCGAATACGCTGTTTTCGTGCTTTTGAATGCGAAAAACACGTTTTCTGGTGTTTTCAGCACTGCACAGTGCGTTTGATATGCGGAAACTGCGATATCTTCGGTATCGCTGTTGTTTCCAGCTGAGATATGCACTTTCAGTGATAATCTCTCACGATTCTGCTGTTACAAGTGTGCAGAATCACCGAATTCGCTGTTTTCGTGCTTTTGAATGAGAAAAACACGTTTTCTGGTGTTTTCAGCACTCCACAGTGCGTTTGATATGCGGAAACTACGATATCTTCGGTATCGTTGTTGTTTCCAGCTGAGATATGCATTTTCAGTGATAATCTTCATGATTCTGCTGTTACAAGTGTGCAGAATCACCGAAATCGCTGTTCTCGCGCTATTCAATGCGAAAAACACGTTTTCTGGTGTTTTCAGCACTCCACAGTGCGTTTGATATGCGGAAACTGCGATATCTTCGGTATCGTTGTTGTTTCCAGCTGAGATACGCACTTTCAGTGATAATCTTCACGATTCTGCTGTTACAAGTGTGCAGAATCACCGAAAACGCTGTTTTCGTGCTTTTGAATGCGAAGAACACGTTTTCTGGTGTTTTCAGCACTCCACAGTGCGTTTCATATGCGGAAACTGCGATATCTTCGGTATCGCTGTTGTTTCCAGCTGAGATATGCACTTTCAGTGATAATCTCTCACGATTCTGCTGTTACAAGTGTGCAGAATCACCGAAATCGCTGTTTTCGTGCTTTTGAATGAGAAAAACACGTTTTCTGGTGTTTTCAGCACTCCACAGTGCGTTTGATATGCGGAAACTGCGATATCTTCGGTATCGTTGTTGTTTCCAGCTGAGATATGCACTTTCAGTGATAATCTTCACGATTCTGCTGTTACAAGTGTGCAGAATCACCGAAAACGCTGTTTTCGTGCTTTTGAATGCGAAAAACACGTTTTCTGGTGTTTTCAGCACTCCACAGTGCGTTTGATATGCGGAAACTGCGATATCTTCGGTATCGCTGTTGTTTCCAGCTGAGATATGCACTTTCAGTGATAATCTCTCACGATTCTGCTGTTACAAGTGTGCAGAATCACCGAAATCGCTGTTCTGGCGCTATTCAATGCGAAAAACACGTTTTCTGGTGTTTTCAGCACTCCACAGTGCGTTTGATATGCGGAAACTACGATATCTTCGGTATCGTTGTTGTTTCCAGCTGAGATACGCACTTTCAGTGATAATCTTCACGATTCTGCTGTTACAAGTGTGCAGAATCACCGAAAACGCTGTTTTCGTGCTTTTGAATGCGAAAAACACGTTTTCTGGTGTTTTCAGCACTCCACAGTGCGTTTGATATGCGGAAACTGCCATATCTTCGGTGTCGTTGTTGTTTCCAGCTGAGATATGCATTTTCAGTGATAATCTTCACGATTCTGCTGTTACAAGTGTGCAGAATCACCGAAATCGCTGTTTTCGCGCTATTCAATGCGAAAAACACGTTTTCTGGTGTTTTCAGCACTCCACAGTGCGTTTGATATGCGGAAACTGCCATATCTTCGGTATCGTTGTTGTTTCCAGCTGAGAAATGCATTTTCAGTGATAATCTTCAGGATTCCGCTGTTACAAGTGTGCAGAATCACCGAAATCGCTGTTCTGGCGCTATTCAATGCGAAAAACACGTTTTCTGGTGTTTTCAGCACTCCACAGTGCGTTTGATATGCGGAAACTGCGATATCTTCGGTATCGTTGTTGTTACCAGCTGAGATATGCACTTTCAGTGATAATCTTCACGATTCTGCTGTTACAAGTGTGCAGAATCACCGAAAACGCTGTTTTCGTGCTTTTGAATGCGAAAAACACGTTTTCTGGTGTTTTCAGCACTCCACAGTGCGTTTGATATGCGGAAACTGCGATATCTTCGGTATCGCTGTTGTTTCCAGCTGAGATATGCACTTTCAGTGATAATCTCTCACGATTCTGCTGTTACAAGTGTGCAGAATCACCGAAATCGCTGTTCTGGCGCTATTCAATGCGAAAAACACGTTTTCTGGTGTTTTCAGCACTCCACAGTGCGTTTGATATGCGGAAACTACGATATCTTCGGTATCGTTGTTGTTTCCAGCTGAGATACGCACTTTCAGTGATAATCTTCACGATTCTGCTGTTACAAGTGTGCAGAATCACCGAAAACGCTGTTTTCGTGCTTTTGAATGCGAAAAACACGTTTTCTGGTGTTTTCAGCACTCCACAGTGCGTTTGATATGCGGAAACTGCCATATCTTCGGTGTCGTTGTTGTTTCCAGCTGAGATATGCATTTTCAGTGATAATCTTCACGATTCTGCTGTTACAAGTGTGCAGAATCACCGAAATCGCTGTTTTCGCGCTATTCAATGCGAAAAACACGTTTTCTGGTGTTTTCAGCACTCCACAGTGCGTTTGATATGCGGAAACTGCCATATCTTCGGTATCGTTGTTGTTTCCAGCTGAGAAATGCATTTTCAGTGATAATCTTCAGGATTCCGCTGTTACAAGTGTGCAGAATCACCGAAATCGCTGTTCTGGCGCTATTCAATGCGAAAAACACGTTTTCTGGTGTTTTCAGCACTCCACAGTGCGTTTGATATGCGGAAACTGCGATATCTTCGGTATCGTTGTTGTTACCAGCTGAGATATGCACTTTCAGTGATAATCTTCACGATTCTGCTGTTACAAGTGTGCAGAATCTCCGAAATCGCTGTTTTCGTGCTTTTGAATGCGAAAAACACGTTTTCTGGTGTTTTCCGCACTCCACAGTGCGTTTGATATGCGGAAACTACGATATCCTCGGTATCGTTGTTGTTTCCAGCTCAGATATGCATTTTCAGTGATAATCTTCATGATTCTGCTGTTACAAGTGTGCAGAATCACCGAAATCGCTGTTTTCGTGCTTTCGAATGCGAAAAACACGTTTTCTGGTGTTTTCAACACTCCACAGTGCGTTTGATATGCGGAAACTGCGATATCTTCGGTATCGTTGTTGTTTCCAGCTGAGATATGCACTTTCAGTGATAATCTTCACGATTCTGCTGTTACAAGTGTGCAGAATCACCGAAATCGCTGTTTTCGTGCTTTTGAATGCGAAAAACACGTTTTCTGGTGTTTTCAACACTCCACAGTGCGTTTGATATGCGGAAACTGCGATATCTTCGGTATCGTTGTTGTTTCCAGCTGAGATATGCACTTTCTGTGATAATCTTCACGATTCTGCTGTTGCAAGTGTGCAGAATCACCGAAATCGCTGTTTTCGTGCTTTTGAATGCGAAAAACACGTTTTCTGGTGTTTTCAGCACTCCACAGTGCGTTTGATATGCGGAAACTACGATATCTTCGGTATCGTTGTTGTTTCCAGCTGAGATATGCATTTTCAGTGATAATCTTCATGATTCTGCTGTTACAAGTGTGCAGAATCACCGAAATCGCTGTTTTCGTGCTTTTGAATGCGAAAAACACGTTTTCTGGTGTTTTCAACACTCCACAGTGCGTTTGATATGCGGAAACTGCGATATCTTCGGTATCGTTGTTGTTTCCAGCTGAGATACGCACTTTCAGTGATAATCTTCACGATTCTGCTGTTACAAGTGTGCAGAATCACCGAAAACGCTGTTTTCGTGCTTTTGAATGCGAAAAACACGTTTTCTGGTGTTTTCAGCACTCCACAGTGCGTTTGATATGCGGAAACTGCGATATCTTCGGTATCGCTGTTGTTTCCAGCTGAGATATGCACTTTCAGTGATAATCTCTCACGATTCTGCTGTTACAAGTGTGCAGAATCACCGAAATCGCTGTTTTCGTGCTTTTGAATGAGAAAAACACGTTTTCTGGTGTTTTCAGCACTCCACATGCGTTTGATATGCGGAAACTACGATATCTTCGGTATCGTTGTTGTTTCCAGCTGAGATATGCATTTTCAGTGATAATCTTCATGATTCTGCTGTTACAAGTGTGCAGAATCACCGAAATCGCTGTTCTCGCGCTATTCAATGCGAAAAACACGTTTTCTGGTGTTTTCAGCACTCCACAGTGCGTTTGAAATGCGGAAACTGCGATATGTTCGGTATCATTGTTGTTTCCAGCTGAGAAATGCATTTTCAGTGATAATCTTCAGGATTCCGCTGTTACAAGTGTGCAGAATCACCGAAATCGCTGTTTTCGTGCTTTTGAATGCGAAAAACACGTTTTCTGGTGTTTTCAGCACTCCACAGTGCGTTTGATATGCGGAAACTGCGATATCTTCGGTATCGTTGTTGTTTCCAGCTGAGATATGCACTTTCAGTGATAATCTTCACGATTCTGCTGTTACAAGTGTGCAGAATCACCGAAATCGCTGTTTTCGTGCTTTTGAATGCGAAAAACACGTTTTCTGGTGTTTTCAACACTCCACAGTGCGTTTGATATGCGGAAACTGCGATATCTTCGGTATCGTTGTTGTTTCCAGCTGAGACATGCATTTTCAGTGATAATCTTCACGATTCTGCTGTTACAAGTGTGCAGAATCACCGAAATCGCTGTTTTCGTGCTTTTGAATGCGAAAAACACGTTTTCTGGTGTTTTCAACACTCCACAGTGCGTTTCATATGCGGAAACTGCCATATCTTCGGTATCGTTGTTGTTTCCAGCTGAGATATGCATTATCAGTGATAATCTTCACGATTCTGCTGTTACAAGTGTGCAGAATCACCGAAATCGCTGTTCTGGCGCTATTCAATGCGAAAAACACGTTTTCTGGTGTTTTCAGCACTCCACAGTGCGTTTGATATGCGGAAACTACGATATCTTCGGTATCGTTGTTGTTTCCAGCTGAGATATGCATTTTCAGTGATAATCTTCATGATTCTGCTGTTACAAGTGTGCAGAATCACCGAAATCGCTGCTTTCGTGCTTTTGAATGCGAAAAACACGTTTTCTGGTGTTTTCAACACTCCACAGTGCGTTTGATATGCGGAAACTGCGATATCTTCGGTATCGTTGTTGTTTCCAGCTGAGATACGCACTTTCAGTGATAATCTTCACGATTCTGCTGTTACAAGTGTGCAGAATCACCGAAAACGCTGTTTTCGTGCTTTTGAATGCGAAAAACACGTTTTCTGGTGTTTTCAGCACTGCACAGTGCGTTTGATATGCGGAAACTGCGATATCTTCGGTATCGCTGTTGTTTCCAGCTGAGATATGCACTTTCAGTGATAATCTCTCACGATTCTGCTGTTACAAGTGTGCAGAATCACCGAATTCGCTGTTTTCGTGCTTTTGAATGAGAAAAACACGTTTTCTGGTGTTTTCAGCACTCCACAGTGCGTTTGATATGCGGAAACTACGATATCTTCGGTATCGTTGTTGTTTCCAGCTGAGATATGCATTTTCAGTGATAATCTTCATGATTCTGCTGTTACAAGTGTGCAGAATCACCGAAATCGCTGTTCTCGCGCTATTCAATGCGAAAAACACGTTTTCTGGTGTTTTCAGCACTCCACAGTGCGTTTGATATGCGGAAACTGCGATATCTTCGGTATCGTTGTTGTTTCCAGCTGAGATACGCACTTTCAGTGATAATCTTCACGATTCTGCTGTTACAAGTGTGCAGAATCACCGAAAACGCTGTTTTCGTGCTTTTGAATGCGAAGAACACGTTTTCTGGTGTTTTCAGCACTCCACAGTGCGTTTCATATGCGGAAACTGCGATATCTTCGGTATCGCTGTTGTTTCCAGCTGAGATATGCACTTTCAGTGATAATCTCTCACGATTCTGCTGTTACAAGTGTGCAGAATCACCGAAATCGCTGTTTTCGTGCTTTTGAATGAGAAAAACACGTTTTCTGGTGTTTTCAGCACTCCACAGTGCGTTTGATATGCGGAAACTGCGATATCTTCGGTATCGTTGTTGTTTCCAGCTGAGATATGCACTTTCAGTGATAATCTTCACGATTCTGCTGTTACAAGTGTGCAGAATCACCGAAAACGCTGTTTTCGTGCTTTTGAATGCGAAAAACACGTTTTCTGGTGTTTTCAGCACTCCACAGTGCGTTTGATATGCGGAAACTGCGATATCTTCGGTATCGCTGTTGTTTCCAGCTGAGATATGCACTTTCAGTGATAATCTCTCACGATTCTGCTGTTACAAGTGTGCAGAATCACCGAAATCGCTGTTCTGGCGCTATTCAATGCGAAAAACACGTTTTCTGGTGTTTTCAGCACTCCACAGTGCGTTTGATATGCGGAAACTACGATATCTTCGGTATCGTTGTTGTTTCCAGCTGAGATACGCACTTTCAGTGATAATCTTCACGATTCTGCTGTTACAAGTGTGCAGAATCACCGAAAACGCTGTTTTCGTGCTTTTGAATGCGAAAAACACGTTTTCTGGTGTTTTCAGCACTCCACAGTGCGTTTGATATGCGGAAACTGCCATATCTTCGGTGTCGTTGTTGTTTCCAGCTGAGATATGCATTTTCAGTGATAATCTTCACGATTCTGCTGTTACAAGTGTGCAGAATCACCGAAATCGCTGTTTTCGCGCTATTCAACGCGAAAAACACGTTTTCTGGTGTTTTCAACACTCCACAGTGCGTTTGATATGCGGAAACTGCGATATCTTCGGTATCGTTGTTGTTTCCAGCTGAGATATGCACTTTCAGTGATAATCTTCACGATTCTGCTGTTACAAGTGTGCAGAATCTCCGAAATCGCTGTTTTCGTGCTTTTGAATGCGAAAAACACGTTTTCTGGTGTTTTCCGCACTCCACAGTGCGTTTGATATGCGGAAACTACGATATCTTCGGTATCGTTGTTGTTTCCAGCTGAGATATGCATTTTCAGTGATAATCTTCATGATTCTGCTGTTACAAGTGTGCAGAATCACCGAAATCGCTGTTTTCGTGCTTTTGAATGCGGAAAACACGTTTTCTGGTGTTTTCAGCACTCCACAGTGCGTTTGAAATGCGGAAACTGCGATATCTTCGGTATCATTGTTGTTTCCAGCTGAGAAATGCATTTTCAGTGATAATCTTCAGGATTCCGCTGTTACAAGTGTGCAGAATCACCGAAATCGCTGTTTTCGTGCTTTTGAACGCGAAAAACACGTTTTCTGGTGTTTTCAACACTCCACAGTGCGTTTGATATGCGGAAACTGCGATATCTTCGGTATCGTTGTTGTTTCCAGCTGAGATATGCACTTTCAGTGATAATCTTCACGATTCTGCTGTTGCAAGTGTGCAGAATCACCGAAATCGCTGTTTTCGTGCTTTTGAATGCGAAAAACACGTTTTCTGGTGTTTTCAGCACTCCACAGTGCGTTTGATATGCGGAAACTACGATATCTTCGGTATCGTTGTTGTTTCCAGCTGAGATATGCATTTTCAGTGATAATCTTCATGATTCTGCTGTTACAAGTGTGCAGAATCACCGAAATCGCTGTTTTCGTGCTTTTGAATGCGAAAAACACGTTTTCTGGTGTTTTCAACACTCCACAGTGCGTTTGATATGCGGAAACTGCGATATCTTCGGTATCGTTGTTGTTTCCAGCTGAGATACGCACTTTCAGTGATAATCTTCACGATTCTGCTGTTACAAGTGTGCAGAATCACCGAAAACGCTGTTTTCGTGCTTTTGAATGCGAAAAACACGTTTTCTGGTGTTTTCAGCACTCCACAGTGCGTTTGATATGCGGAAACTGCGATATCTTCGGTATCGCTGTTGTTTCCAGCTGAGATATGCACTTTCAGTGATAATCTCTCACGATTCTGCTGTTACAAGTGTGCAGAATCACCGAAATCGCTGTTTTCGTGCTTTTGAATGAGAAAAACACGTTTTCTGGTGTTTTCAGCACTCCACAGTGCGTTTGATATGCGGAAACTACGATATCTTCGGTATCGTTGTTGTTTCCAGCAGAGATATGCATTTTCAGTGATAATCTTCATGATTCTGCTGTTACAAGTGTGCAGAATCACCGAAATCGCTGTTCTCGCGCTATTCAATGCGAAAAACACGTTTTCTGGTGTTTTCAGCACTCCACAGTGCGTTTGATATGCGGAAACTGCCATATCTTCGGTATCGTTGTTGTTTCCAGCTGAGAAATGCATTTTCAGTGATAATCTTCAGGATTCCGCTGTTACAAGTGTGCAGAATCACCGAAATCGCTGTTTTCGTGCTTTTGAATGCGAAAAACACGTTTTCTGGTGTTTTCAACACTCCACAGTGCGTTTGATATGCGGAAACTGCGATATCTTCGGTATCGTTGTTGTTTCCAGCTGAGATACGCACTTTCAGTGATAATCTTCACGATTCTGCTGTTACAAGTGTGCAGAATCACCGAAAACGCTGTTCTCGCGCTATTCAATGCGAAAAACACGTTTTCTGGTGTTTTCAGCACTCCACAGTGCGTTTGATATGCGGAAACTGCCATATCTTCGGTATCGTTGTTGTTTCCAGCTGAGAAATGCATTTTCAGTGATAATCTTCAGGATTCCGCTGTTACAAGTGTGCAGAATCACCGAAATCGCTGTTTTCGTGCTTTTGAATGCGAAAAACACGTTTTCTGGTGTTTTCAGCACTCCACAGTGCGTTTGAAATGCGGAAACTGCGATATGTTCGGTATCATTGTTGTTTCCAGCTGAGAAATGCATTTTCAGTGATAATCTTCAGGATTCCGCTGTTACAAGTGTGCAGAATCACCGAAATCGCTGTTTTCGTGCTTTTGAATGCGAAAAACACGTTTTCTGGTGTTTTCAGCACTCCACAGTGCGTTTGATATGCGGAAACTGCGATATCTTCGGTATCGTTGTTGTTTCCAGCTGAGATATGCACTTTCAGTGATAATCTTCACGATTCTGCTGTTACAAGTGTGCAGAATCACCGAAATCGCTGTTTTCGTGCTTTTGAATGCGAAAAACACGTTTTCTGGTGTTTTCAACACTCCACAGTGCGTTTGATATGCGGAAACTGCGATATTTTCGGTATCGTTGTTGTTTCCAGCTGAGACATGCATTTTCAGTGATAATCTTCACGATTCTGCTGTTACAAGTGTGCAGAATCACCGAAATCGCTGTTTTCGTGCTTTTGAATGCGAAAAACACGTTTTCTGGTGTTTTCAACACTCCACAGTGCGTTTCATATGCGGAAACTGCCATATCTTCGGTATCGTTGTTGTTTCCAGCTGAGATATGCATTATCAGTGATAATCTTCACGATTCTGCTGTTACAAGTATGCAGAATCACCGAAATCGCTGTTCTGGCGCTATTCAATGCGGAAAACACGTTTTCTGGTGTTTTCAGCACTCCACAGTGCGTTTGATATGCGGAAACTACGATATCTTCGGTATCGTTGTTGTTTCCAGCTGAGATATGCATTTTCAGTGATAATCTTCATGATTCTGCTGTTACAAGTGTGCAGAATCACCGAAATCGCTGCTTTCGTGCTTTTGAATGCGAAAAACACGTTTTCTGGTGTTTTCAACACTCCACAGTGCGTTTGATATGCGGAAACTGCGATATCTTCGGTATCGTTGTTGTTTCCAGCTGAGATACGCACTTTCAGTGATAATCTTCACGATTCTGCTGTTACAAGTGTGCAGAATCACCGAAAACGCTGTTTTCGTGCTTTTGAATGCGAAAAACACGTTTTCTGGTGTTTTCAGCACTCCACAGTGCGTTTGATATGCGGAAACTGCGATATCTTCGGTATCGCTGTTGTTTCCAGCTGAGATATGCACTTTCAGTGATAATCTCTCACGATTCTGCTGTTACAAGTGTGCAGAATCACCGAAATCGCTGTTTTCGTGCTTTTGAATGAGAAAAACACGTTTTCTGGTGTTTTCAGCACTCCACAGTGCGTTTGATATGCGGAAACTACGATATCTTCGGTATCGTTGTTGTTTCCAGCTGAGATATGCATTTTCAGTGATAATCTTCATGATTCTGCTGTTACAAGTGTGCAGAATCACCGAAATCGCTGTTCTCGCGCTATTCAATGCGAAAAACACGTTTTCTGGTGTTTTCAGCACTCCACAGTGCGTTTGATATGCGGAAACTGCGATATCTTCGGTATCGTTGTTGTTTCCAGCTGAGATACGCACTTTCAGTGATAATCTTCACGATTCTGCTGTTACAAGTGTGCAGAATCACCGAAAACGCTGTTTTCGTGCTTTTGAATGCGAAAAACACGTTTTCTGGTGTTTTCAGCACTCCACAGTGCGTTTCATATGCGGAAACTGCGATATCTTCGGTATCGCTGTTGTTTCCAGCTGAGATATGCACTTTCAGTGATAATCTCTCACGATTCTGCTGTTACAAGTGTGCAGAATCACCGAAATCGCTGTTTTCGTGCTTTTGAATGAGAAAAACACGTTTTCTGGTGTTTTCAGCACTCCACAGTGCGTTTGATATGCGGAAACTGCGATATCTTCGGTATCGTTGTTGTTTCCAGCTGAGATATGCACTTTCAGTGATAATCTTCACGATTCTGCTGTTACAAGTGTGCAGAATCACCGAAATCGCTGTTTTCGTGCTTTTGAATGCGAAAAACACGTTTTCTGGTGTTTTCAACACTCCACAGTGCGTTTGATATGCGGAAACTGCGATATCTTCGGTATCGTTGTTGTTTCCAGCTGAGATATGCACTTTAAGTGATAATCTTCACGATTCTGCCGTTACAAGTGTGCAGAATCACCGAAATCGCTGTTTTCGCGCTATTCAATGCGAAAAACACGTTTTCTGGTGTTTTCAGCACTCCACAGTGCGTTTGATATGCGGAAACTACGATATCTTCGGTATCGTTGTTGTTTCCAGCTGAGATATGCATTTTCAGTGATAATCTTCATGATTCTGCTGTTACAAGTGTGCAGAATCACCGAAATCGCTGTTTTCGTGCTTTTGAATGCGAAAAACACGTTTTCTGGTGTTTTCAGCACTCCACAGTGCGTTTGATATGCGGAAACTACGATATCTTCGGTATCGTTGTTGTTTCCAGCTGAGATATGCACTTTCAGTGATAATCTTCACGATTCTGCTGTTACAAGTGTGCAGAATCTCCGAAATCGCTGTTTTCGTGCTTTTGAATGCGAAAAACACGTTTTCTGGTGTTTTCAGCACTCCACAGTGCGTTTGATATGCGGAAACTGCGATATCTTCGGTATCGTTGTTGTTTCCAGCTGAGATATGCACTTTCAGTGATAATCTTCACGATTCTGCTGTTACAAGTGTGCAGAATCACCGAAATCGCTGTTTTCGTGCTTTTGAATGCGAAAAACACGTTTTCTGGTGTTTTCAACACTCCACAGTGCGTTTCATATGCGGAAACTGCCATATCTTCGGTATCGTTGTTGTTTCCAGCTGAGATATGCATTATCAGTGATAATCTTCATGTTTCTGCTGTTACAAGTGTGGAGAATCACCGAAATCGCTGTTCTGGCGCTATTCAATGCGAAAAACACGTTTTCTGGTGTTTTCAGCACTCCACAGTGCGTTTGATATGCGGAAACTGCCATATCTTCGGTATCGTTGTTGTTTCCAGCTGAGATATGCACTTTCAGTGATAATCTTCACGATTCTGCTGTTACAAGTGTGCAGAATCTCCGAAATCGCTGTTTTCGTGCTTTTGAATGCGAAAAACACGTTTTCTGGTGTTTTCAGCACTCCACAGTGCGTTTGATATGCGGAAACTGCGATATCTTCGGTATCGTTGTTGTTTCCAGCTGAGATATGCACTTTCAGTGATAATCTTCACGATTCTGCTGTTACAATTGTGCAGAATCACCGAAATCGCTGTTTTCGTGCTTTTGAATGCGAAAAACACGTTTTCTGGTGTTTTCAACACTCCACAGTGCGTTTCATATGCGGAAACTGCCATATCTTCGGTATCGTTGTTGTTTCCAGCTGAGATATGCATTATCAGTGATAATCTTCATGTTTCTGCTGTTACAAGTGTGGAGAATCACCGAAATCGCTGTTCTGGCGCTATTCAATGCGAAAAACACGTTTTCTGGTGTTTTCAGCACTCCACAGTGCGTTTGATATGCGGAAACTGCCATATCTTCGGTATCGTTGTTGTTTGCAGCTGAGATATGCATTTTCAGTGATAATCTTCACGATTCTGCTGTTACAAGTGTGCAGAATCACCGAAATCGCTGTTTTCGTGCTTTTGAATGCGAAAAACACGTTTTCTGGTGTTTTCAGCACTCCACAGTGCGTTTGATATGCGCAAACTACGATATCTTCGGTATCGTTGTTGTTTCAAGCTGAGACATGCATTTTCAGTGATAATCTTCATGATTCTGCTGTTACAAGTGTGCAGAATCTCCGAAATCGCTGTTTTCGTGCTTTTGAATGCGAAAAACACGTTTTCTGGTGTTTTCAGCACTCTACAGTGCGTTTGATATGCGGAAACTGCGATATCTTCGGTATCGCTGTTGTTTCCAGCTGAGATATGCACTTTCAGTGATAATCTCTCACGATTCTGCTGTTACAAGTGTGCAGAATCACCGAAATCGCTGTTTTCGTGCTTTTGAATGAGAAAAACACGTTTTCTGGTGTATTCAGCACTCCACAGTGCGTTTGATATGCGGAAACTACGATATCTTCGGTATCGTTGTTGTTTCCAGCTGAGATATGCATTTTCAGTGATAATCTTCATGATTCTGCTGTTACAAGTGTGCAGAATCACCGAAATCGCTGTTCTCGCGCTATTCAATGCGAAAAACACGTTTTCTGGTGTTTTCAGCACTCCAAGTGCGTTTGATATGCGGAAACTGCCATATCTTCGGTATCGTTGTTGTTTCCAGCTGAGATATGGACTTTCAGTGATAATCTTCACGATTCTGCTGTTAGAAGTGTGCAGAATCACCGAAATCGCTGTTTTCGTGCTTTTGAATGCGAAAAACACGTTTTCTGGTGTTTTCAGCACTCCACAGTGCGTTTGATATGCGGAAACTGCTATATCTTCGGTATCGTTGTTGTTTCCAGCTGAGATATGCACTTTCAGTGATAATCTTCACGATTCTGCCGTTACAAGTGTGCAGAATCACCGAAATCGCTGTTTTCGCGCTATTCAATGCGAAAAACACGTTTTCTGGTGTTTTCAGCACTCCACAGTGCGTTTGATATGCGGAAACTACGATATCTTCGGTATCGTTGTTGTTTCCAGCTGAGATATGCATTTTCAGTGATAATCTTCATGATTCTGCTGTTACAAGTGTGCAGAATCACCGAAATCGCTGTTTTCGCGCTTTTGAATGCGAAAAACACGTTTTCTGGTGTTTTCAACACTCCACAGTGCGTTTGATATGCGGAAACTGCGATATCTTCGGTATCGTTGTTCTTTCCAGCTGAGATATGCACTTTCAGTGATAATCTTCACGATTCTGCTGTTACAAGTGTGCAGAATCTCCGAAATCGCTGTTTTCGTGCTTTTGAATGCGAAAAACACGTTTTCTGGTGTTTTCAACACTCCACAGTGCGTTCCATATGCGGAAACTGCCATATCTTCGGTATCGTTGTTGTTTCCAGCTGAGATATGCATTATCAGTGATAATCTTCATGATTCTGCTGTTACAAGTGTGCAGAAGCACCGAAATCGCTCTTCTCGCGCTATTCAATGCGAAAAACACGTTTTCTGGTGTTTTCAGCACTCCACAGTGCGTTTGATATGCGGAAACTGCCATATCGTCGGTATCGTTGTTGTTTCCAGCTGAGATATGCATTTTCAGTGATAATCTTCACGATTCTGCCGTTACAAGTGTGCAGAATCACCGAAATCGCTGTTTTCGCGCTTTTGAATGCGAAAAACACGTTTTCTGGTGTTTTCAACACTCCACAGTGCGTTTGATATGCGGAACCTGCGATATCTTCGGTATCGTTGTTGTTTCCAGCTGAGATATGCACTTTCAGTGATAATCTTAACGATTCTGCTGTTACAAGTGTGCAGAATCTCCGAAATCGCTGTATTCGAGCTTTTGAATGCGAAAAACACGTTTTCTGGTGTTTTCAGCACTCCACAGTGCGTTTGATATGCGGAAACTGCGATATCTTCGGTATCGTTGTTGTTTCCAGCTGAGGTATGCATTTTCAGTGATAATCTTCACGATTCTGCTGTTACAAGTGTGCAGAATCTCCGAAATCGCTGTTTTCGCGCTTTTGAATGCGAAAAACACGTTTTCTGGTGTTTTCAGCACTCCACAGTGCGTTTGATATGCGGAAACTGCCATATCTTCGGTATCGTTGTTGTTTCCAGCTGAGATATGCACTTTCAGTGATAATCTTAACGATTCTGCTGTTACAAGTGTGCAGAATCTCCGAAATCGCTGTATTCGAGCTTTTGAATGCGAAAAACACGTTTTCTGGTGTTTTCAGCACTCCACAGTGCGTTTGATATGCGGAAACTGCGATATCTTCGGTATCGTTGTTGTTTCCAGCTGAGATATGCATTTTCAGTGATAATCTTCACGATTCTGCTGTTACAAGTGTGCAGAATCTCCGAAATCGCTGTTTTCGCGCTTTTGAATGCGAAAAACACGTTTTCTGGTGTTTTCAACACTCCACAGTGCGTTCCATATGCGGAAACTGCCATATCTTCGGTATCGTTGTTGTTTCCAGCTGAGATATGCATTATCAGTGATAATCTTCATGATTCTGCTGTTACAAGTGTGCAGAATCACCGAAATCGCTCTTCTCGCGCTATTCAATGCGAAAAACACGTTTTCTGGTGTTTTCAGCACTCCACAGTGCGTTTGATATGCGGAAACTGCCATATCTTCGGTATCGTTGTTGTTTCCAGCTGAGATATGCATTTTCAGTGATAATCTTCACGATTCTGCTGTTACAAGTGTGCAGAATCACCGAAATCGCTGTTTTCGTACTTTTGAATGCGAAAAACACGTTTTCTGGTGTTTTCAGCACTCCACAGTGCGTTTGATATGCGGAAACTACGATATCTTCGGTATCGTTGTTGTTTCCAGCTGAGATATGCATTTTCAGTGATAATCTTCATGATTCTGCTGTTACAAGTGTGCAGAATCACCGAAATCGCTGTTTTCGTGCTTTTGAATGCGAAAAACACGTTTTCTGGTGTTTTCAACACTCCACAGTGCGTTTGATATGCGGAAACTGCGATATCTTCGGTATCGTTATTGTTTCCAGCTGAGATATGCACTTTCAGTGATAATCTTCACGATTCTGCTGTTACAAGTGTGCAGAATCACCGAAATCGCTGTTTTCGTGGTTTTGAATGCGAAAAACACGTTTTCTGGTGTTTTCAGCACTCCACAGTGCGTTTGATATGCGGAAACTGCGATATCTTCGGTATCGTTGTTGTTTCCAGCTGAGATATGCATTTTCAGTGATAATCTTCACGATTCTGCTGTTACAAGTGTGCAGAATCACCGAAATCGCTGTTCTCGCGCTATTCAATGCGAAAAACACGTTTTCTGGTGTTTTCAGCACTCCACAGTGCGTTTGATATGCGGAAACTGCGATATCTTCGGTATCGTTGTTGTTTCCAGCTGAGATACGCACTTTCAGTGATAATCTTCACGATTCTGCTGTTACAAGTGTGCAGAATCACCGAAAACGCTGTTTTCGTGCTTTTGAATGCGAAAAACACGTTTTCTGGTGTTTTCAGCACTCCACAGTGCGTTTCATATGCGGAAACTGCGATATCTTCGGTATCGCTGTTGTTTCCAGCTGAGATATGCACTTTCAGTGATAATCTCTCACGATTCTGCTGTTACAAGTGTGCAGAATCACCGAAATCGCTGTTTTCGTGCTTTTGAATGAGAAAAACACGTTTTCTGGTGTTTTCAGCACTCCACAGTGCGTTTGATATGCGGAAACTGCGATATCTTCGGTATCGTTGTTGTTTCCAGCTGAGATATGCACTTTCAGTGATAATCTTCACGATTCTGCTGTTACAAGTGTGCAGAATCACCGAAATCGCTGTTTTCGTGCTTTTGAATGCGAAAAACACGTTTTCTGGTGTTTTCAACACTCCACAGTGCGTTTGATATGCGGAAACTGCGATATCTTCGGTATCGTTGTTGTTTCCAGCTGAGATATGCACTTTAAGTGATAATCTTCACGATTCTGCCGTTACAAGTGTGCAGAATCACCGAAATCGCTGTTTTCGCGCTATTCAATGCGAAAAACACGTTTTCTGGTGTTTTCAGCACTCCACAGTGCGTTTGATATGCGGAAACTACGATATCTTCGGTATCGTTGTTGTTTCCAGCTGAGATATGCATTTTCAGTGATAATCTTCATGATTCTGCTGTTACAAGTGTGCAGAATCACCGAAATCGCTGTTTTCGTGCTTTTGAATGCGAAAAACACGTTTTCTGGTGTTTTCAGCACTCCACAGTGCGTTTGATATGCGGAAACTACGATATCTTCGGTATCGTTGTTGTTTCCAGCTGAGATATGCACTTTCAGTGATAATCTTCACGATTCTGCTGTTACAAGTGTGCAGAATCTCCGAAATCGCTGTTTTCGTGCTTTTGAATGCGAAAAACACGTTTTCTGGTGTTTTCAGCACTCCACAGTGCGTTTGATATGCGGAAACTGCGATATCTTCGGTATCGTTGTTGTTTCCAGCTGAGATATGCACTTTCAGTGATAATCTTCACGATTCTGCTGTTACAAGTGTGCAGAATCACCGAAATCGCTGTTTTCGTGCTTTTGAATGCGAAAAACACGTTTTCTGGTGTTTTCAACACTCCACAGTGCGTTTCATATGCGGAAACTGCCATATCTTCGGTATCGTTGTTGTTTCCAGCTGAGATATGCATTATCAGTGATAATCTTCATGTTTCTGCTGTTACAAGTGTGGAGAATCACCGAAATCGCTGTTCTGGCGCTATTCAATGCGAAAAACACGTTTTCTGGTGTTTTCAGCACTCCACAGTGCGTTTGATATGCGGAAACTGCCATATCTTCGGTATCGTTGTTGTTTCCAGCTGAGATATGCACTTTCAGTGATAATCTTCACGATTCTGCTGTTACAAGTGTGCAGAATCTCCGAAATCGCTGTTTTCGTGCTTTTGAATGCGAAAAACACGTTTTCTGGTGTTTTCAGCACTCCACAGTGCGTTTGATATGCGCAAACTACGATATCTTCGGTATCGTTGTTGTTTCAAGCTGAGACATGCATTTTCAGTGATAATCTTCATGATTCTGCTGTTACAAGTGTGCAGAATCTCCGAAATCGCTGTTTTCGTGCTTTTGAATGCGAAAAACACGTTTTCTGGTGTTTTCAGCACTCCACAGTGCGTTTGATATGCGGAAACTGCGATATCTTCGGTATCGCTGTTGTTTCCAGCTGAGATATGCACTTTCAGTGATAATCTCTCACGATTCTGCTGTTACAAGTGTGCAGAATCACCGAAATCGCTGTTTTCGTGCTTTTGAATGAGAAAAACACGTTTTCTGGTGTATTCAGCACTCCACAGTGCGTTTGATATGCGGAAACTACGATATCTTCGGTATCGTTGTTGTTTCCAGCTGAGATATGCATTTTCAGTGATAATCTTCATGATTCTGCTGTTACAAGTGTGCAGAATCACCGAAATCGCTGTTCTCGCGCTATTCAATGCGAAAAACACGTTTTCTGGTGTTTTCAGCACTCCAAGTGCGTTTGATATGCGGAAACTGCCATATCTTCGGTATCGTTGTTGTTTCCAGCTGAGATATGGACTTTCAGTGATAATCTTCACGATTCTGCTGTTAGAAGTGTGCAGAATCACCGAAATCGCTGTTTTCGTGCTTTTGAATGCGAAAAACACGTTTTCTGGTGTTTTCAGCACTCCACAGTGCGTTTGATATGCGGAAACTGCTATATCTTCGGTATCGTTGTTGTTTCCAGCTGAGATATGCACTTTCAGTGATAATCTTCACGATTCTGCCGTTACAAGTGTGCAGAATCACCGAAATCGCTGTTTTCGCGCTATTCAATGCGAAAAACACGTTTTCTGGTGTTTTCAGCACTCCACAGTGCGTTTGATATGCGGAAACTACGATATCTTCGGTATCGTTGTTGTTTCCAGCTGAGATATGCATTTTCAGTGATAATCTTCATGATTCTGCTGTTACAAGTGTGCAGAATCACCGAAATCGCTGTTTTCGCGCTTTTGAATGCGAAAAACACGTTTTCTGGTGTTTTCAACACTCCACAGTGCGTTTGATATGCGGAAACTGCGATATCTTCGGTATCGTTGTTCTTTCCAGCTGAGATATGCACTTTCAGTGATAATCTTCACGATTCTGCTGTTACAAGTGTGCAGAATCTCCGAAATCGCTGTTTTCGTGCTTTTGAATGCGAAAAACACGTTTTCTGGTGTTTTCAACACTCCACAGTGCGTTCCATATGCGGAAACTGCCATATCTTCGGTATCGTTGTTGTTTCCAGCTGAGATATGCATTATCAGTGATAATCTTCATGATTCTGCTGTTACAAGTGTGCAGAAGCACCGAAATCGCTCTTCTCGCGCTATTCAATGCGAAAAACACGTTTTCTGGTGTTTTCAGCACTCCACAGTGCGTTTGATATGCGGAAACTGCCATATCGTCGGTATCGTTGTTGTTTCCAGCTGAGATATGCATTTTCAGTGATAATCTTCACGATTCTGCCGTTACAAGTGTGCAGAATCACCGAAATCGCTGTTTTCGCGCTTTTGAATGCGAAAAACACGTTTTCTGGTGTTTTCAACACTCCACAGTGCGTTTGATATGCGGAACCTGCGATATCTTCGGTATCGTTGTTGTTTCCAGCTGAGATATGCACTTTCAGTGATAATCTTAACGATTCTGCTGTTACAAGTGTGCAGAATCTCCGAAATCGCTGTATTCGAGCTTTTGAATGCGAAAAACACGTTTTCTGGTGTTTTCAGCACTCCACAGTGCGTTTGATATGCGGAAACTGCGATATCTTCGGTATCGTTGTTGTTTCCAGCTGAGATATGCATTTTCAGTGATAATCTTCACGATTCTGCTGTTACAAGTGTGCAGAATCTCCGAAATCGCTGTTTTCGCGCTTTTGAATGCGAAAAACACGTTTTCTGGTGTTTTCAACACTCCACAGTGCGTTCCATATGCGGAAACTGCCATATCTTCGGTATCGTTGTTGTTTCCAGCTGAGATATGCATTATCAGTGATAATCTTCATGATTCTGCTGTTACAAGTGTGCAGAATCACCGAAATCGCTCTTCTCGCGCTATTCAATGCGAAAAACACGTTTTCTGGTGTTTTCAGCACTCCACAGTGCGTTTGATATGCGGAAACTGCCATATCTTCGGTATCGTTGTTGTTTCCAGCTGAGATATGCACCTTCAGTGATAATCTTAACGATTCTGCTGTTACAAGTGTGCAGAATCTCCGAAATCGCTGTATTCGAGCTTTTGAATGCGAAAAACACGTTTTCTGGTGTTTTCAGCACTCCACAGTGCGTTTGATATGCGGAAACTGCGATATCTTCGGTATCGTTGTTGTTTCCAGCTGAGATATGCATTTTCAGTGATAATCTTCACGATTCTGCTGTTACAAGTGTGCAGAATCTCCGAAATCGCTGTTTTCGCGCTTTTGAATGCGAAAAACACGTTTTCTGGTGTTTTCAACACTCCACAGTGCGTTCCATATGCGGAAACTGCCATATCTTCGGTATCGTTGTTGTTTCCAGCTGAGATATGCATTATCAGTGATAATCTTCATGATTCTGCTGTTACAAGTGTGCAGAATCACCGAAATCGCTCTTCTCGCGCTATTCAATGCGAAAAACACGTTTTCTGGTGTTTTCAGCACTCCACAGTGCGTTTGATATGCGGAAACTGCCATATCTTCGGTATCGTTGTTGTTTCCAGCTGAGATATGCATTTTCAGTGATAATCTTCACGATTCTGCTGTTACAAGTGTGCAGAATCACCGAAATCGCTGTTTTCGTACTTTTGAATGCGAAAAACACGTTTTCTGGTGTTTTCAGCACTCCACAGTGCGTTTGATATGCGGAAACTACGATATCTTCGGTATCGTTGTTGTTTCCAGCTGAGATATGCATTTTCAGTGATAATCTTCATGATTCTGCTGTTACAAGTGTGCAGAATCACCGAAATCGCTGTTTTCGTGCTTTTGAATGCGAAAAACACGTTTTCTGGTGTTTTCAACACTCCACAGTGCGTTTGATATGCGGAAACTGCGATATCTTCGGTATCGTTATTGTTTCCAGCTGAGATATGCACTTTCAGTGATAATCTTCACGATTCTGCTGTTACAAGTGTGCAGAATCACCGAAATCGCTGTTTTCGTGGTTTTGAATGCGAAAAACACGTTTTCTGGTGTTTTCAGCACTCCACAGTGCGTTTGATATGCGGAAACTACGATATCTTCGGTATCGTTGTTGTTTCCAGCTGAGATATGCATTTTCAGTGATAATCTTCACGATTCTGCTGTTACAAGTGTGCAGAATCACCGAAATCGCTGTTTTCGTGCTTTTGAATGCGAAAAACACGTTTTCTGGTGTTTTCAACACTCCACAGTGCGTTTGATATGCGGAAACTGCGATATCTTCGGTATCGTTGTTGTTTCCAGCTGAGATACGCACTTTCAGTGATAATCTTCACGATTCTGCTGTTACAAGTGTGCAGAATCACCGAAAACGCTGTTTTCGTGCTTTTGAATGCGAAAAACACGTTTTCTGGTGTTTTCAGCACTCCACAGTGCGTTTGATATGCGGAAACTGCGATATCTTCGGTATCGTTGTTGTTTCCAGCTGAGATATGCACTTTCAGTGATAATCTTCACGATTCTGCTGTTACAAGTGTGCAGAATCACCGAAATCGCTGTTTTCGTGCTTTTGAATGCGAAAAACACGTTTTCTGGTGTTTTCAACACTCCACAGTGCGTACCAAATGCGGAAACTGCCATATCTTCGGTATCGTTGTTGTTTCCAGCTGAGATGTGCATTATCAGTGATAATCTTCATGATTCTGCTGTTACAAGTGTGCAGAATCACCGAAATCGCTGTTCTCGCGCTATTCAATGCGAAAAACACGTTTTCTGGTGTTTTCAGCACTCCACAGTGCGTTTGATATGCGGAAACTGCCATATCTTCGGTATCGTTGTTGTTTCCAGCTGAGATATGCATTTTCAGTGATAATCTTCACGATTCTGCTGTTACAAGTGTGCAGAATCACCGAAATCGCTGTTTTCGTGCTTTTGAATGCGAAAAACACGTTTTCTGGTGTTTTCAACACTCCACAGTGCGTTTGATATGCGGAAACTGCAATATCTTCGGTATCGTTATTGTTTCCAGCTGAGATATGCACTTTCAGTGATAATCTTCACGTTTCTGCTGTTACAAGTGTGCAGAATCACCGAAATCGCTGTTTTCGTGCTTTTGAATGCGAAAAACACGTTTTCTGGTGTTTTCAGCACTCCACAGTGCGTTTGATATGCGGAAACTGCGATATCTTCGGTATCGTTGTTGTTTCCAGCTGAGATATGCACTTTCAGTGATAATCTTCACGATTCTGCTGTTACAAGTGTGCAGAATCACCGAAATCGCTGTTTTCGTGCTTTTGAATGCGAAAAACACGTTTTCTGGTGTTTTCAGCACTCCACA
This sequence comes from Anthophora plumipes, assembly GCA_951804975.1. Lineage (NCBI taxonomy): Eukaryota > Metazoa > Arthropoda > Insecta > Hymenoptera > Apidae > Anthophora > Anthophora plumipes. Next base: position 169,553 of record CATORF010000790.1, on the reverse strand, counting down.
GTGCGTTTGATATGCGCAAACTACGATATCTTCGGTATCGTTGTTGTTTCAAGCTGAGATATGCATTTTCAGTGATAATCTTCATGATTCTGCTGTTACAAGTGTGCAGAATCACCGAAATCGCTGTTTTCGCGCTATTCAATGCGAAAAACACGTTTTCTGGTGTTTTCAGCACTCCACAGTGCGTTTGATATGCGGAAACTACGATATCTTCGGTATCGTTGTTGTTTCCAGCTGAGATATGCATTTTCAGTGATAATCTTCATGATTCTGCTGTTACAAGTGTGCAGAATCACCGAAATCGCTGTTTTCGTGCTTTTGAATGCGAAAAACACGTTTTCTGGTGTTTTCAACACTCCACAGTGCGTTTGATATGCGGAAACTGCGATATCTTCGGTATCGTTGTTGTTTCCAGCTGAGATATGCACTTTCAGTGATAATCTTCACGATTCTGCTGTTACAAGTGTGCAGAATCACCGAAATCGCTGTTTTCGTGCTTTTGAATGCGAAAAACACGTTTTCTGGTGTTTTCAGCACTCCACAGTGCGTTTGATATGCGGAAACTGCGATATCTTCGGTATCGTTGTTGTTTCCAGCTGAGATATGCACTTTCAGTGATAATCTTCACGATTCTGCTGTTACAAGTGTGCAGAATCACCGAAATCGCTGTTTTCGTGCTTTTGAATGCGAAAAACACGTTTTCTGGTGTTTTCAACACTCCACAGTGCGTTTCATATGCGGAAACTGCCATATCTTCGGTATCGTTGTTGTTTCCAGCTGAGATATGCATTATCAGTGATAATCTTCATGATTCTGCTGTTACAAGTGTGCAGAATCACCGAAATCGCTGTTCTCGCGCTATTCAATGCGAAAAACACGTTTTCTGGTGTTTTCAGCACTCCACAGTGCGTTTGATATGCGGAAACTGCCATATCTTCGGTATCGTTGTTGTTTCCAGCTGAGATATGCATTTTCAGTGATAATCTTCACGATTCTGCTGTTACAAGTGTGCAGAATCACCGAAATCGCTGTTTTCGTGCTTTTGAATGCGAAAAACACGTTTTCTGGTGTTTTCAACACTCCACAGTGCGTTTGATATGCGGAAACTGCGATATCTTCGGTATCGTTATTGTTTCCAGCTGAGATATGCACTTTCAGTGATAATCTTCACGATTCTGCTGTTACAAGTGTGCAGAATCACCGAATTCGCTGTTTTCGTGCTTTTGAATGCGAAAAACACGTTTTCTGGTGTTTTCAGCACTCCACAGTGCGTTTGATATGCGGAAACTGCGATATCTTCGGTATCGTTGTTGTTTCCAGCTGAGATATGCACTTTCAGTGATAATCTTCACGATTCTGCTGTTACAAGTGTGCAGAATCACCGAAATCGCTGTTTTCGTGCTTTTGAATGCGAAAAACACGTTTTCTGGTGTTTTCAGCACTCCACAGTGCGTTTGATATGCGGAAACTACGATATCTTCGGTATCGTTGTTGTTTCCAGCTGAGACATGCATTTTCAGTGATAATCTTCATGATTCTGCTGTTACAAGTGTGCAGAATCACCGAAATCGCTGTTTTCGTGCTATTGAATGCGAAAAACACGTTTTCTGGTGTTTTCAACACTCCACAGTGCGTTTGATATGTGGAAACTGCGATATCTTCGGTATCGTTGTTGTTTCCAGCTGAGATATGCAATAACCAGTGATAATCTTCATGATTCTGCTGTTACAACTGTGCAGAATCACCGAAATCGCTGTTCTCGCGCTATTCAATGCGAAAAACACGTTTTCTGGTGTTTTCAGCACTCCACAGTGCGTTTGATATGCGGAAACTGCCATATCTTCGGTATCGTTGTTGTTTCCAGCTGAGATATGCATTTTCAGTGATAATCTTCACGATTCTACTGTTACAAGTGTGCAGAATCACCGAAATCGCTGTTTTCGTGCTTTTGAATGCGAAAAACACGTTTTCTGGTGTTTTCAGCACGCCACAGAGCGTTTGATATGCAGAAACTGCCATATCTTCGGTATCGTTGTTGTTTCCAGCTGAGATATGCATTTTCAGTGATAATCTTCACGATTCTGCTGTTACAAGTGTGCAGAATCACCGAAATCGCTGTTTTCGTGCTTTTGAATGCGAAAAACACGTTTTCTGGTGTTTTTAGCACTCCACAGTGCGTTTGATATGCGGAAACTGCGATATCTTCGGTATCGTTATTGTTTCCAGCTGAGATATGCACTTTCAGTGATAATCTTCACGATTCTGCTGTTACAAGTGTGCAGAATCACCGAAATCGTTGTTTTCGTGCTTTTGAATGCGAAAAACACGTTTTCTGGTGTTTTCAGCACTCCACAGTGCGTTTGATATGCGGAAACTGCGATATCTTCGGTATCGTTGTTGTTTCCAGCTGAGATATGCACTTTCAGTGATAATCTTCACGATTCTGCTGTTACAAGTGTGCAGAATCACCGAAATCGCTGTTTTCGTGCTTTTGAATGCGAAAAACACGTTTTCTGGTGTTTTCAACACTCCACAGTGCGTTTGATATGCGGAAACTGCGATATCTTCGGTATCGTTGTTGTTTCCAGCTGAGATACGCACTTTCAGTGATAATCTTCACGATTCTGCTGTTACAAGTGTGCAGAATCACCGAAAACGCTGTTTTCGTGCTTTTGAATGCGAAAAACACGTTTTCTGGTGTTTTCAGCACTCCACAGTGCGTTTGATATGCGGAAACTGCGATATCTTCGGTATCGTTGTTGTTTCCAGCTGAGATATGCACTTTCAGTGATAATCTTCACGATTCTGCTGTTACAAGTGTGCAGAATCACCGAAATCGCTGTTTTCGTGCTTTTGAATGCGAAAAACACGTTTTCTGGTGTTTTCAACACTCCACAGTGCGTACCAAATGCGGAAACTGCCATATCTTCGGTATCGTTGTTGTTTCCAGCTGAGATGTGCATTATCAGTGATAATCTTCATGATTCTGCTGTTGCAAGTGTGCAGAATCACCGAAATCGCTGTTCTCGCGCTATTCAATGCGAAAAACACGTTTTCTGGTGTTTTCAGCACTCCACAGTGCGTTTGATATGCGGAAACTGCCATATCTTCGGTATCGTTGTTGTTTCCAGCTGAGATATGCATTTTCAGTGATAATCTTCACGATTCTGCTGTTACAAGTGTGCAGAATCACCGAAATCGCTGTTTTCGTGCTTTTGAATGCGAAAAACACGTTTTCTGGTGTTTTCAACACTCCACAGTGCGTTTGATATGCGGAAACTGCAATATCTTCGGTATCGTTATTGTTTCCAGCTGAGATATGCACTTTCAGTGATAATCTTCACGATTCTGCTGTTACAAGTGTGCAGAATCACCGAAATCGCTGTTTTCGTGCTTTTGAATGCGAAAAACACGTTTTCTGGTGTTTTCAGCACTCCACAGTGCGTTTGATATGCGGAAACTGCGATATCTTCGGTATCGTTGTTGTTTCCAGCTGAGATATGCACTTTCAGTGATAATCTTCACGATTCTGCTGTTACAAGTGTGCAGAATCACCGAAATCGCTGTTTTCGTGCTTTTGAATGCGAAAAACACGTTTTCTGGTGTTTTCAGCACTCCACAGTGCGTTTGATATGCGGAAACTACGATATCTTCGGTATCGTTGTTGTTTCCAGCTGAGACATGCATTTTCAGTGATAATCTTCATGATTCTGCTGTTACAAGTGTGCAGAATCACCGAAATCGCTGTTTTCGTGCTATTGAATGCGAAAAACACGTTTTCTGGTGTTTTCAACACACCACAGTGCGTTTGATATGTGGAAACTGCGATATCTTCGGTATCGTTGTTGTTTCCAGCTGAGATATGCAATAATCAGTGATAATCTTCATGATTCTGCTGTTACAAGTGTGCAGAATCACCGAAATCGCTGTTCTCGCGCTATTCAATGCGAAAAACACGTTTTCTGGTGTTTTCAGCACTCCACAGTACGTTTGATATGCGGAAACTGCCATATCTTCGGTATCGTTGTTGTTTCCAGCTGAGATATGCATTTTCAGTGATAATCTTCACGATTCTACTGTTACAAGTGTGCAGAATCACCGAAATCGCTGTTTTCGTGCTTTTGAATGCGAAAAACACGTTTTCTGGTGTTTTCAGCACTCCACAGTGCGTTTGATATGCGGAAACTGCGATATCTTCGGTATCGTTGTTGTTTCCAGCTGAGATATGCACTTTCAGTGATAATCTTCACGATTCTGCTGTTACAAGTGTGCAGAATCACCGAAATCGCTGTTTTCGTGCTTTTGAATGCGAAAAACACGTTTTCTGGTGTTTTCAGCACTCCACAGTGCGTTTGATATGCGGAAACTACGATATCTTCGGTATCGTTGTTGTTTCCAGCTGAGACATGCATTTTCAGTGATAATCTTCATGATTCTGCTGTTACAAGTGTGCAGAATCACCGAAATCGCTGTTTTCGTGCTATTGAATGCGAAAAACACGTTTTCTGGTGTTTTCAACACACCACAGTGCGTTTGATATGTGGAAACTGCGATATCTTCGGTATCGTTGTTGTTTCCAGCTGAGATATGCAATAACCAGTGATAATCTTCATGATTCTGCTGTTACAAGTGTGCAGAATCACCGAAATCGCTGTTCTCGCGCTATTCAATGCGAAAAACACGTTTTCTGGTGTTTTCAGCACTCCACAGTGCGTTTGATATGCGGAAACTGCCATATCTTCGGTATCGTTGTTGTTTCCAGCTGAGATATGCATTTTCAGTGATAATCTTCACGATTCTACTGTTACAAGTGTGCAGAATCACCGAAATCGCTGTTTTCGTGCTTTTGAATGCGAAAAACACGTTTTCTGGTGTTTTGAGCACGCCACAGAGCGTTTGATATGCAGAAACTGCCATATCTTCGGTATCGTTGTTGTTTCCAGCTGAGATATGCATTTTCAGTGATAATCTTCACGATTCTGCTGTTACAAGTGTGCAGAATCACCGAAATCGCTGTTTTCGTGCTTTTGAATGCGAAAAACACGTTTTCTGGTGTTTTCAGCACTCCACAGTGCGTTTGATATGCGCAAACTACGATATCTTCGGTATCGTTGTTGTTTCAAGCTGAGATATGCATTTTCAGTGATAATCTTCATGATTCTGCTGTTACAAGTGTGCAGAATCACCGAAATCGCTGTTTTCGCGCTATTCAATGCGAAAAACACGTTTTCTGGTGTTTTCAGCACTCCACAGTGCGTTTGATATGCGAAAACTACGATATCTTCGGTATCGTTGTTGTTTCCAGCTGAGATATGCATTTTCAGTGATAATCTTCATGATTCTGCTGTTACAAGTGTGCAGAATCACCGAAATCGCTGTTTTCGTGCTTTTGAATGCGAAAAACACGTTTTCTGGTGTTTTCAACACTCCACAGTGCGTTTGATATGCGGAAACTGCGATATCTTCGGTATCGTTGTTGTTTCCAGCTGAGATATGCACTTTCAGTGATAATCTTAACGATTCTGCTGTTACAAGTGTGCAGAATCACCGAAATCGCTGTATTCGAGCTTTTGAATGCGAAAAACACGTTTTCTGGTGTTTTCAGCACTCCACAGTGCGTTTGATATGCGGAAACTGCGATATCTTCGGTATCGTTGTTGTTTCCAGCTGAGATATGCACTTTCAGTGATAATCTTCACGATTCTGCTGTTACAAGTGTGCAGAATCACCGAAATCGCTGTTTTCGTGCTTTTGAATGCGAAAAACACGTTTTCTGGTGTTTTCAACACTCCACAGTGCGTTTCATATGCGGAAACTGCCATATCTTCGGTATCGTTGTTGTTTCCAGCTGAGATATGCATTATCAGTGATAATCTTCATGATTCTGCTGTTACAAGTGTGCAGAATCACCGAAATCGCTGTTTTCGTGCTTTTGAATGCGAAAAACACGTTTTCTGGTGTTTTCAACACTCCACAGTGCGTTTGATATGCGGAAACTGCGATATCTTCGGTATCGTTATTGTTTCCAGCTGAGATATGCACTTTCAGTGATAATCTTCACGATTCTGCTGTTACAAGTGTGCAGAATCACCGAATTCGCTGTTTTCGTGCTTTTGAATGCGAAAAACACGTTTTCTGGTGTTTTCAGCACTCCACAGTGCGTTTGATATGCGGAAACTGCGATATCTTCGGTATCGTTGTTGTTTCCAGCTGAGATATGCACTTTCAGTGATAATCTTCACGATTCTGCTGTTACAAGTGTGCAGAATCACCGAAATCGCTGTTTTCGTGCTATTGAATGCGAAAAACACGTTTTCTGGTGTTTTCAACACACCACAGTGCGTTTGATATGTGGAAACTGCGATATCTTCGGTATCGTTGTTGTTTCCAGCTGAGATATGCAATAACCAGTGATAATCTTCATGATTCTGCTGTTACAAGTGTGCAGAATCACCGAAATCGCTGTTCTCGCGCTATTCAATGCGAAAAACACGTTTTCTGGTGTTTTCAGCACTCCACAGTGCGTTTGATATGCGGAAACTGCCATATCTTCGGTATCGTTGTTGTTTCCAGCTGAGATATGCATTTTCAGTGATAATCTTCACGATTCTACTGTTACAAGTGTGCAGAATCACCGAAATCGCTGTTTTCGTGCTTTTGAATGCGAAAAACACGTTTTCTGGTGTTTTGAGCACGCCACAGAGCGTTTGATATGCAGAAACTGCCATATCTTCGGTATCGTTGTTGTTTCCAGCTGAGATATGCATTTTCAGTGATAATCTTCACGATTCTGCTGTTACAAGTGTGCAGAATCACCGAAATCGCTGTTTTCGTGCTTTTGAATGCGAAAAACACGTTTTCTGGTGTTTTCAGCACTCCACAGTGCGTTTGATATGCGCAAACTACGATATCTTCGGTATCGTTGTTGTTTCAAGCTGAGATATGCATTTTCAGTGATAATCTTCATGATTCTGCTGTTACAAGTGTGCAGAATCACCGAAATCGCTGTTTTCGCGCTATTCAATGCGAAAAACACGTTTTCTGGTGTTTTCAGCACTCCACAGTGCGTTTGATATGCGGAAACTACGATATCTTCGGTATCGTTGTTGTTTCCAGCTGAGATATGCATTTTCAGTGATAATCTTCATGATTCTGCTGTTACAAGTGTGCAGAATCACCGAAATCGCTGTTTTCGTGCTTTTGAATGCGAAAAACACGTTTTCTGGTGTTTTCAACACTCCACAGTGCGTTTGATATGCGGAAACTGCGATATCTTCGGTATCGTTGTTGTTTCCAGCTGAGATATGCACTTTCAGTGATAATCTTAACGATTCTGCTGTTACAAGTGTGCAGAATCACCGAAATCGCTGTATTCGAGCTTTTGAATGCGAAAAACACGTTTTCTGGTGTTTTCAGCACTCCACAGTGCGTTTGATATGCGGAAACTGCGATATCTTCGGTATCGTTGTTGTTTCCAGCTGAGATATGCACTTTCAGTGATAATCTTCACGATTCTGCTGTTACAAGTGTGCAGAATCACCGAAATCGCTGTTTTCGTGCTTTTGAATGCGAAAAACACGTTTTCTGGTGTTTTCAACACTCCACAGTGCGTTTCATATGCGGAAACTGCCATATCTTCGGTATCGTTGTTGTTTCCAGCTGAGATATGCATTATCAGTGATAATCTTCATGATTCTGCTGTTACAAGTGTGCAGAATCACCGAAATCGCTGTTTTCGTGCTTTTGAATGCGAAAAACACGTTTTCTGGTGTTTTCAACACTCCACAGTGCGTTTGATATGCGGAAACTGCGATATCTTCGGTATCGTTATTGTTTCCAGCTGAGATATGCACTTTCAGTGATAATCTTCACGATTCTGCTGTTACAAGTGTGCAGAATCACCGAATTCGCTGTTTTCGTGCTTTTGAATGCGAAAAACACGTTTTCTGGTGTTTTCAGCACTCCACAGTGCGTTTGATATGCGGAAACTGCGATATCTTCGGTATCGTTGTTGTTTCCAGCTGAGATATGCACTTTCAGTGATAATCTTCACGATTCTGCTGTTACAAGTGTGCAGAATCACCGAAATCGCTGTTTTCGTGCTTTTGAATGCGAAAAACACGTTTTCTGGTGTTTTCAGCACTCCACAGTGCGTTTGATATGCGGAAACTGCGATATCTTCGGTATCGTTGTTGTTTCCATCTGAGATATGCACTTTCAGTGATAATCTTCACGATTCTGCTGTTACAAGTGTGCAGAATCACCGAAATCGCTGTTTTCGTGCTTTTGAATGCGAAAAACACGTTTTCTGGTGTTTTCAGCACTCCACAGTGCGTTTGATATGCGGAAACTACGATATCTTCGGTATCGTTGTTGTTTCCAGCTGAGACATGCATTTTCAGTGATAATCTTCATGATTCTGCTGTTACAAGTGTGCAGAATCACCGAAATCGCTGTTTTCGTGCTATTGAATGCGAAAAACACGTTTTCTGGTGTTTTCAACACACCACAGTGCGTTTGATATGTGGAAACTGCGATATCTTCGGTATCGTTGTTGTTTCCAGCTGAGATATGCAATAATCAGTGATAATCTTCATGATTCTGCTGTTACAAGTGTGCAGAATCACCGAAATCGCTGTTCTCGCGCTATTCAATGCGAAAAACACGTTTTCTGGTGTTTTCAGCACTCCACAGTGCGTTTGATATGCGGAAACTGCCATATCTTCGGTATCGTTGTTGTTTCCAGCTGAGATATGCATTTTCAGTGATAATCTTCACGATTCTACTGTTACAAGTGTGCAGAATCACCGAAATCGCTGTTTTCGTGCTTTTGAATGCGAAAAACACGTTTTCTGGTGTTTTCAGCACTCCACAGTGCGTTTGATATGCGGAAACTGCGATATCTTCGGTATCGTTGTTGTTTCCAGCTGAGATATGCACTTTCAGTGATAATCTTCACGATTCTGCTGTTACAAGTGTGCAGAATCACCGAAATCGCTGTTTTCGTGCTTTTGAATGCGAAAAACACGTTTTCTGGTGTTTTCAGCACTCCACAGTGCGTTTGATATGCGGAAACTACGATATCTTCGGTATCGTTGTTGTTTCCAGCTGAGACATGCATTTTCAGTGATAATCTTCATGATTCTGCTGTTACAAGTGTGCAGAATCACCGAAATCGCTGTTTTCGTGCTATTGAATGCGAAAAACACGTTTTCTGGTGTTTTCAACACACCACAGTGCGTTTGATATGTGGAAACTGCGATATCTTCGGTATCGTTGTTGTTTCCAGCTGAGATATGCAATAACCAGTGATAATCTTCATGATTCTGCTGTTACAAGTGTGCAGAATCACCGAAATCGCTGTTCTCGCGCTATTCAATGCGAAAAACACGTTTTCTGGTGTTTTCAGCACTCCACAGTGCGTTTGATATGCGGAAACTGCCATATCTTCGGTATCGTTGTTGTTTCCAGCTGAGATATGCATTTTCAGTGATAATCTTCACGATTCTACTGTTACAAGTGTGCAGAATCACCGAAATCGCTGTTTTCGTGCTTTTGAATGCGAAAAACACGTTTTCTGGTGTTTTGAGCACGCCACAGAGCGTTTGATATGCAGAAACTGCCATATCTTCGGTATCGTTGTTGTTTCCAGCTGAGATATGCATTTTCAGTGATAATCTTCACGATTCTGCTGTTACAAGTGTGCAGAATCACCGAAATCGCTGTTTTCGTGCTTTTGAATGCGAAAAACACGTTTTCTGGTGTTTTCAGCACTCCACAGTGCGTTTGATATGCGCAAACTACGATATCTTCGGTATCGTTGTTGTTTCAAGCTGAGATATGCATTTTCAGTGATAATCTTCATGATTCTGCTGTTACAAGTGTGCAGAATCACCGAAATCGCTGTTTTCGCGCTATTCAATGCGAAAAACACGTTTTCTGGTGTTTTCAGCACTCCACAGTGCGTTTGATATGCGAAAACTACGATATCTTCGGTATCGTTGTTGTTTCAGGCTGAGATATGCATTTTCAGTGATAATCTTCATGATTCTGCTGTTACAAGTGTGCAGAATCACCGAATTCGCTGTTTTCGTGCTTTTGAATGCGAAAAACACGTTTTCTGGTGTTTTCAGCACTCCACAGTGCGTTTGATATGCGGAAACTGCGATATCTTCGGTATCGTTGTTGTTTCCAGCTGAGATATGCACTTTCAGTGATAATCTTCACGATTCTGCTGTTACAAGTGTGCAGAATCACCGAAATCGCTGTTTTCGTGCTTTTGAATGCGAAAAACACGTTTTCTGGTGTTTTCAGCACTCCACAGTGCGTTTGATATGCGGAAACTGCGATATCTTCGGTATCGTTGTTGTTTCCAGCTGAGATATGCACTTTCAGTGATAATCTTCACGATTCTGCTGTTACAAGTGTGCAGAATCACCGAAATCGCTGTTTTCGTGCTTTTGAATGCGAAAAACACGTTTTCTGGTGTTTTCAGCACTCCACAGTGCGCTTGAAATGCGGAAACTGCGATATCTTCGGTATCGTTGTTGTTTCCAGCTGAGATATGCACTTTCAGTGATAATCTTCACGATTCTGCTGTTACAAGTGTGCAGAATCACCGAAATCGCTGTTTTCGTGCTTTTGAATGCGAAAAACACGTTTTCTGGTGTTTTCAACACTCCACAGGGCGTTTGATATGGGGAAACTGCGATATCTTCGGTATCGTTGTTTTTTCCAGCTGAGATATGCACTTTCAGTGATAATGTTCACGATTCTGCTGTTACAAGTGTGCAGAATCACCGAAATCGCTGTTTTCGTGCTTTTGAATGCGAAAAACACGTTTTCTGGTGTTTTCAACACTCCACAGTGCGTTTGATATGCGGAAACTGCGATATCTTCGGTATCGTTGTTGTTTCCAGCTGAGATATGCACTTTCAGTGATAATCTTCACGATTCTGCTGTTACAAGTGTGCAGAATCACCGAAATCGCTGTTTTCGTGCTTTTGAATGCGAAAAATACGTTTTCTGGTGTTTTCAAAACTCCACAGTGCGTTTGATATGCGGAAACTGCCATATCTTCGGTATCGTTGTTGTTTCCAGCTGAGATATGCATTTTCAGTGATAATCTTCACGATTCTGCTGTTACAAGTGTGCAGAATCACCGAAATCGCTGTTCTCGCGCTATTCAATGCGAAAAACACGTTTTCTGGTGTTTTCCGCACTCCACAGTGCGTTTGATATGCGCAAACTACGATATCTTCGGTATCGTTGTTGTTTCAAGCTGAGACATGCATTTTCAGTGATAATCTTCATGATTCTGCTGTTACAAGTGTGCAGAATCACCGAAATCGCTGTTTTCGTGCTTTTGAATGCGGAAAACACGTTTTCTGGTGTTTTCAGCACTCCACAGTGCGCTTGAAATGCGGAAACTGCGATATCTTCGGTATCGTGGTTGTTTCCAGCTGAGATATGCATTTTCAGTGATAATCTTCATGATTCTGCTGTTACAAGTGTGCAGAATCACCGAAATCGCTGTTTTCGTGCTTTTGAATGCGAAAAACACGTTTTCTGGTGTTTTCAACACTCCACAGTGCGTTTGATATGCGGAAACTGCGATATCTTCGGTATCGTTGTTGTTTCCAGCTGAGATATGCACTTTCAGTGATAATCTTCACGATTCTGCTGTTACAAGTGTGCAGAATCACCGAAATCGCTGTTTTCGTGCTTTTGAATGCGAAAAACACGTTTTCTGGTGTTTTCAACACTCCACAGTGCGTTTGATATGCGGAAACTGCGATATCTTCGGTATCGTTGTTGTTTCCAGCTGAGATACGCACTTTCAGTGATAATCTTCACGATTCTGCTGTTACAAGTGTGCAGAATCACCGAAAACGCTGTTTTCGTGCTTTTGAATGCGAAAAACACGTTTTCTGGTGTTTTCAGCACTCCACAGTGCGTTTGATATGCGGAAACTGCGATATCTTCGGTATCGTTGTTGTTTCAAGCTGAGACATGCATTTTCAGTGATAATCTTCATGATTCTGCTGTTACAAGTGTGCAGAATCACCGAAATCGCTGTTTTTGTGCTTTTGAATGCGAAAAACACGTTTTCTGGTGTTTTCAACACTCCACAGTGCGTTTCATATGCGGAAACTGCCATATCTTCGGTATCGTTGTTGTTTCCAGCTGAGATATGCATTATCAGTGATAATCTTCATGATTCTGCTGTTACAAGTGTGCAGAATCACCGAAATCGCTGTTCTGGCGCTATTCAATGCGAAAAACACGTTTTCTGGTGTTTTCAGCACTCCACAGTGCGTTTGATATGCGGAAACTGCCATATCTTCGGTATCGTTGTTGTTTCCAGCTGAGATATGCACTTTCAGTGATAATCTTCACGATTCTGCTGTTACAAGTGTGCAGAATCACCGAATTCGCTGTTTTCGTGCTTTTGAATGCGAAAAACACGTTTTCTGGTGTTTTCAACACTCCACAGTGCGTTTGATATGCGGAAACTGCGATATCTTCGGTATCGTTATTGTTTCCAGCTGAGATATGCACTTTCAGTGATAATCTTCACGATTCTGCTGTTACAAGTGTGCAGAATCACCGAATTCGCTGTTTTCGTGCTTTTGAATGCGAAAAACACGTTTTCTGGTGTTTTCAGCACTCCACAGTGCGTTTGATATGCGGAAACTGCGATATCTTCGGTATCGTTGTTGTTTCCAGCTGAGATATGCACTTTCAGTGATAATCTTCACGATTCTGCTGTTACAAGTGTGCAGAATCACCGAAATCGCTGTTTTCGTGCTTTTGAATGCGAAAAACACGTTTTCTGGTGTTTTCAGCACTCCACAGTGCGTTTGATATGCGGAAACTGCGATATCTTCGGTATCGTTGTTGTTTCCAGCTGAGATATGCACTTTCAGTGATAATCTTCACGATTCTGCTGTTACAAGTGTGCAGAATCACCGAAATCGCTGTTTTCGTGCTTTTGAATGCGAAAAACACGTTTTCTGGTGTTTTCAGCACTCCACAGTGCGCTTGAAATGCGGAAACTGCGATATCTTCGGTATCGTTGTTGTTTCCAGCTGAGATATGCACTTTCAGTGATAATCTTCACGATTCTGCTGTTACAAGTGTGCAGAATCACCGAAATCGCTGTTTTCGTGCTTTTGAATGCGAAAAACACGTTTTCTGGTGTTTTCAACACTCCACAGGGCGTTTGATATGGGGAAACTGCGATATCTTCGGTATCGTTGTTTTTTCCAGCTGAGATATGCACTTTCAGTGATAATGTTCACGATTCTGCTGTTACAAGTGTGCAGAATCACCGAAATCGCTGTTTTCGTGCTTTTGAATGCGAAAAACACGTTTTCTGGTGTTTTCAACACTCCACAGTGCGTTTGATATGCGGAAACTGCGATATCTTCGGTATCGTTGTTGTTTCCAGCTGAGATATGCACTTTCAGTGATAATCTTCACGATTCTGCTGTTACAAGTGTGCAGAATCACCGAAATCGCTGTTTTCGTGCTTTTGAATGCGAAAAATACGTTTTCTGGTGTTTTCAAAACTCCACAGTGCGTTTGATATGCGGAAACTGCCATATCTTCGGTATCGTTGTTGTTTCCAGCTGAGATATGCATTTTCAGTGATAATCTTCACGATTCTGCTGTTACAAGTGTGCAGAATCACCGAAATCGCTGTTCTCGCGCTATTCAATGCGAAAAACACGTTTTCTGGTGTTTTCAACACTCCACAGTGCGTCTCATATGCGGAAACTGCCATATCTTCGGTATCGTTGTTGTTTCCAGCTGAGATATGCATTATCAGTGATAATCTTCATGATTCTGCTGTTACAAGTGTGCAGAATCACCGAAATCGCTGTTCTGACGCTATTCAATGCGAAAAACACGTTTTCTGGTGTTTTCAGCACTCCACAGTGCGTTTGATATGCGGAAACTGCCATATCTTCGGTATCGTTGTTGTTTCCAGCTGAGATATGCATTTTCAGTGATAATCTTCACGATTCTGCTGTTACAAGTGTGCAGAATCACCGAAATCGCTGTTTTCGTGCTTTTGAATGCGAAAAACACGTTTTCTGGTGTTTTCCGCACTCCACAGTGCGTTTGATATGCGCAAACTACGATATCTTCGGTATCGTTGTTGTTTCAAGCTGAGACATGCATTTTCAGTGATAATCTTCATGATTCTGCTGTTACAAGTGTGCAGAATCACCGAAATCGCTGTTTTCGTGCTTTTGAATGCGGAAAACACGTTTTCTGGTGTTTTCAGCACTCCACAGTGCGCTTGAAATGCGGAAACTGCGATATCTTCGGTATCGTGGTTGTTTCCAGCTGACATATGCATTTTCAGTGATAATCTTCATGATTCTGCTGTTACAAGTGTGCAGAATCACCGAAATCGCTGTTTTCGTGCTTTTGAATGCGAAAAACACGTTTTCTGGTGTTTTCAACACTCCACAGTGCGTTTGATATGCGGAAACTGCGATATCTTCGGTATCGTTGTTGTTTCCAGCTGAGATATGCACTTTCAGTGATAATCTTCACGATTCTGCTGTTACAAGTGTGCAGAATCACCGAAATCGCTGTTTTCGTGCTTTTGAATGCGAAAAACACGTTTTCTGGTGTTTTCAACACTCCACAGTGCGTTTGATATGCGGAAACTGCGATATCTTCGGTATCGTTGTTGTTTCCAGCTGAGATACGCACTTTCAGTGATAATCTTCACGATTCTGCTGTTACAAGTGTGCAGAATCACCGAAAACGCTGTTTTCGTGCTTTTGAATGCGGAAAACACGTTTTCTGGTGTTTTCAGCACTCCACAGTGCGCTTGAAATGCGGAAACTGCGATATCTTCGGTATCGTTGTTGTTTCCAGCTGAGATATGCATTTTCAGTGATAATCTTCACGATTCTGCTGTTACAAGTGTGCAGAATCACCGAAATCGCTGTTCTCGCGCTATTCAATGCGAAAAACACGTTTTCTGGTGTTTTCAACACTCCACAGTGCGTTTCATATGCGGAAACTGCCATATCTTCGGTATCGTTGTTGTTTCCAGCTGAGATATGAATTATCAGTGATAATCTTCATGATTCTGCTGTTACAAGTGTGCAGAATCACCGAAATCGCTGTTCTGGCGCTATTCAATGCGAAAAACACGTTTTCTGGTGTTTTCAGCACTCCACAGTGCGTTTGATATGCGGAAACTGCCATATCTTCGGTATCGTTGTTGTTTCCAGCTGAGATATGCATTATCAGTGATAATCTTCATGATTCTGCTGTTACAAGTGTGCAGAATCACCGAAATCGCTGTTCTGGCGCTATTCAATGCGAAAAACACGTTTTCTGGTGTTTTCAGCACTCCACAGTGCGTTTGATATGCGGAAACTGCCATATCTTCGGTATCGTTGTTGTTTCCAGCTGAGATATGCATTTTCAGTGATAATCTTCACGATTCTGCTGTTACAAGTGTGCAGAATCACCGAAATCGCTGTTTTCGTGCTTTTGAATGCGAAAAACACGTTTTCTGGTGTTTTCCGCACTCCACAGTGCGTTTGATATGCGCAAACTACGATATCTTCGGTATCGTTGTTGTTTCAAGCTGAGACTTGCATTTTCAGTGATAATCTTCATGATTCTGCTGTTACAAGTGTGCAGAATCACCGAAATCGCTGTTTTCGTGCTTTTGAATGCGGAAAACACGTTTTCTGGTGTTTTCAGCACTCCACAGTGCGCTTGAAATGCGGAAACTGCGATATCTTCGGTATCGTTGTTGTTTCCAGCTGAGATATGCACTTTCAGTGATAATCTTCACGATTCTGCTGTTACAAGTGTGCAGAATCACCGAAATCGCTGTTTTCGTGCTTTTGAATGCGAAAAACACGTTTTCTGGTGTTTTCAACACTCCACAGTGCGTTTGATATGCGGAAACTGCGATATCTTCGGTATCGTTGTTGTTTCAAGCTGAGACATGCATTTTCAGTGATAATCTTCATGATTCTGCTGTTACAAGTGTGCAGAATCACCGAAATCGCTGTTTTCGTGCTTTTGAATGCGAAAAACACGTTTTCTGGTGTTTTCAACACTCCACAGTGCGTTTGATATGCGGAAACTGCGATATCTTCGGTATCGTTGTTGTTTCCAGCTGAGATATGCACTTTCAGTGATAATCTTCACGATTCTGCTGTTACAAGTGTGCAGAATCACCGAAATCGCTGTTTTCGTGCTTTTGAATGCGAAAAACACGTTTTCTGGTGTTTTCAACACTCCACAGTGCGTTTGATATGCGGAAACTGCGATATCTTCGGTATCGTTGTTGTTTCCAGCTGAGATATGCACTTTCAGTGATAATCTTCACGATTCTGCTGTTACAAGTGTGCAGAATCACCGAAATCGCTGTTTTCGTGCTTTTGAATGCGAAAAATACGATTTCTGGTGTTTTCAACACTCCACAGTGCGTTTGATATGCGGAAACTGCGATATCTTCGGTATCGTTGTTGTTTCCAGCTGAGATACGCACTTTCAGTGATAATCTTCACGATTCTGCTGTTACAAGTGTGCAGAATCACCGAAAACGCTGTTTTCGTGCTTTTGAATGCGAAAAACACGTTTTCTGGTGTTTTCAGCACTCCACAGTGCGTTTGATATGCGGAAACTGCGATATCTTCGGTATCGTTGTTGTTTCCAGCTGAGATATGCACTTTCAGTGATAATCTTCACGATTCTGCTGTTACAAGTGTGCAGAATCACCGAAATCGCTGTTTTCGTGCTTTTGAATGCGAAAAACACGTTTTCTGGTGTTTTCAACACTCCACAGTGCGTACCAAATGCGGAAACTGCCATATCTTCGGTATCGTTGTTGTTTCCAGCTGAGACATGCATTTTCAGTGATAATCTTCATGATTCTGCTGTTACAAGTGTGCAGAATCACCGAAATCGCTGTTTTTGTGCTTTTGAATGCGAAAAACACGTTTTCTGGTGTTTTCAACACTCCACAGTGCGTTTCATATGCGGAAACTGCCATATCTTCGGTATCGTTGTTGTTTCCAGCTGAGATATGCATTATCAGTGATAATCTTCATGATTCTGCTGTTACAAGTGTGCAGAATCACCGAAATCGCTGTTTTCGTGCTTTTGAATGCGAAAAACACGTTTTCTGGTGTTTTCAGCACTCCACAGTGCGTTTGATATGCGCAAACTACGATATCTTCGGTATCGTAGTTGTTTCAAGCTGAGACATGCATTTTCAGTGATAATCTTCATGATTCTGCTGTTACAAGTATGCAGAATCACCGAAATCGATGTTTTCGTGCTTTTGAATGCGAAAAACACGTTTTCTGGTGTTTTCCGCACTCCACAGTGCGTTTGATATGCGCAAACTACGATATCTTCGGTATCGTTGTTGTTTCAAGCTGAGACATGCATTTTCAGTGATAATCTTCATGATTCTGCTGTTACAAGTGTGCAGAATCACCGAAATCGCTGTTTTCGTGCTTTTGAATGCGGAAAACACGTTTTCTGGTGTTTTCAGCACTCCACAGTGCGCTTGAAATGCGGAAACTGCGATATCTTCGGTATCGTTGTTGTTTCCAGCTGAGATATGCACTTTCAGTGATAATCTTCACGATTCTGCTGTTACAAGTGTGCAGAATCACCGAAATCGCTGTTTTCGTGCTTTTGAATGCGAAAAACACGTTTTCTGGTGTTTTCAACACTCCACAGGGCGTTTGATATGGGGAAACTGCGATATCTTCGGTATCGTTGTTTTTTCCAGCTGAGATATGCACTTTCAGTGATAATGTTCACGATTCTGCTGTTACAAGTGTGCAGAATCACCGAAATCGCTGTTTTCGTGCTTTTGAATGCGAAAAACACGTTTTCTGGTGTTTTCAACACTCCACAGTGCGTTTGATATGCGGAAACTGCGATATCTTCGGTATCGTTGTTGTTTCCAGCTGAGATATGCACTTTCAGTGATAATCTTCACGATTCTGCTGTTACAAGTGTGCAGAATCACCGAAATCGCTGTTTTCGTGCTTTTGAATGCGAAAAATACGTTTTCTGGTGTTTTCAAAACTCCACAGTGCGTTTGATATGCGGAAACTGCCATATCTTCGGTATCGTTGTTGTTTCCAGCTGAGATATGCATTTTCAGTGATAATCTTCACGATTCTGCTGTTACAAGTGTGCAGAATCACCGAAATCGCTGTTCTCGCGCTATTCAATGCGAAAAACACGTTTTCTGGTGTTTTCAACACTCCACAGTGCGTCTCATATGCGGAAACTGCCATATCTTCGGTATCGTTGTTGTTTCCAGCTGAGATATGCATTATCAGTGATAATCTTCATGATTCTGCTGTTACAAGTGTGCAGAATCACCGAAATCGCTGTTCTGACGCTATTCAATGCGAAAAACACGTTTTCTGGTGTTTTCAGCACTCCACAGTGCGTTTGATATGCGGAAACTGCCATATCTTCGGTATCGTTGTTGTTTCCAGCTGAGATATGCATTTTCAGTGATAATCTTCACGATTCTGCTGTTACAAGTGTGCAGAATCACCGAAATCGCTGTTTTCGTGCTTTTGAATGCGAAAAACACGTTTTCTGGTGTTTTCCGCACTCCACAGTGCGTTTGATATGCGCAAACTACGATATCTTCGGTATCGTTGTTGTTTCAAGCTGAGACATGCATTTTCAGTGATAATCTTCATGATTCTGCTGTTACAAGTGTGCAGAATCACCGAAATCGCTGTTTTCGTGCTTTTGAATGCGGAAAACACGTTTTCTGGTGTTTTCAGCACTCCACAGTGCGCTTGAAATGCGGAAACTGCGATATCTTCGGTATCGTGGTTGTTTCCAGCTGAGATATGCATTTTCAGTGATAATCTTCATGATTCTGCTGTTACAAGTGTGCAGAATCACCGAAATCGCTGTTTTCGTGCTTTTGAATGCGAAAAACACGTTTTCTGGTGTTTTCAACACTCCACAGTGCGTTTGATATGCGGAAACTGCGATATCTTCGGTATCGTTGTTGTTTCCAGCTGAGATATGCACTTTCAGTGATAATCTTCACGATTCTGCTGTTACAAGAGTGCAGAATCACCGAAATCGCTGTTTTCGTGCTTTTGAATGCGAAAAACACGTTTTCTGGTGTTTTCAACACTCCACAGTGCGTTTGATATGCGGAAACTGCGATATCTTCGGTATCGTTGTTGTTTCCAGCTGAGATACGCACTTTCAGTGATAATCTTCACGATTCTGCTGTTACAAGTGTGCAGAATCACCGAAAACGCTGTTTTCGTGCTTTTGAATGCGGAAAACACGTTTTCTGGTGTTTTCAGCACTCCACAGTGCGCTTGAAATGCGGAAACTGCGATATCTTCGGTATCGTTGTTGTTTCCAGCTGAGATATGCATTTTCAGTGATAATCTTCACGATTCTGCTGTTACAAGTGTGCAGAATCACCGAAATCGCTGTTCTCGCGCTATTCAATGCGAAAAACACGTTTTCTGGTGTTTTCAACACTCCACAGTGCGTTTCATATGCGGAAACTGCCATATCTTCGGTATCGTTGTTGTTTCCAGCTGAGATATGAATTATCAGTGATAATCTTCATGATTCTGCTGTTACAAGTGTGCAGAATCACCGAAATCGCTGTTCTGGCGCTATTCAATGCGAAAAACACGTTTTCTGGTGTTTTCAGCACTCCACAGTGCGTTTGATATGCGGAAACTGCCATATCTTCGGTATCGTTGTTGTTTCCAGCTGAGATATGCATTATCAGTGATAATCTTCATGATTCTGCTGTTACAAGTGTGCAGAATCACCGAAATCGCTGTTCTGGCGCTATTCAATGCGAAAAACACGTTTTCTGGTGTTTTCAGCACTCCACAGTGCGTTTGATATGCGGAAACTGCCATATCTTCGGTATCGTTGTTGTTTCCAGCTGAGATATGCATTTTCAGTGATAATCTTCACGATTCTGCTGTTACAAGTGTGCAGAATCACCGAAATCGCTGTTTTCGTGCTTTTGAATGCGAAAAACACGTTTTCTGGTGTTTTCAGCACTCCACAGTGCGTTTGATATGCGCAAACTACGATATCTTCGGTATCGTTGTTGTTTCAAGCTGAGACATGCATTTTCAGTGATAATCTTCATGATTCTGCTGTTACAAGTGTGCAGAATCACCGAAATCGCTGTTTTCGTGCTTTTGAATGCGAAAAACACGTTTTCTGGTGTTTTCCGCACTCCACAGTGCGTTTGATATGCGCAAACTACGATATCTTCGGTATCGTTGTTGTTTCAAGCTGAGACTTGCATTTTCAGTGATAATCTTCATGATTCTGCTGTTACAAGTGTGCAGAATCACCGAAATCGCTGTTTTCGTGCTTTTGAATGCGGAAAACACGTTTTCTGGTGTTTTCAGCACTCCACAGTGCGCTTGAAATGCGGAAACTGCGATATCTTCGGTATCGTTGTTGTTTCCAGCTGAGATATGCACTTTCAGTGATAATCTTCACGATTCTGCTGTTACAAGTGTGCAGAATCACCGAAATCGCTGTTTTCGTGCTTTTGAATGCGAAAAACACGTTTTCTGGTGTTTTCAACACTCCACAGTGCGTTTGATATGCGGAAACTGCGATATCTTCGGTATCGTTGTTGTTTCAAGCTGAGACATGCATTTTCAGTGATAATCTTCATGATTCTGCTGTTACAAGTGTGCAGAATCACCGAAATCGCTGTTTTCGTGCTTTTGAATGCGAAAAACACGTTTTCTGGTGTTTTCAACACTCCACAGTGCGTTTGATATGCGGAAACTGCGATATCTTCGGTATCGTTGTTGTTTCCAGCTGAGATATGCACTTTCAGTGATAATCTTCACGATTCTGCTGTTACAAGTGTGCAGAATCACCGAAATCGCTGTTTTCGTGCTTTTGAATGCGAAAAACACGTTTTCTGGTGTTTTCAACACTCCACAGTGCGTTTGATATGCGGAAACTGCGATATCTTCGGTATCGTTGTTGTTTCCAGCTGAGATATGCACTTTCAGTGATAATCTTCACGATTCTGCTGTTACAAGTGTGCAGAATCACCGAAATCGCTGTTTTCGTGCTTTTGAATGCGAAAAATACGATTTCTGGTGTTTTCAACACTCCACAGTGCGTTTGATATGCGGAAACTGCGATATCTTCGGTATCGTTGTTGTTTCCAGCTGAGATACGCACTTTCAGTGATAATCTTCACGATTCTGCTGTTACAAGTGTGCAGAATCACCGAAAACGCTGTTTTCGTGCTTTTGAATGCGAAAAACACGTTTTCTGGTGTTTTCAGCACTCCACAGTGCGTTTGATATGCGGAAACTGCGATATCTTCGGTATCGTTGTTGTTTCCAGCTGAGATATGCACTTTCAGTGATAATCTTCACGATTCTGCTGTTACAAGTGTGCAGAATCACCGAAATCGCTGTTTTCGTGCTTTTGAATGCGAAAAACACGTTTTCTGGTGTTTTCAACACTCCACAGTGCGTACCAAATGCGGAAACTGCCATATCTTCGGTATCGTTGTTGTTTCCAGCTGAGACATGCATTTTCAGTGATAATCTTCATGATTCTGCTGTTACAAGTGTGCAGAATCACCGAAATCGCTGTTTTTGTGCTTTTGAATGCGAAAAACACGTTTTCTGGTGTTTTCAACACTCCACAGTGCGTTTCATATGCGGAAACTGCCATATCTTCGGTATCGTTGTTGTTTCCAGCTGAGATATGCATTATCAGTGATAATCTTCATGATTCTGCTGTTACAAGTGTGCAGAATCACCGAAATCGCTGTTTTCGTGCTTTTGAATGCGAAAAACACGTTTTCTGGTGTTTTCAGCACTCCACAGTGCGTTTGATATGCGCAAACTACGATATCTTCGGTATCGTAGTTGTTTCAAGCTGAGACATGCATTTTCAGTGATAATCTTCATGATTCTGCTGTTACAAGTGTGCAGAATCACCGAAATCGATGTTTTCGTGCTTTTGAATGCGAAAAACACGTTTTCTGGTGTTTTCCGCACTCCACAGTGCGTTTGATATGCGCAAACTACGATATCTTCGGTATCGTTGTTGTTTCAAGCTGAGACATGCATTTTCAGTGATAATCTTCATGATTCTGCTGTTACAAGTGTGCAGAATCACCGAAATCGCTGTTTTCGTGCTTTTGAATGCGGAAAACACGTTTTCTGGTGTTTTCAGCACTCCACAGTGCGCTTGAAATGCGGAAACTGCGATATCTTCGGTATCGTTGTTGTTTCCAGCTGAGATATGCATTTTCAGTGATAATCTTCACGATTCTGCTGTTACAAGTGTGCAGAATCACCGAAATCGCTGTTCTCGCGCTATTCAATGCGAAAAACACGTTTTCTGGTGTTTTCAACACTCCACAGTGCGTTTCATATGCGGAAACTGCCATATCTTCGGTATCGTTGTTGTTTCCAGCTGAGATATGCATTATCAGTGATAATCTTCATGATTCTGCTGTTACAAGTGTGCAGAATCACCGAAATCGCTGTTCTGGCGCTATTCAATGCGAAAAACACGTTTTCTGGTGTTTTCAGCACTCCACAGTGCGTTTGATATGCGGAAACTGCCATATCTTCGGTATCGTTGTTGTTTCCAGCTGAGATATGCATTATCAGTGATAATCTTCATGATTCTGCTGTTACAAGTGTGCAGAATCACCGAAATCGCTGTTCTGGCGCTATTCAATGCGAAAAACACGTTTTCTGGTGTTTTCAGCACTCCACAGTGCGTTTGATATGCGGAAACTGCGATATCTTCGGTATCGTTGTTGTTTCCAGCTGAGATATGCACTTTCAGTGATAATCTTCACGATTCTGCTGTTACAAGTGTGCAGAATCACCGAAATCGCTGTTTTCGTGCTTTTGAATGCGAAAAACACGTTTTCTGGTGTTTTCAACACTCCACAGTGCGTTTGATATGCGGAAACTGCGATATCTTCGGTATCGTTGTTGTTTCAAGCTGAGACATGCATTTTCAGTGATAATCTTCATGATTCTGCTGTTACAAGTGTGCAGAATCACCGAAATCGCTGTTTTCGTGCTTTTGAATGCGAAAAACACGTTTTCTGGTGTTTTCAACACTCCACAGTGCGTTTGATATGCGGAAACTGCGATATCTTCGGTATCGTTGTTGTTTCCAGCTGAGATATGCACTTTCAGTGATAATCTTCACGATTCTGCTGTTACAAGTGTGCAGAATCACCGAAATCGCTGTTTTCGTGCTTTTGAATGCGAAAAACACGTTTTCTGGTGTTTTCAACACTCCACAGTGCGTTTGATATGCGGAAACTGCGATATCTTCGGTATCGTTGTTGTTTCCAGCTGAGATATGCACTTTCAGTGATAATCTTCACGATTCTGCTGTTACAAGTGTGCAGAATCACCGAAATCGCTGTTTTCGTGCTTTTGAATGCGAAAAATACGATTTCTGGTGTTTTCAACACTCCACAGTGCGTTTGATATGCGGAAACTGCGATATCTTCGGTATCGTTGTTGTTTCCAGCTGAGATACGCACTTTCAGTGATAATCTTCACGATTCTGCTGTTACAAGTGTGCAGAATCACCGAAAACGCTGTTTTCGTGCTTTTGAATGCGAAAAACACGTTTTCTGGTGTTTTCAGCACTCCACAGTGCGTTTGATATGCGGAAACTGCGATATCTTCGGTATCGTTGTTGTTTCCAGCTGAGATATGCACTTTCAGTGATAATCTTCACGATTCTGCTGTTACAAGTGTGCAGAATCACCGAA
The DNA here is from genome assembly GCA_951804975.1 of Anthophora plumipes. Taxonomy (NCBI): domain Eukaryota; kingdom Metazoa; phylum Arthropoda; class Insecta; order Hymenoptera; family Apidae; genus Anthophora; species Anthophora plumipes. The sequence goes on along the minus strand of CATORF010000790.1, from coordinate 145,717 downwards.
ATCGCTGTTTTCGTGCTTTTGAATGCGAAAAACACGTTTTCCGGTGTTTTCAACACTCCACAGTGCGTACCAAATGCGGAAACTGCCATATCTTCGGTATCGTTGTTGTTTCCAGCTGAGATATGCATTTTCAGTGATAATCTTCACGATTCTGCTGTTACAAGTGTGCAGAATCACCGAAATCGCTGTTCTCGCGCTATTCAATGCGAAAAACACGTTTTCTGGTGTTTTCAACACTCCACAGTGCGTTTCATATGCGGAAACTGCCATATCTTCGGTATCGTTGTTGTTTCCAGCTGAGATATGCATTATCAGTGATAATCTTCATGATTCTGCTGTTACAAGTGTGCAGAATCACCGAAATCGCTGTTCTGGCGCTATTCAATGCGAAAAACAGGTTTTCTGGTGTTTTCAGCACTCCACAGTGCGTTTGATATGCGGAAACTGCCATATCTTCGGTATCGTTGTTGTTTCCAGCTGAGATATGCATTTTCAGTGATAATCTTCACGATTGTGCTGTTACAAGTGTGCAGAATCACCGAAATCGCTGTTTTCGTGCTTTTGAATGCGAAAAACACGTTTTCTGGTGTTTTCAGCACTCCACAGTGCGTTTGATATGCGCAAACTACGATATCTTCGGTGTCGTTGTTGTTTCAAGCTGAGACATGCATTTTCAGTGATAATCTTCATGATTCTGCTGTTACAAGTGTGCAGAATCACCGAAATCGCTGTTTTCGTGCTTTTGAATGCGAAAAACACGTTTTCTGGTGTTTTCCGCACTCCACAGTGCGTTTGATATGCGCAAACTACGATATCTTCGGTATCGTTGTTGTTTCAAGCTGAGACATGCATTTTCAGTGATAATCTTCATGATTCTGCTGTTACAAGTGTGCAGAATCACCGAAATCGCTGTTTTCGTGCTTTTGAATTCGGAAAACACGTTTTCTGGTGTTTTCAGCACTCCACAGTGCGCTTGAAATGCGGAAACTGCGATATCTTCGGTATCGTTGTTGTTTCCAGCTGAGATATGCATTTTCAGTGATAATCTTCATGATTCTGCTGTTACAAGTGTGCAGAATCACCGAAATCGCTGTTTTCGTGCTTTTGAATGCGAAAAACACGTTTTCTGGTGTTTTCAACACTCCACAGTGCGTTTGATATGCGGAAACTGCGATATCTTCGGTATCGTTGTTGTTTCCAGCTGAGATATGCACTTTCAGTGATAATCTTCACGATTCTGCTGTTACAAGTGTGCAGAATCACCGAAATCGCTGTTTTCGTGCTTTTGAATGCGAAAAACACGTTTTCTGGTGTTTTCAACACTCCACAGTGCGTTTGATATGCGGAAACTGCGATATCTTCGGTATCGTTGTTGTTTCCAGCTGAGATACGCACTTTCAGTGATAATCTTCACGATTCTGCTGTTGCAAGTGTGCAGAATCACCGAAAACGCTGTTTTCGTGCTTTTGAATGCGAAAAACACGTTTTCTGGTGTTTTCAGCACTCCACAGTGCGTTTGATATGCGGAAACTGCGATATCTTCGGTATCGTTGTTGTTTCCAGCTGAGATATGCATTATCAGTGATAATCTTCATGATTCTGCTGTTACAAGTGTGCAGAATCACCGAAATCGCTGTTCTGGCGCTATTCAATGCGAAAAACACGTTTTCTGGTGTTTTCAGCACTCCACAGTGCGTTTGATATGCGGAAACTGCCATATCTTCGGTATCGTTCTTGTTTCCAGCTGAGATATGCATTATCAGTGATAATCTTCATGATTCTGCTGTTACAAGTGTGCAGAATCACCGAAATAGCTGTTTTCGTGCTTTTGAATGCGAAAAACACGTTTTCTGGTGTTTTCAACACTCCACAGTGCGTTTGATATGCGGAAACTACGATATCTTCGGTATCGTTGTTGTTTCCAGCTGAGACATGCATTTTCAGTGATAATCTTCATGATTCTGCTGTTACAAGTGTGCAGAATCACCGAAATCGCTGTTCTCGCGCTATTCAATGCGAAAAACACGTTTTCTGGTGTTTTCAGCACTCCACAGTGCGTTTGATATGCGGAAACTGCCATATCTTCGGTATCGTTCTTGTTTCCAGCTGAGGTATGCATTTTCAGTGATAATCTTCACGATTCTGCTGTTACAAGTGTGCAGAATCACCGAAATCGCTGTTTTCGTGCTTTTGAATGCGAAAAACACGTTTTCTGGTGTTTTCAGCACGCCACAGAGCGTTTGATATGCGGAAACTGCCATATCTTCGGTATCGTTGTTGTTTCCAGCTGAGATATGCATTTTCAGTGATAATCTTCACGATTCTGCTGTTACAAGTGTGCAGAATCACCGAAATCGCTGTTTTCGTGCTTTTGAATGCGAAAAACACGTTTTCTGGTGTTTTCAGCACGCCACAGAGCGTTTGATATGCGGAAACTGCCATATCTTCGGTATCGTTGTTGTTTCCAGCTGAGATATGCATTTTCAGTGATAATCTTCACGATTCTGCTGTTACAAGTGTGCAGAATCACCGAAATCGCTGTTTTCGTGCTTTTGAATGCGAAAAACACGTTTTCTGGTGTTTTCAGCACTCCACAGTGCGTTTGATATGCGGAAACTACGATGTCTTCGGTATCGTTGTTGTTTCCAGCTGAGATATGCATTTTCAGTGATAATCTTCATGATTCTGCTGTTACAAGTGTGCAGAATCACCGAAATAGCTGTTTTCGTGCTTTTGAATGCGAAAAACACGTTTTCTGGTGTTTTCAACACTCCACAGTGCGTTTGATATGCGGAAACTGCGATATCTTCGGTATCGTTGTTGTTTCAAGCTGAGACATGCATTTTCAGTGATAATCTTCATGATTCTGCTGTTACAAGTGTGCAGAATCACCGAAATCGCTGTTTTCGTGCTTTTGAATGCGAAAAACACGTTTTCTGGTGTTTTCAACACTCCACAGTGCGTTTGATATGCGGAAACTGCGATATCTTCGGTATCGTTGTTGTTTCCAGCTGAGATATGCACTTTCAGTGATAATCTTCACGCTTCTGCTGTTACAAGTGTGCAGAATCACCGAAATCGCTGTTTTCGTGCTTTTGAATGCGAAAAACACGTTTTCTGGTGTTTTCAACACTCCACAGTGCGTACCAAATGCGGAAACTGCCATATCTTCGGTATCGTTGTTGTTTCCAGCTGAGACATGCATTTTCAGTGATAATCTTCATGATTCTGCTGTTACAAGTGTGCAGAATCACCGAAATCGCTGTTTTTGTGCTTTTGAATGCGAAAAACACGTTTTCTGGTGTTTTCAACACTCCACAGTGTGTTTCATATGCGGAAACTGCCATATCTTCGGTATCGTTGTTGTTTCCAGCTGAGATATGCATTATCAGTGATAATCTTCATGATTCTGCTGTTACAAGTGTGCAGAATCACCGAAATCGCTGTTTTCGTGCTTTTGAATGCGAAAAACACGTTTTCTGGTGTTTTCAGCACTCCACAGTGCGTTTGATATGCGCAAACTACGATATCTTCGGTATCGTAGTTGTTTCAAGCTGAGACATGCATTTTCAGTGATAATCTTCATGATTCTGCTGTTACAAGTGTGCAGAATCACCGAAATCGATGTTTTCGTGCTTTTGAATGCGAAAAACACGTTTTCTGGTGTTTTCCGCACTCCACAGTGCGTTTGATATGCGCAAACTACGATATCTTCGGTATCGTTGTTGTTTCAAGCTGAGACATGCATTTTCAGTGATAATCTTCATGATTCTGCTGTTACAAGTGTGCAGAATCACCGAAATCGCTGTTTTCGTGCTTTTGAATGCGGAAAACACGTTTTCTGGTGTTTTCAGCACTCCACAGTGCGTTTGATATGCGGAAACTGCCATATCTTCGGTATCGTTGTTGTTTCCAGCTGAGATATGCATTATCAGTGATAATCTTCATGATTCTGCTGTTACAAGTGTGCAGAATCACCGAAATCGCTGTTCTGGCGCTATTCAATGCGAAAAACACGTTTTCTGGTGTTTTCAGCACTCCACAGTGCGTTTGATATGCGGAAACTGCGATATCTTCGGTATCGTTGTTGTTTCCAGCTGAGATATGCACTTTCAGTGATAATCTTCACGATTCTGCTGTTACAAGTGTGCAGAATCACCGAAATCGCTGTTTTCGTGCTTTTGAATGCGAAAAACACGTTTTCTGGTGTTTTCAACACTCCACAGTGCGTTTGATATGCGGAAACTGCGATATCTTCGGTATCGTTGTTGTTTCAAGCTGAGACATGCATTTTCAGTGATAATCTTCATGATTCTGCTGTTACAAGTGTGCAGAATCACCGAAATCGCTGTTTTCGTGCTTTTGAATGCGAAAAACACGTTTTCTGGTGTTTTCAACACTCCACAGTGCGTTTGATATGCGGAAACTGCGATATCTTCGGTATCGTTGTTGTTTCCAGCTGAGATATGCACTTTCAGTGATAATCTTCACGATTCTGCTGTTACAAGTGTGCAGAATCACCGAAATCGCTGTTTTCGTGCTTTTGAATGCGAAAAACACGTTTTCTGGTGTTTTCAACACTCCACAGTGCGTTTGATATGCGGAAACTGCGATATCTTCGGTATCGTTGTTGTTTCCAGCTGAGATATGCACTTTCAGTGATAATCTTCACGATTCTGCTGTTACAAGTGTGCAGAATCACCGAAATCGCTGTTTTCGTGCTTTTGAATGCGAAAAATACGATTTCTGGTGTTTTCAACACTCCACAGTGCGTTTGATATGCGGAAACTGCGATATCTTCGGTATCGTTGTTGTTTCCAGCTGAGATACGCACTTTCAGTGATAATCTTCACGATTCTGCTGTTACAAGTGTGCAGAATCACCGAAAACGCTGTTTTCGTGCTTTTGAATGCGAAAAACACGTTTTCTGGTGTTTTCAGCACTCCACAGTGCGTTTGATATGCGGAAACTGCGATATCTTCGGTATCGTTGTTGTTTCCAGCTGAGATATGCACTTTCAGTGATAATCTTCACGATTCTGCTGTTACAAGTGTGCAGAATCACCGAAATCGCTGTTTTCGTGCTTTTGAATGCGAAAAACACGTTTTCCGGTGTTTTCAACACTCCACAGTGCGTACCAAATGCGGAAACTGCCATATCTTCGGTATCGTTGTTGTTTCCAGCTGAGATATGCATTTTCAGTGATAATCTTCACGATTCTGCTGTTACAAGTGTGCAGAATCACCGAAATCGCTGTTCTCGCGCTATTCAATGCGAAAAACACGTTTTCTGGTGTTTTCAACACTCCACAGTGCGTTTCATATGCGGAAACTGCCATATCTTCGGTATCCTTGTTGTTTCCAGCTGAGATATGCATTATCAGTGATAATCTTCATGATTCTGCTGTTACAAGTGTGCAGAATCACCGAAATCGCTGTTCTGGCGCTATTCAATGCGAAAAACAGGTTTTCTGGTGTTTTCAGCACTCCACAGTGCGTTTGATATGCGGAAACTGCCATATCTTCGGTATCGTTGTTGTTTCCAGCTGAGATATGCATTTTCAGTGATAATCTTCACGATTGTGCTGTTACAAGTGTGCAGAATCACCGAAATCGCTGTTTTCGTGCTTTTGAATGCGAAAAACACGTTTTCTGGTGTTTTCAGCACTCCACAGTGCGTTTGATATGCGCAAACTACGATATCTTCGGTGTCGTTGTTGTTTCAAGCTGAGACATGCATTTTCAGTGATAATCTTCATGATTCTGCTGTTACAAGTGTGCAGAATCACCGAAATCGCTGTTTTCGTGCTTTTGAATGCGAAAAACACGTTTTCTGGTGTTTTCCGCACTCCACAGTGCGTTTGATATGCGCAAACTACGATATCTTCGGTATCGTTGTTGTTTCAAGCTGAGACATGCATTTTCAGTGATAATCTTCATGATTCTGCTGTTACAAGTGTGCAGAATCACCGAAATCGCTGTTTTCGTGCTTTTGAATTCGGAAAACACGTTTTCTGGTGTTTTCAGCACTCCACAGTGCGCTTGAAATGCGGAAACTGCGATATCTTCGGTATCGTTGTTGTTTCCAGCTGAGATATGCATTTTCAGTGATAATCTTCATGATTCTGCTGTTACAAGTGTGCAGAATCACCGAAATCGCTGTTTTCGTGCTTTTGAATGCGAAAAACACGTTTTCTGGTGTTTTCAACACTCCACAGTGCGTTTGATATGCGGAAACTGCGATATCTTCGGTATCGTTGTTGTTTCCAGCTGAGATATGCACTTTCAGTGATAATCTTCACGATTCTGCTGTTACAAGTGTGCAGAATCACCGAAATCGCTGTTTTCGTGCTTTTGAATGCGAAAAACACGTTTTCTGGTGTTTTCAACACTCCACAGTGCGTTTGATATGCGGAAACTGCGATATCTTCGGTATCGTTGTTGTTTCCAGCTGAGATACGCACTTTCAGTGATAATCTTCACGATTCTGCTGTTGCAAGTGTGCAGAATCACCGAAAACGCTGTTTTCGTGCTTTTGAATGCGAAAAACACGTTTTCTGGTGTTTTCAGCACTCCACAGTGCGTTTGATATGCGGAAACTGCGATATCTTCGGTATCGTTGTTGTTTCCAGCTGAGATATGCATTATCAGTGATAATCTTCATGATTCTGCTGTTACAAGTGTGCAGAATCACCGAAATCGCTGTTCTGGCGCTATTCAATGCGAAAAACACGTTTTCTGGTGTTTTCAGCACTCCACAGTGCGTTTGATATGCGGAAACTGCCATATCTTCGGTATCGTTCTTGTTTCCAGCTGAGATATGCATTATCAGTGATAATCTTCATGATTCTGCTGTTACAAGTGTGCAGAATCACCGAAATAGCTGTTTTCGTGCTTTTGAATGCGAAAAACACGTTTTCTGGTGTTTTCAACACTCCACAGTGCGTTTGATATGCGGAAACTACGATATCTTCGGTATCGTTGTTGTTTCCAGCTGAGACATGCATTTTCAGTGATAATCTTCATGATTCTGCTGTTACAAGTGTGCAGAATCACCGAAATCGCTGTTCTCGCGCTATTCAATGCGAAAAACACGTTTTCTGGTGTTTTCAGCACTCCACAGTGCGTTTGATATGCGGAAACTGCCATATCTTCGGTATCGTTCTTGTTTCCAGCTGAGGTATGCATTTTCAGTGATAATCTTCACGATTCTGCTGTTACAAGTGTGCAGAATCACCGAAATCGCTGTTTTCGTGCTTTTGAATGCGAAAAACACGTTTTCTGGTGTTTTCAGCACGCCACAGAGCGTTTGATATGCGGAAACTGCCATATCTTCGGTATCGTTGTTGTTTCCAGCTGAGATATGCATTTTCAGTGATAATCTTCACGATTCTGCTGTTACAAGTGTGCAGAATCACCGAAATCGCTGTTTTCGTGCTTTTGAATGCGAAAAACACGTTTTCTGGTGTTTTCAGCACTCCACAGTGCGTTTGATATGCGGAAACTACGATGTCTTCGGTATCGTTGTTGTTTCCAGCTGAGATATGCATTTTCAGTGATAATCTTCATGATTCTGCTGTTACAAGTGTGCAGAATCACCGAAATAGCTGTTTTCGTGCTTTTGAATGCGAAAAACACGTTTTCTGGTGTTTTCAGCACTCCACAGTGCGTTTGATATGCGGAAACTACGATATCTTCGGTATCGTTGTTGTTTCCAGCTGAGACATGCATTTTCAGTGATAATCTTCATGATTCTGCTGTTACAAGTGTGCAGAATCACCGAAATCGCTGTTTTCGTGCTATTGAATGCGAAAAACACGTTTTCTGGTGTTTTCAACACTCCACAGTGCGTTTGATATGTGGAAACTGCGATATCTTCGGTATCGTTGTTGTTTTCAGCTGAGATATGCACTTTCAGTGATAATCTTCACGATTCTGCTGTTACAAGTGTGCAGAATCACCGAAATCGCTGTTTTCGTGCTTTTGAATGCGAAAAACACGTTTTCTGGTGTTTTCAACACTCCACAGTGCGTTTCATATGCGGAAACTGCCATATCTTCGGTATCGTTGTTGTTTCCAGCTGAGATATGCATTATCAGTGATAATCTTCATGATTCTGCTGTTACAAGTGTGCAGAATCACCGAAATCGCTGTTCTCGCGCTATTCAATGCGAAAAACACGTTTTCTGGTGTTTTCAGCACTCCACAGTGCGTTTGATATGCGGAAACTGCCATATCTTCGGTATCGTTCTTGTTTCCAGCTGAGATATGCATTTTCAGTGATAATCTTCACGATTCTGCTGTTACAAGTGTGCAGAATCACCGAAATCGCTGTTTTCGTGCTTTTGAATGCGAAAAACACGTTTTCTGGTGTTTTCAGCACGCCACAGAGCGTTTGATATGCGGAAACTGCCATATCTTCGGTATCGTTGTTGTTTCCAGCTGAGATATGCATTTTCAGTGATAATCTTCACGATTCTGCTGTTACAAGTGTGCAGAATCACCGAAATCGCTGTTTTCGTGCTTTTGAATGCGAAAAACACGTTTTCTGGTGTTTTCAGCACTCCACAGAGCGTTTGATATGCGGAAACTGCCATATCTTCGGTATCGTTGTTGTTTCCAGCTGAGATATGCATTTTCAGTGATAATCTTCACGATTCTGCTGTTACAAGTGTGCAGAATCACCGAAATCGCTGTTTTCGTGCTTTTGAATGCGAAAAACACGTTTTCTGGTGTTTTCAGCACTCCACAGTGCGTTTGAAATGCGGAAACTGCGATATCTTCGGTATCGTTGTTGTTTCAAGCTGAGACATGCACTTTCAGTGATAATCTTAACGATTCTGCTGTTACAAGTGTGCAGAATCACCGAAATCGCTGTATTCGAGCTTTTGAATGCGAAAAACACGTTTTCTGGTGTTTTCAGCACTCCACAGTGCGTTTGATATGCGGAAACTGCGGTATCTTCGGTATCGTTGTTGTTTCCAGCTGAGATATGCACTTTCAGTGATAATCTTCACGATTCTGCTGTTACAAGTGTGCAGAATCACCGAAATCGCTGTTTTCGTGCTTTTGAATGCGAAAAACACGTTTTCTGGTGTTTTCAGCACTCCACAGTGCGTTTGATATGCGGAAACTGCGATATCTTCGGTATCGTTGTTGTTTCCAGCTGAGATATGCACTTTCAGTGATAATCTTCACGATTCTGCTGTTACAAGTGTGCAGAATCACCGAAATCGCTGTTTTCGTGCTTTTGAATGCGAAAAACACGTTTTCTGGTGTTTTCAGCACTCCACAGTGCGTTTGATATGCGGAAACTACGATATCTTCGGTATCGTTGTTGTTTCCAGCTGAGATATGCACTTTCAGTGATAATCTTCACGATTCTGCTGTTACAAGTGTGCAGAATCACCGAAATCGCTGTTTTCGTGCTTTTGAATGCGAAAAACACGTTTTCTGGTGTTTTCAGCACTCCACAGTGCGTTTGAAATGCGGAAACTGCGATATCTTCGGTATCGTTGTTGTTTCAAGCTGAGACATGCATTTTCAGTGATAATCTTCATGATTCTGCTGTCACAAGTGTGCAGAATCACCGAAATCGCTGTTTTCGTGCTTTTGAATGGGAAAAACACGTTTTCTGGTGTTTTCAGCACTCCACAGTGCGTTTGATATGCGCAAACTACGATATCTTCGGTATCGTTGTTGTTTCCAGCTGAGATATGCACTTTCAGTGATAATCTTAACGATTCTGCTGTTACAAGTGTGCAGAATCACCGAAATCGCTGTATTCGAGCTTTTGAATGCGAAAAACACGTTTTCTGGTGTTTTCAGCACTCCACAGTGCGTTCCAAATGCTGAAACTGCCATATCTTCGGTATCGTTGTTGTTTCCAGCTGAGATATGCATTATCAGTGATAATCTTCATGATTCTGCTGTTACAAGTGTGCAGAATCACCGAAATCGCTGTTCTCGCGCTGTTCAATGCGAAAAACACGTTTTCTGGTGTTTTCAGCACTCCACAGTGCGTTTGATATGCGGAAACTGCCATATCTTCGGTATCGTTGTTGTTTCCAGCTGAGATATGCATTTTCAGTGATAATCTTCACGATTCTGCTGTTACAAGTGTGCAGAATCACCGAAATCGCTGTTTTCGTGCTTTTGAATGCGAAAAACACGTTTTCTGGTGTTTTCAGCACTCCACAGTGCGTTTGAAATGCGGAAACTGCGATATCTTCGGTATCGTTGTTGTTTCCAGCTGAGACATGCATTTTCAGTGATAATCTTCACGATTCTGCTGTTACAAGTGTGCAGAATCACCGAAATCGCTGTTTTCGTGCTTTTGAATGCGAAAAACACGTTTTCTGGTGTTTTCAGCACTCCACAGTGCGTTTGATATGCGGAAACTGCGATATCTTCGGTATCGTTGTTGTTTCCAGCTGAGATATGCATTATCAGTGATAATCTTCATGATTCTGCTGTTACAAGTGTGCAGAATCACCGAAATCGCTGTTCTGGCGCTATTCAATGCGAAAAACACGTTTTCTGGTGTTTTCAGCACTCCACAGTGCGTTTGATATGCGGAAACTGCCATATCTTCGGTATCGTTCTTGTTTCCAGCTGAGGTATGCATTTTCAGTGATAATCTTCACGATTCTGCTGTTACAAGTGTGCAGAATCACCGAAATCGCTGTTTTCGTGCTTTTGAATGCGAAAAACACGTTTTCTGGTGTTTTCAGCACGCCACAGAGCGTTTGATATGCGGAAACTGCCATATCTTCGGTATCGTTGTTGTTTCCAGCTGAGATATGCATTTTCAGTAATAATCTTCACGATTCTGCTGTTACAAGTGTGCAGAATCACCGAAATCGCTGTTCTGGCGCTATTCAATGCGAAAAACACGTTTTCTGGTGTTTTCAGCACTCCACAGTGCGTTTGATATGCGGAAACTGCCATATCTTCGGTATCGTTGTTGTTTCCAGCTGAGATATGCATTTTCAGTGATAATCTTCACGATTGTGCTGTTACAAGTGTGCAGAATCACCGAAATCGCTGTTTTCGTGCTTTTGAATGCGAAAAACACGTTTTCTGGTGTTTTCAGCACTCCACAGTGCGTTTGATATGCGCAAACTACGATATCTTCGGTATCGTTGTTGTTTCAAGCTGAGACATGCATTTTCAGTGATAATCTTCATGATTCTGCTGTTACAAGTGTGCAGAATCACCGAAATCGCTGTTTTCGTGCTTTTGAATGCGAAAAACACGTTTTCTGGTGTTTTCCGCACTCCACAGTGCGTTTGATATGCGCAAACTACGATATCTTCGGTATCGTTGTTGTTTCAAGCTGAGACATGCATTTTCAGTGATAATCTTCATGATTCTGCTGTTACAAGTGTGCAGAATCACCGAAATCGCTGTTTTCGTGCTTTTGAATGCGGAAAACACGTTTTCTGGTGTTTTCAGCACTCCACAGTGCGCTTGAAATGCGGAAACTGCGATATCTTCGGTATCGTTGTTGTTTCCAGCTGAGATATGCATGTTCAGTGATAATCTTCATGATTCTGCTGTTACAAGTGTGCAGAATCACCGAAATCGCTGTTTTCGTGCTTTTGAATGCGAAAAACACGTTTTCTGGTGTTTTCAACACTCCACAGTGCGTTTGATATGCGGAAACTGCGATATCTTCGGTATCGTTGTTGTTTCCAGCTGAGATATGCACTTTCAGTGATAATCTTCACGATTCTGCTGTTACAAGTGTGCAGAATCACCGAAATCGCTGTTTTCGTGCTTTTGAATGCGAAAAACACGTTTTCTGGTGTTTTCAACACTCCACAGTGCGTTTGATATGCGGAAACTGCGATATCTTCGGTATCGTTGTTGTTTCCAGCTGAGATACGCACTTTCAGTGATAATCTTCACGATTCTGCTGTTGCAAGTGTGCAGAATCACCGAAAACGCTGTTTTCGTGCTTTTGAATGCGAAAAACACGTTTTCTGGTGTTTTCAGCACTCCACAGTGCGTTTGATATGCGGAAACTGCGATATCTTCGGTATCGTTGTTGTTTCCAGCTGAGATATGCATTATCAGTGATAATCTTCATGATTCTGCTGTTACAAGTGTGCAGAATCACCGAAATAGCTGTTTTCGTGCTTTTGAATGCGAAAAACACGTTTTCTGGTGTTTTCAGCACTCCACAGTGCGTTTGATATGCGGAAACTGCCATATCTTCGGTATCGTTCTTGTTTCCAGCTGAGATATGCATTATCAGTGATAATCTTCATGATTCTGCTGTTACAAGTGTGCAGAATCACCGAAATAGCTGTTTTCGTGCTTTTGAATGCGAAAAACACGTTTTCTGGTGTTTTCAGCACTCCACAGTGCGTTTGATATGCGGAAACTGCGATATCTTCGGTATCGTTGTTGTTTCCAGCTGAGATATGCATTTTCAGTGATAATCTTCATGATTCTGCTGTTACAAGTGTGCAGAATCACCGAAATAGCTGTTTTCGTGCTTTTGAATGCGAAAAACACGTTTTCTGGTGTTTTCAGCACTCCACAGTGCGTTTGATATGCGGAAACTACGATATCTTCGGTATCGTTGTTGTTTCCAGCTGAGACATGCATTTTCAGTGATAATCTTCATGATTCTGCTGTTACAAGTGTGCAGAATCACCGAAATCGCTGTTTTCGTGCTATTGAATGCGAAAAACACGTTTTCTGGTGTTTTCAACACTCCACAGTGCGTTTGATATGTGGAAACTGCGATATCTTCGGTATCGTTGTAGTTTTCAGCTGAGATATGCACTTTCAGTGATAATCTTCACGATTCTGCTGTTACAAGTGTGCAGAATCACCGAAATCGCTGTTTTCGTGCTTTTGAATGCGAAAAACACGTTTTCTGGTGTTTTCAACACTCCACAGTGCGTTTCATATGCGGAAACTGCCATATCTTCGGTATCGTTGTTGTTTCCAGCTGAGATATGCATTATCAGTGATAATCTTCATGATTCTGCTGTTACAAGTGTGCAGAATCACCGAAATCGCTGTTCTCGCGCTATTCAATGCGAAAAACACGTTTTCTGGTGTTTTCAGCACTCCACAGTGCGTTTGATATGCGGAAACTGCCATATCTTCGGTATCGTTCTTGTTTCCAGCTGAGATATGCATTTTCAGTGATAATCTTCACGATTCTGCTGTTACAAGTGTGCAGAATCACCGAAATCGCTGTTTTCGTGCTTTTGAATGCGAAAAACACGTTTTCTGGTGTTTTCAGCACGCCACAGAGCGTTTGATATGCGGAAACTGCCATATCTTCGGTATCGTTGTTGTTTCCAGCTGAGATATGCATTTTCAGTGATAATCTTCACGATTCTGCTGTTACAAGTGTGCAGAATCACCGAAATCGCTGTTTTCGTGCTTTTGAATGCGAAAAACACGTTTTCTGGTGTTTTCAGCACTCCACAGTGCGTTTGAAATGCGGAAACTGCGATATCTTCGGTATCGTTGTTGTTTCAAGCTGAGACATGCACTTTCAGTGATAATCTTAACGATTCTGCTGTTACAAGTGTGCAGAATCACCGAAATCGCTGTATTCGAGCTTTTGAATGCGAAAAACACGTTTTCTGGTGTTTTCAGCACTCCACAGTGCGTTTGATATGCGGAAACTGCGATATCTTCGGTATCCTTGTTGTTTCCAGCTGAGATATGCACTTTCAGTGATAATCTTCACGATTCTGCTGTTAGAAGTGTGCAGAATCACCGAAATCGCTGTTTTCGTGCTTTTGAATGCGAAAAACACGTTTTCTGGTGTTTTCAGCACTCCAGAGTGCGTTTGAAATGCGGAAACTGCGATATCTTCGGTATCGTTGTTGTTTCAAGCTGAGACATGCATTTTCAGTGATAATCTTCATGATTCTGCTGTCACAAGTGTGCAGAATCACCGAAATCGCTGTTTTCGTGCTTTTGAATGCGAAAAACACGTTTTCTGGTGTTTTCAGCACTCCACAGTGCGTTTGATATGCGCAAACTACGATATCTTCGGTATCGTTGTTGTTTCCAGCTGAGATATGCACTTTCAGTGATAATCTTAACGATTCTGCTGTTACAAGTGTGCAGAATCACCGAAATCGCTGTATTCGAGCTTTTGAATGCGAAAAACACGTTTTCTGGTGTTTTCAGCACTCCACAGTGCGTTTGATATGCGGAAACAGCGATATCTTCGGTATCGTTGTTGCTTCCAGCTGAGATATGCACTTTCAGTGATAATCTTCACGATTCTGCTGTTACAAGTGTGCAGAATCACCGAAATCGCTGTTTTCGTGCTTTTGAATGCGAAAAACACGTTTTCTGGTGTTTTCAACACTCCACAGTGCGTTTCATATGCGGAAACTGCCATATCTTCGGTATCGTTGTTGTTTCCAGCTGAGATATGCACTTTCAGTGATAATCTTCACGATTCTGCTGTTACAAGTGTGCAGAATCACCGAAATCGCTGTTTTCGTGCTTTTGAATGCGAAAAACACGTTTTCTGGTGTTTTCAACACTCCACAGTGCGTTTCATATGCGGAAACTGCCATATCTTCGGTATCGTTGTTGTTTCCAGCTGAGATATGCATTATCAGTGATAATCTTCATGATTCTGCTGTTACAAGTGTGCAGAATCACCGAAATCGCTGTTCTCGCGCTGTTCAATGCGAAAAACACGTTTTCTGGTGTTTTCAGCACTCCACAGTCCGTTTGATATGCGGAAACTGCCATATCTTCGGTATCGTTGTTGTTTCCAGCTGAGATATGCATTTTCAGTGATAATCTTCACGATTCTGCTGTTACAAGTGTGCAGAATCACCGAAATCGCTGTTTTCGTGCTTTTGAATGCGAAAAACACGTTTTCTGGTGTTTTCAGCACTCCACAGTGCGTTTGATATGCGGAAACTACGATATCTTCGGTATCGTTGTTGTTTCCAGCTGAGACATGCATTTTCAGTGATAATCTTCATGATTCTGCTGTTACAAGTGTGCAGAATCACCGAAATCGCTGTTCTCGCGCTATTCAATGCGAAAAACACGTTTTCTGGTGTTTTCAGCACTCCACAGTGCGTTTGATATGCGGAAACTGCCATATCTTCGGTATCGTTCTTGTTTCCAGCTGAGGTATGCATTTTCAGTGATAATCTTCACGATTCTGCTGTTACAAGTGTGCAGAATCACCGAATTCGCTGTTTTCGTGCTTTTGAATGCGAAAAACACGTTTTCTGGTGTTTTCAGCACGCCACAGAGCGTTTGATATGCGGAAACTGCCATATCTTCGGTATCGTTGTTGTTTCCAGCTGAGATATGCATTTTCAGTGATAATCTTCACGATTCTGCTGTTACAAGTGTGCAGAATCACCGAAATCGCTGTTTTCGTGCTTTTGAATGCGAAAAACCCGTTTTCTGGTGTTTTCAGCACTCCACAGTGCGTTTGATATGCGGAAACTACGATATCTTCGGTATCGTTGTTGTTTCCAGCTGAGATATGCATTTTCAGTGATAATCTTCATGATTCTGCTGTTACAAGTGTGCAGAATCACCGAAATAGCTGTTTTCGGGTTTTTGAATGCGAAAAACACGTTTTCTGGTGTTTTCAACACTCCACAGTGCGTTTGATATGTGGAAACTGCGATATCTTCGGTATCGTTGTTGTTTCCAGCTGAGATATGCACTTTCAGTGATAATCTTCACGATTCTGCTGTTACAAGTGTGCAGAATCACCGAAATCGCTGTTTTCGTGCTTTTGAATGCGAAAAACACGTTTTCTGGTGTTTTCAACACTCCACAGTGCGTTTCATATGCGGAAACTGCCATATCTTCGGTATCGTTGTTGTTTCCAGCTGAGATATGCATTATCAGTGATAATCTTCATGATTCTGCTGTTACAAGTGTGCAGAATCACCGAAATCGCTGTTCTCGCGCTATTCAATGCGAAAAACACGTTTTCTGGTGTTTTCAGCACTCCACAGTGCGTTTGATATGCGGAAACTGCCATATCTTCGGTATCGTTCTTGTTTCCAGCTGAGATATGCACTTTCAGTGATAATCTTCACGATTCTGCTGTTACAAGTGTGCAGAATCACCGAAATCGCTGTTTTCGTGCTTTTGAATGCGAAAAACACGTTTTCTGGTGTTTTCAACACTCCACAGTGCGTTCCAAATGCTGAAACTGCCATATCTTCGGTATCGTTGTTGTTTCCAGCTGAGATATGCATTATCAGTGATAATCTTCATGATTCTGCTGTTACATGTGTGCAGAATCACCGAAATCGCTGTTCTCGCGCTATTCAATGCGAAAAACACGTTTTCTGGTGTTTTCAGCACTCCACAGTGCGTTTGATATGCGGAAACTGCCATATCTTCGGTATCGTTGTTGTTTCCAGCTGAGACATGCATTTTCAGTGATAATCTTCACGATTCTGCTGTTACAAGTGTGCAGAATCACCGAAATCGCTGTTTTCGTGCTTTTGAATGCGAAAAACACGTTTTCTGGTGTTTTCAACACTCCACAGTGCGTTTGATATGCGGAAACTACGATATCTTCGGTATCGTTGTTGTTTCCAGCTGAGACATGCATTTTCAGTGATAATCTTCATGATTCTGCTGTTACAAGTGTGCAGAATCACCGAAATCGCTGTTCTCGCGCTATTCAATGCGAAAAACACGTTTTCTGGTGTTTTCAGCACTCCACAGTGCGTTTGATATGCGGAAACTGCCATATCTTCGGTATCGTTGTTGCTTCCAGCTGAGATATGCACTTTCAGTGATAATCTTCACGATTCTGCTGTTACAAGTGTGCAGAATCACCGAAATCGCTGTTTTCGTGCTTTTGAATGCGAAAAACACGTTTTCTGGTGTTTTCAACACTCCACAGTGCGTTTCATATGTGGAAACTGCCATATCTTCGGTATCGTTGTTGTTTCCAGCTGAGATATGCACTTTCAGTGATAATCTTCACGATTCTGCTGTTACAAGTGTGCAGAATCACCGAAATCGCTGTTTTCGTGCTTTTGAATGCGAAAAACACGTTTTCTGGTGTTTTCAACACTCCACAGTGCGTTTCATATGCGGAAACTGCCATATCTTCGGTATCGTTGTTGTTTCCAGCTGAGATATGCATTATCAGTGATAATCTTCATGATTCTGCTGTTACAAGTGTGCAGAATCACCGAAATCGCTGTTCTCGCGCTGTTCAATGCGAAAAACACGTTTTCTGGTGTTTTCAGCACTCCACAGTCCGTTTGATATGCGGAAACTGCCATATCTTCGGTATCGTTGTTGTTTCCAGCTGAGATATGCATTTTCAGTGATAATCTTCACGATTCTGCTGTTACAAGTGTGCAGAATCACCGAAATCGCTGTTTTCGTGCTTTTGAATGCGAAAAACACGTTTTCTGGTGTTTTCAGCACTCCACAGTGCGTTTGATATGCGGAAACTACGATATCTTCGGTATCGTTGTTGTTTCCAGCTGAGACATGCATTTTCAGTGATAATCTTCATGATTCTGCTGTTACAAGTGTGCAGAATCACCGAAATCGCTGTTCTCGCGCTATTCAATGCGAAAAACACGTTTTCTGGTGTTTTCAGCACTCCACAGTGCGTTTGATATGCGGAAACTGCCATATCTTCGGTATCGTTCTTGTTTCCAGCTGAGGTATGCATTTTCAGTGATAATCTTCACGATTCTGCTGTTACAAGTGTGCAGAATCACCGAATTCGCTGTTTTCGTGCTTTTGAATGCGAAAAACACGTTTTCTGGTGTTTTCAGCACGCCACAGAGCGTTTGATATGCGGAAACTGCCATATCTTCGGTATCGTTGTTGTTTCCAGCTGAGATATGCATTTTCAGTGATAATCTTCACGATTCTGCTGTTACAAGTGTGCAGAATCACCGAAATCGCTGTTTTCGTGCTTTTGAATGCGAAAAACCCGTTTTCTGGTGTTTTCAGCACTCCACAGTGCGTTTGATATGCGGAAACTACGATATCTTCGGTATCGTTGTTGTTTCCAGCTGAGATATGCATTTTCAGTGATAATCTTCATGATTCTGCTGTTACAAGTGTGCAGAATCACCGAAATAGCTGTTTTCGGGTTTTTGAATGCGAAAAACACGTTTTCTGGTGTTTTCAGCACTCCACAGTGCGTTTGATATGCGGAAACTACGATATCTTCGGTATCGTTGTTGTTTCCAGCTGAGACATGCATTTTCAGTGATAATCTTCATGATTCTGCTGTTACAAGTGTGCAAAATCACCGAAATCGCTGTTTTCGTGCTATTGAATGCGAAAAACACGTTTTCTGGTGTTTTCAACACTCCACAGTGCGTTTGATATGTGGAAACTGCGATATCTTCGGTATCGTTGTTGTTTCCAGCTGAGATATGCACTTTCAGTGATAATCTTCACGATTCTGCTGTTACAAGTGTGCAGAATCACCGAAATCGCTGTTTTCGTGCTTTTGAATGCGAAAAACACGTTTTCTGGTGTTTTCAACACTCCACAGTGCGTTTCATATGCGGAAACTGCCATATCTTCGGTATCGTTGTTGTTTCCAGCTGAGATATGCATTATCAGTGATAATCTTCATGATTCTGCTGTTACAAGTGTGCAGAATCACCGAAATCGCTGTTCTCGCGCTATTCAATGCGAAAAACACGTTTTCTGGTGTTTTCAGCACTCCACAGTGCGTTTCATATGCGGAAACTGCCATATCTTCGGTATCGTTGTTGTTTCCAGCTGAGATATGCACTTTCAGTGATAATCTTAACGATTCGGCTGTTACAAGTGTGCAGAATCACCGAAATCGCTGTTTTCGTGCTTTTGAATGCGAAAAACACGTTTTCTGGTGTTTTCAGCACTCCACAGTGCGTTTGATATGCGGAAACTGCGATATCTTCGGTATCGTTGTTGTTTCCAGCTGAGATATGCACTTTCAGTGATAATCTTCACGATTCTGCTGTTACAAGTGTGCAGAATCACCGAAATCGCTGTTTTCGTGCTTTTGAATGCGAAAAACACGTTTTCTGGTGTTTTCAGCACTCCACAGTGCGTTTGATATGCGGAAACTACGATATCTTCGGTATCGTTGTTGTTTCCAGCTGAGATATGCACTTTCAGTGATAATCTTCACGATTCTGCTGTTACAAGTGTGCAGAATCACCGAAATCGCTGTTTTCGTGCTTTTGAATGCGAAAAACACGTTTTCTGGTGTTTTCAACACTCCACAGTGCGTTTGATATGCGCAAACTACGATATCTTCGGTATCGTTGTTGTTTCCAGCTGAGATATGCACTTTCAGTGATAATCTTAACGATTCTGCTGTTACAAGTGTGCAGAATCACCGAAATCGCTGTATTCGAGCTTTTGAATGCGAAAAACACGTTTTCTGGTGTTTTCAGCACTCCACAGTGTGTTTGATATGCGGAAACAGCGATATCTTCGGTATCGTTGTTGTTTCCAGCTGAGATATGCACTTTCAGTGATAATCTTCACGATTCTGCTGTTACAAGTGTGCAGAATCACCGAAATCGCTGTTTTCGTGCTTTTGAATGCGAAAAACACGTTTTCTGGTGTTTTCAACACTCCACAGTGCGTTTCATATGCGGAAACTGCCATATCTTCGGTATCGTTGTTGTTTCCAGCTGAGATATGCACTTTCAGTGATAATCTTCACGATTCTGCTGTTACAAGTGTGCAGAATCACCGAAATCGCTGTTTTCGTGCTTTTGAATGCGAAAAACACGTTTTCTGGTGTTTTCAACACTCCACAGTGCGTTTCATATGCGGAAACTGCCATATCTTCGGTATCGTTGTTGTTTCCAGCTGAGATATGCATTATCAGTGATAATCTTCATGATTCTGCTGTTACAAGTGTGCAGAATCACCGAAATCGCTGTTCTCGCGCTGTTCAATGCGAAAAACACGTTTTCTGGTGTTTTCAGCACTCCACAGTGCGTTTGATATGCGGAAACTGCCATATCTTCGGTATCGTTGTTGTTTCCAGCTGAGATATGCATTTTCAGTGATAATCTTCACGATTCTGCTGTTACAAGTGTGCAGAATCACCGAAATCGCTGTTTTCGTGCTTTTGAATGCGAAAAACACGTTTTCTGGTGTTTTCAGCACTCCACAGTGCGTTTGATATGCGGAAACTACGATATCTTCGGTATCGTTGTTGTTTCCAGCTGAGACATGCATTTTCAGTGATAATCTTCATGATTCTGCTGTTACAAGTGTGCAGAATCACCGAAATCGCTGTTCTCGCGCTATTCAATGCGAAAAACACGTTTTCTGGTGTTTTCAGCACTCCACAGTGCGTTTGATATGCGGAAACTGCCATATCTTCGGTATCGTTCTTGTTTCCAGCTGAGGTATGCATTTTCAGTGATAATCTTCACGATTCTGCTGTTACAAGTGTGCAGAATCACCGAATTCGCTGTTTTCGTGCTTTTGAATGCGAAAAACACGTTTTCTGGTGTTTTCAGCACGCCACAGAGCGTTTGATATGCGGAAACTGCCATATCTTCGGTATCGTTGTTGTTTCCAGCTGAGATATGCATTTTCAGTGATAATCTTCACGATTCTGCTGTTACAAGTGTGCAGAATCACCGAAATCGCTGTTTTCGTGCTTTTGAATGCGAAAAACCCGTTTTCTGGTGTTTTCAGCACTCCACAGTGCGTTTGATATGCGGAAACTACGATATCTTCGGTATCGTTGTTGTTTCCAGCTGAGATATGCATTTTCAGTGATAATCTTCATGATTCTGCTGTTACAAGTGTGCAGAATCACCGAAATAGCTGTTTTCGTGCTTTTGAATGCGAAAAACACGTTTTCTGGTGTTTTCAGCACTCCACAGTGCGTTTGATATGCGGAAACTACGATATCTTCGGTATCGTTGTTGTTTCCAGCTGAGATATGCACTTTCAGTGATAATCTTCACGATTCTGCTGTTACAAGTGTGCAGAATCACCGAAATCGCTGTTTTCGTGCTTTTGAATGCGAAAAACACGTTTTCTGGTGTTTTCAACACTCCACAGTGCGTTTCATATGCGGAAACTGCCATATCTTCGGTATCGTTGTTGTTTCCAGCTGAGATATGCATTATCAGTGATAATCTTCATGATTCTGCTGTTACAAGTGTGCAGAATCACCGAAATCGCTGTTCTCGCGCTATTCAATGCGAAAAACACGTTTTCTGGTGTTTTCAGCACTCCACAGTGCGTTTGATATGCGGAAACTGCCATATCTTCGGTATCGTTCTTGTTTCCAGCTGAGATATGCATTTTCAGTGATAATCTTCACGATTCTGCTGTTACAAGTGTGCAGAATCACCGAAATCGCTGTTTTCGTGCTTTTGAATGCGAAAAACACGTTTTCTGGTGTTTTCAGCACTCCACAGTGCGTTTGAAATGCGGAAACTGCGATATCTTCGGTATCGTTGTTGTTTCAAGCTGAGACATGCACTTTCAGTGATAATCTTAACGATTCTGCTGTTACAAGTGTGCAGAATCACCGAAATCGCTGTATTCGAGCTTTTGAATGCGAAAAACCCGTTTTCTGGTGTTTTCAGCACTCCACAGTGCGTTTGATATGCGGAAACTGCGATATCTTCGGTATCGTTGTTGTTTCCAGCTGAGATATGCACTTTCAGTGATAATCTTCACGATTCTGCTGTTACAAGTGTGCAGAATCACCGAAATCGCTGTTTTCGTGCTTTTGAATGCGAAAAACACGTTTTCTGGTGTTTTCAGCACTCCACAGTGCGTTTGATATGCGGAAACTGCGATATCTTCGGTATCGTTGTTGTTTCCAGCTGAGATATGCACTTTCAGTGATAATCTTCACGATTCTGCTGTTACAAGTGTGCAGAATCACCGAAATCGCTGTTTTCGTGCTTTTGAATGCGAAAAACACGTTTTCTGGTGTTTTCAACACTCCACAGTGCGTTCCAAATGCTGAAACTGCCATATCTTCGGTATCGTTGTTGTTTCCAGCTGAGATATGCATTATCAGTGATAATCTTCATGATTCTGCTGTTACAAGTGTGCAGAATCACCGAAATCGCTGTTCTCGCGCTATTCAATGCGAAAAACACGTTTTCTGGTGTTTTCAGCACTCCACAGTGCGTTTGATATGCGGAAACTGCCATATCTTCGGTATCGTTGTTGTTTCCAGCTGAGATATGCATTTTCAGTGATAATCTTCACGATTCTGCTGTTACAAGTGTGCAGAATCACCGAAATCGCTGTTTTCGTGCTTTTGAATGCGAAAAACACGTTTTCTGGTGTTTTCAGCACTCCACAGTGCGTTTGAAATGCGGAAACTGCGATATCTTCGGTATCGTTGTTGTTTCAAGCTGAGACATGCATTTTCAGTGATAATCTTCATGATTCTGCTGTCACAAGTGTGCAGAATCACCGAAATCGCTGTTTTCGTGCTTTTGAATGCGAAAAACACGTTTTCTGGTGTTTTCAGCACTCCACAGTGCGTTTGATATGCGCAAACTACGATATCTTCGGTATCGTTGTTGTTTCCAGCTGAGATATGCACTTTCAGTGATAATCTTAACGATTCTGCTGTTACAAGTGTGCAGAATCACCGAAATCGCTGTATTCGAGCTTTTGAATGCGAAAAACACGTTTTCTGGTGTTTTCAGCACTCCACAGTGCGTTTGATATGCGGAAACAGCGATATCTTCGGTATCGTTGTTGTTTCCAGCTGAGATATGCACTTTCAGTGATAATCTTCACGATTCTGCTGTTACAAGTGTGCAGAATCACCGAAATCGCTGTTTTCGTGCTTTTGAATGCGAAAAACACGTTTTCTGGTGTTTTCAGTACTCCACAGTGCGTTTGATATGCGCAAACTGCGATATCTTCGGTATCGTTGTTGTTTCCAGCTGAGACATGCATTTTCAGTGATAATCTTCATGATTCTGCTGTTACAAGTGTGCAGAATCACCGAAATCGCTGTTTTCGCGCTATTCAATGCGAAAAACACGTTTTCTGGTGTTTTCAGCACTCCACAGTGCGTTTTATATGCGGAAACTACGATATCTTCGGTATCGTTGTTGTTTCCAGCTGAGATATGCATTTTCAGTGATAATCTTCATGATTCTGCTGTTACAAGTGTGCAGAATCACCGAAATCGCTGTATTCGAGCTTTTGAATGCGAAAAACACGTTTTCTGGTGTTTTCAGCACTCCACAGTGCGTTTGATATGCGGAAACAGCGATATCTTCGGTATCGTTGTTGTTTCCAGCTGAGATATGCACTTTCAGTGATAATCTTCACGATTCTGCTGTTACAAGTGTGCAGAATCACCGAAATCGCTGTTTTCGTGCTTTTGAATGCGAAAAACACGTTTTCTGGTGTTTTCAACACTCCACAGTGCGTTTCATATGCGGAAACTGCCATATCTTCGGTATCGTTGTTGTTTCCAGCTGAGATATGCATTATCAGTGATAATCTTCATGATTCTGCTGTTACAAGTGTGCAGAATCACCGAAATCGCTGTTCTCGCGCTATTCAATGCGAAAAACACGTTTTCTGGTGTTTTCAGCACTCCACAGTGCGTTTGATATGCGGAAACTGCCATATCTTCGGTATCGTTGTTGTTTCCAGCTGAGATATGCATTTTCAGTGATAATCTTCACGATTCTGCTGTTACAAGGGTGCAGAATCACCGAAATCGCTGTTTTCGTGCTTTGAATGCGAAAAACACGTTTTCTGGTGTTTTCAGCACTCCACAGTGCGTTTGATATGCGGAAACAGCGATATCTTCGGTATCGTTGTTGTTTCCAGCTGAGATATGCACTTTCAGTGATAATCTTCACGATTCTGCTGTTACAAGTGTGCAGAATCACCGAAATCGCTGTTTTCGTGCTTTTGAATGCGAAAAACACGTTTTCTGGTGTTTTCAACACTCCACAGTGCGTTTCATATGCGGAAACTGCCATATCTTCGGTATCGTTGTTGTTTCCAGCTGAGATATGCATTATCAGTGATAATCTTCATGATTCTGCTGTTACAAGTGTGCAGAATCACCGAAATCGCTGTTCTCGCGCTATTCAATGCGAAAAACACGTTTTCTGGTGTTTTCAGCACTCCACAGTGCGTTTGATATGCGGAAACTGCCATATCTTCGGTATCGTTGTTGTTTCCAGCTGAGATATGCACTTTCAGTGATAATCTTAACGATTCTGCTGTTACAAGTGTGCAGAATCACCGAAATCGCTGTATTCGAGCTTTTGAATGCGAAAAACACGTTTTCTGGTGTTTTCAGCACTCCACAGTGCGTTTGATATGCGGAAACAGCGATATCTTCGGTATCGTTGTTGTTTCCAGCTGAGATATGCACTTTCAGTGATAATCTTCACGATTCTGCTGTTACAAGTGTGCAGAATCACCGAAATCGCTGTTTTCGTGCTTTTGAATGCGAAAAACACGTTTTCTGGTGTTTTCAACACTCCACAGTGCGTTTCATATGCGGAAACTGCCATATCTTCGGTATCGTTGTTGTTTCCAGCTGAGATATGCACTTTCAGTGATAATCTTCACGATTCTGCTGTTACAAGTGTGCAGAATCACCGAAATCGCTGTTTTCGTGCTTTTGAATGCGAAAAACACGTTTTCTGGTGTTTTCAACACTCCACAGTGCGTTTCATATGCGGAAACTGCCATATCTTCGGTATCGTTGTTGTTTCCAGCTGAGATATGCATTATCAGTGATAATCTTCATGATTCTGCTGTTACAAGTGTGCAGAATCACCGAAATCGCTGTTCTCGCGCTGTTCAATGCGAAAAACACGTTTTCTGGTGTTTTCAGCACTCCACAGTGCGTTTGATATGCGGAAACTGCCATATCTTCGGTATCGTTGTTGTTTCCAGCTGAGATATGCATTTTCAGTGATAATCTTCACGATTCTGCTGTTACAAGTGTGCAGAATCACCGAAATCGCTGTTTTCGTGCTTTTGAATGCGAAAAACACGTTTTCTGGTGTTTTCAGCACTCCACAGTGCGTTTGATATGCGGAAACTACGATATCTTCGGTATCGTTGTTGTTTCCAGCTGAGACATGCATTTTCAGTGATAATCTTCATGATTCTGCTGTTACAAGTGTGCAGAATCACCGAAATCGCTGTTCTCGCGCTATTCAATGCGAAAAACACGTTTTCTGGTGTTTTCAGCACTCCACAGTGCGTTTGATATGCGGAAACTGCCATATCTTCGGTATCGTTCTTGTTTCCAGCTGAGGTATGCATTTTCAGTGATAATCTTCACGATTCTGCTGTTACAAGTGTGCAGAATCACCGAATTCGCTGTTTTCGTGCTTTTGAATGCGAAAAACACGTTTTCTGGTGTTTTCAGCACGCCACAGAGCGTTTGATATGCGGAAACTGCCATATCTTCGGTATCGTTGTTGTTTCCAGCTGAGATATGCATTTTCAGTGATAATCTTCACGATTCTGCTGTTACAAGTGTGCAGAATCACCGAAATCGCTGTTTTCGTGCTTTTGAATGCGAAAAACCCGTTTTCTGGTGTTTTCAGCACTCCACAGTGCGTTTGATATGCGGAAACTACGATATCTTCGGTATCGTTGTTGTTTCCAGCTGAGATATGCATTTTCAGTGATAATCTTCATGATTCTGCTGTTACAAGTGTGCAGAATCACCGAAATAGCTGTTTTCGTGCTTTTGAATGCGAAAAACACGTTTTCTGGTGTTTTCAGCACTCCACAGTGCGTTTGATATGCGGAAACTACGATATCTTCGGTATCGTTGTTGTTTCCAGCTGAGACATGCATTTTCAGTGATAATCTTCATGATTCTGCTGTTACAAGTGTGCAGAATCACCGAAATCGCTGTTTTCGTGCTATTGAATGCGAAAAACACGTTTTCTGGTGTTTTCAACACTCCACAGTGCGTTTGATATGTGGAAACTGCGATATCTTCGGTATCGTTGTTGTTTCCAGCTGAGATATGCACTTTCAGTGATAATCTTCACGATTCTGCTGTTACAAGTGTGCAGAATCACCGAAATCGCTGTTTTCGTGCTTTTGAATGCGAAAAACACGTTTTCTGGTGTTTTCAACACTCCACAGTGCGTTTCATATGCGGAAACTGCCATATCTTCGGTATCGTTGTTGTTTCCAGCTGAGATATGCATTATCAGTGATAATCTTCATGATTCTGCTGTTACAAGTGTGCAGAATCACCGAAATCGCTGTTCTCGCGCTATTCAATGCGAAAAACACGTTTTCTGGTGTTTTCAGCACTCCACAGTGCGTTTGATATGCGGAAACTGCCATATCTTCGGTATCGTTCTTGTTTCCAGCTGAGATATGCATTTTCAGTGATAATCTTCACGATTCTGCTGTTACAAGTGTGCAGAATCACCGAAATCGCTGTTTTCGTGCTTTTGAATGCGAAAAACACGTTTTCTGGTGTTTTCAGCACTCCACAGTGCGTTTGAAATGCGGAAACTGCGATATCTTCGGTATCGTTGTTGTTTCAAGCTGAGACATGCACTTTCAGTGATAATCTTAACGATTCTGCTGTTACAAGTGTGCAGAATCACCGAAATCGCTGTATTCGAGCTTTTGAATGCGAAAAACCCGTTTTCTGGTGTTTTCAGCACTCCACAGTGCGTTTGATATGCGGAAACTGCGATATCTTCGGTATCGTTGTTGTTTCCAGCTGAGATATGCACTTTCAGTGATAATCTTCACGATTCTGCTGTTACAAGTGTGCAGAATCACCGAAATCGCTGTTTTCGTGCTTTTGAATGCGAAAAACACGTTTTCTGGTGTTTTCAGCACTCCACAGTGCGTTTGATATGCGGAAACTGCGATATCTTCGGTATCGTTGTTGTTTCCAGCTGAGATATGCACTTTCAGTGATAATCTTCACGATTCTGCTGTTACAAGTGTGCAGAATCACCGAAATCGCTGTTTTCGTGCTTTTGAATGCGAAAAACACGTTTTCTGGTGTTTTCAACACTCCACAGTGCGTTTCATATGCGGAAACTGCCATATCTTCGGTATCGTTGTTGTTTCCAGCTGAGATATGCATTATCAGTGATAATCTTCATGATTCTGCTGTTACAAGTGTGCAGAATCACCGAAATCGCTGTTCTCGCGCTATTCAATGCGAAAAACACGTTTTCTGGTGTTTTCAGCACTCCACAGTGCGTTTGATATGCGGAAACTGCCATATCTTCGGTATCGTTCTTGTTTCCAGCTGAGATATGCATTTTCAGTGATAATCTTCACGATTCTGCTGTTACAAGTGTGCAGAATCACCGAAATCGCTGTTTTCGTGCTTTTGAATGCGAAAAACACGTTTTCTGGTGTTTTCAGCACTCCACAGTGCGTTTGAAATGCGGAAACTGCGATATCTTCGGTATCGTTGTTGTTTCAAGCTGAGACATGCACTTTCAGTGATAATCTTAACGATTCTGCTGTTACAAGTGTGCAGAATCACCGAAATCGCTGTATTCGAGCTTTTGAATGCGAAAAACCCGTTTTCTGGTGTTTTCAGCACTCCACAGTGCGTTTGATATGCGGAAACTGCGATATCTTCGGTATCGTTGTTGTTTCCAGCTGAGATATGCACTTTCAGTGATAATCTTCACGATTCTGCTGTTACAAGTGTGCAGAATCACCGAAATCGCTGTTTTCGTGCTTTTGAATGCGAAAAACACGTTTTCTGGTGTTTTCAGCACTCCACAGTGCGTTTGATATGCGGAAACTGCGATATCTTCGGTATCGTTGTTGTTTCCAGCTGAGATATGCACTTTCAGTGATAATCTTCACGATTCTGCTGTTACAAGTGTGCAGAATCACCGAAATCGCTGTTTTCGTGCTTTTGAATGCGAAAAACACGTTTTCTGGTGTTTTCAACACTCCACAGTGCGTTCCAAATGCTGAAACTGCCATATCTTCGGTATCGTTGTTGTTTCCAGCTGAGATATGCATTATCAGTGATAATCTTCATGATTCTGCTGTTACAAGTGTGCAGAATCACCGAAATCGCTGTTCTCGCGCTATTCAATGCGAAAAACACGTTTTCTGGTGTTTTCAGCACTCCACAGTGCGTTTGATATGCGGAAACTGCCATATCTTCGGTATCGTTGTTGTTTCCAGCTGAGATATGCATTTTCAGTGATAATCTTCACGATTCTGCTGTTACAAGTGTGCAGAATCACCGAAATCGCTGTTTTCGTGCTTTTGAATGCGAAAAACACGTTTTCTGGTGTTTTCAGCACTCCACAGTGCGTTTGAAATGCGGAAACTGCGATATCTTCGGTATCGTTGTTGTTTCAAGCTGAGACATGCATTTTCAGTGATAATCTTCATGATTCTGCTGTCACAAGTGTGCAGAATCACCGAAATCGCTGTTTTCGTGCTTTTGAATGCGAAAAACACGTTTTCTGGTGTTTTCAGCACTCCACAGTGCGTTTGATATGCGCAAACTACGATATCTTCGGTATCGTTGTTGTTTCCAGCTGAGATATGCACTTTCAGTGATAATCTTAACGATTCTGCTGTTACAAGTGTGCAGAATCACCGAAATCGCTGTATTCGAGCTTTTGAATGCGAAAAACACGTTTTCTGGTGTTTTCAGCACTCCACAGTGCGTTTGATATGCGGAAACAGCGATATCTTCGGTATCGTTGTTGTTTCCAGCTGAGATATGCACTTTCAGTGATAATCTTCACGATTCTGCTGTTACAAGTGTGCAGAATCACCGAAATCGCTGTTTTCGTGCTTTTGAATGCGAAAAACACGTTTTCTGGTGTTTTCAGTACTCCACAGTGCGTTTGATATGCGCAAACTGCGATATCTTCGGTATCGTTGTTGTTTCCAGCTGAGACATGCATTTTCAGTGATAATCTTCATGATTCTGCTGTTACAAGTGTGCAGAATCACCGAAATCGCTGTTTTCGCGCTATTCAATGCGAAAAACACGTTTTCTGGTGTTTTCAGCACTCCACAGTGCGTTTTATATGCGGAAACTACGATATCTTCGGTATCGTTGTTGTTTCCAGCTGAGATATGCATTTTCAGTGATAATCTTCATGATTCTGCTGTTACAAGTGTGCAGAATCACCGAAATCGCTGTATTCGAGCTTTTGAATGCGAAAAACACGTTTTCTGGTGTTTTCAGCACTCCACAGTGCGTTTGATATGCGGAAACAGCGATATCTTCGGTATCGTTGTTGTTTCCAGCTGAGATATGCACTTTCAGTGATAATCTTCACGATTCTGCTGTTACAAGTGTGCAGAATCACCGAAATCGCTGTTTTCGTGCTTTTGAATGCGAAAAACACGTTTTCTGGTGTTTTCAACACTCCACAGTGCGTTTCATATGCGGAAACTGCCATATCTTCGGTATCGTTGTTGTTTCCAGCTGAGATATGCATTATCAGTGATAATCTTCATGATTCTGCTGTTACAAGTGTGCAGAATCACCGAAATCGCTGTTCTCGCGCTATTCAATGCGAAAAACACGTTTTCTGGTGTTTTCAGCACTCCACAGTGCGTTTGATATGCGGAAACTGCCATATCTTCGGTATCGTTGTTGTTTCCAGCTGAGATATGCATTTTCAGTGATAATCTTCACGATTCTGCTGTTACAAGGGTGCAGAATCACCGAAATCGCTGTTTTCGTGCTTTGAATGCGAAAAACACGTTTTCTGGTGTTTTCAGCACTCCACAGTGCGTTTGATATGCGGAAACAGCGATATCTTCGGTATCGTTGTTGTTTCCAGCTGAGATATGCACTTTCAGTGATAATCTTCACGATTCTGCTGTTACAAGTGTGCAGAATCACCGAAATCGCTGTTTTCGTGCTTTTGAATGCGAAAAACACGTTTTCTGGTGTTTTCAACACTCCACAGTGCGTTTCATATGCGGAAACTGCCATATCTTCGGTATCGTTGTTGTTTCCAGCTGAGATATGCATTATCAGTGATAATCTTCATGATTCTGCTGTTACAAGTGTGCAGAATCACCGAAATCGCTGTTCTCGCGCTATTCAATGCGAAAAACACGTTTTCTGGTGTTTTCAGCACTCCACAGTGCGTTTGATATGCGGAAACTGCCATATCTTCGGTATCGTTGTTGTTTCCAGCTGAGATATGCATTTTCAGTGATAATCTTCACGATTCTGCTGTTACAAGTGTGCAGAATCACCGAAATCGCTGTTTTCGTGCTTTTGAATGCGAAAAACACGTTTTCTGGTGTTTTCAGCACGCCACAGATCGTTTGATATGCGGAAACTGCCATATCTTCGGTATCGTTGTTGTTTCCAGCTGAGATATGCATTTTCAGTGATAATCTTCACGATTCTGCTGTTACAAGTGTGCAGAATCACCGAAATCGCTGTTTTCGTGCTTTTGAATGCGAAAAACACGTTTTCTGGTGTTTTCAGCACTCCACAGTGCGTTTGTTATGCGCAAACTACGATATCTTCGGTATCGTTGTTGTTTCAAGCTGAGACATGCATTTTCAGTGATAATCTTCATGATTCTGCTGTCACAAGTGTGCAGAATCACCGAAATCGCTGTTTTCGTGCTTTTGAATGCGAAAAACACGTTTTCTGGTGTTTTCAGCACTCCACAGTGCGTTTGATATGCGCAAACTACGATATCTTCGGTATCGTTGTTGTTTCCAGCTGAGACATGCACTTTCAGTGATAATCTTCACGATTCTGCTGTTACAAGTGTGCAGAATCACCGAAATCGCTGTTTTCGTGCTTTTGAATGCGAAAAACACGTTTTCTGGTGTTTTCAACACTCCACAGTGCGTTTCATATGCGGAAACTGCCATATCTTCGGTATCGTTGTTGTTTCCAGCTGAGATATGCATTATCAGTGATAATCTTCATGATTCTGCTGTTACAAGTGTGCAGAATCACCGAAATCGCTGTTCTCGCGCTATTCAATGCGAAAAACACGTTTTCTGGTGTTTTCAGCACTCCACAGTGCGTTTGATATGCGGAAACTGCCATATCTTCGGTATCGTTGTTGTTTCCAGCTGAGATATGCATTTTCAGTGATAATCTTCACGATTCTGCTGTTACAAGTGTGCAGAATCACCGAAATCGCTGTTTTCGTGCTTTTGAATGCGAAAAACACGGTTTCTGGTGTTTTCAGCACGCCACAGAGCGTTTGATATGCGGAAACTGCCATATCTTCGGTATCGTTGTTGTTTCCAGCTGAGATATGCATTTTCAGTGATAATCTTCACGATTCTGCTGTTACAAGTGTGCAGAATCACCGAAATCGCTGTTTTCGTGCTTTTGAATGCGAAAAACACGTTTTCTGGTGTTTTCAGCACTCCACAGTGCGTTTGATATGCGGAAACTGCCATATCTTCGGTATCGTTGTTGTTTCCTGCTGAGATATGCATTATCAGTGATAATCTTCATGATTCTGCTGTTACAAGTGTGCAGAATCACCGAAATCGCTGTTTTCGTGCTTTTGAATGCGAAAAACACGTTTTCTGGTGTTTTCAACTCTCCACAGTGCGTTCCAAATGCTGAAACTGCCATATCTTCGGTATCGTTGTTGTTTCCAGCTGAGATATGCATTATCAGTGATAATCTTCATGATTCTGCTGTTACAAGTGTGCAGAATCACCGAAATCGCTGTTCTCGCGCTATTCAATGCGAAAAACACGTTTTCTGGTGTTTTCAGCACTCCACAGTGCGTTTGATATGCGGAAACTGCCATATCTTCGGTATCGTTGTTGTTTCCAGCTGAGATATGCATTTTCAGTGATAATCTTCACGATTCTGCTGTTACAAGTGTGCAGAATCACCGAAATCGCTGTTTTCGTGCTTTTGAATGCGAAAAACACGTTTTCTGGTGTTTTCAGCACTCCACAGTGCGTTTGATATGCGGAAACTGCGATATCTTCGGTATCGTTGTTGTTTCCAGCTGAGATATGCACTTTCAGTGATAATCTTCACGATTCTGCTGTTACAAGTGTGCAGAATCACCGAAATCGCTGTTTTCGTGCTTTTGAATGCGAAAAACACGTTTTCTGGTGTTTTCAGCACTCCACAGTGCGTTTGAAATGCGGAAACTGCGATATCTTCGGTATCGTTGTTGTTTCAAGCTGAGACATGCATTTTCAGTGATAATCTTCATGATTCTGCTGTCACAAGTGTGCAGAATCACCGAAATCGCTGTTTTCGTGCTTTTGAATGCGAAAAACACGTTTTCTGGTGTTTTCAGTACTCCACAGTGCGTTTGATATGCGCAAACTGCGATATCTTCGGTATCGTTGTTGTTTCCAGCTGAGATATGCACTTTCAGTGATAATCTTCACGATTCTGCTGTTACAAGTGTGCAGAATCACCGAAATCGCTGTTTTCGTGCTTTTGAATGCGAAAAACACGTTTTCTGGTGTTTTCAACACTCCACAGTGCGTTCCAAATGCTGAAACTGCCATATCTTCGGTATCGTTGTTGTTTCCAGCTGAGATATGCATTATCAGTGATAATCTTCATGATTCTGCTGTTACAAGTGTGCAGAATCACCGAAATCGCTGTTCTCGCGCTATTCAATGCGAAAAACACGTTTTCTGGTGTTTTCAGCACTCCACAGTGCGTTTGATATGCGGAAACTGCCATATCTTCGGTATCGTTGTTGTTTCCAGCTGAGATATGCATTTTCAGTGATAATCTTCACGATTCTGCTGTTACAAGTGTGCAGAATCACCGAAATCGCTGTTTTCGTGCTTTTGAATGCGAAAAACACGTTTTCTGGTGTTTTCAGCACTCCACAGTGCGTTAGATATGCGGAAACTGCGATATCTTCGGTATCGTTGTTGTTTCCAGCTGAGATATGCACTTTCAGTGATAATCTTCACGATTCTGCTGTTACAAGTGTGCAGAATCACCGAAATCGCTGTTTTCGTGCTTTTGAATGCGAAAAACACGTTTTCTGGTGTTTTCAGCACTCCACAGTGCGTTTGAAATGCGGAAACTGCGATATCTTCGGTATCGTTGTTGTTTCAAGCTGAGACATGCATTTTCAGTGATAATCTTCATGATTCTGCTGTCACAAGTGTGCAGAATCACCGAAATCGCTGTTTTCGTGCTTTTGAATGCGAAAAACACGTTTTCTGGTGTTTTCAGTACTCCACAGTGCGTTTGATATGCGCAAACTGCGATATCTTCGGTATCGTTGTTGTTTCCAGCTGAGACATGCATTTTCAGTGATAATCTTCATGATTCTGCTGTTACAAGTGTGCAGAATCACCGAAATCGCTGTTTTCGCGCTATTCAATGCGAAAAACACGTTTTCTGGTGTTTTCAGCACTCCACAGTGCGTTTTATATGCGGAAACTACGATATCTTCGGTATCGTTGTTGTTTCCAGCTGAGATATGCATTTTCAGTGATAATCTTCATGATTCTGCTGTTACAAGTGTGCAGAATCACCGAAATCGCTGTATTCGAGCTTTTGAATGCGAAAAACACGTTTTCTGGTGTTTTCAGCACTCCACAGTGCGTTTGATATGCGGAAACAGCGATATCTTCGGTATCGTTGTTGTTTCCAGCTGAGATATGCACTTTCAGTGATAATCTTCACGATTCTGCTGTTACAAGTGTGCAGAATCACCGAAATCGCTGTTTTCGTGCTTTTGAATGCGAAAAACACGTTTTCTGGTGTTTTCAACACTCCACAGTGCGTTTCATATGCGGAAACTGCCATATCTTCGGTATCGTTGTTGTTTCCAGCTGAGATATGCATTATCAGTGATAATCTTCATGATTCTGCTGTTACAAGTGTGCAGAATCACCGAAATCGCTGTTCTCGCGCTATTCAATGCGAAAAACACGTTTTCTGGTGTTTTCAGCACTCCACAGTGCGTTTGATATGCGGAAACTGCCATATCTTCGGTATCGTTGTTGTTTCCAGCTGAGATATGCATTTTCAGTGATAATCTTCACGATTCTGCTGTTACAAGGGTGCAGAATCACCGAAATCGCTGTTTTCGTGCTTTGAATGCGAAAAACACGTTTTCTGGTGTTTTCAGCACTCCACAGTGCGTTTGATATGCGGAAACAGCGATATCTTCGGTATCGTTGTTGTTTCCAGCTGAGATATGCACTTTCAGTGATAATCTTCACGATTCTGCTGTTACAAGTGTGCAGAATCACCGAAATCGCTGTTTTCGTGCTTTTGAATGCGAAAAACACGTTTTCTGGTGTTTTCAACACTCCACAGTGCGTTTCATATGCGGAAACTGCCATATCTTCGGTATCGTTGTTGTTTCCAGCTGAGATATGCATTATCAGTGATAATCTTCATGATTCTGCTGTTACAAGTGTGCAGAATCACCGAAATCGCTGTTCTCGCGCTATTCAAAGCGAAAAACACGTTTTCTGGTGTTTTCAGCACTCCACAGTGCGTTTGATATGCGGAAACTGCCATATCTTCGGTATCGTTGTTGTTTCCAGCTGAGATATGCATTTTCAGTGATAATCTTCACGATTCTGCTGTTACAAGTGTGCAGAATCACCGAAATCGCTGTTTTCGTGCTTTTGAATGCGAAAAACACGTTTTCTGGTGTTTTCAGCACGCCACAGAGCGTTTGATATGCGGAAACTGCCATATCTTCGGTATCGTTGTTGTTTTCAGCTGAGATATGCATTTTCAGTGATAATCTTCACGATTCTGCTGTTACAAGTGTGCAGAATCACCGAAATCGCTGTTTTCGTGCTTTTGAATGCGAAAAACACGTTTTCTGGTGTTTTCAGCACTCCACAGTGCGTTTGTTATGCGCAAACTACGATATCTTCGGTATCGTTGTTGTTTCAAGCTGAGACATGCATTTTCAGTGATAATCTTCATGATTCTGCTGTCACAAGTGTGCAGAATCACCGAAATCGCTGTTTTCGTGCTTTTGAATGCGAAAAACACGTTTTCTGGTGTTTTCAGCACTCCACAGTGCGTTTGATATGCGCAAACTACGATATCTTCGGTATCGTTGTTGTTTCCAGCTGAGACATGCACTTTCAGTGATAATCTTCACGATTCTGCTGTTACAAGTGTGCAGAATCACCGAAATCGCTGTTTTCGTGCTTTTGAATGCGAAAAACACGTTTTCTGGTGTTTTCAACACTCCACAGTGCGTTTCATATGCGGAAACTGCCATATCTTCGGTATCGTTGTTGTTTCCAGCTGAGATATGCATTATCAGTGATAATCTTCATGATTCTGCTGTTACAAGTGTGCAGAATCACCGAAATCGCTGTTCTCGCGCTATTCAATGCGAAAAACACGTTTTCTGGTGTTTTCAGCACTCCACAGTGCGTTTGATATGCGGAAACTGCCATATCTTCGGTATCGTTGTTGTTTCCAGCTGAGATATGCATTTTCAGTGATAATCTTCACGATTCTGCTGTTACAAGTGTGCAGAATCACCGAAATCGCTGTTTTCGTGCTTTTGAATGCGAAAAACACGTTTTCTGGTGTTTTCAGCACGCCACAGAGCGTTTGATATGCGGAAACTGCCATATCTTCGGTATCGTTGTTGTTGCCAGCTGAGATATGCATTTTCAGTGATAATCTTCACGATTCTGCTGTTACAAGTGTGCAGAATCACCGAAATCGCTGTTTTCGTGCTTTTGAATGCGAAAAACACGTTTTCTGGTGTTTTCAGCACGCCACAGAGCGTTTGATATGCGGAAACTGCCATATCTTCGGTATCGTTGTTGTTTCCAGC
Source organism: Anthophora plumipes (assembly GCA_951804975.1). NCBI lineage: Eukaryota > Metazoa > Arthropoda > Insecta > Hymenoptera > Apidae > Anthophora > Anthophora plumipes. The sequence goes on along the minus strand of CATORF010000790.1, from coordinate 109,947 downwards.
TGAGATATGCATTTTCAGTGATAATCTTCACGATTCTGCTGTTACAAGTGTGCAGAATCACCGAAATCGCTGTTTTCGTGCTTTTGAATGCGAAAAACACGTTTTCTGGTGTTTTCAGCACTCCACAGTGCGTTTGTTATGCGCAAACTACGATATCTTCGGTATCGTTGTTGTTTCAAGCTGAGACATGCATTTTCAGTGATAATCTTCATGATTCTGCTGTCACAAGTGTGCAGAATCACCGAAATCGCTGTTTTCGTGCTTTTGAATGCGAAAAACACGTTTTCTGGTGTTTTCAGCACTCCACAGTGCGTTTGATATGCGCAAACTACGATATCTTCGGTATCGTTGTTGTTTCCAGCTGAGACATGCATTTTCAGTGATAATCTTCATGATTCTGCTGTTACAAGTGTGCAGAATCACCGAAATCGCTGTTTTCGCGCTATTCAATGCGAAAAACACGTTTTCTGGTGTTTTCAGCACTCCACAGTGCGTTTGATATGCGGAAACTACGATATCTTCGGTATCGTTGTTGTTTCCAGCTGATATATGCATTTTCTACGATAATCTTGGTGAGACTTCTGTCAGTAGTATGCAGGATCTTCGAGAACGCTCTTTTCGAGCTATTTAATGCGAGAAACACGTTATCTGGTGTTTTCACCACTCCACAGTGCGTTTGATATGCAGTACCAGCGATATCTTGGTTTCGGTCGGGTTTCAAGCTGATATATGCATTTTCTACGATAATCTTGGTGAAACATCTGTCCGAAGTATGCAGAAACATCGAGAGCGCTCTTTTCGAGCTATTTAATGCGAGAAATTCGTTTTCTGGGGTTTTCACCACTCCACAGTTCGTTGGATATGCAGAACCGGAGATATCTTGGTTTTCGTGGGGTTTCAAGCTGAGATATGCATTTCCTGCGATAATCGTGGTGAGACTTCTGTCCGAAGTATGCTGAATCATCGAGATCGCCCTTTTCGAGCTATTCAATGCGAGAAACACGTTCTGTGGTTGTTTTCACCACTCCACAGTGCGTTTGATATGCCGAACAGGCGATATCTTGATTTTCGTGGTGTTTCCAGCTGAGATATGCATTTTCTGCGATAATCTTGGTGGGTCTTTTGTCAGAAGTATGCAGAATCATCTAGATCGCTCTTTTCGAGCTACTTAATGCACGAAACACGTTTTCTGGTGTTTTCACCACTCCACAGTACGTTTGACATGCAGAACCGGAGATATCTTGGTTTCGGTCGGGTTTCAAGCTGAGATATGCATTTCCTGCAATAATCTTGGTGAGACATCTGTCCGAAGTATGCTGAATCATCGAGATCGCTCTTTTCGAGCTATTTAATGCGAGGAACACGTTATCTGGTGTTTTCACCACTCCACAGTGCGTTTGATATGCAGAACCGGCGATATCTTGGTTTTCGTGGGGTTTCAAGCTGAGATATGCATTTTCTGCGATAATCCTGGTGAGACTTCTGTCAGAAGTATGAAGAATCTTCGAGAACGCTCTTTTCGAGCTACTTAATGTGCGAAACACGTTTTCTGGTGTTTTCACCACTCCACGGTACGTTTGATGAGCAGAAGCGCAGATAACTCGGTTTTCGTCGGGTTTAAAGCTGAGATATGCATTTTCTACGATAATCTTGGTGAGACTTCTGTCCGAAGTATGCTGAAACATCGAGATCGCTCTTTTCGAGCTAGTTAATGCGAGAAAAACCTTATCCGGTGTTTTCACCACTCCACAGTGCGTTTGATATGCAAAACCGGCGATATCTTGGTTTTCGTGGGGTTTCAAGCTGAGATATGCATTTTCTGCGATAATCTTGGTGAGACTTCTGTGAGAAGTATGCAGAAACATCGAGAGCGCTCTTTTCGAGCTATCTAATGCGAGAAACTCGTTTTCTGGTGTTTTCACCACTCCACAGTACGTTTGACATGCAGAACGGGAGATATCTCGGTTTCGGTAGGGTTTCAAGCTGAGATATGCATTTCCTGCGATAATCTTGGTGAGACTTCTGTCCGAAGTATGCTGAATCATCGAGATCGCTCTTCTCGAGCTATTTAATGCGAGAAACACGTTCTCTGGTTGTTTTCACCACTCCACAGTGCGTTTGATATGCAGAACAGGCGATATCTTGATTTTCGTGGTGTTTCCAGATGAGATATGCATTTTCTACGATAATCCTGGTGAGACTTCTGTCAATAGTATGCTGAAACATCGAGATCGCTCTTTTCGTGCTAGTTAATGCGAGAAAAACCTTATCCGGTGTTTTCACCACTCCACAGTGCGTTTGATATGCAAAACCGGCGATATCTTGGTTTTCGTGGGGTTTCAAGCTGAGATATGCATTTTCTGCGATAATCTTGGTGAGACTTCTGTGAGAAGTATGCAGAATCATCGAGATCGCACTTTTCGAGCTATTTAATGCGAGAAACACGTTATCTGGTGTTTTCACCACTCCACAGTTGGTTTGATATGCAGAACCGGCGATATTTTGGTTTTCGTCAGGTTTCAAGCTGAAATATGCATTTTCTACGATAATCTTGGTGAAACATCTGTCCGAAGTATGCAGAAACATCGAGAGCGCTCTTTTCGAGCTATTTAATGCGAGAAACTCGTTTTCTGGGGTTTTCACCACTCCACAGTTCGTTGGATATGCAGAACCGGAGATATCTTGGTTTTCGTGGGGTTTCAAGCTGAGATAGGCATTTTCTGCGATAATCTTGGTGAGACTTCTGTCCGAAGTATGCAGCAGCATTGAGATCGCTCTTTTCCAGCTATTTAATCCGACAATCACGTTATCTGGTGTTTTCACCACTCCACAGTGCGATTGATATGCAGTACCAGCGATATCTTGGTTTTCGTGGGGTTTCATGCTGAGATATGCATTTTTTACGATAATCTTGGTGAGACTTCTGTCCGAAGTATGCTGAATCATCGAGATCGCTCTTTTCGAGCTAGCTAGTGCGAGAAACACGTTATCAGGTGTTTTCACCACTCCACAGTGCGTTTGATATGCAGAACAGTAGATACATTGGTTTTCGTGGGGTTTCAAGCTGAGATATGCATTTTCTGCGATAATCTTGTTGAGACTTCTGTCCGAAGTATGCAGAATCATCGAGATCACTCGTTTGTTGCTACTGAATGCGAGAAACACGTTTTCTGGGGGTTTCACCACTCCACAGTTCGTTGGATATGCAGAACAGTAGATATCTTGGTTTTCGTGGGGTTTCAAGCAGAGATATGCATTTTCTGCGATAATCTTGGTGTGACTTCTGTTAGAAGTATGCAGAATCATCGAGATCGCTCTTTTCGAGCTAGTTAATGCGAGAAGAACCTTATCCGGTGTTTTCACCACTCCACAGTGCGTTTGATACGCAGAACCGGCGATATCTTGGTTTTCGTGGGGTTTCAAGCTGAGATATGCATTTTCTGCGATAATCTTGGTGAGACTTCTGTCCGAAGTATGCTGAATCATCGAGATCGCTCTTTTCGAACTAGTTAGTGCGAGAAACACGTTTTCTTGGGTTTTCACCACTCCACAGTTCGTTGGATATGCAGAACAGTAGATATCTTGGTTTTCGTGGGGTTTCAAGCAGAGATATGCATTTTCTGCGATAATCTTGGTGGGTCGTTTGTCAGAAGTATGCAGAATCATCTAGATCGCTCTTTACGAGCTACTTAATGCACCAAACACGTTTTCTGGTGTTTTCACCACTCCACAGTACGTTTGACATGCAGAACCGGAGATATCTTGGTTTCGGTCGGGTTTCAAGCTGAGATATGCATTTTCTACGATAATCCTGGTGAGACTTCTGTCAGAAGTATGCAGAATCTTCGAGAACGCTCTTTTCGAGCTACTTAATGCGCGAAACACGTTTTCTGGTGTTTTCACCACTCCACGGTACGTTTTATGTGCAGAACCGGAGATAACTCGGATTTCGTCGGGTTTCAAGCTGAGATATGCATTTTCTACGATAATCTTGGTGAGACTTCTGTCAGAAGTATGCAGGATCTTCGAGAACGCTCTTTTCGAGCTATTTAATGCGAGCAACACGTTATCTGGTCTTTTCACCACTCCACAGTGCGTTTGATATGAAGTACCAGCGATATCTTGGTTTTCGTGGGGTTTCAAGCTGATATATGCATTTTCTACGATAATCTTGGTGAAACATCTGTCCGAAGTATGCAGAAACATCGAGAGCGCTCTTTTCGAGCTATTTAATGCGAGAAATTCGTTTTCTGGTGTTTTCAGCACTCCACAGTGCGTTTGTTATGCGCAAACTACGATATCTTCGGTATCGTTGTTGTTTCAAGCTGAGACATGCATTTTCAGTGATAATCTTCATGATTCTGCTGTCACAAGTGTGCAGAATCACCGAAATCGCTGTTTTCGTGCTTTTGAATGCGAAAAACACGTTTTCTGGTGTTTTCAGCACTCCACAGTGCGTTTGATATGCGCAAACTACGATATCTTCGGTATCGTTGTTGTTTCCAGCTGAGACATGCATTTTCAGTGATAATCTACATGATTCTGCTGTTACAAGTGTGCAGAATCACCGAAATCGCTGTTTTCGCGCTATTCAATGCGAAAAACACGTTTTCTGGTGTTTTCAGCACTCCACAGTGCGTTTGATATGCGGAAACTACGATATCTTCGGTATCGTTGTTGTTTCCAGCTGATATATGCATTTTCTACGATAATCTTGGTGAGACTTCTGTCAGTAGTATGCAGGATCTTCGAGAACGCTCTTTTCGAGCTATTTAATGCGAGAAACACGTTATCTGGTGTTTTCACCACTCCACAGTGCGTTTGATATGCAGTACCAGCGATATCTTGGTTTCGGTCGGGTTTCAAGCTGATATATGCATTTTCTACGATAATCTTGGTGAAACATCTGTCCGAAGTATGCAGAAACATCGAGAGCGCTCTTTTCGAGCTATTTAATGCGAGAAATTCGTTTTCTGGGGTTTTCACCACTCCACAGTTCGTTGGATATGCAGAACCGGAGATATCTTGGTTTTCGTGGGGTTTCAAGCTGAGATATGCATTTCCTGCGATAATCGTGGTGAGACTTCTGTCCGAAGTATGCTGAATCATCGAGATCGCCCTTTTCGAGCTATTCAATGCGAGAAACACGTTCTCTGGTTGTTTTCACCACTCCACAGTGCGTTTGATATGCCGAACAGGCGATATCTTGATTTTCGTGGTGTTTCCAGCTGAGATATGCATTTTCTGCGATAATCATGGTGGGTCTTTTGTCAGAAGTATGCACAATCAACTAGATCGCTCTTTTCAAGCTACATAATGCACGAAACACGTTTTCTGGTGTTTTCAGCACTCCACAGTGCGTTTGATATGCAGAACCGGAGATATCTTGGTTTCGGTCGGGTTTCAAGCTGAGATATGCATTTTCTACGGTAATCCTGGTGAGACTTCTGTCAGAAGTATGCAGAATCTGCGAGAACGCACTTTTCGAGCAACTTAATGCGCGAAACACGTTTTCTGGTGTTTTCACCACTCCACAGTACGTTTGATGTGCAGAACCGGAGATATCTTGGTTTCGGTCGGGTTTCAAGCTGAGATATGCGTTTTCTACGATAATCTTGGTGAAACATCTGTCCGAAGCATGCAGAAACATCGAGAGCGCTCTTTTCGAGCTATTTAATGCGAGAAACTCGTTTTCTGGGGTTTTCACCACTCCACAGTGCGTTTGATATGCAGACCAGGCGATATCTTGATTTTCGTGGTGTTTCCAGCTGAGATATGCATTTTCTGCGATAATCTTGGTGGGTCTTTTGTCAGAAGTATGCAGAATCATCTAGATCGCTCTTTTCGAGCTACTTAATGCACGAAACACGTTTTCTGGTGTTTTCACCACTCCACAGTACGTTTGACATGCAGAACCGGAGATATCTTGGTTTCGGTCGGGTTTCAAGCTGAGATATGCATTTCCTGCAATAATCTTGGTGAGACATCTGTCCGAAGTATGCTGAATCATCGAGATCGCTCTTTTCGAGCTATTTAATGCGAGGAACACGTTATCTGGTGTTTTCACCACTCCACAGTGCGTTTGATATGCAGAACCGGCGATATCTTGGTTTTCGTGGTTTTTCAAGCTGAGATATGCATTTTCTGCGATAATCCTGGTGAGACTTCTGTCAGAAGTATGAAGAATCTTCGAGAACGCTCTTTTCGAGCTACTTAATGTGCGAAACACGTTTTCTGGTGTTTTCACCACTCCACGGTACGTTTGATGTGCAGAAGCGCAGATAACTCGGTTTTCGTCGGGTTTAAAGCTGAGATATGCATTTTCTACGATAATCTTGGTGAGACTTCTGTCCGAAGTATGCTGAAACATCGAGATCGCTCTTTTCGAGCTAGTTAATGCGAGAAAAACCTTATCCGGTGTTTTCACCACTCCACAGTGCGTTTGATATGCAAAACCGGCGATATCTTGGTTTTCGTGGGGTTTCAAGCTGAGATATGCATTTTCTGCGATAATCTTGGTGAGACTTCTGTGAGAAGTATGCAGAATCATCGAGATCGCACTTTTCGAGCTATTTAATGCGAGAAACACGTTATCTGGTGTTTTCACCACTCCACAGTTGGTTTGATATGCAGAACCGGCGATATTTTGGTTTTCGTCGGGTTTCAAGCTGAAATATGCATTTTCTACGATAATCTTGGTGAAACATCTGTCCGAAGTATGCAGAAACATCGAGAGCGCTCTTTTCGAGCTATCTAATGCGAGAAACTCGTTTTCTGGTGTTTTCACCACTCCACAGTACGTTTGACATGCAGAACGGGAGATATCTCGGTTTCGGTAGGGTTTCAAGCTGAGATATGCATTTCCTGCGATAATCTTGGTGAGACTTCTGTCCGAAGTATGCTGAATCATCGAGATCGCTCTTCTCGAGCTATTTAATGCGAGAAACACGTTCTCTGGTTGTTTTCACCACTCCACAGTGCGTTTGATATGCAGAACAGGCGATATCTTGATTTTCGTGGTGTTTCCAGCTGAGATATGCATTTTCTACGATAATCCTGGTGAGACTTCTGTCAATAGTATGCTGAAACATCGAGATCGCTCTTTTCGTGCTAGTTAATGCGAGAAAAACCTTATCCGGTGTTTTCACCACTCCACAGTGCGTTTGATATGCAGAACCGGCGATATCTTGGTTTTCGTGGGGTTTCAAGCTGAGATATGCATTTTCTGCGATAATCTTGGTGTGACTTCTGTCCGAAGTATGCTGAATCATCGAGATCGCTCGTTTCGAGCTATTTAATGCGAGCAACACGTTATCTGGTGTTTTCACCACTCCACAGTTGGTTTGATATGCAGAACCGGCGATATTTTGGTTTTCGTCGGGTTTCAAGCTGAGATATGCATTTTCTACGATAATGTTGGTGAGACTTCTGTCAGAAGTATGCAGAATCTTCGAGAACGCTCTTTTCGAGCTACATAATGCGCGAAACACGTTTTCTGGTGTTTTCACCACTCCACAGTGCGTTTGATATGCAGAACAGTAGATACATTGGTTTTCGTGGGGTTTCCTGCTGAGATATGCATTTTCTGCGATAATCTTGGTGAGACTTCTGTCCGAAGAATGCAGAATAACTCAATCGCTCTTTTCGAGCTACTTAATGCACGAAACACGTTATCTGGTGTTTTCACCACTCCACAGTGCGTTTGATATGCAGAACCGGCGATATCTTGGTTTTCGTGGGGTTTCATGCTGAGATATGCATTTTCTGCGATAATCCTGGTGAGACTTCTGTCAGAAGTATGAAGAATCTTCGAGAACGCTCTTTTCGAGCTACTTAATGTGCGAAACACGTTTTCTGGTGTTTTCACCACTCCACGGTACGTTTGATGTGCAGAAGCGCAGATAACTCGGTTTTCGTCGGGTTTCAAGCTGAGATATGCATTTTCTACGATAATCTTGGTGAGACTTCTGTCCGAAGCATGCAGAATAACTCAATCGCTCTTTTCGAGCTACTTAATGCACGAAACACGTTATCTGGTGTTTTCACCACTCCACAGTGCGTTTGATATGCAAAACCGGCGATATCTTGGTTTTCGTGGGGTTTCAAGCTGAGATATGCATTTTCTGCGATAATCTTGGTGAGACTTCTGTGAGAAGTATGCTGAATCATCGAGATCGCTCTTTTCGAACTAGTTAGTGCGAGAAACACGTTTTCTTGGGTTTTCACCACTCCACAGTTCGTTGGATATGCAGAACAGTAGATATCTTGGTTTTCGTGGGGTTTCAAGCAGAGATATGCATTTTCTGCGATAATCTTGGTGGGTCGTTTGTCAGAAGTATGCAGAATCATCTAGATCGCTCTTTACGAGCTACTTAATGCACCAAACACGTTTTCTGGTGTTTTCACCACTCCACAGTACGTTTGACATGCAGAACCGGAGATATCTTGGTTTCGGTCGGGTTTCAAGCTGAGATATGCATTTTCTACGATAATCCTGGTGAGACTTCTGTCAGAAGTATGCAGAATCTTCGAGAACGCTCTTTTCGAGCTACTTAATGCGCGAAACACGTTTTCTGGTGTTTTCACCACTCCACGGTACGTTTTATGTGCAGAACCGGAGATAACTCGGATTTCGTCGGGTTTCAAGCTGAGATATGCATTTTCTACGATAATCTTGGTGAGACTTCTGTCAGAAGTATGCAGGATCTTCGAGAACGCTCTTTTCGAGCTATTTAATGCGAGCAACACGTTATCTGGTCTTTTCACCACACCACAGTGCGTTTGATATGAAGTACCAGCGATATCTTGGTTTTCGTGGGGTTTCAAGCTGAGATATGCATTTTACACGATAATCTTGGTGAGACTTCTGTCCGAAGTATGCAGAATCATCGAGATCGCACTATTCGAGCTATTTAGTGCGAGAAACACGTTCTCTGGTTGTTTTCACCACTCCACAGTGCGTTTGATATGCAGAACCGGCAACATCTTGATTTTCGTGAGGTTTCGATCTGACATATGCATTTTCTGCGATAATATTGGTGAGACTTCAGTCAGAAGCATGCAGAATCATCTAGATCGCTCTTTTCGAGCTACTTAATGCACGAAACACGTTTTCTGGTGTTTTCACCACTCCACAGTACGTTTGACATGCAGAACCGGAGATACCTTGGTTTCGGTCGGGTTTCAAGCTGAGATATGCATTTTCTACGATAATCCTGGTGAGGCTTCTGTCAGAAGCATGCAGAATCTTCGAGAACGCTCTTTTCGAGCTACTTAATGCACGAAATACGTTTTCTGGTGTTTTCACCACTCCACGGTACGTTTGATATGCAGAACAGGCGATATCTTGATTTTCGTGGTGTTTCCAGCTGAGATATGCCTTTTCTGCGATAATCTTGGTGGGTCTTTTGTCAGAAGTATGCAGAATCAACTAGATCGCTCTTTTCGAGCTACTTAATGCACGAAACACGTTTTCTGGTTTCTTCACCACTCCACAGTACGTTTGACATGCAGAACGGGAGATATCTTGGTTTCGGTCGGGTTTCAAGCTGAGATATGCATTTCCTGCGATAATCTTGGTGAAACATCTGTCCAAAGTATGCAGAAACATCGAGAGCGCTCTTTTCGCGCTATTTAATGCACGAAACACGTTTTCTGGTGTTTTCACCACTCCACAGTACGTTTGACATGCAGAACCGGAGATATCTTGGTTTCGGTCGGGTTTCAAGCTGAGATATGCATTTTCTACGATAATCCTGGTGAGACTTCTGTCAGAAGTATGCAGAATCTTCGAGAACGCTCTTTTCGAGCTACTTAATGCGCGAAACAGGTTTTCTGGTGTTTTCACCACTCCACGGTACGTTTGATGTGCAGAACCGGAGATAACTCGGTTTTCGTCGGGTTTCACGCTGAGATATGCATTTTCCGCGGTAATATTGTTGAGACTTCAGTCAGAAGTATGCAGAATCATCTAGATCGCCCTTTTCGAGCTACTTAATGCACGAAACACGTTTTCTGGTGTTTTCACCACTCCACAGTACGTTTGACATGCAGAACCGGAGATATCTTGGTTTCGGTCGGGTTTCAAGCTGAGATATGCATTTTCTACGATAATCCTGGTGAGACTTCTGTCAGAAGTATGCAGAACCTTCGAGAACGCTCTTTTCGAGCTACTTAATGCGCGAAATACGTTTTCTGGTGTTTTCACCACTCCACGGTACGTTTGCTGTGCAGAACCGGAGATAACTCGGTTTTCGTCGGGTTTCAAGCTGAGATATGCATTTTCTACGATAATCTTGGTGAGACTTCTGTCAGAAGTATGCAGGATATTCGAGAACGCTCTTTTCGAGCTACTTAATGCGCGAAACACGTTTTCTGGTGTTTTCACCAATCCACGGTACGTTTGATGTGCAGAACCGGCGATATCTTGGTTTTCGTGGGGTTTCAAGCTGAGATATGCATTTTCTGCGATAATCTTGGTGAGACTTCTGTTACAAGTATGCAGAATCATAAAGATCGCACTTTTCGTGCTATATAATGCGAGAAACACGTTATCTGGTGTTTTCACCACTCCACAGTTGGTTTGATATGCAGAACCGGCGATATTTTGGTTTACGTCGGGTTTCAAGCTGAGATATGCATTTTCTACGATAATCTTGGTGAAACATCTGTCCGAAGTATGCTGAATCATCTAGATCGCACTTTTCGAGCTATTTAATGCGAGAAACACGTTATCTGGTGTTTTCACCACTCCACAGTTGGTTTGATATGCAGAACCGGCGATATTTTGGTTTTCGTCGGGTTTCAAGCTGAAATATGCATTTTCTACGATAATCTTGGTGAAACATCTGTCCAAAGTATGCAGAAACATCGAGAGCGCTCTTTTCGCGCTATTTAATGCACGAAACACGTTATCTGGTCTTTTCACCACTCCACAGTGCGTTTGATATGAAGTACCAGCGATATCTTGGTTTTCGTGGGGTTTCAAGCTGATATATGCATTTTCTACGATAATCTTGGTGAAACATCTGTCCGAAGTATGCAGAAACATCGAGAGCGCTCTTTTCGAGCTATTTAATGCGAGAAATTCGTTTTCTGGTGTTTTCAGCACTCCACAGTGCGTTTGTTATGCGCAAACTACGATATCTTCGGTATCGTTGTTGTTTCAAGCTGAGACATGCATTTTCAGTGATAATCTTCATGATTCTGCTGTCACAAGTGTGCAGAATCACCGAAATCGCTGTTTTCGTGCTTTTGAATGCGAAAAACACGTTTTCTGGTGTTTTCAGCACTCCACAGTGCGTTTGATATGCGCAAACTACGATATCTTCGGTATCGTTGTTGTTTCCAGCTGAGACATGCATTTTCAGTGATAATCTACATGATTCTGCTGTTACAAGTGTGCAGAATCACCGAAATCGCTGTTTTCGCGCTATTCAATGCGAAAAACACGTTTTCTGGTGTTTTCAGCACTCCACAGTGCGTTTGATATGCGGAAACTACGATATCTTCGGTATCGTTGTTGTTTCCAGCTGATATATGCATTTTCTACGATAATCTTGGTGAGACTTCTGTCAGTAGTATGCAGGATCTTCGAGAACGCTCTTTTCGAGCTATTTAATGCGAGAAACACGTTATCTGGTGTTTTCACCACTCCACAGTGCGTTTGATATGCAGTACCAGCGATATCTTGGTTTCGGTCGGGTTTCAAGCTGATATATGCATTTTCTACGATAATCTTGGTGAAACATCTGTCCGAAGTATGCAGAAACATCGAGAGCGCTCTTATCGAGCTATTTAATGCGAGAAATTCGTTTTCTGGGGTTTTCACCACTCCACAGTTCGTTGGATATGCAGAACCGGAGATATCTTGGTTTTCGTGGGGTTTCAAGCTGAGATATGCATTTCCTGCGATAATCGTGGTGAGACTTCTGTCCGAAGTATGCTGAATCATCGAGATCGCCCTTTTCGAGCTATTCAATGCGAGAAACACGTTCTCTGGTTGTTTTCACCACTCCACAGTGCGTTTGATATGCCGAACAGGCGATATCTTGATTTTCGTGGTGTTTCCAGCTGAGATATGCATTTTCTGCGATAATCATGGTGGGTCTTTTGTCAGAAGTATGCACAATCAACTAGATCGCTCTTTTCAAGCTACATAATGCACGAAACACGTTTTCTGGTGTTTTCAGCACTCCACAGTGCGTTTGATATGCAGAACCGGAGATATCTTGGTTTCGGTCGGGTTTCAAGCTGAGATATGCATTTTCTACGGTAATCCTGGTGAGACTTCTGTCAGAAGTATGCAGAATCTGCGAGAACGCACTTTTCGAGCAACTTAATGCGCGAAACACGTTTTCTGGTGTTTTCACCACTCCACAGTACGTTTGATGTGCAGAACCGGAGATATCTTGGTTTCGGTCGGGTTTCAAGCTGAGATATGCGTTTTCTACGATAATCTTGGTGAAACATCTGTCCGAAGCATGCAGAAACATCGAGAGCGCTCTTTTCGAGCTATTTAATGCGAGAAACTCGTTTTCTGGGGTTTTCACCACTCCACAGTGCGTTTGATATGCAGACCAGGCGATATCTTGATTTTCGTGGTGTTTCCAGCTGAGATATGCATTTTCTGCGATAATCTTGGTGGGTCTTTTGTCAGAAGTATGCAGAATCATCTAGATCGCTCTTTTCGAGCTACTTAATGCACGAAACACGTTTTCTGGTGTTTTCACCACTCCACAGTACGTTTGACATGCAGAACCGGAGATATCTTGGTTTCGGTCGGGTTTCAAGCTGAGATATGCATTTCCTGCAATAATCTTGGTGAGACATCTGTCCGAAGTATGCTGAATCATCGAGATCGCTCTTTTCGAGCTATTTAATGCGAGGAACACGTTATCTGGTGTTTTCACCACTCCACAGTGCGTTTGATATGCAGAACCGGCGATATCTTGGTTTTCGTGGTTTTTCAAGCTGAGATATGCATTTTCTGCGATAATCCTGGTGAGACTTCTGTCAGAAGTATGAAGAATCTTCGAGAACGCTCTTTTCGAGCTACTTAATGTGCGAAACACGTTTTCTGGTGTTTTCACCACTCCACGGTACGTTTGATGTGCAGAAGCGCAGATAACTCGGTTTTCGTCGGGTTTAAAGCTGAGATATGCATTTTCTACGATAATCTTGGTGAGACTTCTGTCCGAAGTATGCTGAAACATCGAGATCGCTCTTTTCGAGCTAGTTAATGCGAGAAAAACCTTATCCGGTGTTTTCACCACTCCACAGTGCGTTTGATATGCAAAACCGGCGATATCTTGGTTTTCGTGGGGTTTCAAGCTGAGATATGCATTTTCTGCGATAATCTTGGTGAGACTTCTGTGAGAAGTATGCAGAATCATCGAGATCGCACTTTTCGAGCTATTTAATGCGAGAAACACGTTATCTGGTGTTTTCACCACTCCACAGTTGGTTTGATATGCAGAACCGGCGATATTTTGGTTTTCGTCGGGTTTCAAGCTGAAATATGCATTTTCTACGATAATCTTGGTGAAACATCTGTCCGAAGTATGCAGAAACATCGAGAGCGCTCTTTTCGAGCTATCTAATGCGAGAAACTCGTTTTCTGGTGTTTTCACCACTCCACAGTACGTTTGACATGCAGAACGGGAGATATCTCGGTTTCGGTAGGGTTTCAAGCTGAGATATGCATTTCCTGCGATAATCTTGGTGAGACTTCTGTCCGAAGTATGCTGAATCATCGAGATCGCTCTTCTCGAGCTATTTAATGCGAGAAACACGTTCTCTGGTTGTTTTCACCACTCCACAGTGCGTTTGATATGCAGAACAGGCGATATCTTGATTTTCGTGGTGTTTCCAGCTGAGATATGCATTTTCTACGATAATCCTGGTGAGACTTCTGTCAATAGTATGCTGAAACATCGAGATCGCTCTTTTCGTGCTAGTTAATGCGAGAAAAACCTTATCCGGTGTTTTCACCACTCCACAGTGCGTTTGATATGCAGAACCGGCGATATCTTGGTTTTCGTGGGGTTTCAAGCTGAGATATGCATTTTCTGCGATAATCTTGGTGTGACTTCTGTCCGAAGTATGCTGAATCATCGAGATCGCTCGTTTCGAGCTATTTAATGCGAGCAACACGTTATCTGGTGTTTTCACCACTCCACAGTTGGTTTGATATGCAGAACCGGCGATATTTTGGTTTTCGTCGGGTTTCAAGCTGAGATATGCATTTTCTAAGATAATGTTGGTGAGACTTCTGTCAGAAGTATGCAGAATCTTCGAGAACGCTCTTTTCGAGCTACATAATGCGCGAAACACGTTTTCTGGTGTTTTCACCACTCCACAGTGCGTTTGATATGCAGAACAGTAGATACATTGGTTTTCGTGGGGTTTCCTGCTGAGATATGCATTTTCTGCGATAATCTTGGTGAGACTTCTGTCCGAAGAATGCAGAATAACTCAATCGCTCTTTTCGAGCTACTTAATGCACGAAACACGTTATCTGGTGTTTTCACCACTCCACAGTGCGTTTGATATGCAGAACCGGCGATATCTTGGTTTTCGTGGGGTTTCATGCTGAGATATGCATTTTCTGCGATAATCCTGGTGAGACTTCTGTCAGAAGTATGAAGAATCTTCGAGAACGCTCTTTTCGAGCTACTTAATGTGCGAAACACGTTTTCTGGTGTTTTCACCACTCCACGGTACGTTTGATGTGCAGAAGCGCAGATAACTCGGTTTTCGTCGGGTTTCAAGCTGAGATATGCATTTTCTACGATAATCTTGGTGAGACTTCTGTCCGAAGCATGCAGAATAACTCAATCGCTCTTTTCGAGCTACTTAATGCACGAAACACGTTATCTGGTGTTTTCACCACTCCACAGTGCGTTTGATATGCAAAACCGGCGATATCTTGGTTTTCGTGGGGTTTCAAGCTGAGATATGCATTTTCTGCGATAATCTTGGTGAGACTTCTGTGAGAAGTATGCTGAATCATCGAGATCGCTCTTTTCGAACTAGTTAGTGCGAGAAACACGTTTTCTTGGGTTTTCACCACTCCACAGTTCGTTGGATATGCAGAACAGTAGATATCTTGGTTTTCGTGGGGTTTCAAGCAGAGATATGCATTTTCTGCGATAATCTTGGTGGGTCGTTTGTCAGAAGTATGCAGAATCATCTAGATCGCTCTTTACGAGCTACTTAATGCACCAAACACGTTTTCTGGTGTTTTCACCACTCCACAGTGCGTTTGATATGCAGACCAGGCGATATCTTGATTTTCGTGGTGTTTCCAGCTGAGATATGCATTTTCTGCGATAATCTTGGTGGGTCTTTTGTCAGAAGTATGCAGAATCATCTAGATCGCTCTTTTCGAGCTACTTAATGCACGAAACACGTTTTCTGGTGTTTTCACCACTCCACAGTACGTTTGACATGCAGAACCGGAGATATCTTGGTTTCGGTCGGGTTTCAAGCTGAGATATGCATTTCCTGCAATAATCTTGGTGAGACATCTGTCCGAAGTATGCTGAATCATCGAGATCGCTCTTTTCGAGCTATTTAATGCGAGGAACACGTTATCTGGTGTTTTCACCACTCCACAGTGCGTTTGATATGCAGAACCGGCGATATCTTGGTTTTCGTGGTTTTTCAAGCTGAGATATGCATTTTCTGCGATAATCCTGGTGAGACTTCTGTCAGAAGTATGAAGAATCTTCGAGAACGCTCTTTTCGAGCTACTTAATGTGCGAAACACGTTTTCTGGTGTTTTCACCACTCCACGGTACGTTTGATGTGCAGAAGCGCAGATAACTCGGTTTTCGTCGGGTTTAAAGCTGAGATATGCATTTTCTACGATAATCTTGGTGAGACTTCTGTCCGAAGTATGCTGAAACATCGAGATCGCTCTTTTCGAGCTAGTTAATGCGAGAAAAACCTTATCCGGTGTTTTCACCACTCCACAGTGCGTTTGATATGCAAAACCGGCGATATCTTGGTTTTCGTGGGGTTTCAAGCTGAGATATGCATTTTCTGCGATAATCTTGGTGAGACTTCTGTGAGAAGTATGCAGAATCATCGAGATCGCACTTTTCGAGCTATTTAATGCGAGAAACACGTTATCTGGTGTTTTCACCACTCCACAGTTGGTTTGATATGCAGAACCGGCGATATTTTGGTTTTCGTCGGGTTTCAAGCTGAAATATGCATTTTCTACGATAATCTTGGTGAAACATCTGTCCGAAGTATGCAGAAACATCGAGAGCGCTCTTTTCGAGCTATCTAATGCGAGAAACTCGTTTTCTGGTGTTTTCACCACTCCACAGTACGTTTGACATGCAGAACGGGAGATATCTCGGTTTCGGTAGGGTTTCAAGCTGAGATATGCATTTCCTGCGATAATCTTGGTGAGACTTCTGTCCGAAGTATGCTGAATCATCGAGATCGCTCTTCTCGAGCTATTTAATGCGAGAAACACGTTCTCTGGTTGTTTTCACCACTCCACAGTGCGTTTGATATGCAGAACAGGCGATATCTTGATTTTCGTGGTGTTTCCAGCTGAGATATGCATTTTCTACGATAATCCTGGTGAGACTTCTGTCAATAGTATGCTGAAACATCGAGATCGCTCTTTTCGTGCTAGTTAATGCGAGAAAAACCTTATCCGGTGTTTTCACCACTCCACAGTGCGTTTGATATGCAGAACCGGCGATATCTTGGTTTTCGTGGGGTTTCAAGCTGAGATATGCATTTTCTGCGATAATCTTGGTGTGACTTCTGTCCGAAGTATGCTGAATCATCGAGATCGCTCGTTTCGAGCTATTTAATGCGAGCAACACGTTATCTGGTGTTTTCACCACTCCACAGTTGGTTTGATATGCAGAACCGGCGATATTTTGGTTTTCGTCGGGTTTCAAGCTGAGATATGCATTTTCTAAGATAATGTTGGTGAGACTTCTGTCAGAAGTATGCAGAATCTTCGAGAACGCTCTTTTCGAGCTACATAATGCGCGAAACACGTTTTCTGGTGTTTTCACCACTCCACAGTGCGTTTGATATGCAGAACAGTAGATACATTGGTTTTCGTGGGGTTTCCTGCTGAGATATGCATTTTCTGCGATAATCTTGGTGAGACTTCTGTCCGAAGAATGCAGAATAACTCAATCGCTCTTTTCGAGCTACTTAATGCACGAAACACGTTATCTGGTGTTTTCACCACTCCACAGTGCGTTTGATATGCAGAACCGGCGATATCTTGGTTTTCGTGGGGTTTCATGCTGAGATATGCATTTTCTGCGATAATCCTGGTGAGACTTCTGTCAGAAGTATGAAGAATCTTCGAGAACGCTCTTTTCGAGCTACTTAATGTGCGAAACACGTTTTCTGGTGTTTTCACCACTCCACGGTACGTTTGATGTGCAGAAGCGCAGATAACTCGGTTTTCGTCGGGTTTCAAGCTGAGATATGCATTTTCTACGATAATCTTGGTGAGACTTCTGTCCGAAGCATGCAGAATAACTCAATCGCTCTTTTCGAGCTACTTAATGCACGAAACACGTTATCTGGTGTTTTCACCACTCCACAGTGCGTTTGATATGCAATACCGGCGATATCTTGGTTTTCGTGGGGTTTCAAGCTGAGATATGCATTTTCTGCGATAATCTTGGTGAGACTTCTGTGAGAAGTATGCTGAATCATCGAGATCGCTCTTTTCGAACTAGTTAGTGCGAGAAACACGTTTTCTTGGGTTTTCACCACTCCACAGTTCGTTGGATATGCAGAACAGTAGATATCTTGGTTTTCGTGGGGTTTCAAGCAGAGATATGCATTTTCTGCGATAATCTTGGTGGGTCGTTTGTCAGAAGTATGCAGAATCATCTAGATCGCTCTTTACGAGCTACTTAATGCACCAAACACGTTTTCTGGTGTTTTCACCACTCCACAGTACGTTTGACATGCAGAACCGGAGATATCTTGGTTTCGGTCGGGTTTCAAGCTGAGATATGCATTTTCTACGATAATCCTGGTGAGACTTCTGTCAGAAGTATGCAGAATCTTCGAGAACGCTCTTTTCGAGCTACTTAATGCGCGAAACACGTTTTCTGGTGTTTTCACCACTCCACGGTACGTTTTATGTGCAGAACCGGAGATAACTCGGATTTCGTCGGGTTTCAAGCTGAGATATGCATTTTCTACGATAATCTTGGTGAGACTTCTGTCAGAAGTATGCAGGATCTTCGAGAACGCTCTTTTCGAGCTATTTAATGCGAGCAACACGTTATCTGGTCTTTTCACCACACCACAGTGCGTTTGATATGAAGTACCAGCGATATCTTGGTTTTCGTGGGGTTTCAAGCTGAGATATGCATTTTACACGATAATCTTGGTGAGACTTCTGTCCGAAGTATGCAGAATCATCGAGATCGCACTATTCGAGCTATTTAGTGCGAGAAACACGTTCTCTGGTTGTTTTCACCACTCCACAGTGCGTTTGATATGCAGAACCGGCAACATCTTGATTTTCGTGAGGTTTCGATCTGACATATGCATTTTCTGCGATAATATTGGTGAGACTTCAGTCAGAAGCATGCAGAATCATCTAGATCGCTCTTTTCGAGCTACTTAATGCACGAAACACGTTTTCTGGTGTTTTCACCACTCCACAGTACGTTTGACATGCAGAACCGGAGATACCTTGGTTTCGGTCGGGTTTCAAGCTGAGATATGCATTTTCTACGATAATCCTGGTGAGGCTTCTGTCAGAAGCATGCAGAATCTTCGAGAACGCTCTTTTCGAGCTACTTAATGCACGAAATACGTTTTCTGGTGTTTTCACCACTCCACGGTACGTTTGATATGCAGAACCGGAGATAACTCGGTTTTCGTCGGGTTTCACGCTGAGATATGCATTTCCTGCGATAATCGTGGTGAGACTTCTGTCCGAAGTATGCTGAATCATCGAGATCGCCCTTTTCGAGCTATTCAATGCGAGAAACACGTTCTCTGGTTGTTTTCACCACTCCACAGTGCGTTTGATATGCCGAACAGGCGATATCTTGATTTTCGTGGTGTTTCCAGCTGAGATATGCATTTTCTGCGATAATCATGGTGGGTCTTTTGTCAGAAGTATGCACAATCAACTAGATCGCTCTTTTCAAGCTACATAATGCACGAAACACGTTTTCTGGTGTTTTCAGCACTCCACAGTGCGTTTGATATGCAGAACCGGAGATATCTTGGTTTCGGTCGGGTTTCAAGCTGAGATATGCATTTTCTACGGTAATCCTGGTGAGACTTCTGTCAGAAGTATGCAGAATCTGCGAGAACGCACTTTTCGAGCAACTTAATGCGCGAAACACGTTTTCTGGTGTTTTCACCACTCCACAGTACGTTTGATGTGCAGAACCGGAGATATCTTGGTTTCGGTCGGGTTTCAAGCTGAGATATGCGTTTTCTACGATAATCTTGGTGAAACATCTGTCCGAAGCATGCAGAAACATCGAGAGCGCTCTTTTCGAGCTATTTAATGCGAGAAACTCGTTTTCTGGGGTTTTCACCACTCCACAGTGCGTTTGATATGCAGACCAGGCGATATCTTGATTTTCGTGGTGTTTCCAGCTGAGATATGCATTTTCTGCGATAATCTTGGTGGGTCTTTTGTCAGAAGTATGCAGAATCATCTAGATCGCTCTTTTCGAGCTACTTAATGCACGAAACACGTTTTCTGGTGTTTTCACCACTCCACAGTACGTTTGACATGCAGAACCGGAGATATCTTGGTTTCGGTCGGGTTTCAAGCTGAGATATGCATTTCCTGCAATAATCTTGGTGAGACATCTGTCCGAAGTATGCTGAATCATCGAGATCGCTCTTTTCGAGCTATTTAATGCGAGGAACACGTTATCTGGTGTTTTCACCACTCCACAGTGCGTTTGATATGCAGAACCGGCGATATCTTGGTTTTCGTGGTTTTTCAAGCTGAGATATGCATTTTCTGCGATAATCCTGGTGAGACTTCTGTCAGAAGTATGAAGAATCTTCGAGAACGCTCTTTTCGAGCTACTTAATGTGCGAAACACGTTTTCTGGTGTTTTCACCACTCCACGGTACGTTTGATGTGCAGAAGCGCAGATAACTCGGTTTTCGTCGGGTTTAAAGCTGAGATATGCATTTTCTACGATAATCTTGGTGAGACTTCTGTCCGAAGTATGCTGAAACATCGAGATCGCTCTTTTCGAGCTAGTTAATGCGAGAAAAACCTTATCCGGTGTTTTCACCACTCCACAGTGCGTTTGATATGCAAAACCGGCGATATCTTGGTTTTCGTGGGGTTTCAAGCTGAGATATGCATTTTCTGCGATAATCTTGGTGAGACTTCTGTGAGAAGTATGCAGAATCATCGAGATCGCACTTTTCGAGCTATTTAATGCGAGAAACACGTTATCTGGTGTTTTCACCACTCCACAGTTGGTTTGATATGCAGAACCGGCGATATTTTGGTTTTCGTCGGGTTTCAAGCTGAAATATGCATTTTCTACGATAATCTTGGTGAAACATCTGTCCGAAGTATGCAGAAACATCGAGAGCGCTCTTTTCGAGCTATCTAATGCGAGAAACTCGTTTTCTGGTGTTTTCACCACTCCACAGTACGTTTGACATGCAGAACGGGAGATATCTCGGTTTCGGTAGGGTTTCAAGCTGAGATATGCATTTCCTGCGATAATCTTGGTGAGACTTCTGTCCGAAGTATGCTGAATCATCGAGATCGCTCTTCTCGAGCTATTTAATGCGAGAAACACGTTCTCTGGTTGTTTTCACCACTCCACAGTGCGTTTGATATGCAGAACAGGCGATATCTTGATTTTCGTGGTGTTTCCAGCTGAGATATGCATTTTCTACGATAATCCTGGTGAGACTTCTGTCAATAGTATGCTGAAACATCGAGATCGCTCTTTTCGTGCTAGTTAATGCGAGAAAAACCTTATCCGGTGTTTTCACCACTCCACAGTGCGTTTGATATGCAGAACCGGCGATATCTTGGTTTTCGTGGGGTTTCAAGCTGAGATATGCATTTTCTGCGATAATCTTGGTGTGACTTCTGTCCGAAGTATGCTGAATCATCGAGATCGCTCGTTTCGAGCTATTTAATGCGAGCAACACGTTATCTGGTGTTTTCACCACTCCACAGTTGGTTTGATATGCAGAACCGGCGATATTTTGGTTTTCGTCGGGTTTCAAGCTGAGATATGCATTTTCTACGATAATGTTGGTGAGACTTCTGTCAGAAGTATGCAGAATCTTCGAGAACGCTCTTTTCGAGCTACATAATGCGCGAAACACGTTTTCTGGTGTTTTCACCACTCCACAGTGCGTTTGATATGCAGAACAGTAGATACATTGGTTTTCGTGGGGTTTCCTGCTGAGATATGCATTTTCTGCGATAATCTTGGTGAGACTTCTGTCCGAAGAATGCAGAATAACTCAATCGCTCTTTTCGAGCTACTTAATGCACGAAACACGTTATCTGGTGTTTTCACCACTCCACAGTGCGTTTGATATGCAGAACCGGCGATATCTTGGTTTTCGTGGGGTTTCATGCTGAGATATGCATTTTCTGCGATAATCCTGGTGAGACTTCTGTCAGAAGTATGAAGAATCTTCGAGAACGCTCTTTTCGAGCTACTTAATGTGCGAAACACGTTTTCTGGTGTTTTCACCACTCCACGGTACGTTTGATGTGCAGAAGCGCAGATAACTCGGTTTTCGTCGGGTTTCAAGCTGAGATATGCATTTTCTACGATAATCTTGGTGAGACTTCTGTCCGAAGCATGCAGAATAACTCAATCGCTCTTTTCGAGCTACTTAATGCACGAAACACGTTATCTGGTGTTTTCACCACTCCACAGTGCGTTTGATATGCAAAACCGGCGATATCTTGGTTTTCGTGGGGTTTCAAGCTGAGATATGCATTTTCTGCGATAATCTTGGTGAGACTTCTGTGAGAAGTATGCTGAATCATCGAGATCGCTCTTTTCGAACTAGTTAGTGCGAGAAACACGTTTTCTTGGGTTTTCACCACTCCACAGTTCGTTGGATATGCAGAACAGTAGATATCTTGGTTTTCGTGGGGTTTCAAGCAGAGATATGCATTTTCTGCGATAATCTTGGTGGGTCGTTTGTCAGAAGTATGCAGAATCATCTAGATCGCTCTTTACGAGCTACTTAATGCACCAAACACGTTTTCTGGTGTTTTCACCACTCCACAGTACGTTTGACATGCAGAACCGGAGATATCTTGGTTTCGGTCGGGTTTCAAGCTGAGATATGCATTTTCTACGATAATCCTGGTGAGACTTCTGTCAGAAGTATGCAGAATCTTCGAGAACGCTCTTTTCGAGCTACTTAATGCGCGAAACACGTTTTCTGGTGTTTTCACCACTCCACGGTACGTTTTATGTGCAGAACCGGAGATAACTCGGATTTCGTCGGGTTTCAAGCTGAGATATGCATTTTCTACGATAATCTTGGTGAGACTTCTGTCAGAAGTATGCAGGATCTTCGAGAACGCTCTTTTCGAGCTATTTAATGCGAGCAACACGTTATCTGGTCTTTTCACCACACCACAGTGCGTTTGATATGAAGTACCAGCGATATCTTGGTTTTCGTGGGGTTTCAAGCTGAGATATGCATTTTACACGATAATCTTGGTGAGACTTCTGTCCGAAGTATGCAGAATCATCGAGATCGCACTATTCGAGCTATTTAGTGCGAGAAACACGTTCTCTGGTTGTTTTCACCACTCCACAGTGCGTTTGATATGCAGAACCGGCAACATCTTGATTTTCGTGAGGTTTCGATCTGACATATGCATTTTCTGCGATAATATTGGTGAGACTTCAGTCAGAAGCATGCAGAATCATCTAGATCGCTCTTTTCGAGCTACTTAATGCACGAAACACGTTTTCTGGTGTTTTCACCACTCCACAGTACGTTTGACATGCAGAACCGGAGATACCTTGGTTTCGGTCGGGTTTCAAGCTGAGATATGCATTTTCTACGATAATCCTGGTGAGGCTTCTGTCAGAAGCATGCAGAATCTTCGAGAACGCTCTTTTCGAGCTACTTAATGCACGAAATACGTTTTCTGGTGTTTTCACCACTCCACGGTACGTTTGATATGCAGAACAGGCGATATCTTGATTTTCGTGGTGTTTCCAGCTGAGATATGCCTTTTCTGCGATAATCTTGGTGGGTCTTTTGTCAGAAGTATGCAGAATCAACTAGATCGCTCTTTTCGAGCTACTTAATGCACGAAACACGTTTTCTGGTTTCTTCACCACTCCACAGTACGTTTGACATGCAGAACGGGAGATATCTTGGTTTCGGTCGGGTTTCAAGCTGAGATATGCATTTCCTGCGATAATCTTGGTGAAACATCTGTCCAAAGTATGCAGAAACATCGAGAGCGCTCTTTTCGCGCTATTTAATGCACGAAACACGTTTTCTGGTGTTTTCACCACTCCACAGTACGTTTGACATGCAGAACCGGAGATATCTTGGTTTCGGTCGGGTTTCAAGCTGAGATATGCATTTTCTACGATAATCCTGGTGAGACTTCTGTCAGAAGTATGCAGAATCTTCGAGAACGCTCTTTTCGAGCTACTTAATGCGCGAAACAGGTTTTCTGGTGTTTTCACCACTCCACGGTACGTTTGATGTGCAGAACCGGAGATAACTCGGTTTTCGTCGGGTTTCACGCTGAGATATGCATTTTCCGCGGTAATATTGTTGAGACTTCAGTCAGAAGTATGCAGAATCATCTAGATCGCCCTTTTCGAGCTACTTAATGCACGAAACACGTTTTCTGGTGTTTTCACCACTCCACAGTACGTTTGACATGCAGAACCGGAGATATCTTGGTTTCGGTCGGGTTTCAAGCTGAGATATGCATTTTCTACGATAATCCTGGTGAGACTTCTGTCAGAAGTATGCAGAACCTTCGAGAACGCTCTTTTCGAGCTACTTAATGCGCGAAATACGTTTTCTGGTGTTTTCACCACTCCACGGTACGTTTGCTGTGCAGAACCGGAGATAACTCGGTTTTCGTCGGGTTTCAAGCTGAGATATGCATTTTCTACGATAATCTTGGTGAGACTTCTGTCAGAAGTATGCAGGATATTCGAGAACGCTCTTTTCGAGCTACTTAGTGCGCGAAACACGTTTTCTGGTGTTTTCACCAATCCACGGTACGTTTGATGTGCAGAACCGGCGATATCTTGGTTTTCGTGGGGTTTCAAGCTGAGATATGCATTTTCTGCGATAATCTTGGTGAGACTTCTGTTACAAGTATGCAGAATCATAAAGATCGCACTTTTCGTGCTATATAATGCGAGAAACACGTTATCTGGTTGTTTTCACCACTCCACAGTGCGTTTGATATGCAGAACCGGCAACATCTTGATTTTCGTGAGGTTTCGATCTGACATATGCATTTTCTGCGATAATATTGGTGAGACTTCAGTCAGAAGCATGCAGAATCATCTAGATCGCTCTTTTCGAGCTACTTAATGCACGAAACACGTTTTCTGGTGTTTTCACCACTCCACAGTACGTTTGACATGCAGAACCGGAGATACCTTGGTTTCGGTCGGGTTTCAAGCTGAGATATGCATTTTCTACGATAATCCTGGTGAGGCTTCTGTCAGAAGCATGCAGAATCTTCGAGAACGCTCTTTTCGAGCTACTTAATGCACGAAATACGTTTTCTGGTGTTTTCACCACTCCACGGTACGTTTGATATGCAGAACAGGCGATATCTTGATTTTCGTGGTGTTTCCAGCTGAGATATGCCTTTTCTGCGATAATCTTGGTGGGTCTTTTGTCAGAAGTATGCAGAATCAACTAGATCGCTCTTTTCGAGCTACTTAATGCACGAAACACGTTTTCTGGTTTCTTCACCACTCCACAGTACGTTTGACATGCAGAACGGGAGATATCTTGGTTTCGGTCGGGTTTCAAGCTGAGATATGCATTTCCTGCGATAATCTTGGTGAAACATCTGTCCAAAGTATGCAGAAACATCGAGAGCGCTCTTTTCGCGCTATTTAATGCACGAAACACGTTTTCTGGTGTTTTCACCACTCCACAGTACGTTTGACATGCAGAACCGGAGATATCTTGGTTTCGGTCGGGTTTCAAGCTGAGATATGCATTTTCTACGATAATCCTGGTGAGACTTCTGTCAGAAGTATGCAGAATCTTCGAGAACGCTCTTTTCGAGCTACTTAATGCGCGAAACAGGTTTTCTGGTGTTTTCACCACTCCACGGTACGTTTGATGTGCAGAACCGGAGATAACTCGGTTTTCGTCGGGTTTCACGCTGAGATATGCATTTTCCGCGGTAATATTGTTGAGACTTCAGTCAGAAGTATGCAGAATCATCTAGATCGCCCTTTTCGAGCTACTTAATGCACGAAACACGTTTTCTGGTGTTTTCACCACTCCACAGTACGTTTGACATGCAGAACCGGAGATATCTTGGTTTCGGTCGGGTTTCAAGCTGAGATATGCATTTTCTACGATAATCCTGGTGAGACTTCTGTCAGAAGTATGCAGAACCTTCGAGAACGCTCTTTTCGAGCTACTTAATGCGCGAAATACGTTTTCTGGTGTTTTCACCACTCCACGGTACGTTTGCTGTGCAGAACCGGAGATAACTCGGTTTTCGTCGGGTTTCAAGCTGAGATATGCATTTTCTACGATAATCTTGGTGAGACTTCTGTCAGAAGTATGCAGGATATTCGAGAACGCTCTTTTCGAGCTACTTAGTGCGCGAAACACGTTTTCTGGTGTTTTCACCAATCCACGGTACGTTTGATGTGCAGAACCGGCGATATCTTGGTTTTCGTGGGGTTTCAAGCTGAGATATGCATTTTCTGCGATAATCTTGGTGAGACTTCTGTTACAAGTATGCAGAATCATAAAGATCGCACTTTTCGTGCTATATAATGCGAGAAACACGTTATCTGGTGTTTTCACCACTCCACAGTTGGTTTGATATGCAGAACCGGCGATATTTTGGTTTACGTCGGGTTTCAAGCTGAGATATGCATTTTCTACGATAATCTTGGTGAAACATCTGTCCGAAGTATGCTGAATCATCTAGATCGCACTTTTCGAGCTATTTAATGCGAGAAACACGTTATCTGGTGTTTTCACCACTCCACAGTTGGTTTGATATGCAGAACCGGCGATATTTTGGTTTTCGTCGGGTTTCAAGCTGAAATATGCATTTTCTACGATAATCTTGGTGAAACATCTGTCCGAAGTATGCAGAAACATCGAGAGCGCTCTTTTCGAGCGATCTAATGCGAGAAACTCGTTTTCTGGTGTTTTCACCACTCCACAGTACGTTTGACATGCAGAACGGGAGATATCTCGGTTTCGGTAGGGTTTCAAGCTGAGATATGCATTTCCTGCGATAATCTTGGTGAGACTTCTGTCCGAAGTATGCTGAATCATCGATATCGCTCTTCTCGAGCTATTTAATGCGAGAAACACGTTCTCTGGTTGTTTTCACCACTCCACAGTGCGTTTGATATGCAGAACAGGCGATATGTTGATTTTCGTGGTGTTTCCAGCTGAGATATGCATTTTCTACGATAATCCTGGTGAGACTTCTGTGAATAGGATGCTGAAACATCGAGATCGCTCTTTTCGTGCTAGTTAATGCGAGAAAAACCTTATCCGGTGTTTTCACCACTCCACAGTGCGTTTGATATGCAGAACCGGCGATATCTTGGTTTTCGTGGGGTTTCAAGCTGAGATATGCATTTTCTGCGATAATCTTGGTGTGACTTCTGTCCGAAGTATGCTGAATCATCGAGATCGCTCGTTTCGAGCTACTTAATGCTAGAAACACGTTATCTGGTGTTTTCACCACTCCACAGTGCGTTGGATATGCAGAACCGGCGATATTTTGGTTTTCGTCGGGATTCAAACTGAGATATGCATTTTCGACGATAAGCTTGGTGAAACATCTGTCCAAAGTATGCAGAAACATCGAGAGCGCTCTTTTCGCGCTATTTAATGCACGAAACACGTTTTCTGGTGTTTTCACCACTCCACAGTACGTTTGACATGCAGAACCGGAGATATCTTGGTTTCGGTCGGGTTTCAAGCTGAGATATGCATTTTCTACGATAATCCTGGTGAGACTTCTGTCCGAAGTATGCTGAATCATCGAGATCGCTCTTCTCGAGCTATTTAATGCGAGAAACACGTTCTCTGGTTCTTCTCACCACTCCACAGTGCGTTTGATATGCAGAACAGGCGATATCTTGATTTTCGTGGTGTTTCCAGCTGAGATATGCATTTTCTACGATAATCCTGGTGAGACTTCTGTCAATAGTATGCTGAAACATCGAGATCGCTCTTTTCGTGCTAGTTAATGCGAGAAAAACCTTATCCGGTGTTTTCACCACTCCACAGTGCGTTTGATATGCAGAACCGGCGATATCTTGGTTTTCGTGGGGTTTCAAGCTGAGATATGCATTTTCTACGATAATCCTGGAGAAACTTCTGTCAGAAGTATGCAGAATCTTCGAGAACGCTCTTTTCGAGCTACTTAATGCGCGAAACACGTTTTCTGGTGTTTTCACCACTCCACGGTACGTTTGATGTGCAGAACCGGAGATAACTCGGTTTTCGTCGGGTTTCACGCTGAGATATGCATTTTCCGCGATAATATTGTTGAGACTTCAGTCAGAAGTATGCAGCATCATCTTGATCGCTCTTTTCGAGTTACTTAATGCACGAAACACGTTTTCTGGTGTTTTCACCACTCCACAGTACGTTTGACATGCAGAACCGGAGATATCTTGGTTTCGGTCGGGTTTCAAGCTGAGATATGCTTTTTCTTCGATAATCCTGGTGAGACTTCTGTCAGAAGTATGCAGAATCTTCGAGAACGCTCTTTTCGAGCTACTTAATGCGCGAAACACGTTTTCTGGTGTTTTCACCACTCCACGGTACGTTTGATGTGCAGAACCGGAGATAACTCGGTTTTCGTCGGTTTTCACGCTGAGATATGCATTTTCCGCGATAATATAGTTGAGACTTCAGTCAGAAGTATGCAGCATCATCTTGATCGCTCTTTTCGAGTTACTTAATGCACGAAACACGTTTTCTGGTGTTTTCACCACTCCACAGTACGTTTGACATGCAGAACCGGAGATATCTTGGTTTCGGTCGGGTTTCAAGCTGAGATATGCTTTTTCTTCGATAATCCTGGTGAGACTTCTGTCAGAAGTATGCAGAATCTTCGAGAACGCTCTTTTCGAGCTACTTAATGCACGAAACACGTTTTCTGGTGTTTTCACCACTCCACAGTACGTTTGACATGCAGAACCGGAGATATCTTGGTTTCGGTCGGGTTTCAAGCTGAGATATGCATTTTCTACGATAATCCTGGTGAGACTTCTGTCAGAAGTATGCAGAATCTTCGAGAACGCTCTTTTCGAGCTACTTAATGCGCGAAACACGTTTTCTGGTGTTTTCACCACTCCACGGTACGTTTGATGTGCAGAACCGGAGATAACTCGGTTTTCGTCGGGTTTCACGCTGAGATATGCATTTTCCGCGATAATATTGTTGAGACTTCAGTCAGAAGTATGCAGCATCATCTTGATCGCTCTTTTCGAGTTACTTAATGCACGAAACACGTTTTCTGGTGTTTTCACCACTCCACAGTACGTTTGACATGCAGAACCGGAGATATCTTGGTTTCGGTCGGGTTTCAAGCTGAGATATGCTTTTTCTTCGATAATCCTGGTGAGACTTCTGTCAGAAGTATGCAGAATCTTCGAAAACGCTCTTTTCGAGCTACTTAATGCGCGATATACGTTTTCTGGTGTTTTCACCACTCCACGGTACGTTTGCTGTGCAGAACCGGAGATAACTCGGTTTTCGTCGGGTTCCATGCTGAGATATGCATTTTCTACGATAATCTTGGTGAGACTTCTGTCAGAAGTATGCAGAAACATCGAGATCGCGCTTTTCGAGCTATTTAATGCGAGAATCTCGTTTCCTGGTGTTTTCACCACTCCACGGTACGTTTGATGTGCAGAACCGGAGATAACTCGGTTTTCGTCGGGTTTCAAGCTGAGCTATGCATTTTCTACGATAATCTTGGTGAGACTTCTGTCAGAAGTATGCAGGATCTTCGAGATCGCTCTTTTCAAGCTATTTAATGCGAGAAACACGTTCTCTGGTTGTTTTCACCACTCCACAGTGCGTTTGATATGCGGAACTGGCGACATCTTTGATTTCGTCGGTGTTCAAGTTGAGATATGCATTTTCTACGATAATCTTGGTGGGTCTTTTGTCAGAAGTATGCAGAATCATCTAGATCGCTCTTTTCGAGCTATTTAATGCGAGAAACACGTTATCTGGTGTTTTCACCACTCCACAGTGCGTTTGATATGCACAACCGGCCACATCTTTGATTTCTTCGGAGTTCAAGTTGAGATATGCATTTTCTACGATAATCTTGGTGAGACTTCTGTCAGAAGTATGCAGAATCATCGTGATCGGCTTTTTCGAGCTATTTAACGCGAGAAACATGTTCTCTGGTTGTTTTCACCACTCCACAGTGCGTTTGATATGCAGAACCGGAGATATCTTGGTTTCGGTCGGGTTTCAAGCTGAGATATGCTTTTTCTTCGATAATCAAGGTGAGACTTCTGTCAGAAGTATGCAGAATCTTCGAGAACGCTCTTTTCGAGCTACTTAATGCGCGAAACACGTTATCTGGTGTTTTCACCACTCCACAGTGCGTTTGATATGCAGAATCGGCGACATCTTTGATTTCGTCGGAGTTCAAGTTGAGATATGCATTTTCTACGATAATCTTGGTGAGACTTCTGTCAGAAGTATGCAGAATCATCGTGATCGGCTTTTTCGAGCTATTTAACGCGAGAAACATGTTCTCTGGTTGTTTTCACCACTCCACAGTGCGTTTGATATGCAGAACCGGAGATAACTCGGTTTTCGTCGGGTTTCAAGCTGAGATATGCATTTTCTACGACAATCTTGGTGAGACTTCTGTCAGAAGTATGCACGATTTTCGAGATCGCTCTTTTCGAGCTATTTAAAACGAGAAACACGTTATCTGGTGTTTTCACCACTCCACGGTACGTTTGACATGCAGAACCGGAGATATCTTGGTTTCGGTCGGGTTTCAAGCTGAGATATGCTTTTTCTTCGATAATCAAGGAGAGACTTCTGTCAGAAGTATGCAGAATCTTCGAGAACGCTCTTTTCGAGCTACTTAATGCGCGAAACACGTTTTCTGGTGTTTTCACCACTCCACGGTACGTTTGATGTGCAGAACCGGAGATAACTCGGTTTTCGTCGGGTTTCACGCTGAGATATGCATTTTCCGCGATAATATTGTTGAGACTTCAGTCAGAAGTATGCAGCATCATCTTGATCGCTCTTTTCGAGTTACTTAATGCACGAAACACGTTTTCTGGTGTTTTCACCACTCCACAGTACGTTTGACATGCAGAACCGGAGATATCTTGGTTTCGGTCGGGTTTCAAGCTGAGATATGCTTTTTCTTCGATAATCCTGGTGAGACTTCTGTCAGAAGTATGCAGAATCTTCGAGAACGCTCTTTTCGAGCTACTTAATGCACGAAACACGTTTTCTGGTGTTTTCACCACTCCACAGTACGTTTGACATGCAGAACCGGAGATATCTTGGTTTCGGTCGGGTTTCAAGCTGAGATATGCATTTTCTACGATAATCGTGGTGAGACTTCTGTCAGAAGTATGCAGAATCTTCGAGAACGCTCTTTTCGAGCTACTTAATGCGCGAAACACGTTTTCTGGTGTTTTCACCACTCCACGGTACGTTTGATGTGCAGAACCGGAGATAACTCGGTTTTCGTCGGGTTTCACGCTGAGATATGCATTTTCCGCGATAATATTGTTGAGACTTCAGTCAGAAGTATGCAGCATCATCTTGATCGCTCTTTTCGAGTTACTTAATGCACGAAACACGTTTTCTGGTGTTTTCACCACTCCACAGTACGTTTGACATGCAGAACCGGAGATATCTTGGTTTCGGTCGGGTTTCAAGCTGAGATATGCTTTTTCTTCGATAATCCTGGTGAGACTTCTGTCAGAAGTATGCAGAATCTTCGAAAACGCTCTTTTCGAGCTACTTAATGCGCGAAACAGGTTTTCTGGTGTTTTCACCACTCCACGGTACGTTTGATGTGCAGAACAGGAGATAACTCGGTTTTCGTCGGGTTTCACGCTGAGATATGCATTTTCCGCGGTAATATTGTTGAGACTTCAGTCAGAAGTATGCAGAATCATCTAGATCGCCCTTTTCGAGCTACTTAATGCACGAAACACGTTTTCTGGTGTTTTCACCGCTCCACAGTACGTTTGACATGCAGAACCGGAGATATCTTGGTTTCGGTCGGGTTTCAAGCTGAGATATGCATTTTCTACGATAATCCTGGTGAGACTTCTGTCAGAAGTATGCAGAACCTTCGAGAACGCTCTTTTCGAGCTACTTAATGCGCGAAATACGTTATCTGGTGTTTTCACCACTCCACGGTACGTTTGCTGTGCAGAACCGGAGATAACTCGGTTTTCGTCGGGTTTCAAGCTGAGATATGCATTTTCTACGATAATCTTGGTGAGACTTCTGTCAGAAGTATGCAGGATCTTCGAGAACGCTCTTTTCGAGCTACTTAATGCGCGAAACACGTTTTCTGGTGTTTTCACCACTCCACGGTACGTTTGATGTGCAGAACCGGCGATATCTTGGTTTTCGTGGGGTTTCAAGCTGAGATATGCATTTTCTGCGATAATCTTGGTGAGACTTCTGTTACAAGTATGCAGAATCATAAAGATCGCACTTTTCGTGCTATTTAATGCGAGAAACACGTTATCTGGTGTTTTCACCACTCCACAGTTGGTTTGATATGCAGAACCGGCGATATTTTGGTTTTCGTCGGGTTTCAAGCTGAGATATGCATTTTCTACGATAATCTTGGTGAAACATCTGTCCGAAGTATGCTGAATCATCTAGATCGCACTTTTCGAGCGATTTAATGCGAGAAACACGTTATCTGGTGTTTTCACCACTCCACAGTTGGTTTGATATGCAGAAACGGCGATATTTTGGTTTTCGTCGGGTTTCAAGCTGAAATATGCATTTTCTACGATAATCTTGGTGAAACATCTGTCCGAAGTATGCAGAAACATCGAGAGCGCTCTTTTCGAGCTATCTAATGCGAGAAACTCGTTTTCTGGTGTTTTCACCACTCCACAGTACGTTTGACATGCAGAACGGGAGATATCTCGGTTTCGGTAGGGTTTCAAGCTGAGATATGCATTTCCTGCGATAATCTTGGTGAGACTTCTGTCCGAAGTATGCTGAATCATCG
The DNA here is from genome assembly GCA_951804975.1 of Anthophora plumipes. NCBI lineage: Eukaryota > Metazoa > Arthropoda > Insecta > Hymenoptera > Apidae > Anthophora > Anthophora plumipes. The sequence goes on along the minus strand of CATORF010000790.1, from coordinate 77,465 downwards.
AGATCGCTCTTCTCGAGCTATTTAATGCGAGAAACACGTTCTCTGGTTGTTTTCACCACTCCACAGTGCGTTTGATATGCAGAACAGGCGATATCTTGATTTTCGTGGTGTTTCCAGCTGAGATATGCATTTTCTACGATAATCCTAGTGAGACTTCTGTCAATAGTATGCTGAAACATCGAGATCGCTCTTTTCGTGCTAGTTAATGCGAGAAAAACCTTATCCGGTGTTTTCACCACTCCACAGTGCGTTTGATATGCAGAACCGGCGATATCTTGGTTTTCGTGGGGTTTCAAGCTGAGATATGCATTTTCTGCGATAATCTTGGTGTGACTTCTGTCCGAAGTATGCTGAATCATCGAGATCGCTCGTTTCGAGCTACTTAATGCGAGAAACACGTTATCTGGTGTTTTCACCACTCCACAGTGCGTTGGATATGCAGAACCGGCGATATTTTGGTTTTCGTCGGGATTCAAACTGAGATATGCATTTTCGACGATAAGCTTGGTGAAACATCTGTCCAAAGTATGCAGAAACATCGAGAGCGCTCTTTTCGCGCTATTTAATGCACGAAACACGTTTTCTGGTGTTTTCACCACTCCACAGTACGTTTGACATGCAGAACCGGAGATATCTTGGTTTCGGTCGGGTTTCAAGCTGAGATATGCATTTTCTACGATAATCCTGGTGAGACTTCTGTCAGAAGTATGCAGAATCTTCGAGAACGCTCTTTTCGAGCTACTTAATGCGCGAAATACGTTTTCTGGTGTTTTCACCACTCCACGGTACGTTTGCTGTGCAGAACCGGAGATAACTCGGTTTTCGTCGGGTTTCAAGCTGAGATATGCATTTTCTACGATAATCTTGGTGAAACATCTGTCCGAAGTATGCAGAAACATCGAGAGCGCTCTTTCCGAGCTATCTAATGCGAGAAACTCGTTTTCTGGTGTTTTCACCACTCCACAGTACGTTTGACATGCAGAACGGGAGATATCTCGGTTTCGGTAGGGTTTCAAGCTGAGATATGCATTTCCTGCGATAATCTTGGTGAGACTTCTGTCCGAAGTATGCTGAATCATCGAGATCGCTCTTCTCGAGCTATTTAATGCGAGAAACACGTTCTCTGGTTGTTCTCACCACTCCACAGTGCGTTTGATATGCAGAACAGGCGATATCTTGATTTTCGTGGTGTTTCCAGCTGAGATATGCATTTTCTACGATAATCCTGGTGAGACTTCTGTCAATAGTATGCTGAAACATCGAGATCGCTCTTTTCGTGCTAGTTAATGCGAGAAAAACCTTATCCGGTGTTTTCACCACTCCACAGTGCGTTTGATATGCAGAACCGGCGATATCTTGGTTTTCGTGGGGTTTCAAGCTGAGATATGCATTTTCTACGATAATCCTGGTGAAACTTCTGTCAGAAGTATGCAGAATCTTCGAGAACGCTCTTTTCGAGCTACTTAATGCGCGAAATACGTTTTCTGGTGTTTTCACCACTCCACGGTACGTTTGATGTGCAGAACCGGAGATAACTCGGTTTTCGTCGGGTTTCACGCTGAGATATGCATTTTCCGCGATAATATTGTTGAGACTTCAGTCAGAAGTATGCAGCATCATCTTGATCGCTCTTTTCGAGTTACTTAATGCACGAAACACGTTTTCTGGTGTTTTCACCACTCCACAGTACGTTTGACATGCAGAACCGGAGATATCTTGGTTTCGGTCGGGTTTCAAGCTGAGATATGCTTTTTCTTCGATAATCCTGGTGAGACTTCTGTCAGAAGTATGCAGAATCTTCGAAAACGCTCTTTTCGAGCTACTTAATGCGCGATATACGTTTTCTGGTGTTTTCACCACTCCACGGTACGTTTGCTGTGCAGAACCGGAGATAACTCGGTTTTCGTCGGGTTCCATGCTGAGATATGCATTTTCTACGATAATCTTGGTGAGACTTCTGTCAGAAGTATGCAGGATCTCCGAGAACGCTCTATTCGAGCTATTTAATGCGAGAAACACGTTATCTGGTGTTTTTCACCTCTCCACAGTGCGTATGATATGCAGAACCGGCGATATCTTGGTTTTCGTGGGGTTTCAAGCTGAGATATGCATTTTCTGCGATAATCTTGGTGGGTCTTTTGTCAGAAGTATGCAGAATCATCTAGATCGCTCTTTTCGAGCTATTTAATGCGAGAAACACGTTATCTGGTGTTTTCACCACTCCACAGTGCGGTTGATATGCAGAACCGGCGACATCTTTGATTTCGTCGGGGTTCAAGTTGAGATATGCATTTTCTACGATAAGCTTGGTGAGACTTCTGTCAGAAGTATGCAGAAACATCGAGATCGCGCTTTTCGAGCTATTTAATGCGAGAATCTCGTTTCCTGGTGTTTTCACCACTCCACGGTACGTTTGATGTGCAGAACCGGAGATAACTCGGTTTTCGTCGGGTTTCAAGCTGAGCTATGCATTTTCTACGATAATCTTGGTGAGACTTCTGTCAGAAGTATGCAGGATCTTCGAGATCGCTCTTTTCAAGCTATTTAATGCGAGAAACACGTTCTCTGGTTGTTTTCACCACTCCACAGTGCGTTTGATATGCGGAACTGGCGACATCTTTGATTTCGTCGGTGTTCAAGTTGAGATATGCATTTTCTACGATAATCTTGGTGGGTCTTTTGTCAGAAGTATGCAGAATCATCTAGATCGCTCTTTTCGAGCTATTTAATGCGAGAAACACGTTATCTGGTGTTTTCACCACTCCACAGTGCGTTTGATATGCAGAACCGGCGACATCTTTGATTTCATCGGAGTTCAAGTTGAGATATGCATTTTCTACGATAATCTTGGTGAGACTTCTGTCAGAAGTATGCAGAATCATCGTGATCGGCTTTTTCGAGCTATTTAACGCGAGAAACATGTTCTCTGGTTGTTTTCACCACTCCACAGTGCGTTTGATATGCAGAACCGGAGATATCTTGGTTTCGGTCGGGTTTCAAGCTGAGATATGCTTTTTCTTCGATAATCAAGGTGAGACTTCTGTCAGAAGTATGCAGAATCTTCGAGAACGCTCTTTTCGAGCTACTTAATGCGCGAAACACGTTATCTGGTGTTTTCACCACTCCACAGTGCGTTTGATATGCAGAATCGGCGACATCTTTGATTTCGTCGGAGTTCAAGTTGAGATATGCATTTTCTACGATAATCTTGGTGAGACTTCTGTCAGAAGTATGCAGAATCATCGTGATCGGCTTTTTCGAGCTATTTAACGCGAGAAACATGTTCTCTGGTTGTTTTCACCACTCCACAGTGCGTTTGATATGCAGAACCGGAGATAACTCGGTTTTCGTCGGGTTTCAAGCTGAGATATGCATTTCCTGCGATAATCTTGGTGAGACTTCTGTCCGAAGTATGCTGAATCATCGAGATCGCTCTTCTCGAGCTATTTAATGCGAGAAACACGTTCTCTGGTTGTTCTCACCACTCCACAGTGCGTTTGATATGCAGAACAGGCGATATCTTGATTTTCGTGGTGTTTCCAGCTGAGATATGCATTTTCTACGATAATCCTGGTGAGACTTCTGTCAATAGTATGCTGAAACATCGAGATCGCTCTTTTCGTGCTAGTTAATGCGAGAAAAACCTTATCCGGTGTTTTCACCACTCCACAGTGCGTTTGATATGCAGAACCGGCGATATCTTGGTTTTCGTGGGGTTTCAAGCTGAGATATGCATTTTCTACGATAATCCTGGTGAAACTTCTGTCAGAAGTATGCAGAATCTTCGAGAACGCTCTTTTCGAGCTACTTAATGCGCGAAATACGTTTTCTGGTGTTTTCACCACTCCACGGTACGTTTGATGTGCCGAACCGGAGATAACTCGGTTTTCGTCGGGTTTCACGCTGAGATATGCATTTTCCGCGATAATATTGTTGAGACTTCAGTCAGAAGTATGCAGCATCATCTTGATCGCTCTTTTCGAGTTACTTAATGCACGAAACACGTTTTCTGGTGTTTTCACCACTCCACAGTACGTTTGACATGCAGAACCGGAGATATCTTGGTTTCGGTCGGGTTTCAAGCTGAGATATGCTTTTTCTTCGATAATCCTGGTGAGACTTCTGTCAGAAGTATGCAGAATCTTCGAAAACGCTCTTTTCGAGCTACTTAATGCGCGATATACGTTTTCTGGTGTTTTCACCACTCCACGGTACGTTTGCTGTGCAGAACCGGAGATAACTCGGTTTTCGTCGGGTTCCATGCTGAGATATGCATTTTCTACGATAATCTTGGTGAGACTTCTGTCAGAAGTATGCAGGATCTCCGAGAACGCTCTATTCGAGCTATTTAATGCGAGAAACACGTTATCTGGTGTTTTTCACCTCTCCACAGTGCGTATGATATGCAGAACCGGCGATATCTTGGTTTTCGTGGGGTTTCAAGCTGAGATATGCATTTTCTGCGATAATCTTGGTGGGTCTTTTGTCAGAAGTATGCAGAATCATCTAGATCGCTCTTTTCGAGCTATTTAATGCGAGAAACACGTTATCTGGTGTTTTCACCACTCCACAGTGCGGTTGATATGCAGAACCGGCGACATCTTTGATTTCGTCGGGGTTCAAGTTGAGATATGCATTTTCTACGATAAGCTTGGTGAGACTTCTGTCAGAAGTATGCAGAAACATCGAGATCGCGCTTTTCGAGCTATTTAATGCGAGAATCTCGTTTCCTGGTGTTTTCACCACTCCACGGTACGTTTGATGTGCAGAACCGGAGATAACTCGGTTTTCGTCGGGTTTCAAGCTGAGCTATGCATTTTCTACGATAATCTTGGTGAGACTTCTGTCAGAAGTATGCAGGATCTTCGAGATCGCTCTTTTCAAGCTATTTAATGCGAGAAACACGTTCTCTGGTTGTTTTCACCACTCCACAGTGCGTTTGATATGCGGAACTGGCGACATCTTTGATTTCGTCGGTGTTCAAGTTGAGATATGCATTTTCTACGATAATCTTGGTGGGTCTTTTGTCAGAAGTATGCAGAATCATCTAGATCGCTCTTTTCGAGCTATTTAATGCGAGAAACACGTTATCTGGTGTTTTCACCACTCCACAGTGCGTTTGATATGCAGAACCGGCGACATCTTTGATTTCTTCGGAGTTCAAGTTGAGATATGCATTTTCTACGATAATCTTGGTGAGACTTCTGTCAGAAGTATGCAGAATCATCGTGATCGGCTTTTTCGAGCTATTTAACGCGAGAAACATGTTCTCTGGTTGTTTTCACCACTCCACAGTGCGTTTGATATGCAGAACCGGAGATATCTTGGTTTCGGTCGGGTTTCAAGCTGAGATATGCTTTTTCTTCGATAATCAAGGTGAGACTTCTGTCAGAAGTATGCAGAATCTTCGAGAACGCTCTTTTCGAGCTACTTAATGCGCGAAACACGTTATCTGGTGTTTTCACCACTCCACAGTGCGTTTGATATGCAGAATCGGCGACATCTTTGATTTCGTCGGAGTTCAAGTTGAGATATGCATTTTCTACGATAATCTTGGTGAGACTTCTGTCAGAAGTATGCAGAATCATCGTGATCGGCTTTTTCGAGCTATTTAACGCGAGAAACATGTTCTCTGGTTGTTTTCACCACTCCACAGTGCGTTTGATATGCAGAACCGGAGATAACTCGGTTTTCGTCGGGTTTCAAGCTGAGATATGCATTTTCCGCGGTAATATTGTTGAGACTTCAGTCAGAAGTATGCAGCATCATCTTGATCGCTCTTTTCGAGTTACTTAATGCACGAAACACGTTTTCTGGTGTTTTCACCACTCCACAGTACGTTTGACATGCAGAACCGGAGATATCTTGGTTTCGGTCGGGTTTCAAGCTGAGATATGCTTTTTCTTCGATAATCAAGGTGAGACTTCTGTCAGAAGTATGCAGAATCTTCGAGAACGCTCTTTTCGAGCTACTTAATGCGCGAAACACGTTATCTGGTGTTTTCACCACTCCACAGTGCGTTTGATATGCAGAATCGGCGACATCTTTGATTTCGTCGGAGTTCAAGTTGAGATATGCATTTTCTACGATAATCTTGGTGAGACTTCTGTCAGAAGTATGCAGAAACATCGAGATCGCGCTTTTCGAGCTATTTAATGCGAGAATCTCGTTTCCTGGTGTTTTCACCACTCCACGGTACGTTTGATGTGCAGAACCGCAGATAACTCGGTTTTCGTCGGGTTTCACGCTGAGATATGCATTTTCCGCGGTAATATTGTTGAGACTTCAGTCAGAAGTATGCAGCATCATCTTGATCGCTCTTTTCGAGTTACTTAATGCACGAAACACGTTTTCTGGTGTTTTCACCACTCCACAGTACGTTTGACATGCAGAACCGGAGATATCTTGGTTTCGGTCGGGTTTCAAGCTGAGATATGCTTTTTCTTCGATAATCCTGGTGAGACTTCTGTCAGAAGTATGCAGAATCTTCGAGAACGCTCTTTTCGAGCTACTTAATGCACGAAACACGTTTTCTGGTGATTTCACCACTCCACAGTACGTTTGACATGCAGAACCGGAGATATCTTGGTTTCGGTCGGGTTTCAAGCTGAGATATGCATTTTCTACGATAATCCTGGTGAGACTTCTGTCAGAAGTATGCAGAATCTTCGAGAACGCTCTTTTCGAGCTACTTAATGCGCGAAACACGTTTTCTGGTGTTTTCACCACTCCACGGTACGTTTGATGTGCAGAACCGGAGATAACTCGGTTTTCGTCGGGTTTCACGCTGAGATATGCATTTTCCGCGATAATATTGTTGAGACTTCAGTCAGAAGTATGCAGCATCATCTTGATCGCTCTTTTCGAGTTACTTAATGCACGAAACACGTTTTCTGGTGTTTTCACCACTCCACAGTACGTTTGACATGCAGAACCGGAGATATCTTGGTTTCGGTCGGGTTTCAAGCTGAGATATGCTTTTTCTTCGATAATCCTGGTGAGACTTCTGTCAGAAGTATGCAGAATCTTCGAAAACGCTCTTTTCGAGCTACTTAATGCGCGAAACAGGTTTTCTGGTGTTTTCACCACTCCACGGTACGTTTGATGTGCAGAACAGGAGATAACTCGGTTTTCGTCGGGTTTCACGCTGAGATATGCATTTTCCGCGGTAATATTGTTGAGACTTCAGTCAGAAGTATGCAGAATCATCTAGATCGCCCTTTTCGAGCTACTTAATGCACGAAACACGTTTTCTGGTGTTTTCACCACTCCACAGTACGTTTGACATGCAGAACCGGAGATATCTTGGTTTCGGTCGGGTTTCAAGCTGAGATATGCATTTTCTACGATAATCCTGGTGAGACTTCTGTCAGAAGTATGCAGAACCTTCGAGAACGCTCTTTTCGAGCTACTTAATGCGCGAAACACGTTTTCTGGTGTTTTCACCACTCCACGGTACGTTTGATGTGCAGAACCGGAGATAACTCGGTTTTCGTCGGGTTTCACGCTGAGATATGCATTTTCCGCGATAATATTGTTGAGACTTCAGTCAGAAGTATGCAGCATCATCTTGATCGCTCTTTTCGAGTTACTTAATGCACGAAACACGTTTTCTGGTGTTTTCACCACTCCACAGTACGTTTGACATGCAGAACCGGAGATATCTTGGTTTCGGTCGGGTTTCAAGCTGAGATATGCTTTTTCTTCGATAATCCTGGTGAGACTTCTGTCAGAAGTATGCAGAATCTTCGAGAACGCTCTTTTCGAGCTACTTAATGCACGAAACACGTTTTCTGGTGTTTTCACCACTCCACAGTACGTTTGACATGCAGAACCGGAGATATCTTGGTTTCGGTCGGGTTTCAAGCTGAGATATGCATTTTCTACGATAATCCTGGTGAGACTTCTGTCAGAAGTATGCAGAATCTTCGAGAACGCTCTTTTCGAGCAACTTAATCCACGAAACTCGTTTTCTGGTGTTTTCACCACTCCACAGTACGTTTGACATGCAGAACCGGAGATATCTTGGTTTTCGTGGGGTTTCAAGCTGAGATATGCATTTTCTGCGATAATCTTGTTGAGACTTCTGTCCGAAGTATGCAGAATCATCGAGATGGCTCTTTTCGAGCTATTTAATGCGAGAAACACGATCTCTGGTTGTTTTCACCACTCCACAGTGCGTTTGATATGCAGAACCTGTGATATCATGATTTTCGTGGTGTGTCCAGCTGGGATATGCATTTTCTGCGATAGTATTGGTGAGACTTCAGTCAGAAGTATGCAGAATCATCTAGATCGCTCTTTTCGAGCAACTTAATCCACGAAACTCGTTTTCTGGTGTTTTCACCACTCCACAGTACGTTTGACATGCAGAACCGGAGATATCTTGGTTTTCGTGGGGTTTCAAGCTGAGATATGCATTTTTTACGATAATCTTGTTGAGACTTCTGTCCGAAGTATGCAGAACCATCGAGATCGCTCTATTCGAGCTATTTAATGCGACAAACAGGTTATCTGGTGTTTTGAGCACTCCACAGTGCGTTTGATATGCAGAACCAGCGATATCTTGGTTTTCGTGGGGTTTCAATCTGAGATATGCATTTTTTACGATAATCTTGATGAGACTTCTGTCCGAAGTATGCTTAATCATCGAGATCGCTCGTTTCGAGCTATTTAATGCGAGAAACACGTTTTCTGGGGTTTTCACCACTCCACAGTTCGTTGGATATGCAGAACAGTAGATATCTTGGTTTTCGTGGGGTTTCAAGCAGAGATATGCATTTTCTGCGATAATCTTGTTGAGGCTTCCGTCCGAAGTATGCAGAACCATCGAGATTGCTCGTTTCGAGCTATTTAATGCGAGAAACACGTTATCTGGTGTTTTCACCCCTCCACAGTGCGTTGGATATGCAGAACCGGAGATATTTTGGTTTTCGTCGGGTTTCAAGCTGAGATATGCATTTTCTACGATAAGCTTGGTGAGACATCTGTCCGAAGTATGCAGAAACATTGAGAGCGCTCTTTTCGAGCCATTTAATGCGAGAAACACGTTTTCTGGGGTTTTCACCACTCCACAGTTGTTTGGATATGCAGAACAGGAGATATTTTGGTTTGCGTGGGGTTTCAAGCAGAGATATGCATTTTCTGCGATAATCTTGGTGAGACTTCTGTTAGAAGTATGCAGAATCATCGAGATCGCACTTTTCGAGCCATTTAATGCGAGAAACACGTTTTCTGGGGGTTTCACCACTCCACAGTTCTTTGGATATGCAGATCCGGAGATAACTCGGTTTTCGTCGGGTTTCAAGCTGAGATATGCATTTTCTACGATAATCTTGGTGAGACTTCTGTCAGAAGTATGCACGATCTTCGAGATCGCTCTTTTCGAGCTATTTAAAACGAGAAACACGTTATCTGGTGTTTTCACCACTCCACAGTGCGTTTGATATGCAGTACCAGCGATATCTTGGTTTTTGTGGGGTTTCAAGCTGAGATATGCATTTTTTACGATAATCTTGGTGAGACTTCTGTCCGAAGTATGCAGAATCATCGAGATCGCTCTATTCGAGCTATTTAATGCGACAAACACGTTATCTGGTGTCTTCAGCACTCCACACTGCGTTTGATATGCAGAACCAGCGATAGCTTGGTTTTCGTGGGGTTTCAAGCAGAGATATGCATTTTCTGCGATAATCTTGGTGAGACTTCTGTTAGAAGTATGCAGAATCATCGAGATCGCACTTTTCGAGCTATTTAATGCGAGCAACACGTTATCTGGTGTTTTCACCACTCCACAGTGCGTTTGATATGCAGAACCGGCGATATCTTCGTTTTTGTGGGGTTTCAAGCTGAGATATGCATTTTTTCGATAATCTTAGTGAGACTTTTGTGCGAAGTATTCTTAATCATCGAGATCGCTCTATTCGAGCTATTTAATGCGAGAAGCACGTTATCGGGTCTTTTCAGCACTCCACAGTGCGTTTGATATGCAGAACCAGCGATATCTTGGTTTTCGTGGGGTTTCAAGCTGAGATATGCAATTACTGCGATAATCTTGGTGAGACTTCTGTCCGAAGTGTGCAGGATCATCGAGATCGCTCGTTTCGAGCTATTTTATGCGAGAAACACGTTTTCTGGGGTTTTCACCACACCACAGTTCGTTGGATGTGCAGAACCGGAGATATCTTGGTTTTCGTGGGGTTTCAAGCTGAGATATGCATTTTCTGCGATAATCTTTGTGAGACCTCTGTCCGAAGTATGCAGAAACAATGAGATCGCTCTTTTCGACCTATTTAATGCGAGAAACACGTTATCTGGCGTTTTCACCACTCCACAGTGCGTTTGATATGCAGAACCGGCGACATCTTTGATTTCGTCGGGGTTCAAGTTGAGATATGCATTTTCTACGATAATCTTGGTGAGACTTCTGTCAGAAGTATGCAGAATCATCGTGATCGGCCTTTGCGAGCTATTTAACGCGAGAAACACGTTCTCTGGTTGTTTTCACCACTCCACAGCGCGTTTGATATGCAGAACCGCCAACATCTTGATTTTCGTGAGGTTTCGAGCTGAGATATGCATTTTCTCCGATAATATTCGTGAGACTTCAGTCAGAAGTATGCAGAATCATCTAGATCGCTCTTTTCGAGCTACTTAATGCACGAAACACGTTTTCTGGTGTTTTCACCACTCCGCAGTACGTTTGACATGCAGAACCGGAGATATCTTGGTTTCGGTCGGGTTTCAAGCTGAGATATGCATTTTCTACGATAGTCCTGGTGAGACTTCTGTCAGAAGTATGCAGAATCTTCGAGAACGCTCTTTTCGAGCTACTTACTGCGCGAAACATGTTTGCTGGTGTTTTCACCACTCCACGGTACGTTTGATGTGCAGAACCGGAGATAACTCGGTTTTCGTCGGGTTTCAAGCTGAGAAATGCATTTTCTACGATAATCTTGGTGAGACTTCTGTCAGAAGTATGCAGGATCTTCGAGATCGCTCTTTTCGAGCTATTTAATGCGAGAAACACGTTCTCTGGTTGTTTTCACCACTCCACAGTGCGTTTGATATGCGGAACCGGCGACATCTTTGATTTCGTCGGTGTTCAAGTTGAGATATGCATTTTCTACGATAATCTTGGTGGGTCTTTTGTCAGAAGTATGCAGAATCATCTAGATCGCTCTTTTCGAGCTATTTAATGCGAGAAACACGTTATCTGTTGTTTCCACCACTCCACAGTGCGTTTGATATGCAGAATCGGCGACATCTTTGATTTCGTCGGGGTTCAAGTTGAGATATGCATTTTCTACGATAATCTTGGTGAGACTTCTGTCAGAAGTATGCAGAATCATCGTGATCAGCTTTTTCGAGCTATTTAACGCGAGAAACACGTTCTCTGGTTGTTTTCACCACTCCACAGTGCTATTGATATGCAGATCCGGAGATAACTCGGTTTTCGTCGGGTTTCAAGCTGAGATATGCATTTTCTACGATAATCTTGGTGAGACTTCTGTCAGAAGTATGCACGATCTTCGAGATCGCTCTTTTCGAGCTATTTAAAACGAGAAACACGTTATCTGGAGTTTTCACCACTCCACGGTACGTTTGATGTGCAGAACCGGAGATAACTCGGTTTTCGTCGGGTTTCAAGCTGAGATATGCATTTTCTACGATAATCTTGGTGAGACTTCTGTCAGAAGTATGCACGATCTTCGAGATCGCTCTTTTCGAGCTATTTAAAACCATGAAACACGTTATCTGGTGTTTTCACCACTCCACAGTGCGTTTGATATGCAGTACCAGCGATATCTTGGTTTTTGTGGGGTTTCAAGCTGAGATATGCATTTTTTACGATAATCTTGGTGAGACTTCTGTCCGAAGTATGCAGAATCATCGAGATCGCTCTATTCGAGCTATTTAATGCGACAAACACGTTATCTGGTGTCTTCAGCACTCCACAGTGCGTTTGATATGCAGAACCGGAGATATTTTGGTTTTCGTGGGGTTTCAAGCAGAGATATGCATTTTCTGCGATAATCATGGTGAGACTTCTGTCCGAAGTATGCATAATCATCGCGATCGCTCGTTTCGAGCTATTTATTGCGAGAAACACGTTCTCTGGTTGTTTTCACCACTCCACAGTGCGTTTGATATGCAGAACCGGCGATATCTTCGTTTTTGTGGGGTTTCAAGCTGAGATATGCATTTTTTCGATAATCTTAGTGAGACTTTTGTGCGAAGTATTCTTAATCATCGAGATCGCTCTATTCGAGCTATTTAATGCGAGAAGCACGTTATCGGGTGTTTTCAGCACTCCACAGTGCGTTTGATATGCAGAACCAGCGATATCTTGGTTTTCGTGGGGTTTCAAGCTGAGATATGCAATTACTGCGATAATCTTGGTGAGACTTCTGTCCGAAGTGTGCAGGATCATCGAGATCGCTCGTTTCGAGCTATTTTATGCGAGAAACACGTTTTCTGGGGTTTTCACCACACCACAGTTCGTTGGATGTGCAGAACCGGAGATATCTTGGTTTTCGTGGGGTTTCAAGCTGAGATATGCATTTTCTGCGATAATCTTTGTGAGACCTCTGTCCGAAGTATGCAGAAACAATGAGATCGCTCTTTTCGACCTATTTAATGCGAGAAACACGTTATCTGGCGTTTTCACCACTCCACAGTGCGTTTGATATGCAGAACCAGCGATATCTTGGTTTTTGTGTGGTTTCAAGCTGAGATATGCATTTTTTACGATACTCATGGTGAGACTTCTGTCCGAAGTATGCAGATTCATCGAGATCGCACTTTTCGAGCTGTTTAATGCGAGAAACACGTTTTCTGGGGTTTTCACCACTCCACAGTTCGTTGGATATGCAGAACAGGAGATATCTTGGTTTTCGTGGGGTTTCTAGCAGTGATATGCATTTTCTGCGATAATCATGGTGAGACTTCTGTCCGAAGTATGCAGAATCATCGCGATCGCTCGTTTCGAGCTATTTATTGCGAGAAACACGTTCTCTGGTTGTTTTCACCACTCCACAGTGCGTTTGATATGCAGAACTGGCGATATCTTGATTTTCGTGCTGTTTCCAGCTGAGATATGCATTTTCTGCGATAATTTTGGTGGGTCTTTTGTCAGAAGTATGCAGAATCATCTAGATCGCTCTTTTCGAGCTATTTAATGCGAGAAACACGTTATCTGGTGTTTTCACCACTCCACAGTGCGTTTGATATGCAGAACCGGCGACATCTTTGATTTCGTCGGGGTTCAAGCTGAGATATGCATTTTCTACGATAATCTTGGTGAGACTTCCGTCCGAAGTATGCTGAATAATCTAGATCGCTCTTTTCGAGCTATTTAATGCGAGAAACACGTTATCTGGTGTTTTCACCACTCCACAGTACGTTTGATATGCAGAACCAGCGATATCTTGGTTTTCGTGCTATTTCAAGCTGAGATATGCATTTCCTGCGATAATCTTGGTGAGACTTCTGTCCGAAGTATGCTGAATCATCGAGATCGCTCTTTTCTAGCTAGTTAGTGCGAGAAACACGTTATCTGGTGTTTTCACCACTTTACAGTGGGTTTGATATGCAGAACAGTAGATATCTTGGTTTTCGTGGGGTTTCAAGCTGAGATATGCATTTTCTGCGATAATCTTGTTGAGACTTCTGTCCGAAGTATGCAGAATCATCGAGATGGCTCTTTTCGAGCTATTTAATGCGAGAAACACGATCTCTGGTTGTTTTCACCACTCCACAGTGCGTTTGATATGCAGAACCTGTGATATCATGATTTTCGTGTTGTTTCCAGCTGGGATATGCATTTTCTGCGATAATATTGGTGAGACTTCAGTCAGAAGTATGCAGAATCATCTAGATCGCTCTTTTCGAGCTACTTAATGCACGAAACTCGTTTTCTGGTGTTTTCACCACTCCACAGTACGTTTGACATGCAGAACCGGAGATATCTTGGTTTCGGTCGGGTTTCAAGCTGAGATATGCATTTTCAACGATAATCCTGGTGAGACTTCTGTCAGAAGTATGCAGAATCTTCGAGAACGCTCTTTTCGAGCTACTTAAAGCGCGAAACACGTTTTCTGGTGTTTTCACCACTCCACAGTGCGTTTGATATGCAGTACCAGCGATATCTTGGTTTTCGTGGGGTTTCAAGCTGAGATATGCATTTACTGCGATAATCTTGGTGAGACTTCTGTCCGAAGTATGCTGAATCATGGAGATCGCTCTTTTCGAGCTAGTTAGAGCGAGAAACACGTTATCTGGTGTTTTCACCACTCCACAGTGCGTTTGATATGCAGAACAGTAGATATCTTGGTTTTCGTGGGGTTTCAAGCTGAGATATGCATTTTCTACGATAATCCTGGTGAGACTTCTGTCAGACGTATGCAGAATATTCGAGAACGCTCTTTTCGAGCTACTTAATGCGCGAAACACGTTTTCTGGTGTTTTCACCACTCCACGGTACGTTTGATGTGCAGAACCGGAGATAACTCGGTTTTCGTCGGGTTTCAAGCTGGGATATGCAGTTTCTGCGATAATCTTGGTGAGACTTCTGTCCGAAGTACGCTGAAACATCGAGATCGCTCTTTGTGAGCTAGTTAATGCGAGAAAAACCTTATCCGGTGTTTTCACCACTCCTCAGTGCGTATGATATGCAGAACCGGCGAAATCTTGGTTTTCGTGGGGTTTCAAGCTGAGATATGCATTTTCTGCGATAATCTTGGCGAGACTTCTGTCCGAAGTATGCTGAAACATCGAGATCGCTCTTTTCGAGCTAGTTAATGCGAGAAAAACCTTATCCGGTGTTTTCACCACTCCACAGTGCGTTTGATATGCAGAACAGGAGATATCTTGGTTTTCGTGGGGTTTCTAGCAGAGATATGCATTTTCTGCGATAATCTTGGTGAGACTTCTGTCCGAAGCATGCAGAATCATCGAGATCGCACTTTTCGAGCTATTTAATGCGAGAAACACGTTATCTGGTGTTTTCACCACTCCACAGTGCGTTGGATATGCAGAACCGGAGATATTTTGGTTTTCGTCGGGTTTCAAGCTAAGATATGCATTTTCTACGATAAGCTTGGTGAGACATCTCTCCGAAGTATGCTTAATCATCGAGATCGCTCGTTTCGAGCTATTTAATGCGAGAAACACGTTATCTGGTGTTTTCACCACTCCACAGTGCGTTTGATATGCAGAACCGGCGATATCTTCGTTTTTGTGGGGTTTCAAGCTGAGATATGCATTTTTTCGATAATCTTAGTGAGACTTTTGTGCGAAGTATTCTTAATCATCGAGATCGCTCTATTCGAGCTATTTAATGCGAGAAGCACGTTATCTGGTGTTTTCACCACTCCACAGTGCGTTTGATATGCAGTACCAGCGATATCTTGGTTTTTGTGGGGTTTCAAGCTGAGATATGCATTTTTTACGATAATCTTGGTGAGACTTCTGTCCGAAGTATGCAGAATCATCGAGATCGCTCTATTCGAGCTATTTAATGCGACAAACACGTTATCTGGTGTCTTCAGCACTCCACACTGCGTTTGATATGCAGAACCAGCGATAGCTTGGTTTTCGTGGGGTTTCAAGCAGAGATATGCATTTTCTGCGATAATCTTGGTGAGACTTCTGTTAGAAGTATGCAGAATCATCGAGATCGCACTTTTCGAGCTATTTAATGCGAGCAACACGTTATCTGGTGTTTTCACCACTCCACAGTGCGTTTGATATGCAGAACCGGCGATATCTTCGTTTTTGTGGGGTTTCAAGCTGAGATATGCATTTTTTCGATAATCTTAGTGAGACTTTTGTGCGAAGTATTCTTAATCATCGAGATCGCTCTATTCGAGCTATTTAATGCGAGAAGCACGTTATCGGGTGTTTTCAGCACTCCACAGTGCGTTTGATATGCAGAACCAGCGATATCTTGGTTTTCGTGGGGTTTCAAGCTGAGATATGCAATTACTGCGATAATCTTGGTGAGACTTCTGTCCGAAGTGTGCAGGATCATCGAGATCGCTCGTTTCGAGCTATTTTATGCGAGAAACACGTTTTCTGGGGTTTTCACCACACCACAGTTCGTTGGATGTGCAGAACCGGAGATATCTTGGTTTTCGTGGGGTTTCAAGCTGAGATATGCATTTTCTGCGATAATCTTTGTGAGACCTCTGTCCGAAGTATGCAGAAACAATGAGATCGCTCTTTTCGACCTATTTAATGCGAGAAACACGTTATCTGGCGTTTTCACCACTCCACAGTGCGTTTGATATGCAGAACCAGCGATATCTTGGTTTTTGTGGGGTTTCAAGCTGAGATATGCATTTTTTACGATACTCATGGTGAGACTTCTGTCCGAAGTATGCAGATTCATCGAGATCCTACTTTTCGAGCTGTTTAATGCGAGAAACACGTTTTCTGGGGTTTTCACCACTCCACAGTTCGTTGGATATGCAGAACAGGAGATATCTTGGTTTTCGTGGGGTTTCTAGCAGTGATATGCATTTTCTGCGATAATCATGGTGAGA
The DNA here is from genome assembly GCA_951804975.1 of Anthophora plumipes. Taxonomy (NCBI): domain Eukaryota; kingdom Metazoa; phylum Arthropoda; class Insecta; order Hymenoptera; family Apidae; genus Anthophora; species Anthophora plumipes. Next base: position 60,918 of record CATORF010000790.1, on the reverse strand, counting down.
CTTCTGTCCGAAGTATGCATAATCATCGCGATCGCTCGTTTCGAGCTATTTATTGCGAGAAACACGTTCTCTGGTTGTTTTCACCACTCCACAGTGCGTTTGATATGCAGAACCGGCGATATCTTGATTTTCGTGCTGTTTCCAGCTGAGATATGCATTTTCTGCGATAATTTTGGTGGGTCTTTTGTCAGAAGTATGCAGAATCATCTAGATCGCTCTTTTCGAGCTATTTAATGCGAGAAACACGTTATCTGGTGTTTTCACCACTCCACAGTGCGTTTGATATGCAGAACCGGCGACATCTTTGATTTCGTCGGGGTTCAAGTTGAGATATGCATTTTCTACGATAATCTTGGTGAGACTTCTGTCAGAAGTATGCAGAATCATCGTGATCGGCCTTTGCGAGCTATTTAACGCGAGAAACACGTTCTCTGGTTGTTTTCACCACTCCACAGCGCGTTTGATATGCAGAACCGCCAACATCTTGATTTTCGTGAGGTTTCGAGCTGAGATATGCATTTTCTCCGATAATATTCGTGAGACTTCAGTCAGAAGTATGCAGAATCATCTAGATCGCTCTTTTCGAGCTACTTAATGCACGAAACACGTTTTCTGGTGTTTTCACCACTCCACAGTACGTTTGACATGCAGAACCGGAGATATCTTGGTTTCGGTCGGGTTTCAAGCTGAGATATGCATTTTCTACGATAGTCCTGGTGAGACTTCTGTCAGAAGTATGCAGAATCTTCGAGAACGCTCTTTTCGAGCTACTTACTGCGCGAAACATGTTTGCTGGTGTTTTCACCACTCCACGGTACGTTTGATGTGCAGAACCGGAGATAACTCGGTTTTCGTCGGGTTTCAAGCTGAGAAATGCATTTTCTACGATAATCTTGGTGAGACTTCTGTCAGAAGTATGCAGGATCTTCGAGATCGCTCTTTTCGAGCTATTTAATGCGAGAAACACGTTCTCTGGTTGTTTTCACCACTCCACAGTGCGTTTGATATGCGGAACCGGCGACATCTTTGATTTCGTCGGTGTTCAAGTTGAGATATGCATTTTCTACGATAATCTTGGTGGGTCTTTTGTCAGAAGTATGCAGAATCATCTAGATCGCTCTTTTCGAGCTATTTAATGCGAGAAACACGTTATCTGTTGTTTCCACCACTCCACAGTGCGTTTGATATGCAGAATCGGCGACATCTTTGATTTCGTCGGGGTTCAAGTTGAGATATGCATTTTCTACGATAATCTTGGTGAGACTTCTGTCAGAAGTATGCAGAATCATCGTGATCAGCTTTTTCGAGCTATTTAACGCGAGAAACACGTTCTCTGGTTGTTTTCACCACTCCACAGTGCTATTGATATGCAGATCCGGAGATAACTCGGTTTTCGTCGGGTTTCAAGCTGAGATATGCATTTTCTACGATAATCTTGGTGAGACTTCTGTCAGAAGTATGCACGATCTTCGAGATCGCTCTTTTCGAGCTATTTAAAACGAGAAACACGTTATCTGGAGTTTTCACCACTCCACGGTACGTTTGATGTGCAGAACCGGAGATAACTCGGTTTTCGTCGGGTTTCAAGCTGAGATATGCATTTTCTACGATAATCTTGGTGAGACTTCTGTCAGAAGTATGCACGATCTTCGAGATCGCTCTTTTCGAGCTATTTAAAACGAGAAACACGTTATCTGGTGTTTTCACCACTCCACAGTGCGTTTGATATGCAGTACCAGCGATATCTTGGTTTTTGTGGGGTTTCAAGCTGAGATATGCATTTTTTACGATAATCTTGGTGAGACTTCTGTCCGAAGTATGCAGAATCATCGAGATCGCTCTATTCGAGCTATTTAATGCGACAAACACGTTATCTGGTGTCTTCAGCACTCCACAGTGCGTTTGATATGCAGAACCGGAGATATTTTGGTTTTCGTGGGGTTTCAAGCAGAGATATGCATTTTCTGCGATAATCTTGGTGAGACTTCTGTTAGAAGTATGCAGAATCATCGAGATCGCACTTTTCGAGCTATTTAATGCGAGCAACACGTTATCTGGTGTTTTCACCACTCCACAGTGCGTTTGATATGCAGAACCGGCGATATCTTCGTTTTTGTGGGGTTTCAAGCTGAGATATGCATTTTTTCGATAATCTTAGTGAGACTTTTGTGCGAAGTATTCTTAATCATCGAGATCGCTCTATTCGAGCTATTTAATGCGAGAAGCACGTTATCGGGTGTTTTCAGCACTCCACAGTGCGTTTGATATGCAGAACCAGCGATATCTTGGTTTTCGTGGGGTTTCAAGCTGAGATATGCAATTACTGCGATAATCTTGGTGAGACTTCTGTCCGAAGTGTGCAGGATCATCGAGATCGCTCGTTTCGAGCTATTTTATGCGAGAAACACGTTTTCTGGGGTTTTCACCACACCACAGTTCGTTGGATGTGCAGAACCGGAGATATCTTAGTTTTCGTGGGGTTTCAAGCTGAGATATGCATTTTCTGCGATAATCTTTGTGAGACCTCTGTCCGAAGTATGCAGAAACAATGAGATCGCTCTTTTCGACCTATTTAATGCGAGAAACACGTTATCTGGCGTTTTCACCACTCCACAGTGCGTTTGATATGCAGAACCAGCGATATCTTGGTTTTTGTGTGGTTTCAAGCTGAGATATGCATTTTTTACGATACTCATGGTGAGACTTCTGTCCGAAGTATGCAGATTCATCGAGATCGCACTTTTCGAGCTGTTTAATGCGAGAAACACGTTTTCTGGGGTTTTCACCACTCCACAGTTCGTTGGATATGCAGAACAGGAGATATCTTGGTTTTCGTGGGGTTTCTAGCAGTGATATGCATTTTCTGCGATAATCATGGTGAGACTTCTGTCCGAAGTATGCAGAATCATCGCGATCGCTCGTTTCGAGCTATTTATTGCGAGAAACACGTTCTCTGGTTGTTTTCACCACTCCACAGTGCGTTTGATATGCAGAACTGGCGATATCTTGATTTTCGTGCTGTTTCCAGCTGAGATATGCATTTTCTGCGATAATTTTGGTGGGTCTTTTGTCAGAAGTATGCAGAATCATCTAGATCGCTCTTTTCGAGCTATTTAATGCGAGAAACACGTTATCTGGTGTTTTCACCACTCCACAGTGCGTTTGATATGCAGAACCGGCGACATCTTTGATTTCGTCGGGGTTCAAGCTGAGATATGCATTTTCTACGATAATCTTGGTGAGACTTCCGTCCGAAGTATGCTGAATAATCTAGATCGCTCTTTTCGAGATATTTAATACGAGAAACACGTTATCTGGTGTTTTCACCACTCCACAGTACGTTTGATATGCAGAACCAGCGATATCTTGGTTTTCGTGCTATTTCAAGCTGAGATATGCATTTCCTGCGATAATCTTGGTGAGACTTCTGTCCGAAGTATGCTGAATCATCGAGATCGCTCTTTTCTAGCTAGTTAGTGCGAGAAACACGTTATCTGGTGTTTTCACCACTTTACAGTGGGTTTGATATGCAGAACAGTAGATATCTTGGTTTTCGTGGGGTTTCAAGCTGAGATATGCATTTTCTGCGATAATCTTGTTGAGACTTCTGTCCGAAGTATGCAGAATCATCGAGATGGCACTTTTCGAGCTATTTAATGCGAGAAACACGATCTCTGGTTGTTTTCACCACTCCACAGTGCGTTTGATATGCAGAACCTGTGATATCATGATTTTCGTGTTGTTTCCAGCTGGGATATGCATTTTCTGCGATAATATTGGTGAGACTTCAGTCAGAAGTATGCAGAATCATCTAGATCGCTCTTTTCGAGCTACTTAATGCACGAAACTCGTTTTCTGGTGTTTTCACCACTCCACAGTACGTTTGACATGCAGAACCGGAGATATCTTGGTTTCGGTCGGGTTTCAAGCTGAGATATGCATTTTCAACGATAATCCTGGTGAGACTTCTGTCAGAAGTATGCAGAATCTTCGAGAACGCTCTTTTCGAGCTACTTAAAGCGCGAAACACGTTTTCTGGTGTTTTCACCACTCCACAGTGCGTTTGATATGCAGTACCAGCGATATCTTGGTTTTCGTGGGGTTTCAAGCTGAGATATGCATTTACTGCGATAATCTTGGTGAGACTTCTGTCCGAAGTATGCTGAATCATGGAGATCGCTCTTTTCGAGCTAGTTAGAGCGAGAAACACGTTATCTGGTGTTTTCACCACTCCACAGTGCGTTTGATATGCAGAACAGTAGATATCTTGGTTTTCGTGGGGTTTCAAGCTGAGATATGCATTTTCTACGATAATCCTGGTGAGACTTCTGTCAGACGTATGCAGAATATTCGAGAACGCTCTTTTCGAGCTACTTAATGCGCGAAACACGTTTTCTGGTGTTTTCACCACTCCACGGTACGTTTGATGTGCAGAACCGGAGATAACTCGGTTTTCGTCGGGTTTCAAGCTGGGATATGCAGTTTCTGCGATAATCTTGGTGAGACTTCTGTCCGAAGTACGCTGAAACATCGAGATCGCTCTTTGTGAGCTAGTTAATGCGAGAAAAACCTTATCCGGTGTTTTCACCACTCCTCAGTGCGTATGATATGCAGAACCGGCGAAATCTTGGTTTTCGTGGGGTTTCAAGCTGAGATATGCATTTTCTGCGATAATCTTGGCGAGACTTCTGTCCGAAGTATGCTGAAACATCGAGATCGCTCTTTTCGAGCTAGTTAATGCGAGAAAAACCTTATCCGGTGTTTTCACCACTCCACAGTGCGTTTGATATGCAGAACAGGAGATATCTTGGTTTTCGTGGGGTTTCTAGCAGAGATATGCATTTTCTGCGATAATCTTGGTGAGACTTCTGTCCGAAGCATGCAGAATCATCGAGATCGCACTTTTCGAGCTATTTAATGCGAGAAACACGTTATCTGGTGTTTTCACCACTCCACAGTGCGTTGGATATGCAGAACCGGAGATATTTTGGTTTTCGTCGGGTTTCAAGCTAAGATATGCATTTTCTACGATAAGCTTGGTGAGACATCTCTCCGAAGTATGCTTAATCATCGAGATCGCTCGTTTCGAGCTATTTAATGCGAGAAACACGTTATCTGGTCTTTTCACAACTCCACAGTGCGTATGATATGCAGAACCGACGATATCTTGGTTTTCGTGGGGTTTCAAGCTCACATATGCATTTTCAGCGATAATCTTGGTGAGACTTCTGTCCGAAGTATGCAGAATCATCGAGATCGCACTTTTCGAGCTATTTAATGCGAGCAACACGTTATATGGTGTTTTCACCACTCCACAGTGCGTTTGATATGCAGAACCGGCGATATCTTCGTTTTTGTGGGGTTTCAAGCTGAGATATGCATTTTTTACGATAATCTTAGTGAGACTTCTGTCCGAAGTATTCTTAATCATCGAGATCGCTCTATTCAAGCTATTTAATGCGAGAAACACGTTATCGGGTGTTTTCAGCACTCCACAGTGCGTTTGATATGCAGAACCAGCGATATCTTGGTTTTCGTGGGGTTTCAAGCTGAGATATGCAATTACTGCGATAATCTTGGTGAGACTTCTGTCCGAAGTGTGCAGGATCATCGAAATCGCTCGTTTCGAGCTATTTTATGCGAGAAACACGTTTTCTGGGGTTTTCACCACACCACAGTTCGTTGGATGTGCAGAACCGGAGATATCTTGGTTTTCGTGGGGTTTCAAGCTGAGATATGCATTTTCTGCGATAATCTTTGTGAGACCTCCGTCCGAAGTATGCAGAAACATCGAGATCGCTCTTTTCGACCTATTTAATGCGAGAAACACGTTATCTGGCGTTTTCACCACTCCACAGTGCGTTTGATATGCAGAACCAGCGATATCTTGGTTTTTGTGGGGTTTCAAGCTGAGATATGCATTTTTTACGATAATCATGGTGAGACTTCTGTCCGAATTATGCAGATTCATCGAGATCGCACATTTCGAGCTGTTTAATGCGAGAAACACGTTTTCTGGGGTTTTCACCACTCCACAGTTCGTTGGATATGCAGAACAGGAGATATCTTGGTTTTCGTGGGGTTTCTAGCAGTGATATGCATTTTCTGCGATAATCATGGTGAGACTTCTGTTAGAAGTATGCAAAATCATCGAGATCGCACTTTTCGAGCTATTTAATGCGAGAAACACGTTATCTGGTGTTTTCACCACTCCACAGTGCGTATGATATGCAGAACCGGCGATGTCTTGGTTTTCGTGGGGTTTCAAGCTGAGATATGCATTATCTGCGATAATCTTGGTGAGACTTCTGTCCGAAGTGTGCAGAATCATCGAGATCGCTCGTTTCGAGCTATTTTATGCGAGAAACACGTTATCTGGTGTTTTCACCACTCCACAGTGCGTATGATATGCAGAACCGACGATATCTTGGTTTTCGTGGGGTTTCAAGCTCAGATATGCATTTTCTGCGATAATCTTGGTGAGACTTCTGTCCGAAGTATGAAGAGTCATCGAGATCGTACTTTTCGAGCTATTTAATGCGAGAAACACGTTTTCTGGTGTTTTCACCACTCCACAGTGCGTTTGATATGCAGAACCGGCGATATCTTGGTTTTTGGGAGGTTTCAAGCTGAGATATGCATTGTTTAGGATAATCTTGGTGAGACTTCTTTCCGAAGTATGCTTAATAATCGAGATCGCTCTATTCGAGCTATTTAATGCGAGAAACACGTTATCTGGTGTTTTCAGCACTCCACAGTGCGTTTGATATGCAGAACCAGCGATATCCAGGTTTTCGTGGGGATTCAAGCTGAGATATGCAATTTCTGCGATAATCTTGGTGAGACTTCTGTCCGAAGTATGCAGAATCATCGCGATCGCTCGTTACGAGCTATTTAATGCGAGAAACACGTTATCTGGTGTTTTCACCACTCCACAGTGCGTTGGATATGCAGAACAGGAGATATCTTGGTTTTCGTGGGGTTTTAAGCTGAGATATGCATTATCTGCGATAATCTTGGTGAGACTTCTATCCGAAGTATGCAGAGTCATCGAGATCGTATTTTTCGAGCTATTTAATGCGAGAAACACGTTTTCTGGTGTTTTCACCACTCCACAGTTCGTTTGATATGCAGAACCGGAGATATCTTGGTTTTCGTGGGGTTTCAAGCTGAGATATGCATTTTCTGCGATATGCTTGGTGAGACTTCTGTCCGAAGTATGCAGAATCATCGAGATCGCTCTTTTCGAGCTATTTAATGCGAGAAACAAGTTATCTGGTGTTTTCACCACTCCACAGTGCGTTCGATATGCAGAACCAGCGATATCTTGGTTTTCGTGGGGTTTCAAGCTCAGATATGCATTTTCTGCGATAATCTTGGTGAGACCTCTGTCCGAAGTATGCTGAATCATGGAGATCGCTCTTTTCGAGCTAGTTAGAGCGAGAAACACGTTATCTGGTGTTTTCACCACTCCACAGTGCGTTTGATATGCAGAACAGTAGATATCTTGGTTTTCGTGGGGTTTCAAGCTGAGATATGCATTTTCTACGATAATCCTGGTGAGACTTCTGTCAGGCGTATGCAGAATATTCGAGAACGCTCTTTTCGAGCTACTTAATGCGCGAAACACGTTTTCTGGTGTTTTCACCACTCCACGGTACGTTTGATGTGCAGAACCGGAGATAACTCGGTTTTCGTCGGGTTTCAAGCTGGGATATGCATTTTCTGCGATAATCTTGGTGAGACTTCTGTCCGAAGTATGCTGAAACATCGAGATCGCTCTTTGTGAGCTAGTTAATGCGAGAAAAACCTTATCCGGTGTTTTCACCACTCCTCAGTGCGTATGATATGCAGAACCGGCGAAATCTTGGTTTTCGTGGGGTTTCAAGCTGAGATATGCATTTTCTGCGATAATCTTGGCGAGACTTCTGTCCGAAGTATGCTGAAACATCGAGATCGCTCTTTTCGAGCTAGTTAATGCGAGAAAAACCTTATCCGGTGTTTTCACCACTCCACAGTGCGTTTGATATGCAGAACAGGAGATATCTTGGTTTTCGTGGGGTTTCTAGCAGAGATATGCATTTTCTGCGATAATCTTGGTGAGACTTCTGTCCGAAGTATGCAGATTCATCGAGATCGCACATTTCGAGCTGTTTAATGCGAGAAACACGTTTTCTGGGGTTTTCACCACTCCACAGTTCGTTGGATATGCAGAACAGGAGATATCTTGGTTTTCGTGGGGTTTCTAGCAGTGATATGCATTTTCTGCGATAATCATGGTGAGACTTCTGTTAGAAGTATGCAGAATCATCGAGATCGCACTTTTCGAGCTATTTAATGCGAGAAACACGTTATCTGGTGTTTTCACCACTCCACAGTGCGTATGATATGCAGAACCGGCGATGTCTTGGTTTTCGTGGGGTTTCAAGCTGAGATATGCATTATCTGCGATAATCTTGGTGAGACTTCTGTCCGAAGTGTGCAGAATCATCGAGATCGCTCTTTTCGACATATTTAATGCGAGCAAACACGTTATCTGGTGTTTTCACCACGCCACAGTGCGTTTGATATGCAGAACAGGAGATATCTTGGTTTTCGTGGTGTTTCTAGCAGTGATATGCATTTTCGGCGATAATCATGGTGAGACTTCTGTTAGAAGTATGCAGAATCATCGAGATCGCACTTTTCGAGCTATTTAATGCGAGAAACACGTTATCTGGTGTTTTCACCACTCCACAGTGCGTATGATATGCAGATCCGGCGATATCTTGGTTTTCGTGGGGTTTCAAGCTGAGATATGCATTATCTGCGATAACCTTGGTGAGACTTCTGTCCGAAGTGTGCAGAATCATCGAGATCGCTCGTTTCGAGCTATTTTATGCGAGAAACACGTTATCTGGTGTTTTCACCACTCCACAGTGCGTATGATATGCAGAACCGACGATATCTTGGTTTTCGTGGGGTTTCAAGCTCAGATATGCATTTTCTGCGATAATCTTGGTGAGACTTCTGTCCGAAGTATGCAGAATCATCGCGATCGCTCGTTACGAGCTATTTAATGCGAGAAACACGTTATCTGGTGTTTTCACCACTCCACAGTGCGTTGGATATGCAGAACAGGAGATATCTTGGTTTTCGTGGGGTTTCCAGCAGAGATATGCATTTTCTGCGATAATCATGGTGAGACTTCTGTTAGAAGTATGCAGAATCATCGAGATCGCACTTTTCGAGCTATTTAATGCGAGAAACACGTTATCTGGTGTTTTCACCACTCCACAGTTGGTTTGATATGCAGAACCGGCGATGTTCGGTTTTCGTCGGGTTTCAAGCTGAGATATGCATTTTCTGCGATAATCTTGGTGAGACTTCTATCCGAAGTATGCAGAGTCATCGAGATCGTATTTTTCGAGCTATTTAATGCGAGAAACACGTTTTCTGGTGTTTTCACCACTCCACAGTTCGTTTGATATGCAGAACCGGAGATATCTTGGTTTTCGTGGGGTTTCAAGCTGAGATATGCATTTTCTGCGATAAGCTTGGTGAGACTTCTGTCCGATGTATGCAGAATCATCAAGATCACTCTTTTCGAGCTAGTTAATGCGAGAAAAACCTTATCTGGTGTTTTCACCACTCCACAGTGCGTTTGATATGCAGAACCGGCGATATCTTGGTTTTCGTGGGGTATCAAGCTGAGATATGCATTTTCTGCGATAATCTTGGTGAGACTTCTGTCCGAAATATGCTGAATCATCGAGAGCGCTCTTTTCGAGCTAGTTAGTGCGAGAAACACGTTATCTGGTGGTTTCACCACTTTACAGTGGGTTTGATATGCAGAACAGTAGATATCTTGGTTTTCGTGGGGTTTCAAGCTGAGATATGCATTTTCTGCGATAATCTTGTTGAGACTTCTGTCCGAAGTATGCAGAATCATCGAGATGGCTCTTTTCGAGCTATTTAATGCGAGAAACACGATCTCTGGTTGTTTTCACCACTCCACAGTGCGTTTGATATGCAGAACCTGTGATATCATGATTTTCGTGGTGTTTCCAGCTGGGATATGCATTTTCTGCGATAATATTGGTGAGACTTCAGTCAGAAGTATGCAGAATCATCTAGATCGCTCTTTTCGAGCTACTTAATGCACGAAACTCGTTTTCTGGTGTTTTCACCACTCCACAGTACGTTTGGCATGCAGAACCGGAGATATCTTGGTTTCGGTCGGGTTTCAAGCTGAGATATGCATTTTCTACGATAATCCTGGTGAGACTTCTGTCAGAAGTATGCAGAATCATCGAGATCGCACTTTTCGAGCTATTTAATGCGAGCAACACGTTATATGGTGTTTTCACCACTCCACAGTGCGTTTGATATGCAGAACCGGCGATATCTTCGTTTTTGTGGGGTTTCAAGCTGAGATATGCATTTTCTGCGATAATCTTGGTGAGACTTCTGTCCGAAGTATGCAGAATCATCGAGATCGCTCTATTCGAGCTATTTAATGCGAGAAACACGTTATCGGGTGTTTTCAGCACTCCACAGTGCGTTTGATATGCAGAACAGGAGATATCTTGGTTTTCGTGGGGTTTCTAGCAGAGATATGCATTTTCTGCGATAATCTTGGTGAGACTTCTGTCCGAAGCATGCAGAATCATCGAGATCGCACTTTTCGAGCTATTTAATGCGAGAAACACGTTATCTGGTGTTTTCACCACTCCACAGTGCGTTGGATATGCAGAACCGGAGATATTTTGGTTTTCGTCGGGTTTCAAGCTAAGATATGCATTTTCTACGATAAGCTTGTTGAGACATCTCTCCGAAGTATGCTTAATCATCGAGATCGCTCGTTTCGAGCTATTTAATGCGAGAAACACGTTATCTGGTCTTTTCACAACTCCACAGTGCGTATGATATGCAGAACCGACGATATCTTGGTTTTCGTGGGGTTTCAAGCTCACATATGCATTTTCAGCGATAATCTTGGTGAGACTTCTGTCCGAAGTATGCAGAATCATCGAGATCGCTCTATTCGAGCTATTTAATGCGAGAAACACGTTATCGGGTGTTTTCAGCACTCCACAGTGCGTTTGATATGCAGAACCAGCGATATCTTGGTTTTCGTGGGGTTTCAAGCTGAGATATGCAATTACTGCGATAATCTTGGTGAGACTTCTGTCCGAAGTGTGCAGGATCATCGAAATCGCTCGTTTCGAGCTATTTTATGCGAGAAACACGTTTTCTGGGGTTTTCACCACACCACAGTTCGTTGGATGTGCAGAACCGGAGATATCTTGGTTTTCGTGGGGTTTCAAGCTGAGATATGCATTTTCTGCGATAATCTTTGTGAGACCTCCGTCCGAAGTATGCAGAAACATCGAGATCGCTCTTTTCGACCTATTTAATGCGAGAAACACGTTATCTGGCGTTTTCACCACTCCACAGTGCGTTTGATATGCAGAACCAGCGATATCTTGGTTTTTGTGGGGTTTCAAGCTGAGATATGCATTTTTTACGATAATCATGGTGAGACTTCTGTCCGAAGTATGCAGATTCATCGAGATCGCACATTTCGAGCTGTTTAATGCGAGAAACACGTTTTCTGGGGTTTTCACCACTCCACAGTTCGTTGGATATGCAGAACCGACGATATCTTGGTTTTCGTGGGGTTTCAAGCTCAGATATGCATTTTCTGCGATAATCTTGGTGAGACTTCTGTCCGAAGTATGAAGAGTCATCGAGATCGTACTTTTCGAGCTATTTAATGCGAGAAACACGTTTTCTGGTGTTTTCACCACTCCACAGTGCGTTTGATATGCAGAACCGGCGATATCTTGGTTTTTGGGAGGTTTCAAGCTGAGATATGCATTGTTTAGGATAATCTTGGTGAGACTTCTGTCCGAAGTATGCTTAATAATCGAGATCGCTCTATTCGAGCTATTTAATGCGAGAAACACGTTATCTGGTGTTTTCAGCACTCCACAGTGCGTTTGATATGCAGAACCAGCGATATCCAGGTTTTCGTGGGGATTCAAGCTGAGATATGCAATTTCTGCGATAATCTTGGTGAGACTTCTGTCCGAAGTATGCAGAATCATCGCGATCGCTCGTTACGAGCTATTTAATGCGAGAAACACGTTATCTGGTGTTTTCACCACTCCACAGTGCGTTGGATATGCAGAACAGGAGATATCTTGGTTTTCGTGGGGTTTCCAGCAGAGATATGCATTTTCTGCGATAATCATGGTGGGACTTCTGTTAGAAGTATGCAGAATCATCGAGATCGCACATTTCGATCTATTTAATGCGAGAAACACGTTGTCTGGTGTTTTCACCACTCCACAGTTGGTTTGATATGCAGAACCGGCGATGTTCGGTTTTCGTCGGGTTTCAAGCTGAGATATGCATTTTCTGCGATAATCTTGGTGAGACTTCTATCCGAAGTATGCAGAGTCATCGAGATCGTATTTTTCGAGCTATTTAAAGCGAGAAACACGTTTTCTGGTGTTTTCACCACTCCACAGTTCGTTTGATATGCAGAACCGGAGATATCTTGGTTTTCGTGGGGTTTCAAGCTGAGATATGCATTTTCTGCGATATGCTTGGTGAGACTTCTGTCCGAAGTATGCAGAATCATCGAGATCGCTCTTTTCGAGCTATTTAATGCGAGAAACAAGTTATCTGGTGTTTTCACCACTCCACAGTGCGTTCGATATGCAGAACCAGCGATATCTTGGTTTTCGTGGGGTTTCAAGCTCAGATATGCATTTTCTGCGATAATCTTGGTGAGACCTCTGTCCGAAGTATGAAGAGTCATCGAGATCGTACTTTTCGAGCTATTTAATGCGAGAAACACGTTTTCTGGGGTTTTCACCACTCCACAGTTCGTTGGATATGCACAACAGGAGATATCTTGGTTTTCGTGGGGTTTCTAGCAGAGATATGCATTTTCTGCGTTAATCATGGTGAGACTTCTGTTAGAAGTATGCAGAATCATCGAGATCGCTGTTTTCGACATGTTTAATGCGAGCAAACACGTTATCTGTTGTTTTCACCACGCCACAGTGCGTTTGATATGCAGAACCGGCAATGTTTGGTTTTCGTCGGGTTTCAAGCTGAGATATGCATTTTCTGCGATAATCATGGTGAGACATCTGTCCGAAGTATGCAGAATCACCGAGATTGCACTTTTCCAGCTATTTAATGCGAGAAACCTGTTATCTGGTGTTTTCACCACGCCACAGTGCGTTTGATATGCAGAACCGGCGATATCCAGGTTTTCGTGGGGATTCAAGCTGAGATATGCAATTTCTGCGATAATCTTGGTGGGACTTCTGTCCGAAGTATGCAGAATCATCGAGATCGCACTTTTCGAGCTATTTAATGCGAGAAACGAGTTATCTGGTGTTTTCACCACACCACAATGCGTTTGATATGCAGAACCAGCGATATCTTGGTTTTCGTGGGGTTTCAAGCTCAGATATGCATTTTCTGCGATAATCTTGGTGAGACTTCTGTCCGAAGTATGCAGAGTCATCTAGATCGTACTTTTCGAGCTATTTAATGCGAGAAACACGTTTTCTGGGGTTTTCACCACTCCACAGTTCGTTGGATATGCAGAACAGGAGATATCTTGGTTTTCGTGGGGTTTCTAGCAGAGATATGCATTTTCTGCGAAAATCATGGAGAGACTTCTGTTAGAAGTATGCAGAATCATCGAGATCGCTCTTTTCGACATATTTAATGCGAGCAAACACGTTATCTGGTGTTTTCACCACGCCACAGTGCGTTTGATATGCAGAACAGGAGATATCTTGGTTTTCGTGGGGTTTCTAGCAGTGATATGCATTTTCGGCGATAATCATGGTGAGACTTCTGTTAGATGTATGCAGAATCATCGAGATCGCACTTTTCGAGCTATTTAATGCGAGAAACACGTTATCTGGTGTTTTCACCACTCCACAGTGCGTATGATATGCAGATCCGGCGATATCTTGGTTTTTGTGGGGTTTCAAGCTGAGATATGCATTATCTGCGATAACCTTGGTGAGACTTCTGTCCGAAGTGTGCAGAATCATCGAGATCGCTCGTTTCGAGCTATTTTATGCGAGAAACACGTTATCTGGTGTTTTCACCACTCCACAGTGCGTATGATATGCAGAACCGACGATATCTTGGTTTTCGTGGGGTTTCAAGCTCAGATATGCATTTTCTGCGATAATCTTGGTGAGACCTCTGTCCGAAGTATGAAGAGTCATCGAGATCGTACTTTTCGAGCTATTAAATGCGAGAAACACGTTTTCTGGGGTTTTCACCACTCCACAGTTCGTTGGATATGCAGAACAGGAGATATCTTGGTTTTCGTGGGGTTTCTAGCAGAGATATGCATTTTCTGCGTTAATCATGGTGAGACTTCTGTTAGAAGTATGCAGAATCATCGAGATCGCTGTTTTCGACATGTTTAATGCGAGCAAACACGTTATCTGGTGCTTTCACCACGCCACAGTGCGTTTGATATGCAGAACCGGCAATGTTTGGTTTTCGTCGGGTTTCAAGCTGAGATATGCATTTTCTGCGATTATCATGGTGAGACATCTGTCCGAAGTATGCAGAATCATCGAGATCGCACTTTTCCAGCTATTTAATGCGAGAAACCTGTTATCTGGTGTTTTCACCACTCCACAGTGCGTTTGATATGCAGAACCGGCGATATCTTGGTTTTTGGGGGGTTTCAAGCTGAGATATGCATTTTTTACGATAATCTTAGTGAGACTTCTGTCCGAAGTATTCTTAATCATCGAGATCGCTCTATTCGAGCTATTTAATGCGAGAAACACGTTATCGGGTGTTTTCAGCACTCCACAGTGCGTTTGATATGCAGAACCAGCGATATCTTGGTTTTCGTGGGGTTTCAAGCTGAGATATGCAATTACTGCGATAATCTTGGTGAGACTTCTGTCCGAAGTGTGCAGGATCATCGAAATCGCTCGTTTCGAGCTATTTTATGCGAGAAACACGTTTTCTGGGGTTTTCACCACACCACAGTTCGTTGGATGTGCAGAACCGGAGATATCTTGGTTTTCGTGGGGTTTCAAGCTGAGATATGCAGTTTCTGCGATAATCTTTGTGAGACCTCCGTCCGAAGTATGCAGAAACATCGAGATCGCTCTTTTCGACCTATTTAATGCGAGAAACACGTTATCTAGCGTTTTCACCACTCCACAGTTCGTTGGATATGCAGAACAGGAGATATCTTGGTTTTCGTGGGGTTTCTAGCAGAGATATGCATTTTCTGCGTTAATCATGGTGAGACTTCTGTTAGAAGTATGCAGAATCATCGAGATCGCTGTTTTCGACATGTTTAATGCGAGCAATCACGTTATCTGGTGTTTTCACCACGCCACAGTGCGTTTGATATGCAGAACCGGCAATGTTTGGTTTTCGTCGGGTTTCAAGCTGAGATATGCATTTTCTGCGATAATCATGGTGAGACATCTGTCCGAAGTATGCAGAATCATCGAGATCGCACTTTTCCAGCTATTTCATGCGAGAAACCTGTTATCTGGTGTTTTCACCACTCCACAGTGCGTTTCATATGCAGAACCGGCGATATCTTGGATTTTGGGGGGTTTCAAGCTGAGATATGCATTTTTTAGGATAATCTTGGTGAGACTTCTGTCCGAAGTATGCTTAATAATCGAGATCGCTCTATTCGAGCTATTTAATGCGAGAAACACGTTATCTGGTGTTTTCAGCACTCCACAGTGCGGTTGATATGCAGAACCAGCGATATCCAGGTTTTCGTGGGGATTCAAGCTGAGATATGCAATTTCTGCGATAATCTTGGTGAGACTTCTGTCCGAAGTATGCAGAATCATCGAGATCGCACTTTTCGAGCTATTTAATGCGAGAAACGAGTTATCTGGTGTTTTCACCACACCACAATGCGTTTGATATGCAGATCCAGCGATATCTTGGTTTTCGTGGGGTTTCAAGCTCAGATATGCATTTTCTGCGATAATCTTGGTGAGACTTCTGTCCGAAGTATGCAGAGTCATCTAGATCGTACTTTTCGAGCTATTTAATGCGAGAAACACGTTTTCTGGGGTTTTCACCACTCCACAGTTCGTTGGATATGCAGAACAGGAGATATCTTGGTTTTCGTGGGGTTTCTAGCAGAGATATGCATTTTCTGCGAAAATCATGGAGAGACTTCTGTTAGAAGTATGCAGAATCATCGAGATCGCTCTTTTCGACATATTTAATGCGAGCAAACACGTTATCTGGTGTTTTCACCACGCCACAGTGCGTTTGATATGCAGAACAGGAGATATCTTGGTTTTCGTGGGGTTTCTAGCAGTGATATGCATTTTCGGCGATAATCATGGTGAGACTTCTGTTAGAAGTATGCAGAATCATCGAGATCGCACTTTTCGAGCTATTTAATGCGAAAAACACGTTATCTGGTGTTTTCACCACTCCACAGTGCGTATGATATGCAGATCCGGCGATATCTTGGTTTTCGTGGGGTTTCAAGCTGAGATATGCATTATCTGCGATAACCTTGGTGAGACTTCTGCCCGAAGTGTGCAGAATCATCGAGATCGCTCGTTTCGAGCTATTTTATGCGAGAAACACGTTATCTGGTGTTTTCACCACTCCACAGTGCGTTTGATCTGCAGAACCGGAGATAACTCGGTTTTCATGGTTTTTCCAGCTGAGATATGCATTTTCTGCGATAATCTTGGTGGGTCTTTTGTCAGAAGTATGCAGAATCATCTAGATCGCTCTTTTCGAGCTACTTAATGCACGAAACACGTTTTCTGGTGTTTTCACCACTCCACAGTACGTTTGACATGCAGAACCGGTGATATCTTGCTTTCGGTCGGGTTTCAAGCTGAGATATGCATTTTCTACGATAATCCTGGTGAGGCTTCTGTCAGAAGTATGCAGAATCTTCGAGAACGCTCTTCTCGAGCTACTTAATGCGCGAAATACGTTTTCTGGTGTTTTCTCCACGCCACGGTACGTTTGATATGCAGAACCGGAGATAACTCGGTTTTCGTCGGGTTTCAAGCTGAGATATGCATTTTCTACGATAATCTTGGTGAGACTTCCGTCCGAAGTATGCTGAAACATCGAGATCGCTCTTTTCGAGCTAGTTAATGCGAGAAAAACCTTATCCGGTGTTTTCACCACTCCACAGTGCGTTTGATATGCAAAACCGGCGATATCTTGGTTTTCGTGGGGTTTCAAGCTGAGATATGCATTTTCCGCGATAATCTTGGTGAGACTTCTGTTAGAAGTATGCAGAATCATCGAGATCGCACTTTTCGAGCTATTTAATGCGAGAAACACGTTATCTGGTGTTTTCACCACTCCACAGTTGGTTTGATATGCAGGACTGGCGATATTTTGGTTTTCGTCGGATTTCAAGCTGAGATATGCATTTTCTACGATAAACTTGGTGAGACTTCAGTCAGAAGTATGCAGAATCATCTAGATCGCTGTTTTCGAGCTACTTGATGGACGAAACACGTTTTCTGGTGTTTTCACCACTCCACAGTACGTTTGACATGCAGAACCGGAGATATCTTGGTTTCGGTCCGGTTTCAAGCTGAGATATGCATTTTCTACGATAATCCTGGTGAGACTTCTGTCAGAAGTATGCAGAATCTTCGAGAATGCTCTATTCGAGCTACTTAATGCGCGAAATACGTTTTGTGGTGTTTTCACCACTCCACGGTACGTTTGATGTGCCGAACCGGAGATAACTCGGTTTTGGTCGGGTTTCAAGCTGAGATATGCATTTTCTACGATAATCCTGGTGAGACTTCTGTCAGAAGTATGCAGAATCTTCGAGAACGCTCTATTCGAGCTACTTAATGCGCGAAATACGTTTTGTGGTGTTTTCACCACTCCACGGTACGTTTGATGTGCCGAACCGGAGATAACTCGGTTTTCGTCGGGTTTCAAGCTGAGATATGCATTTTCTGCGATAATCTTGGTGAGACTTCTGTTAGAAGTATGCAGAATCATCGAGATCTCACTTTTCGAGCTATTTAATGCGAGAAACACGTAATCTGGTGTTTTCACCACTCCACAGTTGGTTTGATATGCAGAACCGGCGATATCTTGGTTTTCGTGGGTTTTCAAGCTGAGATATGCATTTTCTGCGATAATCTTGGTGAGACTTCTGTTAGAAGTATGCAGATGCATCGAGATCACACTTTTCGAGCTATTTAATGCGAGAAACACGTTATCTGGTGTTTTCACCACTCCACAGTTGGTTTGATATGCAGAACCGGCGATATTTCGGTTTTCGTCGGGTTTCAAGCTGAGATATGCATTTTCTACGATAATCTTGGTGAAACATCTGTCCGAAATATGCTGAATCATCGAGATCGCCCTTTTCGAGCTATTTAATGCGAGAAACTCGTTCTCTGGTTGTTTTCACCACTCCACAGTGCGTTTGATATGCAGAACAGGCGATATCTTGATTTTCGTGTTGTTTCCAGCTGAGATACGCATTTTCTGCGATAATCTTGGTGGGTCTTTTGTCAGAAGTATGCAGAATCAACTAGATCGCTCTTTTCGAGCTACTTAATACACGAAACACGTTTTCTGGTGTTTTCACCACTCCACAGTACGTTTGACATGCAGAACCGTAGATATCTTGGTTTCGGTCGGGTTTCAAGCTGAGATATGCATTTTCTACGATAATCTTGGTGAAACATCTGTCCGAAGTATGCAGAAACATCGAGAGGGCTCTTTTCGAGCTATTTAATGCGAGAAAAAACTTCTCCGGTGTTTTCACCACTCCACAGTGCGTTTGATATGCAGAACCGGCGATATCTTGGTTTTCGTGGGGTTTCAAGCTGAGATATGCATTGTCCGCGATAATCTTGGTGAGACTTCTGTCCGAAGTATGCTGAATCATCGAGAGCGCTCTTCTCGAGCTATTTAATGCGAGAAAAAACTTCTCCGGTGTTTTCACCACTCCACAGTGCGTTTGATATGCAGAACCGGCGATATCTTGGTTTTCGTGGGGTTTCAAGCTGAGATATGCATTGTCCGCGATAATCTTGGTGAGACTTCTGTCCGAAGTATGCTGAATCATCGAGAGCGCTCTTTTCGAGCTATTTAATGCGAGAAACTCGTTTTCTGGGGTTTTCACCACTCCACAGTTCGTTGGATATGCAGACCCGGCGACATCTTTGATTTCGTCGGGGTTCACGCTGAGATATGCATTTCCTACGATAATCTTGGTGAAACTCCTGTCCGAAATATGCTGAATCATCGAGATCGCTCTTTTCGAGCTATTTAATGCGAGAAACACGTTCTCTGGTTGTTTTCACCACTCCACAGTACGTTTGACATGCAGAACCGGAGATATCTTGGTTTCGGTCGGGTTTCAAGCTGAGATATGCATTTTCTACGATAATCTTGGTGAGACTTCTGTCAGAAGTATGCAGGATCTTCGAGAACGCTCTTTTCGAGCTACTTAATGCGCGAAACACGTTTTCTGGTGTTTTCACCACTCCACGGTACGTTTGATGTGCAGAACCGGAGATAACTCGGTTTTCGTCGAGTTTCAAGCTGAGATATGCATTTTCTACGATAATCTTGGTGAAACATCTGTCCGAAGTATGCAGACACATCGAGAGCGCCCTTTTCGAGCTATTTAATGCGAGAAACTCGTTTTCTGGGGTTTTCACCACTCCACAGTTCGTTGGATATGCAGAAAAGGAGATATCTTGGTTTTCGTGGGGTTTCAAGATGAGATATGCATTTTCTGCGATGATCTTGGTGAGACTTCTGTCCGAAATATGCTGAATCATCGAGATCGCTCTTTTCGAGCTAGCTAGTGCGAGAAACACGTTAGCTGGTGTTTTCACCACTCCACAATGCGTTTGATATGCAGAACCGGCGATATTATTGTTTTCGTGGTGTTTCCAGCTGAGATATGCATTTTCTGCGATAATCTTGGTGGGTCTTTTGTCAGAAGTATGCAGAATCAACTACATCGCTCTTTTCGAGCTACTTAATGCACGAAACACGTTTTCTGGTGTTTTCACCACTCCACAGTACGTTTGACATGCAGAACAGGAGATATCTTGGTTTCGGTCGGGTTTCAAGCTGAGATATGCATTTTCTACGATAATCTTTGTGAAACATCTGTCCGAAGTATGCAGAAACATCGAGAGCGCTCTTTTCGAGCTATTTAATGCGAGAAACTCGTTTTCTGGGGTTTTCACCACTCCACAGTTCGTTGGATATGCAGAAAAGGAGATATCTTGGTTTTCGTGGGGTTTCAAGATGAGATATGCATTTCCTGCGATAATCTTGGTGAGACTTCTGTCCGAAGTATGCTGAATCATCGAGAGCGCTCTTTTCGAGCTATTTAATGCGAGAAACTCGTTTTCTGGGGTTTTCACCACTCCACAGTTCGTTGGATATGTAGAAAAGGAGATATCTTGGTTTTCGTGGGGTTTCAAGATGAGATATGCATTTCCTGCGATAATCTTGGTGAGACTTCTGTCCGAAGTATGCTGAATCTTCGAGAACGCTCTTTTCGAGCTATTTAATGCGAGAAACACATTATCTGGTGTTTTCACCACTCCACAGTGCGTTTGATATGCAGTACCAGCGATATCTCGGTTTTCGTGGGGTTTCAAGCTGAGATATGCATTTTATACGATTATCTTGGTGAGACTTCTGTCCGAAGTATGCAGAATCATCGAGATCGCACTATTCGAGCTATTTAATGTGAGAAAAACCTTATCCGGTGTTTTCACCACTCCACAGTGCGTTTTATATGCAGAACCGGCAACATCTTGATTTTCGTGAGGTTTCGAGCTGAGATATGCATTTTCTGCGATAATACTGGTGAGACTTCAGTCAGAAGCATGCAGAATCATCTAGATCGCTCTTTTCGAGCTACTTAATGCACGAAACACGTTTTCTAGTGTTTTCACCACTCCACAGTACGTTTGACATGCAGAACCGGAGATATCTTGGTTTCGGTCGGGTTTCAAGCTGAGATATGCATTTTCTACGATAATCCTGGTGAGGCTTCTGTCAGAAGTATGCAGAATCTTCGAGAACGCTCTTTTCGAGCTACTTAATGCGCGAAATACGTTTTCTGGTGTTTTCTCCACTCCACGGTACGTTTGATATGCAGAACCGGAGATAACTCGGTTTTCGTCGGGTTTCAAGCTGAGATATGCATTTTCTACGATAATCTTGGTGAGACTTCCGTCCGAAGTATGCTGAAACATCGAGATCGCTCTTTTCGAGCTAGTTAATGCGAGAAAAACCTTATCCGGTGTTTTCACCACTCCACAGTGCGTTTGATATGCAAAACCGGCGATATCTTGGTTTTCGTGGGGTTTCAAGCTGAGATATGCATTTTCCGCGATAATCTTGGTGAGACTTCTGTTAGAAGTATGCAGAATCATCGAGATCGCACTTTTCGAGCTATTAAATGCGAGAAACACGTTATCTGGTGTTTTCACCACTCCACAGTTGGTTTGATATGCAGGACTGGCGATATTTTGGTTTTCGTCGGATTTCAAGCTGAGATATGCATTCTACGATAAACTTGGTGAGACTTCAGTCAGAAGTATGCAGAATCATCTAGATCGCTGTTTTCGAGCTACTTAATGGACGAAACACGTTTTCTGGTGTTTTCACCACTCCACGGTACGTTTGATGTGCAGAACCGGAGATAACTCGGTTTTCGTCGAGTTTCAAGCTGAGATATGCATTTTCTACGATAATCTTGGTGAAACATCTGTCCGAAGTATGCAGACACATCGAGAGCGCCCTTTTCGAGCTATTTAATGCGAGAAACTCGTTTTCTGGGGTTTTCACCACTCCACAGTTCGTTGGATATGCAGAAAAGGAGATATCTTGGTTTTCGTGGGGTTTCAAGATGAGATATGCATTTTCTGCGATGATCTTGGTGAGACTTCTGTCCGAAATATGCTGAATCATCGAGATCGCTCTTTTCGAGCTAGCTAGTGCGAGGAACACGTTAGCTGGTGTTTTCACCACTCCACAATGCGTTTGATATGCAGAACCGGCGATATTATTGTTTTCGTGGTGTTTCCAGCTGAGATATGCATTTTCTGCGATAATCTTGGTGGGTCTTTTGTCAGAAGTATGCAGAATCAACTACATCGCTCTTTTCGAGCTACTTAATGCACGAAACACGTTTTCTGGTGTTTTCACCACTCCACAGTACGTTTGACATGCAGAACAGGAGATATCTTGGTTTCGGTCGGGTTTCAAGCTGAGATATGCATTTTCTACGATCATCTTTGTGAAACATCTGTCCGAAGTATGCAGAAACATCGAGAGCGCTCTTTTCGAGCTATTTAATGCGAGAAACTCGTTTTCTGGGGTTTTCACCACTCCACAGTTCGTTGGATATGCAGAAAAGGAGATATCTTGGTTTTCGTGGGGTTTCAAGATGAGATATGCATTTCCTGCGATAATCTTGGTGAGACTTCTGTCCGAAGTATGCTGAATCATCGAGAGCGCTCTTTTCGAGCTATTTAATGCGAGAAACTCGTTTTCTGGGGTTTTCACCACTCCACAGTTCGTTGGATATGTAGAAAAGGAGATATCTTGGATTTCGTGGGGTTTCAAGATGAGATATGCATTTCCTGCGATAATCTTGGTGAGACTTCTGTCCGAAGTATGCTGAATCTTCGAGAACGCTCTTTTCGAGCTATTTAATGCGAGAAACACATTATCTGGTGTTTTCACCACTCCACAGTGCGTTTGATATGCAGTACCAGCGATATCTCGGTTTTCGTGGGGTTTCAAGCTGAGATATGCATTTTATACGATTATCTTGGTGAGACTTCTGTCCGAAGTATGCAGAATCATCGAGATCGCACTATTCGAGCTATTTAATGTGAGAAAAACCTTATCCGGTGTTTTCACCACTCCACAGTGCGTTTTATATGCAGAACCGGCAACATCTTGATTTTCGTGAGGTTTCGAGCTGAGATATGCATTTTCTGCGATAATACTGGTGAGACTTCAGTCAGAAGCATGCAGAATCATCTAGATCGCTCTTTTCGAGCTACTTAATGCACGAAACACGTTTTCTAGTGTTTTCACCACTCCACAGTACGTTTGACATGCAGAACCGGAGATATCTTGGTTTCGGTCGGGTTTCAAGCTGAGATATGCATTTTCTACGATAATCCTGGTGAGGCTTCTGTCAGAAGTATGCAGAATCTTCGAGAACGCTCTTTTCGAGCTACTTAATGCGCGAAATACGTTTTGTGGTGTTTTCTCCACTCCACGGTACGTTTGATATGCAGAACCGGAGATAACTCGGTTTTCGTCGGGTTTCAAGCTGAGATATGCATTTTCTACGATAATCTTGGTGAGACTTCCGTCCGAAGTATGCTGAAACATCGAGATCGCTCTTTTCGAGCTAGTTAATGCGAGAAAAACCTTATCCGGTGTTTTCACCACTCCACAGTGCTTTTGATATGCAAAACCGGCGATATCTTGGTTTTCGTGGGGTTTCAAGCTGAGATATGCATTTTCCGCGATAATCTTGGTGAGACTTCTGTTAGAAGTATGCAGAATCATCGAGATCGCACTTTTCGAGCTATTTAATGCGAGAAACACGTTATCTGGTGTTTTCACCACTCCACAGTTGGTTTGATATGCAGGACTGGCGATATTTTGGTTTTCGTCGGATTTCAAGCTGAGATATGCATTTTCTACGATAAACTTGGTGAGACTTCAGTCAGAAGTATGCAGAATCATCTAGATCGCTGTTTTCGAGCTACTTAATGGACGAAACACGTTTTCTGGTGTTTTCACCACTCCACAGTACGTTTGACATGCAGAACCGGAGATATCTTGGTTTCGGTCCGGTTTCAAGCTGAGATATGCATTTTCTACGATAATCCTGGTGAGACTTCTGTCAGAAGTATGCAGAATCATCGAGATCGCACTTTTCGAGCTATTTAATGCGAGAAACACGTTATCTGGTGTTTTCACCACTCCACAGTTGGTTTGATATGCAGAACCGGCGATATCTTGGTTTTCGTGGGGTTTCAAGCTGAGATATGCATTTTATGCGATAATCTTGGTGAGACTTCTGTTAGAAGTATGCAGATGCATCGAGATCGCACTTTTCGAGCTATTTAATGCGAGAAACACGTTATCTGGTGTTTTCACCACTCCACAATTGGTTTGATATGCAGAACCGGCGATATTTTGGTTTTCGTCGGGTTTCAAGCTGAGATATGCATTTTCTACGATAATCTTGGTGAAACATCTGTCCGAAGTATGCAGAAACATCGAGAGCGCTCTTTTCGAGCTATTTAATGCGAGAAACTCGTTTTCTGGGGTTTTCACCACTCCACAGTTCGTTGGATATGCAGAACAGGAGATATCTTGGTTTTCGTGGGGTTTCAAGCTGAGATATGCATTTCCTGCGATAATCTTGGTGAGACTCCTGTCCGAAATATGCTGAATCATCGAGATCGCCCTTTTCGAGCTATTTAATGCGAGAAACACGTTCTCTGGTTGTTTTCACCACTCCACAGTGCGTTTGATATGCAGAACAGGCGATATCTTGATTTTCGTGTTGTTTCCAGCTGATATATGCATTTTCTGCGATAATCTTGGTGGGTCTTTTGTCAGAAGTATGCAGAATCAACTAGATCGCTCTTTTCGAGCTACTTAATACACGAAACACGTTTTCTGGTGTTTTCACCACTCCACAGTACGTTTGACATGCAGAACCGGAGATATCTTGGTTTCGGTCGGGTTTCAAGCTGAGATATGCATTTTCTACGATAATCTTGGTGAAACATCTGTCCGAAGTATGCAGAAACATCGAGAGCGCTCTTTTCGAGCTATTTAATGCGAGAAACTCGTTTTCTGGGGTTTTCACCACTCCACAGTACGTTTGACATGCAGAACCGGAGATATCTTGGTTTCGGTCGGGTTTCAAGCTGAGATATGCATTTTCTACGATAATCTTGGTGAAACATCTGTCCGAAGTATGCAGAAGCATCGAGAGCGCTCTTCTCGAGCTATTTAATGCGAGAAACACGTTCTCTGGTTGTTTTCACTACTCCACAGTGCGTTCGATATGCAGAACAGGCGATATCTTGATTTTCGTGGTGTTTCCAGCTGAGATATGCATTTTCTACGATAATCCTGGTGAGACTTCTGTCAGAAGTATGCAGAATCTTCGAGAACGATCTTTTCGAGCTACTTAATGCGAGAAACACGTTTTCTGGTGTTTTCACCACTCCACGGTACGTTTGACATGCAGAACCGGAGATATCTTGGTTTCGGTCGGGTTTCAAGTTGAGATATGCATTTTCTACGATAATCTTGGTGAAACATCTGTCCGAAGTATGCAGAAGCATCGAGAGCGCTCTTCTCGAGCTATTTAATGCGAGAAACACGTTCTCTGGTTGTTTTCACTACTCCACAGTGCGTTCGATATGCAGAACAGGCGATATCTTGATTTTCGTGGTGTTTCCAGCTGAGATATGCATTTTCTACGATAATCCTGGTGAGACTTCTGTCAGAAGTATGCAGAATCTTCGAGATCGCACTTTTCGAGCTATTTAATGCGAGAAACACGTTATCTGGTGTTTTCACCACTCCACAGTTGGTTTGATATGCAGAACCGGCGATATCTTGGTTTTCGTGGGGTTTCAAGCTGAGATATGCATTTTCTGCGATAATCTTGGTGAGACTTCTGTTAGAAGTATGCAGATGCATCGAGATCGCACTTTTCGAGCTAGTTAATGCGAGAAACACGTTATCTGGTGTTTTCACCACTCCACAGTTGGTTTGATATGCAGAACCGGCGATATTTTGGTTTTCGTCGGGTTTCAAGCTGAGATATGCATTTTCTACGATAATCTTGGTGAAACATCTGTCCGAAGTATGCAGAAACATCGAGAGCGCTCTTTTCGAGCTATTTAATGCGAGAAACTCGTTTTCTGGGGTTTTCACCACTCCACAGTTCGTTTGATATGCAGAACCGGCGATATCTTGGTTTTCGTGGGGTTTCAAGCTGAGATATGCATTTTCTGCGATAATCTTGGTGAGACTTCTGTTAGAAGTATGCAGATGCATCGAGATCGCACTTTTCGAGCTATTTAATGCGAGAAACACGTTATCTGGTGTTTTCACCACTCCACAATTGGTTTGATATGCAGAACCGGCGATATTTTGGTTTTCGTCGGGTTTCAAGCTGAGATATGCATTTTCTACGATAATCTTGGTGAAACATCTGTCCGAAGTATGCAGAAACATCGAGAGCGCTCTTTTCGATCTATTTAATGCGAGAAACTCGTTTTCTGGGGTTTTCACCACTCCACAGTACGTTTGACATGCAGAACCGGAGATATCTTGGTTTCGGTCGGGTTTCAAGATGAGATATGCATTTCCTGCGATAATCTTGGTGAGACTTCTGTCCGAAGTATGCTGAATCATCGAGATCGCTCTTCTCGAGCTATTTAATGCGAGAAACTCGTTCTGTGGTTGTTTTCACCACTCCACAGTGCGTTTGATATGCAGAACAGGCGATATCTTGATTTTCGTGGTGTTTCCAGCTGAGATATGCATTTTCTACGATAATCCTGGTGAGACTTCTGTCAGAAGTATGCAGAATCTTCGAGAACGCTCTTTTCGAGCTACTTAATGCGCTAAACACGTTTTCTGGTGTTTTCACCACTCCACGGTACGTTTGATATGCAGAACCGGCGATATCTTGGTTTTCGTGGGGTATCAAGCTGAGATATGCATTTTCCTGCGATAATCTTGTTGAGACTTCTGTCCGAAGTATGCTGAATCATCTAGATCACTCTTTTCGAGCTATTTAATGCGAGAAACACGTTATCTGGTGTTTTCACCACTCCACAGTGCGTTTGACATGCAGAACCGGCGATATCTTGGTTTTCGTGGGGTTTCAAGCTGAGATATACATTTTCTGCGATAATCTTGGTGAGACTACTGTCCGAAGTATGCAGAATCATCGAGATCGCTCGTATCGAGCTACTGAATGCGGGAAACACGTTATCTCGTGTTTTGACCACTCCAAAGTGCTTTGGATTTGCAGAACCGGAGATATTTTGGTTTTCTTCGGGTTGCAAGCTGTGATATGCATTTTCTACGATAAGCTTCGTAAAACATCTGTCCGAAGTATGCAGAAACATCGAGAGCGCTCTTTTCGAGGTATTTAATGCGTGAAACACGTTTTCTGGGGGTTTCACCACTCCACAGTTCGTTGGATATGCAGAACAGTAGATATGTTGGTTTTCGTGGGGTTTCAAGCAGAGATATGCATTTTCTGCGATAATCTTTGTGAGACATCTGTCAGAAGTATGCAGAATCATCGAGATCGCGCTTTTCGAGCTATTTAATGCGAGACACACGTTATCTGGTGTTTTCACCACTCCACAGTTGGTTTGATATGCAGAACCGGCGATATTTTGGTTTTCGTCGGGTTTCAAGCTGAGATATGCATTTTCTACGATAATCTTGGTGAAACCTCTGTCCGAAGTATGCAGAAACATCGAGAGCGCTCTTTTCGAGCTATTTAATGCGAGAAACTCGTTTTCTGGGGTTTTCACCACTCCACAGTTCGTTGGATATGCAGAACAGTAGATATCTTGGTTTTCGTGGGGTTTCAAGCAGAGATATGCATTTTCTGCGATAATCTTGGTGTGACTTCTGTTAGAAGTATGCAGAATCATCGAGATCGCAATTTTCGAGCTATTTAATGCGAGAAACACGTTATCTGGTGTTTCCACCACTCCATAGTTGGTTTGATATGCAGAACCTGCGATATTTTGGTTTTCGTCGGGTTTCAAGCTGAGATATGCATTTTCTACGATAATCTTGGTGAAACCTCTGTCCGAAGTATGCCGAATCATCGAGAGCGCTCTATTCGAGCTACTTAATGCACGAAGCACGTTTTCTGGTGTTTTCACCACTCCACGGTACGTTTGATGTGCAGAACCGCAGATAACTCGGTTTTCGTGGTGTTTCCAGCTGAGATATGCATTTTCTGCGATAATCTTGGTGGGTCTTTTGTCAGAAGTATGCAGAATCATCTAGATCGCTCTTTTCGAGCTACTTAATGCACGAAACACGTTTTCTGGTGTTTTCACCACTCCACAGTACGTTTGACATGCAGAACCAGCGATATCTTGGTGTTCGTGGGGTTGCAAGCTGAGATATGCATTTTCTACGATAATCCTGGTGAGACTTCTGTCAGAAGTATGCAGAATCTTCGAGAACGCTCTTTTCGAGCTACATAATGCGCGAAACACGTTTTCTGGTGTTTTGGCCACTCCACGGTACGTTTAATGTGCAGAACCGGAGATATTTTGGTTTTCATCGGGTTTCAAGCTGAGATATGCATTTTCTACGATAAGCTTGGTGAAACATCTGTCCGAAGTATGCTGAAACATCGAGATCGCTCTTTTCGAGCTAGTTAATGCGAGAAACACGTTATCTGGTGTCTTCACCACTCCACAGTGCGTTTGATATGCAGAACAGTAGATATCTTGGATTTCGTGGGGTTTCAAGCTGAGATATGCATTTTCTGCGATAATCTTGTTGAGACTTCTGTCCGAAGTATGCAGAATCATCGAGATCGCTCGTTTCGAGCTATTTAATGCGAGAAACACGTTATCTGGTGTTTTCACCACTCCACAGTGCGTTGGACATGCAGAACCGGAGATATTTTGGTTTTCGTCGGGTTTCAAGCTGAGATATGCATTTTGTACGATAAGGTTGGTGAGACATCTGTCCGAAGTATGCAGAAACATCGAGAGCGCTCTTTTCGAGCTATTTAATGCGAGAAACACGTTTTCTGGGGTTTTCACCACTCCACAGTTCTTTGGATATGCAGAACAGGAGATATCTTGGTTTGCGTGGGGTTTCAAGCAGAGATATGCATTTTCTGCGATAATCTTGGTGAGACTTCTGTTAGAAGTATGCAGAATCATCGAGATCGCACTTTTCGAGCTATTTAATGCGAGAAACACGTTATCTGGTGTTTTCACCACTCCACAGTGCGTTTGATATGCAGAACCGGCGATATCTTGGTTTTCGTGGGCTTTCAAGCTGAGATATGCATTTTCTACGATAATCTTGGTAAGACTTCTGTCCGAAGTATGCAGAATCATCGAGATCGCTCGTTTCGAGCTATTTAATGCGAGAAACACGTTATCTGGTGTTTTCACCACTCCACAGTGCGTTGGATATGCAGAACCGGAGATATTTTGGTTTTCGTCGGGTTTCTAGCTGAGATATGCATTTTTTACGATAATCTTGGTGAGACTTCTGTCCGGAGTATGCTTAATCATCGAGATCGCTCGTTTCGAGCTATTTAATGCAAGAAACACGTTATCTGGTGTTTTCACCACTCCACAGTGCGTTTGATATGCAGTACCAGCGATATCTTGGTTTTCGTGGGGTTTCAAGCTGAGATATGCATTTTTTACGATAATCTTGGTGAGACTTCTGTCCCAAGTATGCTTAATCATCGAGATCGCTCGTTTCGAACTATTTAATGCGAGAAACACGTTATCTGGTATTTTCACCACTCCACAGTGCGTATGATATGCAGAGTCGGCGATATCTTGGTTTTCGTGGGGTTTCAAGCTGAGATATGCATTTTTTTCGATAATCTTGGTGAGACTTCTGTCCGAAGTATGCTTAATCATCGAGATCGCTCGTTTCGAACTATTTAATGCGAGAAACACGTTATCTGGTGTTTTCACCACTCCACAGTGCGTATGATATGCAGAGTCGGCGATATCTTGGTTTTCGTGGGGTTTCAAGCTGAGATATGCATTTTCTGCGATAATCTTGGTGAGACTTCTGTCCGAAGTATGCTGAAACATCGAGATCGCTCTTTTCGAGCTAGTTAATGCGAGAAAAACCTTATCCGGTGTTTTCACCACTCCACAGTGCGTTTGATATGCAGAACCAGCGATATCTTGGCTTTCGTGGGGTTTCAAGCTGAGATATGCATTTATTACGATAATCTTGGTGAGACTTCTGTCCGAAGTATGCTGAATCATCGAGATCGCTCTTTTCGAGCTAGTTAGTGCGAGAAACACGTTATCTGGTGTTTTCACCACTCCACAGTGCGTTTGATATGCAGAACAGTAGATATCTTGGTTTTCGTGGGGTTTCAAGATGAAATATCCATTTTCTGCGATAATCTTGTTGAGACTTCTGTCCGAAGTATGCAGAAACATCGAGATCGCACTTTTCGAGCTATTTAATGCGAGAAACACGTTATCTGGAGTTTTCACCACTCCACAGTGCGTTTGATATGCAGAACAGGCGATATCTTGGTTTTCGTGGGGTTTAAAGCTGAGATATGCATTTCCTGCGATAATCTTGGTGAGACTTCTGTCCGAAGTATGCTCTATCATCGAGATCGCTCTTTTCGAGCTAGTTAGTGCGAGAAACACGTTATCTGGTGTTTTCACCACTCCACAGTGCGTTTGATATGCAGAACAGTAGATATCTTGGTTTTCGTGGGGTTTCAAGCTGAGATATGCATTTTCTGCGATAATCTTGGTGAGACTTCTGTTAGAAGTATGCAGAATCATCGAGATCGCTCTTTTCGAGCTATTTAATGCGAGAAACACGTTGTCTGGTGTTTTCACCACTCCACAGTGCGTTTGACATGCAGAACCAGCGATATCTTGGTTTTCGTGGGGTTTAAAGCTGAGATATGCATTTCCTGCGATAATCTTGGTGAGACTTCTGTCCGAAGTATGCTGAAACATCGAGATCGCTCTTTTCGAGCTAGTTAATGCGAGAAACACGTTATCTGGTGTCTTCACCACTCCACAGTGCGTTTGATATGCAGAACAGTAGATATCTTGGTTTTCCTAGGGTTTCAAGCTGAGATATGCATTTTCTGCGATAATCTTGTTGAGACTTCTGTCCGAAGTATGCAGAATCATCGAGATCGCTCGTTTCGAGCTATTTAATGCGAGAAACACGTTATCTGGTGTTTTCACCACTCCACAGTGCGTTGGATATGCAGAACCGGAGATATTTTGGTTTTCGTCGGGTTTCAAGCTGAGATATGCATTTTGTACGATAAGCTTGGTGAGACATCTGTCCGAAGTATGCAGAAACATCGAGAGCGCTCTTTTCGAGCTATTTAATGCGAGAAACACGTTTTCTGGGGTTTTCACCACTCCACAGTTCTTTGGATATGCAGAACAGGAGATATCTTGGTTTGCGTGGGGTTTCAAGCAGAGATATGCATTTTCTGCGATAATCTTGGTGAGACTTCTGTTAGAAGTATGCAGAATCATCGAGATCGCACTTTTCGAGCTATTTAATGCGAGAAACACGTTATCTGGTGTTTTCACCACTCCACAGTGCGTTTGATATGCAGAACCGGCGATATCTTGGTTTTGCGTGGGGTTTCAAGCTGAGATATGCATTTTCTGCGATAATCTTGGTGATACTTCTGTCCGAAGTATGCAGAATCATCGAGATCGCTCGTTTCGAGCTATTTAATGCGAGAAACACGTTACCTGGTGTTTTCACCACTCCACAGTGCGTTGGATATGCAGAACAGTAGATATCTTGGTTTTCGTAGGGTTTCAAGCTGGGATATGCATTTTCTGCGATAATCTTGGTGAGACTTCTGTTAGAAGTATGCAGAATCATCGAGATCCCACTTTTCGAGCTATTTAATGCGAGAAACACGTTATCTGGTGTTTTCACCACTCCACAGTGCGTTTGATATGCAGAACCGGCGATATCTTGGTTTTCGTGGGGTTTCAAGCTGAGATATGCATTTTCTACGATAATCTTGGTAAGACTTCTGTCCGAAGTATGCAGAATCATCGAGAATGCTCGTTTCGAGCTATTTAATGCGAGAAACACGTTATCTGGTGTTTTCACCACTCCACAGTGCGTTGGATATGCAGAAACGGAGATATTTTGGTTTTCGTCGGGTTTCTAGCTGAGATATGCATTTTTTACGATAATCTTGGTGAGACTTCTGTCCGGAGTATGCTTAATCATCGAGATCGCTCGTTTCGAGCTATTTAATGCAAGAAACACGTTATCTGGTGTTTTCACCACTCCACAGTGCGTTTGATATGCAGTACCAGCGATATCTTGGTTTTCGTGGGGTTTCAAGCTGAGATATGCATTTTTTACGATAATCTTGGTGAGACTTCTGTCCCAAGTATGCTTAATCATCGAGATCGCTCGTTTCGAACTATTTAATGCGAGAAACACGTTATCTGGTATTTTCACCACTCCACAGTGCGTATGATATGCAGAGTCGGCGATATCTTGGTATTCGTGGGGTTTCAAGCTGAGATATGCATTTTCTGCGATAATCTTGGTGAGACTTCTGTTAGAAGTATGCAGAATCATCGAGATCGCTCTTTTCGAGCTATTTAATGCGAGAAACACGTTGTCTGGTGTTTTCACCACTCCACAGTGCGTTTGACATGCAGAACCAGCGATATCTTGGTTTTCGTGGGGTTTAAAGCTGAGATATGCATTTCCTGCGATAATCTTGGTGAGACTTCTGTCCGAAGTATGCAGAATCATCGAGATCGCTCGTTTCGAGCTATTTAATGCGAGAAACACGTTATCTGGTGTTTTCACCACTCCACAGTGCGTTGGATATGAAGAACCGGAGATATTTTGGTTTTCGTCGGGTTTCAAGCTGAGATATGCATTTTGTACGATAAGCTTGGTGAGAGATCTGTCCGAAGTATGCAGAAACATCGAGAGCGCTCTTTTCGAGCTATTTAATGCGAGAAACACGTTTTCTGGGGTTTTCACCACTCCACAGTTCTTTGGATATGCAGAACAGGAGATATCTTGGTTTGCGTGGGGTTTCAAGCAGAGATATGCATTTTCTGCGATAATCTTGGTGAGACTTCTGTTAGAAGTATGCAGAATCATCGAGATCGCACTTTTCGAGCTATTTAATGCGAGAAACACGTTATCTGGTGTTTTCACCACTCCACAGTGCGTTTGATATGCAGAACCGGCGATATCTTGGCTTTCGTGGGGTTTCAAGCTGAGATATGCATTTATTACGATAATCTTGGTGAGACTTCTGTCCGAAGTATGCTGAATCATCGAGATCGCTCTTTTCGAGCTAGTAAGTGCGAGAAACACGTTATCTGGTGTTTTCACCACTCCACAGTGCGTTTGATATGCAGAACAGTAGATATCTTGGTTTTCGTGGGGTTTCAAGCTGAGATATGCATTTTCTGCGATAATCTTGGTGAGACTTCTGTTAGAAGTATGCAGAATCATCGAGATCGCTCTTTTCGAGCTAGTTAATGCGAGAAAAACCTTATCCGGTGTTTTCACCACTCCACAGTGCGTTTGATATGCAGAACCAGCGATATCTTGGCTTTCGTGGGGTTTCAAGCTGAGATATGCATTTATTACGATAATCTTGGTGAGACTTCTGTCCGAAGTATGCTGAATCATCGAGATCGCTCTTTTCGAGCTAGTTAGTGCGAGAAACACGTTATCTGGTGTTTTCACCACTCCACAGTGCGTTTGATATGCAGAACAGTAGATATCTTGGTTTTCTTGGGGTTTCAAGCTGAGATATGCATTTTCTACGATAATCTTGGTGAGACTTCTGTTAGAAGTATGCAGAATCATCGAGATCGCTCTTTTCGTGCTATTTAATGCCAGAAACACGTTATCTGGTGTTTTCACCACTCCACAGAGCGTTTGATATGCAGTACCAGCGACATCTTGGTTTTCGTGGGGTTTCAAGCTGAGATATGCATTTTCTGCGATAATCTTGGTGAGACTTCTGTCCGAAGTATGCAGAATCATCGAGATCGCTCGTTTCGAGCTATTTAATGCGAGAAACACGTTATCTGGTGTTTTCACCACTCCACAGTGCGTTGGATATGCAGAACCGGAGATATTTTGGTTTTCGTCGGGTTTCTAGCTGAGATATGCATTTTTTACGATAATCTTGGTGAGACTTCTGTCCGGAGTATGCTTAATCATCGAGATCGCTCGTTTCGAGCTATTTAATGCAAGAAACACGTTATCTGGTGTTTTCACCACTCCACAGTGCGTTTGATATGCAGTACCAGCGATATCTTGGTTTTCGTGGGGTTTCAAGCTGAGATATGCATTTTTTACGATAATCTTGGTGAGACTTCTGTCCCAAGTATGCTTAATCATCGAGATCGCTCGTTTCGAACTATTTAATGCGAGAAACACGTTATCTGGTATTTTCACCACTCCACAGTGCGTATGATATGCAGAGTCGGCGATATCTTGGTTTTCGTGGGGTTTCAAGCTGAGATATGCATTTATTGCGATAATCTTGGTGTGACTTCTCTCCGAAGTATGCTGAATCATCGAGATCGCTCTTTTCGAGCTAGTTAGTGCGAGAAACACGTTATCTGGTGTTTTCACCACTCCACAGTGCGTTTGATATGCAGAACAGTAGATATCTTGGTTTTCGTGGGGTTTCAAGCTGAGATATGCATTTTCTGCGATAATCTTGTTGAGACTTCTGTCCGAAGTATGCAGAATCATCGAGATCGCTCGTTTCGAGCTATTTAATGCGAGAAACACGTTATCTGGTGTTTTCACCACTCCACAGTGCGTTGGATATGCAGAACCGGAGATATTTTGGTTTTCGTCGGGTTTCACGCTGAGATATGCATTTTCTACGATAAGCTTGGTGAGACATCAGTCCGAAGTATTCAGAAACATCGAGAGCGCTCTTTTCGAGCTATTTAATGCGAGAAACACGTTTTCTGGGGTTTTCACCACTCCACAGTTCGTTGGATAAGCAGAACAGTAGATATCTTGGTTTTCGTGGGGTTTCAAGCAGAGATATGTATTTTCTGCGATAATCTTGGTGAGACTTCTGTTAGAAGTATGCAGAATCATCGAGATCGCACTTTTCGAGCTATTTAATGCGAGAAACACGTTATCTGGTGTTTTCACCACTTCACAGTGCGTTTGATATGCAGAACAGTGGATATCTTGGTTTTCGTTGGGTTTCAAGCTGAGATATGCATTTATTGCGATAATCTTGGTGTGACTTCTGTCCGAAGTATGCTGAATCATCGAGATCGCTCTTTTCGAGCTAGTTAGTGCGAGAAACACGTTATCTGGTGTTTTCACCACTCCACAGTGCGTTTGATATGCAGAACCAGCGATACCTTGGTTTTCGTGGGGTTTCAAGATGAGATATGCATTTTCTGCGTAAAGATTGGTGAGACTTCAGTCAGATGTATGCAGAATCATCTAGATCGCTCTTTTCGAGCTACTTAATGCTCGAAACACGTTTTCTGGTGTGTTCACCACTCCACAGTATGTTTGACATGCAGAACCGGAGATATCTTTGTTTCGGTCGGGTATCAAGCTGAGATATGCATTTTCTACGATAATCCTGGTGAGACTTCTGTCCGAAGTATGCTGAATCATCGAGATCGCTCTTTTAGAGCTAGTTAGTGCGAGAAACACGTTATCTGGTGTTTTCACCACTCCACAGTGCGTTTGATATGCAGAACAGTAGATATCTAGGTTTTCGTGGGGTTTCAAGCTGAGATATGCATTTTCTGCGATAATCTTGTTGAGACTTCTGTCCGAAGTATGCAGAATCATCGAGATCGCTCGTTTCGAGCTATTTAATGAGAGAAACACGTTATCTGGTGTTTTCACCACTCCACAGTGCGTTTGATATGCAGTACCAGCGACATCTTGGTTTTCGTGGGGTTTCACGCTGAGATATCCATTTTCTGCGATAATCTTGGTGAGACTTCTGTCCGAAGTATGCTGAATCATCGAGATCGCTCTTTTAGAGCTAGTTAGTGCGAGAAACACGTTATCTGGTGTTTTCACCACTCCACAGTGCGTTTGATATGCAGAACAGTAGATATCTTGGTTTTCGTGGGGTTTCAAGCTGAGATATGCATTTTCTGCGATAATCTTGTTGATACTTCCGTCCGAAGTATGCAGAATCATCGAGAGCGCTCTTTTCGAGCCATTTAATGCGAGAAACACGTTTTCTGGGGGTTTCACCACACCACAGTTCTTTGGATATGCAGGACAGGAGATATCTTGGTTTGCGTGGGGTTTCAAGCAGAGATATGCATTTTCTGCGATAATCTTGGTGAGACTTCTGTTAGAAGTATGCAGAATCATCGAGATCGCTCGTTTCGAACTATTTAATGCGAGAAACACGTTTTCTGGGGTTTTCACCACTCCACAGTGCGTTGGATATGCAGAACCGGAGATATTTTGGTTCTCGTCGGGTTTCAAGCTGACATATGCATTTTCTACGATAAGCTTGGTGAAACATCTGTCCGAAGTATGCAGAAACGTCGGGAGCGCTCTTTTCGAGCTATTTAATGCGAGAAACACGTTATCTGGTGTTTTCACCACTCCACAGTTGGTTTGATATGCAGAAACGGCAATATTTTGGTTTTCGTCGGGTTTCAGGCTGAGATATGCATTTTCTACGATAATCTTGGTGAAACATCTGTCCGAAGTATGCAGAAACATCGAGAGCGCTCTTTTCGAGCTATTTCATGCGAGAAACACGTTATCTGGTGTTTTAACCACTCCACAGTGCGTTTGATATGCAGAACAGTAGATATCTTGGTTTTCGTGGGGTTTCAAGCTGAGAGATGCATTTTCTGCGATAATCTTGTTGAGACTTCTGTCCGAAGTATGCAGAATCATCGAGGTCGCTCGTTTCGAACTACTTAATGCTCGAAACACGTTTTCTGGTGTTTTCACCACTCCACAGTATGTTTGACATGCAGAACCGGAGATATATTTGTTTCGGACGGGTATCAAGCTGAGATATGCATTTTCTACGATAATCCTGGTGAGACTTCTGTCAGAAGTATGCAGAATCTTCGAGAACGCTCTTTTCGAGCTACTTAATGCGCGAAACACGTTTTCTGGTGTTTTCACCACTCCACGGTACGTTTGATGTGCAGAGCCGGAGAAAACTCGGTTTTCGTCGGGTTTCAAGCTGAGATATGCATTTTCTACGATAATCTTGGTGAGACTTCTGTCAGAAGTATGCTGAATCATCGACATCGCTCTTTTAGAGCTAGTTAGTGCGAGAAACACGTTATCTGGTGTCTTCACCACTCCACAGTGCGTTTGATATGCAGAACAGTAGATATCTTGGTTTTCGTGGGGTTTCAAGCTGAGATATGCATTTTCTGCGATAATCTTGTAGAGACTTCTGTCCGAAGTATGCAGAATCATCGAGATCGCTCGTTTCGAGCTATTTAATGAGAGAAACACGTTTTCTGGGGTTTTCACCACTCCACAGTGCGTTTGATATGCTGAACAGTAGATATCTTGGTTTTCGTGGGGTTTCAAGATGAGATATGCATTTTCTGCGTAAATGTTGGTGAGACGTCAGTCAGATGTATGCAGAATCATCTAGATCGCTCTTTTCGAGCTACTTAATACTCGAAACACGTTTTCTGGTGTTTTCACCACTCCACAGTATGTTTGACATGCAGAACCGGAGATATATTTGTTTCGGTCGGGTATCAAGCTGAGATATGCATTTTCTACGATAATCCTGGTGAGACTTCTGTCAGAAGTATGCAGAATCTTCGAGAACGCTCTTTTCGAGCTACTTAATGCGCGTAACACGTTTTCTGGGGTTTTCACCACTCCACAGTGCGTTTGATATGCTGAACACAGCGATATCTTGGTTTTCGTGGGGTTTCAAGCTGAGATATGCATTTTTTACGATAACTTTGGTGAGACATCTGTCCGAAGTATGCAGAATCATCGAGATCAATCGTTTCGAGCTATTTAATTGCGAGAAACACGTTATCTGGTGTTTTCACCACTCCACAGTGCGTTTGATATGCAGAACCGGCGATATCTTGGTTTTCGTGGGGTTTCAAGCTAAGATAAGCATTTTCTGCGATAATCTTGGTGAGACTTCTGTCCGAAGTATGCTGAATCATTGAGATCGCTTTTTTCGAGCTAGTTAGTGCGAGAAACACGTTATCTGGTGTTTTCACCACTCCACAGTGCGTTTGATATGCAGAACAGTAGATATCTTGGTTTTCGTGGGGTTTCAAGCTGAGATATGCGTTTTCTGCGATAATCTTGTTGAGACTTCTGTCCGAAGTATGCAGAATCATCGAGATCGCTCGTTTCGAGCTATTTAATGCGAGAAACACGTTATCTGGTGTTTTCACCACTCCACAGTGCGTTTGATATGCAGTACCAGCGACAACTTGGTTTTCGTGGGGTTTCACGCTGAGATATCCATTTTCTGCGATAATCTTGGTGAGACTTCTGTCCGAAGTATGCTGAATCATCGAGATCGCTCTTTTAGAGCTAGTTAGTGCGAGAAACACGTTATCTGGTGTTTTCACCACTCCACAGTGCGTTTGATATGCAGAACAGTAGATATCTTGGTTTTCGTGGGGTTTCAAGCTGAGATATGCATTTTCTGCAATAATCTTGTTGATACTTCCGTCCGAAGTATGCAGAATCATCGAGAGCGCTCTTTTCGAGCCATTTAATGCGAGAAACACGTTTTCTGGGGGTTTCACCACACCACAGTTCTTTGGATATGCAGGACAGGAGATATCTTGGTTTGCGTGGGGTTTCAAGCAGAGATATGCATTTTCTGCGATAATCTTGGTGAGACTTCTGTTAGAAGTATGCAGAATCATCGAGATCGCTCGTTTCGAACTATTTAATGCGAGAAACACGGTTTCTGGGGTTTTCACCACTCCACAGTGCGTTGGATATGCAGAACCGGAGATATTTTGGTTTTCGTCGGGTTTCAAGCTGACATATGCATTTTCTACGATAAGCTTGGTGAAACATCTGTGCGAAGTATGCAGAAACGTCGAGAGGGCTCTTTTCGAGCTATTTAATGCGAGAAACACGTTTTCTGGTGTTTTCACCACTCCACAGTGCGTTGGATATGCAGAACCGGAGATATTTTGGTTTTCGTCGGGTTTCAAGCTGAGATATGCATTTTCTACGATAAGCTTGGTGAAACATCTGTCCGAAGTATGCAGAAACGTCGAGAGCGCTCTTTTCGACCTATTTAATGCGAGAAACACGTTTTCTGGGGTTTTCACCACTCCACAGTGCGTTGGATATGCAGAACCGGAGATATAGTGGTTTTCGTCGGGTTTCAAGCTGAGATATGCATTTTCTACGATAAGCTTGGTGAAACATCTGTCCGAAGTATGCAGAAACGTCGGGAGCGCTCTTTTCGAGCTATTTAATGCGAGAAACACGTTATCTGGTGTTTTCACCACTCCACAGTTGGTTTGATATGCAGAACCGGCGATATTTTGGTTTTCGTCGGGTTTCAGGCTGAGATATGCATTTTCTACGATAATCTTCGTGAAACATCTGTCCGAAGTATGCAGAAACATCGAGAGCGCTCTTTTCGAGCTATTTCATGCGAGAAACACGTTATCTGGTGTTTTAACCACTCCACAGTGCGTTTGATATGCAGAACAGTAGATATCTTGGTTTTCGTGGGGTTTCAAGCTGAGAGATGCATTTTCTGCGATAATCTTGTTGAGACTTCTGTCAGAAGTATGCAGAATCTTCGAGAACGCTCTTTTCGAGCTGCTTAATGCGCGAAACACGTTTTCTGGTGTTTTCACCACTCCACGGTACGTTTGATGTGCAGAGCCGGAGAAAACTCGGTTTTCGTCGGGTTTCAAGCTGAGATATGCATTTTCTACGATAATCTTGGTGAGACTTCTGTCAGAACTATGCAGAATCTTCGAGAACGCTCTTTTCGAGCTACTTAATGCGCGTAACACGTTTTCTGGTGTTTTCATCACTCCACGGTACGTTTGATGTGCAGAGCCGGAGAAAACTCGGTTTTCGTCGGGTTTCAAGCTGAGATATGCATTTTCTACGATAAGCTTGGTGAGACATCTGTCCGAAGTATGCAGAATCATCGAGAGCGCTCTTTTCGAGCCATTTAATGCGAGAAACACGTTTTCTGGGGGTTTCACCACGCCACAGTTCTTTGGATATGCAGGACAGGAGATATCTTGGTTTGCGTGGGGTTTCAAGAAGAGATATGCATTTTCTGCGATAATCTTGGTGAGACTTCTGTTAGAAGTATGCAGAATCATCGAGATCGCACTTTTCGAGCTATTTAATGCGGGAAACACGTTATCTGGTGTTTTCACCACTCCACAGTGCGTTTGATATGCAGAACCGCCGATATCTTGGTTTTCGTGGGGTTTCAAGCTGAGATATGCATTTTCTGCGATAATCTTGGTGAGACTTCTGTCCGAAGTATGCTGAATCATCGAGATCGCTCGTTTCGAACTATTTAATGCGAGAAACACGTTTTCTGGGGTTTTCACCACTCCACAGTGCGTTGGATATGCAGAACCGGAGATATTTTGGTTTTCGTCGGGTTTCAAGTTGACATATGCATTTTCTACGATAATCTTGGTGAGACTACTGTCCGAAGTATGCTTAATCATCGAGATCGCTCGTTTCGAGCTATTTAAGGCGAGAAACACGTTATCTGGTGTTTTCACCACTCCACAGTTGGTTTGATATGCAGAACCGGCGATATCTTGGTTTTCGTGGGGATTAAAGCTGAGATATGCATTTTCTGCGATAATCTTGGTGAGACTTCTGTCCGAAGTATGCAGAAACGTCGAGAGCGCTCTTTTCGACCTATTTAATGCGAGAAACACGTTTTCTGGGGTTTTCGCCACCCCACAGTGCGTTGGATATGCAGAACCGGAGATATTTTGGTTTTCGTCGGGTTTCAAGCTGAGATATGCATTTTCTACGATAAGCTTGGTGAAACATCTGTCCGAAGTATGCAGAAACGTCGAGAGCGCTCTTTTCGACCTATTTAATGCGAGAAAAACGTTTTCTGGGGTTTTCACCACTCCACAGTGCGATGGATATGCAGAACCGGAGATATTTTGGTTTTCGTCGGGTTTCAAGCTGAGATATGCATTTTCTACGATAACCTTGGTGAAACATCTGTCCGAAGTATGCAGAAACGTCGGGAGCGCTCTTTTCGAGCTATTTAATGCGAGAAACACGTTTTCTGGGGTTTTCACCACTCCACAGTGCGTTGGATATGCAGAACCGGAGATATTTTGGTTTTCGTCGGATTTCAAGCTGCGATATGCATTTTCTACGATAAGCTTGGTGAAACATCTGTCCGAAGTATGCAGAAACGTCGAGAGCGCTCTTTTCGACCTATTTAATGCGAGAAACACGTTTTCTGGGGTTTTCACCACTCCACTGTTCGTTGGATATGCAGAACAGTAGATATCTTGGTTTTCGTGGGGTTTCAAGCTGAGAGATGCATTTTCTGCGATAATCTTGTTGAGACTTCTGTCCGAAGTATGCAGAATCATCGAGGTCGCTCGTTTCGAACTATTTAATGCGAGAAACACGTTATCTGGTGTTTTCACCACTCCACAGTGCGTTGGATATGCAGAACCGGAGATATTTTCGGTTTTCTTCGGGTTTCAAGCTGAGATATGCATTTTCTACGATAAGCTTGGTGAGACATCTGTCCGAAGTATGCAGAAACGTCGCGAGCGCTCTTTTCGAGCTATTTAATGCGAGAAACACGTTTTATGGGGTTTTCACCACTCCACAGTTCGTTGGATATGCAGAACAGTAGATATCTTGGTTTTCGTGGGGTTTCAAGCAGAGATATGCATTTTCTGCGCTAATCTTGGGGAGACTTCTGTTAGAAGTATGCAGAATCATCGAGATCGCACTTTTCGAGCTATTTAATGCGAGAAACACGCTATCTGGTGTTTTCACCACTCCACAGTTGGTTTGATATGCAGAACCGGCGATATTTTGGTTTTCGTCGGGTTTCAAGCTGAGATATGCATTTTCTACGATAATCTTGGTGAAACATCTGTCCGAAGTATGCAGAAACATCGAGAGCGCTCTTATCGAGCTATTTAATGCGAGAAACACGTTATCTGGTGTTTTAACCACTCCACAGTGCGTTTGATATGCAGAACCGGAGATATTTTGGTTTTCGTCGGGTTTCAAGCTGAGATATGCATTTTCTACGATAAGCTTGGTGAGACATCTGTCCGAAGTATGCAGAAACGTCGGGAGCGCTCTTTTCGAGCTATTTAATGCGAGAAACACGTTTTCTGGGGTATTCACCACTCCACAGTGCGTTGGATATGCAGAACCGGAGATATTTTGGTTTTCGTCGGGTTTCAAGCTGAGATATGCATTTTCTACGATAAGCTTGGTGAAACATCTGTCCGAAGTATGCAGAAACGTCGAGAGCGCTCTTTTCGAACTATTTAATGCGAGAAACACGTTTTCTGGGGTTTTCACCACTCCACAGTGCGTTTGATATGCAGAACAGTAGATGTCTTGGTTTTCGTGGGGTTTCAAGCTGAGATATGCATTTTCTGCGATAATCTTGTTGAGACTTCTGTCCGAAGTATGCAGAATCATCGAGATCGCTCGTTTCGAGCTATTTAATGCGAGAAACACGTTATCTGGTGTTTTCACCACTCCACAGTGCGTTGGATATGCAGAACCGGAGATATTTTGGTTTTCGTCGGGTTTCAAGCTGAGATATGCATTTTCTACGATAAGCTTGGTGAGACATCTGTCCGAAGTATGCAGAAACGTCGGGAGCGCTCTTCTCGAGCTATTTAATGCGAGAAACACGTTTTCTGGTGTTTTCACCACTCCACAGTTCGTTGGATATGCAGAACAGTAGATATCTTGGTTTTCGTGGGGTTTCAAGCAGAGATATGCATTTTCTGCGCTAATCTTGGGGAGACTTCTGTTAGAAGTATGCAGAATCATCGAGATCGCACTTTTCGAGCTATTTAATTCGAGAAACACGTTATCTGGTGTTTTAACCACTCCACAGTGCGTTTAATATGCAGAACAGTAGATATCTTGGTTTTCGTGGGGTTTCAAGCTGAGATATGCATTTTCTGCGATAATCTTGTTGAGACTTCTGTCCGAAGTATGCAGAACCATCGAGATCGCTCGTTTCGAACTATTTAATGCGAGAAACACGTTTTCTGGGGGTTTCACCACTCCACAGTGCGTTGGATATGCAGAACCGGAGATATTTTGGTTTTCGTCGGGTTTCAAGCTGACATATGCATTTTCTACGATAAGCTTGGTGAAACATCTGTCCGAAGTATGCAGAAACGTCGAGAGCGCTCTTTTCGAGCTATTTAATGCGAGAAACACGTTTTCTGGTGTTTTCACCACTCCACAGTGCGTTGGATATGCAGAACCGGAGATATTTTGGTTTTCGTCGGCTTTCAAGCTGAGATATGCATTTTCTACGATAAGCTTGGTGAAACATCTGTCCGAAGTATGCTGAAACATCGAGATCGCTCTTTTCGAGCTAGTTAATGCGAGAAAAACCTTATCCGGTGTTTTCACCACTCCACAGTGCGTTTGATATGCAGAACAGTAGATATCTTGGTTTTCGTGGGGTTTCAAGCTGAGATATGCATTTTCTGCGATAATCTTGTTGAGACTTCTGTCCGAAGAATGCAGAATCATCGAGATCGCTCGTTTCTAGCTACTTAATGCGAGAAACACGTTATCTGGTGTTTTCACCACTCCACAGTGCGTTGGATATGCAGAACCGGCGATATTTTGGTTTTCGTCGGGTGTCAAGCTCAGATATGCATTTTCTACGATAATCTTGGTGAAACATCTGTCCGAAGTATGGAGAAACATCGAAAGCGCTCTTTTCGAGCTATTTAATGCGAGAAACTCGTTTTCTGGGGTTTTCACCACTCCACAGTGCGTTTGATATGCAGAACCGGCGATATCTTGATTTTCGTGGTGTTTCCCGCTGAGATATGCATTTTCTGCGATAATCTTGGATATTCTTCTGTGAGAAGTATGCAGAATCACCGAAATCGCTGTTTTCGTGCTATTGAATGCGAAAAACACGTTTTATGGTGTTTTCAGCACTCCACAGTGCGTTTGATATGCAGAACCGGAGATATCTTGGTTTCGCTCGGGTTTCAACCTGAGATATGCATTTTCTACGATAGTCCTGGTGAGACTTCTGTCAGAAGTATGCTGAAACATCGAGATCGCTCTTTTCGAGCTAGTTAATGCGAGAAAAACCTTATCCGGTGTTTTCACCACTCCACAGTGCGTTTGATATGCAGAACAGTAGATATCTTGGTTTTCGTGGGGTTTCAAGCTGAGATATGCATTTTCTGCGATAATCTTGTTGAGACTTCTGTCCGAAGTATGCAGAACCATCGAGATCGCTCGTTTCGAACTATTTAATGCGAGAAACACGTTTTCTGGGGGTTTCACCACTCCACAGTGCGTTGGATATGCAGAACCGGAGATATTTTGGTTTTCGTCGGGTTTCAAGCTGACATATGCATTTTCTACGATAAGCTTGGTGAAACATCTGTCCGAAGTATGCAGAAACGTCGAGAGCGCTCTTTTCGAGCTATTTAATGCGAGAAACACGTTTTCTGGTGTTTTCACCACTCCACAGTGCGTTGGATATGCAGAACCGGAGATATTTTGGTTTTCGTCGGCTTTCAAGCTGAGACATGCATTTTCTACGATAAGCTTGGTGAAACATCTGTCCGAAGTATGCTGAAACATCGAGATCGCTCTTTTCGAGCTAGTTAATGCGAGAAAAACCTTATCCGGTGTTTTCACCACTCCACAGTGCGTTTGATATGCAGAACAGTAGATATCTTGGTTTTCGTGGGGTTTCAAGCTGAGATATGCATTTTCTGCGATAATCTT
Organism: Anthophora plumipes; assembly: GCA_951804975.1. Taxonomy (NCBI): domain Eukaryota; kingdom Metazoa; phylum Arthropoda; class Insecta; order Hymenoptera; family Apidae; genus Anthophora; species Anthophora plumipes. The sequence goes on along the minus strand of CATORF010000790.1, from coordinate 16,089 downwards.
GTTGAGACTTCTGTCCGAAGAATGCAGAATCATCGAGATCGCTCGTTTCTAGCTACTTAATGCGAGAAACACGTTATCTGGTGTTTTCACCACTCCACAGTGCGTTGGATATGCAGAACCGGCGATATTTTGGTTTTCGTCGGGTGTCAAGCTCAGATATGCATTTTCTACGATAATCTTGGTGAAACATCTGTCCGAAGTATGGAGAAACATCGAAAGCGCTCTTTTCGAGCTATTTAATGCGAGAAACTCGTTTTCTGGGGTTTTCACCACTCCACAGTGCGTTTGATATGCAGAACCGGCGATATCTTGATTTTCGTGGTGTTTCCCGCTGAGATATGCATTTTCTGCGATAATCTTGGATATTCTTCTGTGAGAAGTATGCAGAATCACCGAAATCGCTGTTTTCGTGCTATTGAATGCGAAAAACACGTTTTATGGTGTTTTCAGCACTCCACAGTGCGTTTGATATGCAGAACCGGAGATATCTTGGTTTCGCTCGGGTTTCAACCTGAGATATGCATTTTCTACGATAGTCCTGGTGAGACTTCTGTCAGAAGTATGCTGAAACATCGAGATCGCTCTTTTCGAGCTAGTTAATGCGAGAAAAACCTTATCCGGTGTTTTCACCACTCCACAGTGCGTTTGATATGCAGAACCGGAGATATCTTGGTTTTCGTGGGGTTTCAAGCTGAGATATGCATTTCCTGCGATAATCTTGGTGAGGCTTCTGTCAGAAGTATGCAGAATCTTCGAGAACGCTCTTTTCGAGCTACTTAATGCGCGAAACACGTTTTCTGGTGTTTTCAGCACTCCACGGTACGTTTGATGTGCAGAACCGGAGATAACTCGGTTTTCGTCGGGTTTCATGCTGAGATATGCATTTTCTACGATAATCTTGGTGAGACTTCTGTTAGAAGTATGCAGAATCATCGAGATCGCACTTTTCGAGCTATTTAATGCGAGAAACACGTTATCTGGTGTTTTCACCACTCCACAGTGCGTTGGATATGCGGAACCGGAGATATTTTGGTTTTCGTCGGGTTTCAAGCTGAGATATGCATTTTCTACGATAAGCTTGGTGAGACATCAGTCCGAAGTATTCAGAAACATCGAGAGCGCTCTTTTCGAGCTATTTAATGCGAGAAACACGTTTTCTGGGGTTTTCACCACTCCACAGATCGTTGGATAAGCAGAACAGTAGATATCTTGGTTTTCGTGGGGTTTCAAGCAGAGATATGCATTTTCTGCGATAATCTTGGTGAGACATCTGTCCGACGTATGCTGAAACATCGAGATCGCTCTTTTCGACCTAGTAAATGCGAGAAAAACCTTATCCGGTGTTTTCACCACTCCACAGTGCGTTTGATATGCAGAACCAGCGATATCTTGGCTTTCGTGGGGTTTCAAGCTGAGATATGCATATATTGCGATAATCTTGGTGTGACTTCTGTCCGAAGTATGCTGAATCATCGAGATCGCTCTTTTCGAGCTAGTTAGTGCGAGAAACCCGTTATCTGGTGTTTTCACCACTCCACAGTGCGTTTGATATGCAGAACAGTAGATATCTTGGTTTTCGTTGGGTTTCAAGCTGAGATATGCATTTATTGCGATAATCTTGGTGTGACTTCTGTCCGAAGTATGCTGAATCATCGAGATCGCTCTTTTCGAGCTAGTTAGTGCGAGAAACACGTTATCTGGTGTTTTCACCACTCCACAGTGCGTTTGATATGCAGAACAGTAGATATCTTGGTTTTCGTGGGGTTTCAAGCTGAGATATGCATTTTCTGCGATAATCTTGTTGAGACTTCTGTCCGAAGTATGCAGAATCATCGAGATCGCTCGTTCCGAGCTATTTAATGCGAGAAACACGTTATCTGGTGTTTTCACCACTCCACAGTGCGGTGGATATGCAGAACCGGAGTTATTTTGGTTTTCGTCGGGTTTCATGCTGAGATATGCATTTTCTACGATAAGCTTGGTGAGACATCAGTCCGAAGTATGCAGAAACACGAGAGCGCTCTTTCCGAGCTATTTAATGCGAGAAACACGTTTTCTGGGGTTTTCACCACTCCACAGTTCGTTGGATATGCTGAACAGTAGATATCTTGGTTTTCGTGGGGTTTCAAGCAGAGATATGCATTTTCTGCGATAATCTTGGTGAGACTGCTGTTAGAAGTCTGCAGAATCATCGAGATCGCTCTTTTCGAGCTACTTAATACGAGAAACACGTTTTCTGGTGTTTTCACCACTCCACAGTGCGTTTGATATGCAGAACCAGCGATATCTTGGTTTTCGTGGGGTTTCAAGACGAGATATGCATTTTCTGCGTAAATATTGGTGAGACTTCAGTCAGATGTATGCAGAATCATCTAGATCGCTCTTTTCGAGCTACTTAATGCTCGAAACACGTTTTCTGGTGTTTTCACCACTCCACAGTATGTTTGACATGCAGAACCGGAGATATCTTTGTTTCGGTCGGGTATCAAGCTGAGATATGCATTTTCTACGATAATCCTGGTGAGACTTCTCTCCGAAGTATGCTGAATCATCGAGATCGCTCTTTTAGAGCTAGTTAGTGCGAGAAACACGTTATCTGGTGTTTTCACCACTCCACAGTGCGTTTGATATGCAGAACAGTAGATATCTAGGTTTTCGTGGGGTTTCAAGCTGAGATATGCATTTTCTGCGATAATCTTGTTGAGACTTCTGTCCGAAGTATGCAGAATCATCGAGATCGCTCGTTTCGAGCTATTTAATGAGAGAAACACGTTATCTGGTGTTTTCACCACTCCACAGTGCGTTTGATATGCAGTACCAGCGACATCTTGGTTTTCGTGGGGTTTCACGCTGAGATATCCATTTTCTGCGATAATCTTGGTGAGACTTCTGTCCGAAGTATGCTGAATCATCGAGATCGCTCTTTTAGAGCTAGTTAGCGCGAGAAACACGTTATCCGGTGTTTTCACCACTCCACAGTGCGTTTGATATGCAGAACAGTAGATATCTTGGTTTTCGTGGGGTTTCAAGCTGAGATATGCATTTTCTGCGATAATCTTGTTGATACTTCCGTCCGAAGTATGCAGAATCATCGAGAGCGCTCTTTTCGAGCCATTTAATGCGAGAAACACGTTTTCTGGGGGTTTCACCACACCACAGTTCTTTGGATATGCAGGACAGGAGATATCTTGGTTTGCGTGGGGTTTCAAGCAGAGATATGCATTTTCTGCGATAATCTTGGTGAGACTTCTGTTAGAAGTATGCAGAATCATCGAGATCGCTCGTTTCGAACTATTTAATGCGAGAAACACGTTTTCTGGGGTTTTCACCACTCCACAGTGCGTTGGATATGCAGAACCGGAGATATTTTGGTTTTCGTCGGGTTTCAAGCTGACATATGCATTTTCTACGATAAGCTTGGTGAAACATCTGTCCGAAGTATGCAGAAACGTCGGGAGCGCTCTTTTCGAGCTATTTAATGCGAGAAACACGTTATCTGGTGTTTTCACCACTCCACAGTTGGTTTGATATGCAGAACCGGCGATATTTTGGTTTTCGTCGGGTTTCAGGCTGAGATATGCATTTTCTGCGATAATCTTGTTGAGACTTCTGTCCGAAGTATGCAGAATCATCGAGGTCGCTCGTTTCGAACTACTTAATGCTCGAAACACGTTTTCTGGTGTTTTCACCACTCCACAGTATGTTTGACATGCAGAACCGGAGATATATTTGTTTCGGACGGGTATCAAGCTGAGATATGCATTTTCTACGATAATCCTGGTGAGACTTCTGTCAGAAGTATGCAGAATCTTCGAGAACGCTCTTTTCGAGCTACTTAATGCGCGAAACACGTTTTCTGGTGTTTTCACCACTCCACGGTACGTTTGATGTGCAGAGCCGGAGAAAACTCGGTTTTCGTCGGGTTTCAAGCTGAGATATGCATTTTCTACGATAATCTTGGTGAGACTTCTGTCAGAAGTATGCAGAATCTTCGAGATCGCTCTTTTCGAGCTATTTAATGCGATAAACACGTTATCTGGTGTGTTCACCACTCCACAGAGCGTTTGATATGCAGTACCAGCGACATCTTGGTTTTCGTGGGGTTTCAAGCTGAGATATGCATTTTCTGCGATAATCTTGGTGAGACTTCTGTCAGAAGTATGCAGAATCTTCGAGATCGCTCTTTTCGAGCTATTTAATGCGAGAAACACGTTATCTGGTGTTTTCACCACTCCACAGTGCGTTTGATATGCAGTACCAGCGACATCTTGGTTTTCGTGGGGTTTCAAGCTGAGATATGCATTTTCTGCGATAATCTTGTAGAGACTTCTGTCCGAAGTATGCAGAATCATCGAGATCGCTCGTTTCGAGCTATTTAATGAGAGAAACACGTTTTCTGGGGTTTTCACCACTCCACAGTGCGTTTGATATGCTGAACAGTAGATATCTTGGTTTTCGTGGGGTTTCAAGCTGAGATATGCATTTTCTGCGATAATCTTGTAGAGACTTCTGTCCGAAGTATGCAGAATCATCGAGATCGCTCGTTTCGAGCTATTTAATGAGAGAAACACGTTTTCTGGGGTTTTCACCACTCCACAGTGCGTTTGATATGCTGAACAGTAGATATCTTGGTTTTCGTGGGGTTTCAAGATGAGATATGCATTTTCTGCGTAAATGTTGGTGAGACGTCAGTCAGATGTATGCAGAATCATCTAGATCGCTCTTTTCGAGCTACTTAATACTCGAAACACGTTTTCTGGTGTTTTCACCACTCCACAGTATGTTTGACATGCAGAACCGGAGATATATTTGATTCGGTCGGGTATCAAGCTGAGATATGCATTTTCTACGATAATCCTGGTGAGACTTCTGTCAGAAGTATGCAGAATCTTCGAGAACGCTCTTTTCGAGCTACTTAATGCGCGTAACACGTTTTCTGGGGTTTTCACCACTCCACAGTGCGTTTGATATGCAGAACCGTCGATATCTTGGTTTTCGTGGGGTTTCAAGCTAAGATAGGCATTTTCTGCGATAATCTTGGTGAGACTTCTGTCCGAAGTATGCTGAATCATTGAGATCGCTCTTTTCGAGCTAGTTAGTGCGAGAAACACGTTATCTGGTGTTTTCACCACTCCACAGTGCGTTTGATATGCAGAACAGTAGATATCTTGGTTTTCGTGGGGTTTCAAGCTGAGATATGCGTTTTCTGCGATAATCTTGTTGAGACTTCTGTCCGAAGTATGCAGAATCATCGAGATCGCTCGTTTCGAGCTATTTAATGCGAGAAACACGTTATCTGGTGTTTTTACCACTCCACAGTGCGTTGGATATGCAGAACCGCCAATATCTTGGTTTTCGTGGGGTTTCAAGCTGAGATATGCATTTTCTGCGATAATCTTGTTGAGACTTCTGTCCGAAGTATGCAGAATCATCGAGATCGCTCTTTTCGAGCTACTTAATGCGCGAAACACGTTATCTGGTGTTTTCACCACTCCACAGTGCGTTTGATATGCAGTACCAGCGACATCTTGGTTTTCGTGGGGTTTCACGCTGAGATATCCATTTTCTGCGATAATCTTGGTGAGACTTCTGTCCGAAGTATGCTGAATCATCGAGATCGCTCTTTTAGAGCTAGTTAGTGCGAGAAACACGTTCTCTGGTGTTTTCACCACTCCACAGTGCGTTTGATATGCAGAACAGTAGATATCTTGGTTTTCGTGGGGTTTCAAGCTGAGATATGCATTTTCTGCGATAATCTTGTTGATACTTCCGTCCGAAGTATGCAGAATCATCGAGAGCGCTCTTTTCGAGCCATTTAATGCGAGAAACACGTTTTCTGGGGGTTTCACCACACCACAGTTCTTTGGATATGCAGGACAGGAGATATCTTGGTTTGCGTGGGGTTTCAAGCAGAGATATGCATTTTCTGCGATAATCTTGGTGAGACTTCTGTTAGAAGTATGCAGAATCATCGAGATCGCTCGTTTCGAACTATTTAATGCGAGAAACACGTTTTCTGGGGTTTTCACCACTCCACAGTGCGTTGGATATGCAGAACCGGAGATATTTTGGTTTTCGTCGGGTTTCAAGCTGACATATGCATTTTCTACGATAAGCTTGGTGAAACATCTGTGCGAAGTATGCAGAAACGTCGAGAGCGCTCTTTTCGAGCTATTTAATGCGAGAAACACGTTTTCTGGTGTTTTCACCACTCCACAGTGCGTTGGATATGCAGAACCGGAGATATTTTGGTTTTCGTCGGGTTTCAAGCTGAGATATGCATTTTCTACGATAAGCTTGGTGAAACATCTGTCCGAAGTATGCAGAAACGTCGAGAGCGCTCTTTTCGACCTATTTAATGCGATAAACACGTTATCTGGTGTGTTCACCACTCCACAGAGCGTTTGATATGCAGTACCAGCGACATCTTGGTTTTCGTGGGGTTTCAAGCTGAGATATGCATTTTCTGCGATAATCTTGTTGATACTTCCGTCCGAAGTATGCAGAATCATCGAGAGCGCTCTTTTCGAGCCATTTAATGCGAGAAACACGTTTTCTGGGGGTTTCACCACACCACAGTTCTTTGGATATGCAGGACAGGAGATATCTTGGTTTGCGTGGGGTTTCAAGCAGAGATATGCATTTTCTGCGATAATCTTGGTGAGACTTCTGTCCGAAGTATGCTGAATCATCGACATCGCTCTTTTAGAGCTAGTTAGTGCGAGAAACACGTTATCTGGTGTCTTCACCACTCCACAGTGCGTTTGATATGCAGAACAGTAGATATCTTGGTTTTCGTGGGGTTTCAAGCTGAGATATGCATTTTCTGCGATAATCTTGTAGAGACTTCTGTCCGAAGTATGCAGAATCATCGAGATCGCTCGTTTCGAGCTATTTAATGAGAGAAACACGTTTTCTGGGGTTTTCACCACTCCACAGTGCGTTTGATATGCTGAACAGTAGATATCTTGGTTTTCGTGGGGTTTCAAGGTGAGATATGCATTTTCTGCGTAAATGTTGGTGAGACGTCAGTCAGATGTATGCAGAATCATCTAGATCGGTCTTTTCGAGCTACTTAATACTCGAAACACGTTTTCTGGTGTTTTCACCACTCCACAGTATGTTTGACATGCAGAACCGGAGATATATTTGTTTCGGTCGGGTATCAAGCTGAGATATGCATTTTCTACGATAATCCTGGTGAGACTTCTGTCAGAAGTATGCAGAATCTTCGAGAACGCTCTTTTCGAGCTACTTAATGCGCGTAACACGTTTTCTGGGGTTTTCACCACTCCACAGTGCGTTTGATATGCTGAACACAGCGATATCTTGGTTTTCGTGGGGTTTCAAGCTGAGATATGCATTTTTTACGATAACTTTGGTGAGACATCTGTCCGAAGTATGCAGAATCATCGAGATCAATCGTTTCGAGCTATTTAATTGCGAGAAACACGTTATCTGGTGTTTTCACCACTCCACAGTGCGTTTGATATGCAGAACCGGCGATATCTTGGTTTTCGTGGGGTTTCAAGCTAAGATAAGCATTTTTTGCGATAATCTTGGTGAGACTTCTGTCCGAAGTATGCTGAATCATTGAGATCGCTCTTTTCGAGCTAGTTAGTGCGAGAAACACGTTATCTGGTGTTTTCACCACTCCACAGTGCGTTTGATATGCAGTACCAGCGACATCTTGGTTTTCGTGGGGTTTCACGCTGAGATATCCATTTTCTGCGATAATCTTGGTGAGACTTCTGTCCGAAGTATGCTGAATCATCGAGATCGCTCTTTTAGAGCTAGTTAGTGCGAGAAACACGTTATCTGGTGTTTTCACCACTCCACAGTGCGTTTGATATGCAGAACAGTAGATATCTTGGTTTTCGTGGGGTTTCAAGCTGAGATATGCATTTTCTGCGATAATCTTGTTGATACTTCCGTCCGAAGTATGCAGAATCATCGAGAGCGCTCTTTTCGAGCCATTTAATGCGAGAAACACGTTTTCTGGGGGTTTCACCACACCACAGTTCTTTGGATATGCAGGACAGGAGATATCTTGGTTTGCGTGGGGTTTCAAGCAGAGATATGCATTTTCTGCGATAATCTTGGTGAGACTTCTGTTAGAAGTATGCAGAATCATCGAGATCGCTCGTTTCGAACTATTTAATGCGAGAAACACGTTTTCTGGGGTTTTCACCACTCCACAGTGCGTTGGATATGCAGAACCGGAGATATTTTGGTTTTCGTCGGGTTTCAAGCTGACATATGCATTTTCTACGATAAGCTTGGTGAAACATCTGTCCGAAGTATGCAGAAACGTCGGGAGCGCTCTTTTCGAGCTATTTAATGCGAGAAACACGTTATCTGGTGTTTTCACCACTCCACAGTTGGTTTGATATGCAGAACCGGCGATATTTTGGTTTTCGTCGGGTTTCAGGCTGAGATATGCATTTTCTACGATAATCTTGGTGAAACATCTGTCCGAAGTATGCAGAAACATCGAGAGCGCTCTTTTCGAGCTATTTCATGCGAGAAACACGTTATCTGGTGTTTTAACCACTCCACAGTGCGTTTGATATGCAGAACAGTAGATATCTTGGTTTTCGTGGGGTTTCAAGCTGAGAGATGCATTTTCTGCGATAATCTTGTTGAGACTTCTGTCCGAAGTATGCAGAATCATCGAGGTCGCTCGTTTCGAACTACTTAATGCTCGAAACACGTTTTCTGGTGTTTTCACCACTCCACAGTATGTTTGACATGCAGAACCGGAGATATATTTGTTTCGGACGGGTATCAAGCTGAGATATGCATTTTCTACGATAATCCTGGTGAGACTTCTGTCAGAAGTATGCAGAATCTTCGAGAACGCTCTTTTCGAGCTACTTAATGCGCGAAACACGCTTTCTGGTGTTTTCACCACTCCACGGTACGTTTGATGTGCAGAGCCGGAGAAAACTCGGTTTTCGTCGGGTTTCAAGCTGAGATATGCATTTTCTACGATAATCTTGGTGAGACTTCTGTCAGAAGTATGCAGAATCTTCGAGATCGCTCTTTTCGAGCTATTTAATGCGATAAACACGTTATCTGGTGTGTTCACCACTCCACAGAGCGTTTGATATGCAGTACCAGCGACATCTTGGTTTTCGTGGGGTTTCAAGCTGAGATATGCATTTTCTGCGATAATCTTGGTGAGACTTCTGTCAGAAGTATGCAGAATCTTCGAGATCGCACTTTTCGAGCTATTTAATGCGAGAAACACGTTATCTGGTGTTTTCACCACTCCACAGTGCGTTTGATATGCAGTACCAGCGACATCTTGGTTTTCGTGGGGTTTCAAGCTGAGATATGCATTTTCTGCGATAATCTTGTAGAGACTTCTGTCCGAAGTATGCAGAATCATCGAGATCGCTCGTTTCGAGCTATTTAATGAGAGAAACACGTTTTCTGGGGTTTTCACCACTCCACAGTGCGTTTGATATGCTGAACAGTAGATATCTTGGTTTTCGTGGGGTTTCAAGCTGAGATCTGCATTTTCTGCGATAATCTTGTAGAGACTTCTGTCCGAAGTATGCAGAATCATCGAGATCGCTCGTTTCGAGCTATTTAATGAGAGAAACACGTTTTCTGGGGTTTTCACCACTCCACAGTGCGTTTGATATGCTGAACAGTAGATATCTTGGTTTTCGTGGGGTTTCAAGATGAGATATGCATTTTCTGCGTAAATGTTGGTGAGACGTCAGTCAGATGTATGCAGAATCATCTAGATCGCTCTTTTCGAGCTACTTAATACTCGAAACACGTTTTCTGGTGTTTTCACCACTCCACAGTATGTTTGACATGCAGAACCGGAGATATATTTGTTTCGGTCGGGTATCAAGCTGAGATATGCATTTTCTACGATAATCCTGGTGAGACTTCTTTCAGAAGTATGCAGAATCTTCGAGAACGCTCTTTTCGAGCTACTTAATGCGCGTAACACGTTTTCTGGGGTTTTCACCACTCCACAGTGCGTTTGATATGCTGAACACAGCGATATCTTGGTTTTCGTGGGGTTTCAAGCTGAGATATGCATTTTTTACGATAACTTTGGTGAGACATCTGTCCGAAGTATGCAGAATCATCGAGATCAATCGTTTCGAGCTATTTAATTGCGAGAAACACGTTATCTGGTGTTTTCACCACTCCACAGTGCGTTTGATATGCAGAACCGGCGATATCTTGGTTTTCGTGGGGTTTCAAGCTAAGATAAGCATTTTCTGCGATAATCTTGGTGAGACTTCTGTCCGAAGTATGCTGAATCATTGAGATCGCTCTTTTCGAGCTAGTTAGTGCGAGAAACACGTTATCTGGTGTTTTCACCACTCCACAGTGCGTTTGATATGCAGAACAGTAGATATCTTGGTTTTCGTGGGGTTTCAAGCTGAGATATGCGTTTTCTGCGATAATCTTGTTGAGACTTCTGTCCGAAGTATGCAGAATCATCGAGATCGCTCGTTTCGAGCTATTTAATGCGAGAAACACGTTATCTGGTGTTTTTACCACTCCACAGTGCGTTGGATATGCAGAACCGCCAATATCTTGGTTTTCGTGGGGTTTCAAGCTGAGATATGCATTTTCTGCGATAATCTTGTTGAGACTTCTGTCCGAAGTATGCAGAATCATCGAGATCGCTCCTTTCGAGCTACTTAATGCGCGAAACACGTTTTCTGGTGTTTTCACCACTCCACAGTATGTTTGACATGCAGAACCGGAGATATATTTGTTTCGGACGGGTATCAAGCTGAGATATGCATTTTCTACGATAATCCTGGTGAGACTTCTGTCAGAAGTATGCAGAATCTTCGAGAACGCTCTTTTCGAGCTACTTAATGCGCGAAACACGTTTTCTGGTGTTTTCACCACTCCACGGTACGTTTGATGTGCAGAGCCGGAGAAAACTCGGTTTTCGTCGGGTTTCAAGCTGAGATATGCATTTTCTACGATAATCTTGGTGAGACTTCTGTCAGAAGTATGCAGAATCTTCGAGATCGCTCTTTTCGAGCTATTTAATGCGATAAACACGTTATCTGGTGTGTTCACCACTCCACAGAGCGTTTGATATGCAGTACCAGCGACATCTTGGTTTTCGTGGGGTTTCAAGCTGAGATATGCATTTTCTGCGATAATCTTGGTGAGACTTCTGTCAGAAGTATGCAGAATCTTCGAGATCGCACTTTTCGAGCTATTTAATGCGAGAAACACGTTATCTGGTGTTTTCACCACTCCACAGTGCGTTTGATATGCAGTACCAGCGACATCTTGGTTTTCGTGGGGTTTCAAGCTGAGATATGCATTTTCTGCGATAATCTTGTAGAGACTTCTGTCCGAAGTATGCAGAATCATCGAGATCGCTCGTTTCGAGCTATTTAATGAGAGAAACACGTTTTCTGGGGTTTTCACCACTCCACAGTGCGTTTGATATGCTGAACAGTAGATATCTTGGTTTTCGTGGGGTTTCAAGCTGAGATATGCATTTTCTGCGATAATCTTGTAGAGACTTCTGTCCGAAGTATGCAGAATCATCGAGATCGCTCGTTTCGAGCTATTTAATGAGAGAAACACGTTTTCTGGGGTTTTCACCACTCCACAGTGCGTTTGATATGCTGAACAGTAGATATCTTGGTTTTCGTGGGGTTTCAAGATGAGATATGCATTTTCTGCGTAAATGTTGGTGAGACGTCAGTCAGATGTATGCAGAATCATCTAGATCGCTCTTTTCGAGCTACTTAATACTCGAAACACGTTTTCTGGTGTTTTCACCACTCCACAGTATGTTTGACATGCAGAACCGGAGATATATTTGTTTCGGTCGGGTATCAAGCTGAGATATGCATTTTCTACGATAATCCTGGTGAGACTTCTGTCAGAAGTATGCAGAATCTTCGAGAACGCTCTTTTCGAGCTACTTAATGCGCGTAACACGTTTTCTGGGGTTTTCACCACTCCACAGTGCGTTTGATATGCTGAACACAGCGATATCTTGGTTTTCGTGGGGTTTCAAGCTGAGATATGCATTTTCTGCGATAATCTTGTTGATACTTCCGTCCGAAGTATGCAGAATCATCGAGAGCGCTCTTTTCGAGCCATTTAATGCGAGAAACACGTTTTCTGGGGGTTTCACCACACCACAGTTCTTTGGATATGCAGGACAGGAGATATCTTGGTTTGCGTGGGGTTTCAAGCAGAGATATGCATTTTCTGCGATAATCTTGGTGAGACTTCTGTCCGAAGTATGCTGAATCATCGACATCGCTCTTTTAGAGCTAGTTAGTGCGAGAAACACGTTATCTGGTGTCATCACCACTCCACAGTGCGTTTGATATGCAGAACAGTAGATATCTTGGTTTTCGTGGGGTTTCAAGCTGAGATATGCATTTTCTGCGATAATCTTGTAGAGACTTCTGTCCGAAGTATGCAGAATCATCGAGATCGCTCGTTTCGAGCTATTTAATGAGAGAAACACGTTTTCTGGGGTTTTCACCACTCCACAGTGCGTTTGATATGCTGAACAGTAGATATCTTGGTTTTCGTGGGGTTTCAAGATGAGATATGCATTTTCTGCGTAAATGTTGGTGAGACGTCAGTCAGATGTATGCAGAATCATCTAGATCGCTCTTTTCGAGCTACTTAATACTCGAAACACGTTTTCTGGTGTTTTCACCACTCCACAGTATGTTTGACATGCAGAACCGGAGATATATTTGTTTCGGTCGGGTATCAAGCTGAGATATGCATTTTCTACGATAATCCTGGTGAGACTTCTGTCAGAAGTATGCAGAATCTTCGAGAACGCTCTTTTCGAGCTACTTAATGCGCGTAACACGTTTTCTGGGGTTTTCACCACTCCACAGTGCGTTTGATATGCTGAACACAGCGATATCTTGGTTTTCGTGGGGTTTCAAGCTGAGATATGCATTTTTTACGATAACTTTGGTGAGACATCTGTCCGAAGTATGCAGAATCATCGAGATCAATCGTTTCGAGCTATTTAATTGCGAGAAACACGTTATCTGGTGTTTTCACCACTCCACAGTGCGTTTGATATGCAGAACCGGCGATATCTTGGTTTTCGTGGGGTTTCAAGCTAAGATAAGCATTTTCTGCGATAATCTTGGTGAGACTTCTGTCCGAAGTATGCTGAATCATTGAGATCGCTCTTTTCGAGCTAGTTAGTGCGAGAAACACGTTATCTGGTGTTTTCACCACTCCACAGAGCGTTTGATATGCAGTACCAGCGACATCTTGGTTTTCGTGGGGTTTCACGCGGAGATATGCATTTTCTGCGATAATCTTGGTGAGACTTCTGTCGGAAGTATGCTGAATCATCGAGATCGCTCTTTTAGAGCTAGTTAGTGCGAGAAACACGTTATCTGGTGTTTTCACCACTCCACAGTGCGTTTGATATGCAGAACAGTAGATATCTTGGTTTTCGTGGGGTTTCAAGCTGAGATATGCATTTTCTGCGATAATCTTGTTGATACTTCCGTCCGAAGTATGCAGAATCATCGAGAGCGCTCTTTTCGAGCCATTTAATGCGAGAAACACGTTTTCTGGGGGTTTCACCACACCACAGTTCTTTGGATATGCAGGACAGGAGATATCTTGGTTTGCGTGGGGTTTCAAGCAGAGATATGCATTTTCTGCGATAATCTTGGTGAGACTTCTGTTAGAAGTATGCAGAATCATCGAGATCGCTCGTTTCGAACTATTTAATGCGAGAAACACGTTTTCTGGGGTTTTCACCACTCCACAGTGCGTTGGATATGCAGAACCGGAGATATTTTGGTTTTCGTCGGGTTTCAAGCTGACATATGCATTTTCTACGATAAGCTTGGTGAAACATCTGTGCGAAGTATGCAGAAACGTCGAGAGCGCTCTTTTCGAGCTATTTAATGCGAGAAACACGTTTTCTGGTGTTTTCACCACTCCACAGTGCGTTGGATATGCAGAACCGGAGATATTTTGGTTTTCGTCGGGTTTCAAGCTGAGATATGCATTTTCTACGATAAGCTTGGTGAAACATCTGTCCGAAGTATGCAGAAACGTCGAGAGCGCTCTTTTCGACCTATTTAATGCGAGAAACACGTTTTCTGGGGTTTTCACCACTCCACAGTGCGTTGGATATGCAGAACCGGAGATATTTTGGTTTTCGTCGGGTTTCAAGCTGAGATATGCATTTTCTGCGATAAGCTTGGTGAAACATCTGTCCGAAGTATGCAGAAACGTCGGGAGCGCTCTTTTCGAGCTATTTAATGCGAGAAACACGTTATCTGGTGTTTTCACCACTCCACAGTTGGTTTGATATGCAGAACCGGCGATATTTTGGTTTTCGTCGGGTTTCAGGCTGAGATATGCATTTTCTACGATAATCTTGGTGAAACATCTGTCCGAAGTATGAAGAAACATCGAGAGCGCTCTTTTCGAGCTATTTCATGCGAGAAACACGTTATCTGGTGTTTTAACCACTCCACAGTGCGTTTGATATGCAGAACAGTAGATATCTTGGTTTTCGTGGGGTTTCAAGCTGAGAGATGCATTTTCTGCGATAATCTTGTTGAGACTTCTGTCCGAAGTATGCAGAATCATCGAGGTCGCTCGTTTCGAACTACTTAATGCTCGAAACACGTTTTCTGGTGTTTTCACCACTCCACAGTATGTTTGACATGCAGAACCGGAGATATATTTGTTTCGGACGGGTATCAAGCTGAGATATGCATTTTCTACGATAATCCTGGTGAGACTTCTGTCAGAAGTATGCAGAATCTTCGAGAACGCTCTTTTCGAGCTACTTAATGCGCGAAACAGGTTTTCTGGTGTTTTCACCACTCCACGGTACGTTTGATGTGCAGAGCCGGAGAAAACTCGGTTTTCGTCGGGTTTCAAGCTGAGATATGCATTTTCTACGATAATCTTGGTGAGACTTCTGTCAGAAGTATGCAGAATCTTCGAGATCGCTCTTTTCGAGCTATTTAATGCGAGAAACACGTTATCTGGTGTGTTCACCACTCCACGGTACGTTTGATGTGCAGAGCCGGAGAAAACTCGGTTTTCGTCGGGTTTCAAGCTGAGATATGCATTTTCTACGATAATCTTGGTGAGACTTCTGTCAGAAGTATGCAGAATCTTCGAGAACGCTCTTTTCGAGCTACTTAATGCGCGTAACACGTTTTCTGGTGTTTTCACCACTCCACGGTACGTTTGATGTGCAGAGCCGGAGAAAACTCGGTTTTCGTCGGGTTTCAAGCTGAGATATGCATTTTCTGCGATAATCTTGGTGAGACTTCTGTCCGAAGTATGCTGAATCATCGAGATCGCTCGTTTCGAACTATTTAATGCGAGAAACACGTTTTCTGGGGTTTTCACCACTCCACAGTGCGTTGGATATGCAGAACCGGAGATATTTTGGTTTTCGTCGGGTTTCAAGCTGACATATGCATTTTCTACGATAAGCTTGGTGAAACATCTGTCCGAAGTATGCAGAAACGTCGAGAGCGCTCTTTTCGAGCTATTTGATGCGAGAAACACGTTTTCTGGGGTTATCACCACTCCACAGTTCGTTGGATATGCAGAACAGGAGATATCTTGGTTTTCGTGGGGTTTCTAGCAGAGATATGCATTTTCTACGATAAGCTTGGTGAAACATCTGTCCGAAGTATGCAGAAACGTCGAGAGCGCTCTTTTCGACCTATTTAATGCGAGAAAAACGTTTTCTGGGGTTTTCACCACTCCACAGTGCGTTGGATATGCAGAACCGGAGATATTTTGGTTTTCGTCGGGTTTCAAGCTGAGATATGCATTTTCTACGATAACCTTGGTGAAACATCTGTCCGAAGTATGCAGAAACGTCGGGAGCGCTCTTTTCGAGCTATTTGATGCGAGAAACACGTTTTCTGGGGTTATCACCACTCCACAGTGCGTTGGATATGCAGAACCGGAGATATTTTGGTTTTCGTCGGGTTTCAAGCTGACATATGCATTTTCTACGATAATCTTGGTGAGACTACTGTCCGAAGTATGCTTAATCATCGAGATCGCTCGTTTCGAGCTATTTAAGGC